>CM066034.1:833898422-834498422 GCA_033557465.1 Ichthyophis bannanicus | reverse complement strand
ATTACTTCCAAGCAATCATGGTCAGGAGGGCCTGGACCGGTTGGCAATAGGGTAGCTGGGTTCAGAGTTTGGCTGACACTCAATTGCAATTGAGGATTCTCACATAGCATGCTTTGATATTTCAACATTCGAGCATTAGTGAGCCAATGGTTTCCTTTGTGTTCCATCAGGGTTAAGACAGCATGTGGTACGGTGACTTGAAGCTCTTGTCCTAGGGTGAGCTTGTCCGCTTCGCTCACCAAGAGGGCTGTGGCTGCTACAGCTCTCAGGCAAGGTGGCCATCCTTTGGCCAGGATCCAATTGTTTTGACAGGTAGGCTACAGGTCGCTGCCAAGATCGAAGAGGCTGAGTCAAGACTCCCAATGCGTTTCCACTTGACTCATGGACATATAGGCGGAAAGGGTTTCTGCACATCTGGTAGTCCCAAAGCCGGGGATGACATCAACGCTGTTTTTAGGGATTTGAATGCTTTATTTTGTTCTGGGCCCCATTCCAAGGGGGATCGTTCTGCTCCTTTTGTGACTTGGTACAAGGGTTTTGCCATGAGCGCAAAATTTGGTATCCATATGCGGCAATAGCCTGCAGCTCCCAGAAAAGCCCACACCTGCTTTCTGGTGGTGAGGGTTGGGATGCGGCATACTGCTTCCTTTCGTTCAAGTCCTAATTTCCGGGTTCCTTTGGACAGATGGAACCCTAAGTATTTCACTTCTGTATGGCACAGTTGCGCCTTGGCTCACGAGACCTTGTATCCAGCTTCATTCAAGAGGTACAAGAGATCGCTGGTAGCTTGCACACAATCAGTTTCGTTGTTGGTGGCTATAAGCAAGTCATCTACATATTGGAGTAAGATTCGTTTTCCTGGCGTTACAGGGTAACTTGACAGATCTTGACTGAGGGCTGCACTGAAGATAGTGGGTGAATTCTTGAATCCTTGTGGTAGTCGAGTCCAAGTGAGTTGTCCTCGTCGTCCTGTGGTAGGGTTTTCCCATTCAAATGCAAACAAAAGCTGACTGGCAGATGCCAGGTGTATACAGAAAAAGGCATCCTTTAAGTCCAGAACAGTGAAATGTGTGGCTTCCGCTGGAATCAGTCCCAGGAGAGTGTAAGGTACTACTGGATGTATGGTTTCAAATGCACTGTTCACTCGACGTAGATCCTGCACTGGGCGGTAGTCACCTGTCCCAGGTTTCTCGATTGGGAGAAGGAGGGTGTTCCAGGGTGATTGGCATTCTCTAAGGAGTCCATACTGCAGTAGTTTCTTCAGGTGGCGATGGATACCTTCAATTGCTGGTCGTGGGAGGGGATACTGACGCACATGCATGGTTCTGCTCCTGGCTTAAGGGTGACAAGCACAGGAGCTATATTCTTTGCTAGGCCAGGTGGATTATTCTCTTCCCATACTCCAGGCGGGGCTGCAATGCTGGTAGGTATACTGGAGCTTGCTGCTTTGGATGCATGTAAATAGTACCGCCATTCTTCTTCTTGCGGGACAGCTAACACCATCAGGCCAGCAGGTTTTGAATTTATAGTCATTTCCATTTTTCCCCCTTCAATGAAGGATATCTGTGCTTGAAGCTTTGCAAGCATGTCTCGGCCCAAAAGGGGAACTGGGCATTCAGGCATATACAGGAACTGATGTGTTATCATCTGTCCCCCTAGTTCACAGGCACGGTTCTGCAGAAAAGGTCTTGTGGTTCTCGTTCCAGTAGCTCCCACAATTGTGACAGATCAAGGGACACAGGAGACACAGGTTTGGCTACTACTGAATGCTCGGCCCCTGTGTCTACCATAAAGTCCATATGCTGGTCTCCAATCTTTAATTTGACCATAGGCTCCTGGAGACCTAAGACGAACTTGGAGCCCGGTCTGGCCTAGCCCTCATTATCCATAGAATTGTTCTCAGCGGTTGCCACTCCCGCTATGGCAGTCTCTTCTTGCTGTTGAAACTGCGCACGCTGCATACCCCTTGCTGCTGGAATCGCCCCCCTGCTCTCCTAGCGCTCCCGCCTCCCCTCCAGGGGGTGGAACTAATGTTCGGGCACTCGTTCTTCCAATGTCCTTCTTCCTTACAATAGGCGCACTGGTTTGCACCTAAGGGGGGCCGAGCACTCCCCCGGCCCCTTCCCCATCCTCTGGCTCTTCTATTAGGATATCCTCCTCCGCGTCCTTCCACTAATGCTGCAGCGAGCAGATCCGCTTTCTTCTTCATCTTTCTTTCACTTTCCCGTTGGCATTCTTGAGCACGATTCACAAATACCTTTTGTGCGACTTCCATTAACTGCGTTGAGTTCATGCCCGCAAATCCTTCTAATTTCTGCAGGTTTCGTTTTATGTCTCCCTGGGACTGACTCACAAAGGCAGCATTCACCATACGCAAATTCTCCTGGGCTGCTGGATCATATGGGGTGTAAAGTCTATAGGCTTCAGTTAATCGTTCATAGAAAGCAGCTGGACTGTTATCTGGGCGTTGAAGAACGTTCGCTACTTTCCCAACGTTCATAGCTCTCTGCCCTCCCTTCTTTAGGCCCTGCAGTAAGGCATGGCGGAACTGGGTGAGGGCCTTCTCTCCGTCATCACTATTCGGGTTCCATCCGGGATCTTCATTTGGGAAATCTGCGGCTGCTGCCCTTCGGGGATCTAGGTCTCGCCCATCTTCAGGGTTCTCTTCCAACCATCTAGTGCTTGCTCATACTATCCGTGCCCGCTCTTCAGTAGTAAAGAGGGTAGCCAAGAGCTGGCGACAGTCAGACCAGGTGGGCTGGTGGGTTTGCATAATACTGGACATTAACTCTGTCAAATCTTGGGGCTTTTCAGTATAGGAAGCATAATGTGTTTTCCAGTTCAATAGATCTGTTGTGGTGAAAGGCACATAAACTAGACTGGTCGGTCCGACCACAACCTGACCCTCTGTATTTACAATAGGTAATCCTGGGACTTGCCGCAGTGGCATTTGGCTAACTTCTCTCTGGCCCGCTGTCCTGCTTCTGAAGGCGAAACGCAGATTAGCAGGGGTAGTGCTGCTGCTGGTGCTTGGACTAGTGGGTGGCCCTGGACTGGCATCTGACCCTCCGCTAGCAGATCCTTCAGGGGATGATGATTCTGTTGCAGAGCTCTGCCCAGGGCTTGCAGCGCTCTGCTCAGGACTAGGGCTCCGACTCTGGGGAAGGGGGTGGTCCTCGGGTGGTGGGTGAACAGGTGGAGGTACCTCAGCTGGGGGTACTCCCACTACCTCTGGCTCTACTCGGGGTACTGATGGAGCTGACAGGACTGGTGTATACAGAAATGTGGGTGGATGACCCTGGACCTCTGGAGGCTCTGGGGCTGCAAAAATAGGGGGCTTTTCATTCTTAGCAGGGACTCCTGCTAACAGAATTCTACTCTGCCTCTCACGGCAATGCTTTATCCAAGGGGGTTGCTTCTCACAGATCGCTAGCCAGGAATCTATATAGGAAAACTTCTCTGAACTATATCTGCGCACCACCTGGTGCACTCGAGACACAATTTGAATATCAAAAGTACCATCTGGTGGCCACACGGCGTCCAGCGCCGGCCACACCCTACTACACAATATTTCTAAGCGGGTCGGTGACATTTTTACCCCATAATCACCACTAAACCCCTTTTTAAAATTCGTGATCATACAGTTCAACGGAGTTTGTATGGACTCCGCCCCTCCCATTATGACATATGACGGACAAGACAGCAAACAGAAAGGATGGGTAGGATGGCTGCGGGTAAGGGGTCCGCACAGCCCACGGAACAATAAGGGGGACAAACACCAGACGCTTTCTCCTTTTCACGACCTGGGCGCAGTTGCCTGGCCAGGAAATGCGCTACTTAGGAGTCCGCTCTCGCTCGGCCTGTATTGCAAGACCTCTCAAGCACACTTCACACAACCAAACTTGCTAGCATTTCCCAAATTCCAAATTCCTGGGCTGACTAAACCAAAATTACCAAACCAAAAGGGTCAGTGGCTTCGCCCCGCGCATACTCATGCAGGGTTACTAGGACCGCCCTGGGAGTTGATCAGACTCCCTTTACCTGTTACCATACCATATTAGTCTCGAGACTTTCCCATAGCTAG
Organism: Ichthyophis bannanicus; assembly: GCA_033557465.1. Taxonomy (NCBI): domain Eukaryota; kingdom Metazoa; phylum Chordata; class Amphibia; order Gymnophiona; family Ichthyophiidae; genus Ichthyophis; species Ichthyophis bannanicus. The sequence continues at coordinate 834,494,338 of CM066034.1, read as the reverse complement.
CTGACTAAGAACCAGAAAAATTAATACTCACTTGATCCGGTAGCTAATGCGCTGTGCAACTAGTTCCACCTTGGGTTGAATCCTGGACTCCCCTCCCGGGTTCGAGGTGTTGGCCGGCCGGACCCAGCAAGCCTGCCGAAGCAGGGCGGAACCCTCCAATGCAAGGGACCGATGGCGCCAGGGCTCCTTTCCGCTGTCGGCCGGCTGCGGTCCCAGCCGGACCAAACCTGGAGGCGGTAATACGTGGTAGTATTCACTTGCGCACCATTCACGTACTCCACCCTTCCCGGTCAGGGAACCAATGTAGTAGCGAAGTGCACGCAATGAATACACCAGGAGTCTATTTCTAGAATTCAAACCAGTTTATTTTGTGCACAAGCTCAGACACCTGTCTGTCACTTTCAAAATGGTCTGAGCAATGGCGTTCAATAAAACAACAGCATTTATAGCTTTCTTCATTAGCTCTATACAGGCAAACTCCTCATTGGTCCCGGTGGCCCCCTCACCGCCCCCATCCATTTCTGACCGGGCCCACACCGCATCTCCCCCCGCTCTGAGGCCTTCCTAGCCATGGCTCTATATCTAGACATAACATTCTGCCTTGCTTTTTGCTTACAAGGTCACTCGCAGCACAGACACTGTGTGAAAAGCAAGATTCTGAAATACATCTGTGGATAATATAACAAACTCAATGGAAAAGTTTTACATTCTTATCAGCAAAAGCAGCTTGAAGCAGAATTCTATTTTCTCTGGCTTTTAGCTCTGCTCAGTTATAATATTCTGAAGTGGGGGTTGGGGACTCAGGCCTAACCTACAGGCTTGTTTCTGCTACCTAACATACATTTACAGGCTATTCTAGGCTATAGCCTATCACATTGCGACTTTGGGCAAGTCACTTGATCCTCCATTGCCTTGGAAGAAAAGGTTGGTAATCTACTTCTGGTGCTATATTGCCAAGAAAACCCAGAGGTAGCTGGGTCACTATGAGTCAACACTGACTTGATGGCACTAAAAAAAAAAAAAACTGGGTCTGAATAAAAACAAAGTGTGTTTTCCCTGAACTGCTGTCTGTTTGGTGTTTGAACAGAAAACTCCTTCCCACGACACGCTTCTCTACCACATATAGTGGCAGCAGTAGAATTTTCTCTACCACATGACTGAAGGCAAATTCACATTCTGCTAGGGCTAGTCCTCTACAGCAGGTCAGTGGTTTTTGTTTGTTTGTGTGGGCTACGAGGGTTAGCCTTGCCCTAGATAGGGAGCTTTAAGAAGGATTAGTTAGTGCCAAACAGGTAGGTTTTGTTTTGGACACTAGAGGCTGCTAAAAATTTGTTGGAGTTAGAATACTGCAGGGTTAAGTCAGCTGCTGAAGAGTAAGCTGTGGTTGTTTGCAAGAGAACAATGACAGGTCAGAATGGAGCGACTTCTCCAGATTTTAATAGAAGGGCAGCAGCAACCAGAACAGTATCAGCAGCAACAACTACAATGCCAGCAGCAGTTTCAATGCACCTTGCTGGATGGGCAGCTCTGCCCTCCAGCACAAGCGCTACCTAAATTGATGGCAGAAGATGACCCTGATTACTTTTTGGTAAACTTTGAACGGACTACTGCTGGGTAGCAGTCAGGCTGCATTCTAGGATGATGACCCTGATAGGCGAGCTACATATGCAGCTGTCAAGGCCACCATATTGGAACAGGCTGGCTGTACAGCAGAAGCCTGCCACCAATACTTCAGAAAGGGGTGACTCCAGATAAGAGAGCCCTCGGAGGTTCTTCTGTCGATTGAAGGAGCTTGCATGGAAGTGGCTGCAATCGGAGGGAAAGATCGGGCCCGACATAGCCAAGTTTATGCTGTTGGAGCAGTTTTTGGAGAGCTTGATTGCCGCGATGAAACAATGGGTAAATCAGCACCTCAAGCTTATCCTGGAAGTGCACTGGAAATAGCCAAGGGGTACTATGAAGCCCAGCCAGTGACTGAAGTGGACAGTGAGAAGGAGAAGAAGTCACCCATTAGCTCAGGCCCCCTCAGTGGTTGCTTGTTCTCTATTACCTCTTGGATGTCCACAAATTACCTGCATGTTAATCTCTCTAAAACCATAGCTATTTGGTTCACCTTTGTGACTTAGTTCCCTCACTTGTCCCCCTTCTTTCCTCCTCCCCCATCCCTGTTGTTCCTTCCCTGCTCTACCTCGGTGTCACCCTTGATTCCTTCCTTTCATTTCGAGAACATATCTCCTCTGTAGTTCAGCGTTCTTTCCATGCCCTGAGGCAACTCTGTGCTGTCCGCCCTTTCATTTCTGCACCTTCCCTGACCACGTTGCTCCTGTCCCTCATCATGTCCCACCTGGATTACTGCAATGTCTCATTAGCCGGCTTCCCTCAATTCCAACTGCGCAGACTACAACTCGTCCAAAACACAGCTGCACATCTCCTGACCCACGCTTCCTACTCAGACCACATTACACCTCTTCTTATCCACCTCTACTGGCTCCCTGTGTCCTTAAGAATTCAGTACAAAATCTTCATCTTTGTTCATAAAGCAATCTACACTGGTATACCACTTTACCTTTCCGATCTGGTCTGTCTCCATACCCCCCAGCGATCACTTAGGTCCATACACTCCAATCGCATATCCCTCCTGTCCCCGTCTCGGGCCCACCTGGAATCCACCTGGTCCTCTACCTTCTTTTTCCTTGGTCCCCGGCTCTGGAACTGACTCCCGTCAGCTCTCCGCCTGGAACCCTCCTTCAATAATTTTAAAGCAAGTCTAAAGACCCACCTTTTCTGTACAGCCTTTGACCTTCCCCATTGTCTCCCCTCCCACGATGATGTCACTCCCTTGTCTCACCCCCCATGGTGTAGTCATTCCTTTTTCTGCTACCTCTCTCTTTGGACTTGCCTGTCCTTCTCTATCCCTTTCCTGTCTGAATGCTGGCGTTCTGTTTCCTTTTCCAAGCAGTGTATACATTTTGATTGTAAACCACTCTGATACTTGCGTGAAGGCAGTATATTAAATTTTGAATAAAGAATAAAGATAAAGGTGGAAGGGGAAGCCCTAACAGATATTGGCTCCCATGTTCTGATCTCCAAAGTCACCTCCTAGGCAAAGGCAGGGCTCCAGCTATGACCCCTTCCCCTGTTTTAGGTGTGGAGCCTGGTGTAACTTTGCTTGAGAGTGTCCCCTCGGTGTGGAAGGACCCATGGAGTTCATCAGCCTAACCACTCCTCACACCTGTGCTTTAGTGGATAGTCCCGACCCAGGAGCACAGAACTTTGTGATTGCTGTGGAGCTCGAGGGGACCCACCTCCAGGCCTTGATAGACTCCAGGAGCGTGAGGACTCTCATTCGCAGAGAAACAGTAAGTCGATTTCAAATTGACTATGCAAAGATGGTAACACTGGCCTGTGTGCATGAAAACCAGAGGCAGTATCCAACGGCACAGGTTTTACTTAAGGCTCCAGCTGGGCAAGCCATGTTTGAGATCGAGGTACTGCCCTGGCTCCAATATCCAGTGGTGATCGAACGAGACTACCCAAACTTCGGAGCGCTATGGGCCCAACTAACTGATGGTGCTGCTAAGTCAAACCAGGAAGATTTCCCAGAGATCATCCCCTGGAAGATCCGGATCTATATGTCAAGACTCCCAACCTACTAAGTTCCGGAATCAGCGTTGCCAGGAAAAGCTACACTACCAACAGAATCTGGGGGCAACTATGGGGGAGGAATCCAGGGAGGGGGAGCCTAGGGAAGAAACTCCTGGGGATAGCTCAGGGTTCAGAGGTAGTGACCTAAATATAATTGTCCCCTTCCCAGAATGGGGCTGGGGGAAAACTCAGAGAGCTTCAGGAGGACCTAGCAAGAGGATGAGTCCCTTAAACATGCCCGAGAGCAGGTTTTGGAGGTGGAATGAGTTCCAGTAGCTAACAGAGAGTCGCCTGCAAAAACCTTTCCCTATGTTGTGCTAATGGGAGATTTATTGTACAGAGTGGCTGAGGGGGCCCTATTATTATTATTAAGCTGTATTTATATCCCACTTTTCACTGGGTCAACGCAGTCAATTGAGGGATACATTTAACACAAGGGGGTATGAGACACATATGCTAATACTTACAGGGAACATGGGCAATGGAGGGTTAAGTGGCTTGCCCAAGACCACAAGGAGTGCCTATAGGACTAGAAATCCCAGTCCCTCCAGCCTAAGATTGCTGTCCCCAGGTGGGACTTGAACCCCCAGCCCTCTGGCCTGAAGTACCTTGTCCTAACCACTAGACCACTCATCCCACAGGTAGAGGTGAAGGAGGTAGAACAACTGATAGATCCCCAGCCATCATCAGCAGGTGCTATCAGTGGCTCATAGACATTTATTAGGAGGACACCTGGAAATGGAGAAAACATTAGAACATGTTTAAGCCCAATTTTTCTGGCCCAGGTTCCATAAACAGGTACAGTTTGTGATAAGGAAGCTTATCATAGCTCAGGAAGGGGCTATAGAAAAGGTGAAGTGTCTCTGAACAAGCAACCTGTCAGTGCTGGTAGAAATGAGAAAACAGAATTTTGCCATAAAAGACTACCAGTCCCAGAATGCACCAGGTTTCCAACAGCCATTAGAGGAGCTGAAGTGGGGAAACGTGTGTTCAATCAGGAGGGCTATGAGGTAATCCCTAAGCACTCATCTCAAAGGGCAGGGCCTGATTCAGCACAGCTGCGTTGTGTTAGGGAGGAACACTCATCTAAGCAGAATAAGAGTAGAGTTTATTCTACAGATGACCAGCTTCATGATCACCTTGGATATTCAGAGAATTGTCCTCAGTATCCTGAGAATCAGCTTGAGTTTGATCATCAGTGTCATCTGAAGAATCAGCAGAAGCAGAAGCCAAACCGGACGGATAGAGAAGGAAAGAAACCCTCTGGAAGGAAGAGGAGAAAAGCCTTTGAGAGGTCTAGAAGAGTCCAAGGCAGTACGTATACTGGGAGGTATTCCAAGGGCCAGCATAGACCATTGGACTGGGGAAAGCCAGAGGAATGGTGCTGCAGAACAAGGAATCACCAGAGGCTACCTGTGAGGGAGACGGCTGCACGTGGAAGGGACTCTAAGACCTATGCCAGAAGGTATGTGAAGAGAGATCCAGTGTCCAGGGATCAGGACTGGAAGGCTGGACATAAGAACTGGACTACATACTGGCCAGGCTATATAGAGAGGAACTATAGCAACAATGGAAGCTCAGGTATGAACACTGATCTATGCCCTAGCTATAACTTGAAAGACAGCAGGGAAATAAGTGTTCTCCTGAAAGTGCTCTATTGAAAGATTCATCTGTGCCAATTCATGATAGTGACCCTATGCTTGTTGATGAAGGGGAAATAATAGCAGATCAAGATATTGTTTATATGGACTGCTCTCTATCCAAACTCCGTTGGTAACTTTCTGTGATAAAAGCACAGCAGCCATCACAAAGAAAATATAAATTTGTTCTTTATTCCACTAAGAAAAGCTCCTGAAGCAGGATTTGACTCACACAGTAGAAAACCAGTCAGCTAAAGGGTTTCAGCTGGATAACTGATAGCAATTGAGCTGCACCTAATTGCTTGTGAGCTAGGAGAGAATTACTTCTGGATCTGTGTGGAAAGTAATCAGAAGTTAACCTTACAAGAACAGTTTATTTCTTTCTTTGTGGCTTTTCGTTTGTTAGAGATATGCTAAGAAAACATTAGCTAATTGCCTGACAAGTTTGAAGGTTGTTTTCCTGATTCTGAGTTTTTGACTTTGTTTTACCAAGTTAAACACTGCAAGCAAGTAACCTAATTTATGTGCTACCAAGCATATCTGTGCTGGGAGAAATAACCCCATAAATAAAGAAGTATCTTATTGGCTTTAACACTTGTGCACAACTAAATTATTGTCAGCAGCTGTGTCTGGTGTGAATGAACTACATTACCCACAATACCTTGCAAAAAATCATATAAATATATGCATTGTCAAGACTGTGAAGATTCTCACCCAGGCAGCCGTCTGACAAGTTATATTGCCAGTCCTGCCCCACTTGCCAACTTCATAACCCTGTCAGGTCCGACCTGCCCCTCTAGTGCCTATGCCAATCATTGAAACCTCATTTGAAAGAGTGGCCATGGATGTGAGGAACTTTAACTGAGCTGGAGAAAGGGCCGGGAGACCAGCTTTGTGAGGGTGTAACAAACTAGGTCTGAATAAAAACAAGTTTTGTTTGGTGGTTGAACAGAAAACCCCTTCCCACCGCATGCCACCCTACAACAATCCCTGAAATATTTTGCCTATTAGTAGACCACAGAAATAGCAAAAATATATGCCCACTGACTTCCGACAGCCATCAGATAAACTATTCTGCTATGCTTAAGCTGACTTTACAACCAGATATTTTTCTAAAACTTTCTTTTCCTTTCATTAGATTAGGTAAAGAATTGAAATGATTTGCAACATGTTATGATGTCATTTGCATATAGTCCATAGGCATTGGAACAGGGTGGGCAACCCAAGCCTTGGTCCAACCACCTTTTCTGCAGGTTCTTCAAAGTCTCTCTCATGTCCGGTGTTATCCCCTTCCTATTCTGCCTCCTTCATTGTTTCCATTGCGGCTGCTCCTCTTTCCACAGATTAACCTGGCATTTCTGTCCTTCCTGTTAGCATACCATGCAGTTCATCGATTCACAGTACTCGAGCTGCATGGCACCCTATAAATATAGTACTATGCAGTTCAAACAGTTTATGATCAGTGATCCATGAAGGAAAGAGGTGTCCACCCAGTCTGCTGTAAGAGGAGAACCACAATAGCAGCTATAGCCAGCAATGAAGGAAAGAAAGCAGGAAGAAAAGGATTGATACTGGGCTCGGGAAAGAGTGAGGAGTAAGAGACTAGGTGGGAATTCCAGGGAAACTTGGCAAATGAGTGAGTGGTATTAGATTGACTGTGGACATGTATAGGGCATTTGAGAAAGAGAGTAAGAGAAGGAGGGCTGAAGAGAAGGTGTGTAGGGCCTGGAGGGCTCAGGAGGGAGTGAGGTGGGTCTGTGTAGGGAAGAGAAGGACTGCAAATCAGATTGGGGAGAAGAAGAAAGTGAAAATAAGAGGCTAGGTAGGAGATAAGAGAATAAAAGGGGCTGTTGAAGGGATGACAGTTGAGGGCAAGAAAGGAAGCGCTGAGTATAGAGGTTTAGGGAGTGGGTGAAAGAGAGGGGGAAAAGGAGTGCTAGAGCAGGGCTAAAGATGGAAACAGGTAGGTAGCTAAGATGATAAAAGAGGAAGACAGAGGGATAAAGAGAGGGGGAAAATAGAGCATGAATTCTAGCTGTGTGTGGATAGTGACAAACAAGAAAAAAGAAAGGGAAAGGCATAGACTCAGCGGAGGGAATAAAGAAGACAGGAAGAGAGAGAAGAAAGAGAAAAATGGAAAGAAGATCCTGGAAAAAGAGTTTAGAAAAGACAGACAAGAGGAAAGTGTAAGAGACTGGGACCAACACAATCAGAAAAAATGTCCAAACAACAAAGATAGAAAAAAAAACATTTTGGGCTCGATATTCAGCACTGGTAGCTAGCGCTCCTACAGTGGCTAGCCACTGGCGCAGAATCCTAGACCCATATATTCAATGCCGGGGCCATATCCGGCCACTGGCATTGAATATCCGGGTTGGCCAGAGAACCCGGACGCTAATCAGGCAGCGCTGATATTCAGCTGCTGCCCGTGTAAGGCCAGCATTTGCTGTGCCCTATTTTAGCTTAGTGTTGCTAACCGGGCAGTGGCTCTATCGCCGTTGCCTGGTTAGCCATAGGGGCTGCCCTGGAATGCCCCCGACACTCCCCGATGCTAATTGCACCTGCGGATATTCAGCAGCACGAAGTATCCAGCTAAGTGGCATTTACACGGTTTGCAGGTTTGCAAACCATGGAAATGCCTTGGAATATTGGGTCCGCCATGTTTTTCAATTTAGTGATCGGAATACTTCAACTTTGGGAATATCTATCTCACATCCGTCTCTCATATTTGTATAAAGAATATTTATGATAAGGAATGATATAAAGGGGGTCATTTTAGAAGCTCTATCTGTGATTTGCACATCTGAAAACTCCCAGTCAGATGTGCCAAGCACATTCACGCACCACAAACCATTTTATAAGGCACGGAGTTTATACATGTCTGGCACAATCACGTCCAGGTCACTTGGGAAATGTGATGGAAGCCTGTCCAGCGTGGTGAAAAAAAAGATCCACATGCATCACTGATTTTAGAATGGCATGGCATGTTTAAAATTGCTTGTGGACACATCCATATCTATTCCTGCCTCTTAGCATGAATAGGAATGTGAAAAATGCTCATTTCGACCATCTTTCAACCATAAGGATATCCGGGACATAGCATTTTGTTGCTAAAATAATTGTTTTCCCCTCACAGAAGGATAGTAGGCAAAAATCAAGGCCTCTTTGAATACTGCCCTGGAGCTGCATGTCTCTCTTTCTAAAATGGCAGGCTGGGACATGTATATGGTCACATATACATGTGCGTGTTATATGATGTCGTTACGGGCACGTCTATGTTGCTGAGCCCGGTGGCATCCCTATTTCGCACATGCATGTTCCTCAAATCGGCTGGCTCAATGCACATGTCTAGGCCCTTATTCTACAAGTCTCCATTTTCTTTATATATTTGAGAAAACATTTAACTATTTGGGGTGGTGACAAGCCAATTTTAGAAAGCATCTACATGTGTCTACCTTTTCTGATGCCTATCCCATGGAATATTAAACATTTCAACTTGGATGTCCCAGAGGGGAGGGCACCTAAATAGTCTTTTTAAATGTGTCTTTGAATTTAAGCATAAAGGAAGAAATAAGCAGAGCAATCTGGGGATGGAGCTTTGCGGGTTTGCTTGCCCCCCCCCCCCCCAAGGCCTCACTGCAACAAGTTATGCATTGGAATGCTGTACTAAGCTTCCATGCACAGCGCTGTAGCGCATGTCCTAAAGAAAGCTTGTACTCCTAATGCAGTATACTAATGGCATGCAAATTGTCTTCGATTAAACACTGTGTGCTGTACATAAAAGGAGTGCACACCATCGTGGTAAGCTGCAGAGGTTTGCGCTATTGCAAGTAAAATGCTTCTTCCTGTCATTGAGTAAGCTGGAATTAACTCATGCACGGATAGGAAGAGAGACATTTTTAAAGAATACTGGACTGACTCCACAACCCCCCTATCTCCACCAGGAAAAATTCCCTGATGGCCCAGTGGGAACCTGGGCACCCTGAGCCAGAGCACCCAAGGCCTGGGCACCCTTGGTCAGGGCACATGCATGGAGAAGACCTCGACCAGAGATTCTCCAATGCAGCTAGGCCCCTTCCCAAGCCGATAATATTTACTTGGCCCAGGAGACATCCAGCAGCATCCTTGATTACTTTGTCTTGAAAGACAGTATATTACTACTATTATTAATCATTTATATAGTGCTACAAGGCATACACAGTGCTGTAAAAACATATAAAGACGACAGTCCCTGCTTGTAGAGCTTACAATCTAGTCAAGACAGACAGAAAAATACAAGAGAAACAAGGGGGTTCAAATAGGGATTAGGATCCAAATGCGGCCTCAGAGAGGTAAGCCTTTAGCATGGATTTGAAGAGGGGAAGAGAAGTGACTTGAAATAAAGATAGAGGAAATTTGTTCCATGCATAAGGAGCAGCAAGGTGAAAAAAAATATCGAAGTCTGGAGTTTGCAGAAGAAGAAAACGGCATAGAGAGGAGGAGCAGAATTCACAAGGAGACGTGTAGGGAGAGAGAAGAGAGGAAAGGTAATGAGGGGCAGTACAATGAATGCATTTATATGTTAGAAGGATAAGTTTGAATTGGATATGGAAATGGAAGGAGAGACAGTGAAGTGATTTTTAGAAGAGGGGTTATATGATTGTATTAGGGTGGTGGAAGATTCACCATGCAGCAGGATTCTGGGCAGATTGAAGAGAGAGATGACACTGAGGGAGCCCAGCAAGGAGGAGATTGCAATAGTCAAGACGGGAGGTGACTAAAGAGTCGACAAGAGCCTTAGTAGTATGTTCAGAGAGGAAGGAACAAATGTTGTTAATGTTGTAGAGAACGAAATGACAAGTTTTAGCTATATGTTGAATATGTGTGGAGAAGGAAAGGGAGGAGTCAAAGATGACCCTAAGGTTGCAGGCCAAGGAAACAGGAAGAAGAGTGTCATCAACAGTGACAGAGAAAGGAGAAAGGGGTGAGGAGGGTTTAGGGAGAAAAATAAGAAGTTCCGTTTTATCCATATTCAATTTGAGGAGGCAGTGAGACAGTCAGGTGATGATGTCAGATAAACAAGCAGAGGTACGAGTTTGGAGCGAAGGAGAGATGTCAGGTGTAGATAGATTTGAGAGTCATCAGCATAAAAATGATACTGAAAGCCATGGGAAGAGATGAGGGCACCAAGAGACTAGGTATAGAGAGAGAAAAGGAGAGCGCCCAGAACAGACACATGAGGAACACCAACTAAGAGAAGAATGGCAGTAGAGGAGGAACCTCCAGAACAAACACTGAAAGAGTGATTGGAGAGATAAGAAGAGAACCAAGACAGTACAGGGCCTCTAAAACCAGGTGAGGATAAAGTGTCAAGGACGAGGAGGTGGTCGACAATATCAAAAGCAGTGGAAAGATCAAGAAAAATGAGAACTGAGTAAAGGCCTTGGACAGCGAGGAATAGATCACTGGAGACTTTGGGAAGAGCCATTTCAGTAAAATGAAATGGACAAAAACCAGATTGAAGTGGATCAAGGAGGGCTTGAGGAGAGAGAAATTTGAGACAGTGGTGGAGAACTGCACATTCAAGAATTTTGAAAATGAATGGGAGAAGGGAGATGGGTCAATAATTAGAAGTAGGTTCAAGTGAGGGTTTTTTGAGGAGAGGAGTGATTATAGCATTCTTGAAGGCTGCAGGGAAGGTTGCAGTACAAAGTGAAAGGTTGAGAATATATGAGATGAAAGTGATGACGGAGGAGGAGATGGAGTTGAGGAGATGGGTGGTGATAGGATCAGAAGAACAGGTAGTGAGTTTAGATGAAGAAAGAAGAAAAGAGGCTTCCTCAAATACTTACAAACCATAAGCCATAAGCATCCTGCTCTACAAGTTGCCATCTTGGAAAATGGTGGGATCTGGATGCACCGCTAGGGATCAATCTACCAAATAAGACTTTGCCTCCCTTATTTGGGAAGCAATGATTTATTTGGCAGACTGACCCATAGCGCTGCATCCTGATGTATCGCTAGGAGTCAAGCACTGCAATTTTGTAAGATGGTGGCACTGGAGGCAAGAGCAAGTAGGCATCGCTCTTGTCTCCTGACTTTAGATGAAGGCAGAAGGTGGACTCGGGGTCCGAGGGCCCACTTGGCTACCAGGGTTTGTGGGATCAGGAGAAGGGTTGGAAGGTACGAGGGGCCACTTGAGCCAAAAGAAAGATCTTTAGGGATGGGAGATTATAGGGGCCACTCTGGCCACCAGAGATATTTGTTGTAGGGTCAACACAGAAGTCCAAAGCTGTCTGCCTTCGCAAGATGCTTTTGAGGAATATTTGTGCATTATGGGTTAAAATGAAGAGATACTGGATTTCATTTACACAATGTCTGTGAACAGATGGAGGTCATTACTTTCTTTTTTAACATTAACAGCATGTTTTGGGCTAGACCAGAATGTAATGTGGTCCAAAATGAAAAGGATTAAAATAATCTAGCAATTTATTTAATACATGTGAGCACATGCAAAATACATTAGCTGGAATCTGGATAATGTTGTGAAAAAAAGGAAAACTAAAAATATAGATAATTGAAAGTATGCTGAAAATAGAAATCGCTCAACTTGCCCTTCTTATAATTATGGAGTTCCTTTTTACTTTGCAGATAAAATTATGCCTTTGCTTCTTGAAGGATAAAAGCCTTCTAACCACATATATAAGAAGCACTTACATACTATAAAAACAACCGCCATTTTTCCCTGTAGACATAATAAATCACAGATGGAAGTGTTCATGATCACAAAGACTAAAGAAATAATTACCATCTTTCAGATTCTGCTCAGATACATCCCAATCATAGTGTGCCCAACTGTATGTGTTCTAAAGGAAAAACAATGTCTCTGTGGTACTGGGAGCGTTGTGGAAAACTTGGGAAATGGCAAGAATCTAGCATGGTACATTATTTCAAAAGCAAACCAAAATTCCATTCTGTCTAAATGAAGCTTCTCCAGGTATCTCCCCGGCAACTCTCCAATACTGATTCAGGGAAAGACAGAAATAGTGATTTAATTTATTCTCTCACCAGAAGAAATACCTTAATGATCTTTAATATAGTATCTTATGGGATCAACAACAAACGCTGAAGCTGATCTTAAGATCATACACGCTCATCTCTTTAGCCTCCAAGAATTTGTGCTGAAATTGCTCTTAAACAAATTAATAAAGTCAGGAGAACTTTTGTGCATCTGAAATGTACATTTACCTCTCTCATGCTGGGAAGCAGCATAGGAGGTCAGATGTAACAAATCATGAAAACCAAGACACTAAAAAAAAGGAAAAAAAAAGAGCATAATCTTTTGCTGTTAGTCTCTGGTTCAGATCCATGCCAAGCTGATATGAACTGTAATTGACTACTGTTGCATCTCAACTAGCTTTTAAGTGGCTTCCATAAATTGTGAAATAGGTTGGAAGGTTTAGTACTGATTGCATGAGACGAGTGAGCCACTGAAATTATCATAATTGAGAATTCTTAGCACCATGGTTGTCAGCTTTGGCACAGCAGCCAGTAACCAATATGTACAAGGATTATTGATTGCATTATCTGTTTATGGGCACTCTAGCATAGAAATACAGTAGATAGATTAAGAAATGATTTTAAAAACTGCTGCGACTTGTTCTTACATGGTGATCGCTTAATCTATAGCTCCTAGACTCCTTATCTTTGCTGAGCTAGTATTCTCTCTTCATAAATCTTTAGGCCCACACCTGGAAGCTGCTTGCCTTGCCAGCAACCCAGAAAGATGTCAATATTATCTGTGTTAATAATTTCAAAAGAAAAATGGAAGATTGACAACCTTCACACATGTAAGGGCGATTTTTTTCAACTTTGACACTAATGAAATCTGGTTTTGTCACACAGAATATCACGCTTTTCCAAGGGCAGTATTCATAAAGTAAGTAAGGCACGCCAAGGCTGACTCAAGGGCTTCTGAAAGGAGCTCAGTTGGACAAGGATCCAGATCACTACATAGCCCTTTACCTACTTTTAAAGCTTTCTCTTTTATGTTCTTCTTTGACGCTGCAGGAATATCTGACCAGTACAGATTTTGCTTCACCAACTGATTGACCACATTTCTCTGACATTTAAAAAAAACCTGTAAGTGCCTTCAAGTAAGTGCTGACTCTTGGCGACCCAGCAACACCCAGCAAGGTGTGACCAAAAGTAGATTGTCAGGCCTTTTTCTCCAAGACAATGGAGGGTAAAGTGATTTGCCCACAGCCACAAGGAATGTCAGTAGGAATCAAACCTAGTTTTCCTGGGTAGTAGGCTGTTGCTCTGACCACTTGGCTACTCCTCCATTCTTTAAATAGGACTCTAGAATCTGAACTACCTGCATAGACCCTGTTCTAGTGTACAAGCCTAACCTTAGGAGCCATGTCCTGAACGTAAAGAGTCAACTGAATAGTGAAGACTAAATGCAAGGTTATCATGTTTAACAGAAGCTTTTTAAAGTTTATTGGAAATTTTAGATATGCTATTACTCCTGGCAATAAGCTTTATATAAGATTGATTATTAACTAAATTTGGTATACCACCATTTGGTCCAATGACCAAAGCAGTTTACAATATCCAAATACATTGACTCATTATAGTAAATATATCATAGAACACAAGCATAAAAGAGGAGGGGTGATTTAACACAACAATCAAAATACTAATAACATTATGTCATAACTTAGATATAGTTGCTTAGCAATAAACGTTTCTTGTTTATATACTTCATACTAATGCCTCCTATTTTCTTTGTAGCTTTTTTACTAAAGCATGCTAAGCATTTAGAGCAGGTCATTGCTAGCAGTTCCCACACAGTAAAAACACCACCTCGGTAAAAAAATAATGTCCCACTTAGCATGATTTTGGATAGGATTAGGGTGGGTTCAAGGCAGAACGCGAGCATAGTGGCCTGTGTCAGCTGGCATGTGGGACAGTACTGGGTGCTAGTTATCACAACTGCCGAAAGCACGACTGCTAGAAGTTCAGTAACAGAAGCCGACAGTCCCTTTAAAAACATAACAAGGTAACACAGCAGAGTAACGACCCCCTGCCACAACCCAGACTCTCCCATCCCAACACAGACCTCCCCCCAAACCTGATTACAGACCGACTAAAATGATCACCTGTCCCAACTATTTCTTCCCCAGATCTGAACCCGCTCCCCTGACAGTAATACTTCATTTTAAACAAGACCACCCCATCCCTAAATTAGATCCCTTCCCCCAAAAAATATGACCATCTTCTGACTCAAGGTCTCCCAAAACAATCCCCTTCCCAGTTAAAGACCCCTCTTAAAAGCAGACACCCTCTGAAAAGATGACCCTCTAGAAAAGGACACCTCCCTCCACCATTCAGTCCCTGACCATCCCCACCCCCAACCCACCCCTTGGATTCAGTCAAGGGATTCCCTGGTGTCTAGTGGCTGGGGCAGGAGCAGTCCCCCTCCATTCCTGCCCCAGAGCAGCCACATTCCAAAATGGTGGCTGTGAGCTCTATATACAACTCTGTCCCCTACCCTGAGGCTTTTACAACCTATTTCAGTGTAAAAGCCTCAGGATCTACTCTGGGCCAGCCCTTTTGCCCTTTCTACTTCCCCTGACCCCTCTTCTTCTACTCTGGCACATACCTGAGTAGAATTTGTGCCACTTACACTAGCTAGGCTGTGTAATATTATCTCTTCTATTAAGAAGACCATTTGTTCGATAGACCCCATTCCTTCTCAATGGCTCCCTGAAAGTGCCTTAGGTCTCCTTGCCTTTGTCCAGGGTATCATTAATAAGAGCTTTGCTACTGGCTAATTCCCACATGCATGGAAGGAAGCAGTATTGCACCCTATTCTTAAAGCTCCCAAATTAGGTCCATCGGTTCCTTCAAACTATCGTCCCGTCTCAAACTTCCAATTCCTTTCCAAACTTGCAGAACATATTGTTCTATCACAGTCAAGAGACTTTGTCGAGCATTCTCTTGTTCTCTACCCACAACAATCTGGATTCAGACATTATCACAGTACAGAAACACTAGTAACATTGGTTTTGAATGAGATCCACGGAGCCCACGATGGTGGAAAGGCTTCCTTAACTATTTCAAAGATTTATATGCAGCTTTCAACCTCATAAATCATAACCTTTTACTTGCCCGCCTCTTTAGTGAGCCTTTGAGGAAATGTTCTGTCTTGGTTTAGCTCGTACTTAACACATCATACTTTCAAGGTTTCATTTGACCACTTACAGTCCCCTCTCAACAATTGCAGTGTGGAGTGCTACAGGGTTCTATCCTGTCCTTTATGCTCCAATATTTTCCTTAGTTCTCTGGCCTCCCTTACTCAGTCAACCGGGATTTCCACCTATTTTTATGCTGATGATATTCTCGTCATCACTGACCTGGACATTTCCCTTCCAGATCTCCTGGCAATCAATGATCGCCTAGAAAAAGTGTCAACACAGCTTCATGAAAACACACTGAGGCTAATCCTGCAGAAAAGAGCTGCTACTTGGTTGACAGGATCATTTACAACCCCTAATACTACTGCTCTTCTTGGCAGTGATCCCATTTCACTTTCCTCTTCCTTCAGGTATTTAGGTGTCCTCATGGGCTCTGAACTTTCCTTTACTAGTCAGTTTTATCAGTTGACCAGATCTGCCTTTGCCACTCAGCACTGTGCTAGAGCTTTGCACCCTCTTTTGGATTCAGCAGCTCTGACTTCCTTGCTTCTTAACATGTTATTGGTTGCCTGGATTATTGTGATGCAATCTATTCTGGGCTTCCTGCATTCCAATTTAAGAAACTCCAAACAATTCAGAACACAGTTACCTGAATCCTCTCCATTGCATGGAAATTTGATCATACCACCCCTTTACTCATTCAGTGTCAATGGCTTGCAGTCTCCTTCTGAATCAGTTTTAAAATCCTTACGTTGGTCCATTGTGCGTTGCATAATGAAGTTCTGGGATATCTGTCAACCCCTGTTAACATTTACGTTCCCCCTCGTTGTCTTTGCGGTTAGTTATCCCTTTTCCATCCAGAACTAGACTTGAGTCTATAAGTAGCTCGGCTTTCTTCTGTGTGGCCTCCTCTTTCTGGAATAGTCTCCCACTGCCTATTTGACTGGAGAACAACTATAAAAAATTTAAGACCCTTCTGAAAACCTACCTTTTTGGGCAGGCTTTCGGTGAAGGAGCAGCCCAGGGATGACCAGTGGACGTATGAATACACTGCTCGAGCTCTGTACCATATCTACCTATCCTCTTTTAGTTTCTTATAGTACTTTCCTATACCTATTGTAGTTCTTTTCCTTGCTTGATTGTATTGTGTAACAGTGCAGACCCCGAACAACACGAGAAAATGCAGTTCAGTATAAAGGAGCACAGAAAAAGTGACAGGGTAAACAAGGAAATGTCAGATGGTTACCGTGAGCAACCTAGAAACACGTGCAAAAGCCCAATGAGGACACACCCAGCCAGCACAGGAAGGGAATTCACTTTACCTGACAGGGTTCAGCTGGGTGGGGGTGGAGCAAGGAAACACTGGGATAAAATAGGCTCCCAGACAATCAGAGAGAGAGAGGAGCTGAAGCAGCCACAGACACACTCTGAGAGAATACAGCAAAGGCAGCTAAAACCCTGGGAAGCATGGAGCAGGTATGAGAATGTAAGAGAGAGTGACAATGAGGCTTTGGAGCAACTAGAGAGCCAGCGTGAAGGTCAGAGGGGGAACGAAGACCTGAGTGAAGCTGAGAGATATCAACAGCCAGATAGTGTGTTTGAGCCAGAGAGACGTAAGAAGACTGCAGTTGCAGGTTCCAGTGCACAGAGTGAATGCAAGAGTGATTTGCCATATGAAGGAAGACAACCCTGGAGGTATGGAAATAGGCACACAAGGTCCCACTATCTAGAGGCTGAAAATATCCCTTCTTCTGGTTTTAAAAACCCTAGAAGAAAAAGGTTTTACTTACCAGATAAAGCTGAAGAGTTTTGTAGTCATTGTAAGCTCACAGCTCCCTGTGAAACTCCGTCACGAGCTCTCCAACCTAGCTCAGCTGGGTTACAAAAGGGAAGCCTGAACCGGCAGAGAAATTCCCTTAATTATCCCACTAGCAGAGCAAACCAGGAGTTGAGCTATATTTTAAAATACCAGCAGGGGCAGTGCCCTGAAAAGCTCAACTCTAGAATACATGGTAATTCCCAGAGAGACACTAGCTCTAAGGAAGAGAGGAACTTCCTGTCTGACGAGGTTAACCAGCCATTCTCCCACGTTACTGCTGAGGTCCAGAATGAACCTTCCAGTCAGCCGGAGTTAATGGAATATCAAAATGCAGAAGAAAATGATATGCCAGAATTGATGGACTGCTCTTGGACCTTGATTGAACCTGAGTTCTCTCTCAGATAAGTAATTAGTTTGTGTCATAGCTTTAGTGTTATAAGCAACAGGCTGCAGCTCTCTCTAAGTAAAGCAGATATAAGCTGTGCTGTCAGCTACAGGAGAAAGAACCATATTGAAGTATTTAAGCTGTTTTGTTCTTTTCATTTATTTGTTTTTTTGGAAGCTGAAGGAAGCTAGTTCTGTTTGCTTTTGTTACTTTATGTTATATGTCCAAGCAAGGCATTTGATTTATGTTCCTGAAGATAAAGTACCCTCAAGGGACGGGGAATAAAACCCTTTAATTTGGAAAGAAGTGTTTTGTGGTTTATATCAGTGAAGGCACAACTACCACCCTCCAGAGCCTTGCAATACCAGTAGCTACCGCTTGGCCAGAGAGGGCACGACAATTGTTAATTTAAATTTAAATTTGTATTTTTTCAATTTCCTTTGATTAGATCAAACTTTGTAAACCCTCCTGTATGGTTATTACCAAAGGGCAGTATATCAAATATAATATATGATAAACAATTTTGCCTTAACTCCCACAGACACGGCCACAGCACAGTCTCCATCCATGGATTTGCTTCACTGATTTGCAAGCCTCTCCCCTTTGTACTTTAGGCTATATCTCTGAGCTGTGCAGCAGGGTGCACATATTCCCCAGGCAGCCTTCTCTATCCTTCAATGGCCACTTGCACTTGTTGGTGGGGCTGGGGGCCATGTATTATCTGATCTCTCTGCTGGGGTGTGGTGGACTGCGTCCACCCATTCCATTGCTCCTGCTCCTCTCTCAGATATTCTATGGCACAGATTCCATTTGCATTGATACACCTTGTATAGCAACTATCCCCTGGAGCCCAATAGTCAGCCTATCTGTTGTCAGGCCCCTCTAGTTACATGGCATGTTGCAGCTAACTGGATGTGCCCTCTCCTATCCTGCAGGCATCTGCAGAGTGCTCTCAACTCTTCACACAGCACAGATATGTGGCTCTGGTAACATACATCTGTCTAAGAGGGGAACATTGATGTTAGCATGCAAGTATGGGGGCAAAGGCAATGCGTGCCTTAACAGCATGCATTACTACTATCATGTAACCGATGCACCTTGCATGGCATTATTTTTCTGCCTTGGCCTCGCCTCCTTGCTTTTACCATGGACGCTTTGCCCCTGCCACGGTAGAAATGTGAACTAACCATGCATTATTCCCATGCTACTTGCAGCACTTTAGTAAACATGCCCCTAAATGTGTTAAATCAGGCCTCAACAAATTTATCTTTGTATCTAAGAGCCAGCCCAAAGAAACAAACATTAAGGGGCATGAAATCCTGGGTGTCGGGGTGCAATTTCTAGGCATCATGGCAACCTGGCATTTGGGATTTGTTGAAGCCTGCGTTAAACAACTATGTTTTATTACAACTGGACAAGGAAAAGTCTTGAAGAAATGAAAATATACTGCTTTAGATCTGGGAATACAAAGTATTTGCTTTAAACTACTACTACTACTAATCATTTGTATAACACAAGGTATACACAGCATTGTACAGAGACGTGTAAGAGACCTTCCCTGCACATCTGAGCTTACAGTCGAGTCAAGACAGACAACACAACAGCTGGGGACTAGGATGTGTCTAGGAGACTAGTAAGGATACACATAGGGATATGTTTACTAAACAGCAGTAGCGGCTTCTGTGCAATATCGGAGCTGCGGCCCCACACGGAAGCCGCTACCGCTGTTTAGTAAACATACCCCATAGCTGTAGAGCAGGAGACTAAGTGGATCAGTATCCCAAAGTGGCATCGAAGAAGTGAATTTTTAGCCTGGATTTGAAAAGGGCGAAAAATGAAGCCTGACGTACTGACTCAGGTAGGTTGTTCCTGGCACAAGGAGCAGCAAGGTGGAAAGATCGAAGTCAGGAGTTGGCATTAGATAATATAGGTTTAATAGGATTCTTTATAAAGAAGAGAATTCTAGAGGGCCTTTGTTTTTTACTTGTCGCTGAAACTGCCTGGTTAGCTACACATTGTACTAAATGATGAAGGACACTCCACTTCAAACTATTGGCTCTTAAACAATATCAGCAGATTATTAGTCGTATGTAGTCTCAGATCAAACTTGCGCTTATGATCACATTTGTTCAGTGAAACATAAATGGCGCTTGATGACATCAATGACTACTAGATATTTGTTTTCTCATGCTGATATGTAGATAAAACTTTTGGTACTTATTCTTGATATCTTTTTTATCTTTTTATCTATTTGTATGCCAGTGTTCAGAATCCTATTCACTTTAAAATAATCTATACAAGCATATGAGGCAGAACAGACTTAGCTTGTATGGTTAGCTACACATAGCAGGAACTGATATGCATATATTTCTATAATCATAAATTGTGGAATAAGAGGGCTGCTGAAAGATTTGACCCAGAATTTTGTAGTGGGGTATTGACATAAGCTGGAACTTTCATCAGCAAGTACCATTTCAGGGATTCTCCTTTCATAGTATATAATACTACCAGATAACGTGCTGCTATGTTAATATGTACATTAGGGCACTCACCGCCGCTTATTATTCTTGCTTAATCTAGTTCAATATTTTCTTTACTTCTCTGTGTGAAGAGATGCAAATAGTATACAAATACAGTAGCATACTGCAGAATCCGTTTTCTTTTGTGGAAAAAAAAACACTGTAAAAAGGTTAAAAAAAATTCTCTGTGCAGTGGTACATGCATTCGCAGCTTGAACCATAATTTCTGATTAAAAAGTAAAATACCAGTGTCCCTGCAATAGTACATACAGTGGAAAAACTCTTTGGGAGGTTTAATTATAAATCCTACCCCTACTTATTAAGGAAATTGGATCTTAATAGCCTCATACACCTAGCAATAAACTCAGTGTAAAGCATAATTTCTACTAAGTTAGGCACTGAATTAGAAGAAAAAAATTTGGAAGAAAAAATAAATATTAGACGACATAAGATTTTTTTAAATAACCAAACTAATCTTTGCCATAGTAGGCATAAATAAAGGAAGATATGAATTATTTGCTTGAAGAGAGCTGCTTATTGACAATGATTTAGCTTGTTACTTAGAACTAGCTGAAGCACCCTACTTTGCATATCTTGTCGTAAGCCAAATCCGTAATAATAAATTATAGAGGCTTAGAGAGGTTTTTTATGTGTTACATCACTTGAAACACATTGGGCCCCATATTGAGCAAGGCACAATTTGGAAGAGCTATGTGCCGCATCGGCGCATATCCCTTCCCCCCCATCTCTAACCCGGATATTCAATGCCATGGTGACTGCATTGAATATCCAGGTTTGGTGCACAGAGGAAACTGCCACAGAGCCTAACCGGGTCGCGGTGATATTGCACCACTATCTGGTTAGCATCCACAGCTAAACCTAGGCAAGCCAAAAGCTGGATTAGCTTTAGCCGCAGATCGCTAACTGGATAACAGTGCAATATCGCTGCTACCCGGTTAGTGGCAGTTTCCGCCTCCACTCCATCTTGGAATGTCCCCATCATGCCCCGTTGCTAACCGGATAGCATCAGGGTGCATAGGGGAGTTAGAAGGGGATATTCAACGGCACTAACCACGAAGGTGCCATTGAATATTCCCAGTTAAGGCATTTACACAGTTTACCGGGCTGTAAATTGTGTAAATGCCTTTTGAATATTGGCCCCATAAGATCTTATTTTAATGAATCTCATTTTAAGGTACTCATACAAGTCCTTGTTATGCTTTACGGTTATGTCCTATTTTTAGGTATAAAAGCTAAACAGAAAGCAAGACTGCAGCTTTTGCAAATTCAGCAGCAAGGTTAATAGTCAGATGTCATAAATGTGATAAAGCTTCTCTACTTTTACATCAATTATATTGGCTTCCTATTAAACATAATTACTCACCTGTAACAGATGTTCACCTGGGACAGCAGGAATCAGTCCTCACATATGGGTGACATCGGCACCAACAGAGCCTGTGCGGCAACCTCTTCCTAGCTTTCAAAGAAAGCCTTTGGGAGATACACTACGCATACATGATCCCCTTCCCATCTAAGGGTGCCATCTTGCCTCAGTATGATGATATAGCTTAAGACAGCAAAAAAGAAAAGCAACTCCACAAGGAGGAGGGAGGATTGTGAGGACTGATTCCTGCTGTCCCCAGAGAACACCTGTTATAGGTGAGTAACTATGCTTTCTCTGGGAACAAGCAGGAAGTCAGTCCTCACATAAAGGACTCCCTAGCTACAGGCTACCAAAAAAAATCTGTAAAAGCAGTTGACCAAAAAAAGGTGAACAATGAGAAGCAGCAACAGAGTCAAGGAACAGCAGACTCATGAGTGTCTCCAAGCGTCAAGCGAGGAACCAGTTCTCATGTAACCTGAACACACTAGAGGGCCAGAGGACATGAGTTGCCTTATACCCCAAACAAATGACGGAGTACTGCCTGGCCAATGGCGCTCTCCCAGCAGGACTCCCTCTCCAGGTAGTAGTGAGCTGTGAAAGAATGGACTGAGGACCCTGTGGCAGCCCGGAAGATCTCCGCCAAGGGAATGGAGTGCAGGTTTGCCACAGAGGCTACCATGCTCATAAGTGAAGGTGATGCAGTCTGCCACCAAAATGGACAGGAGAAGCTTAGAGACCACTGTCCCCAGCTGATTTGGGTCATAGGAGATGAAAACATGTGAGGAGCAATGGTGGGCCTGGGTATGCTCCAGATAGTAGGCCCAGGCCCGCTTACAGTCCACAGTGTGGAGAGCAGCCTCTGCCCTCTTAGCGTGAGGCTGTGGGAAGAAGGTGGGGAGCACCACCTCTTGGTTGAGTTGAAATGGAGACACCATCTTATGCAGAAACGTGGGATGCATGTGGAACATGATCCTGTTCTTGTGGAACCATGTATAAGATGGATGGGCCACCAGAGCCTGGAGCTCGCTAAGCCTGTGAGCAGAGGTGAGAGCGCCTTGAGGAAGACCACCTTCCAGGAGAAATTCTTGAGGTGGCAAGAGCTGAGAGGCTCCAAAGGTGGCACCGTGAGTTTTGAGAGAACCATGTTGAGATCCCATTCCACCACTGGGGAGCAGACGGGTGGCCTTGAGAGAAGTAGACCCCTCAGAAGGCAAGTTACGAAGAGCTGAGCAAAAAGGGACTTGACCTTGACAAGAAAATGGTGCACCGAGAGTGCGCTGAGGTGCACTCTGACGGAATTGGACTTCAGCCCAGCCTAGGATAGGTGCAGCACCAGCTGGACCGAACAGGAGAAGGGGTTGATCTGCTTCTCTGCACACCACACCAAGAATCTCTACCACTTGAAGACATAGGCCCGGCAGGTGAAGGTTTTTTGGGAGGCAAGGAATATTTCCTCCACCTCGCTTGAGAGATTGAAGTGGGCCAAGACTACTCTTTCAGCAGCCAGGCCATCAGTCAGGCATCCCAGAATGGGGTGCAGGAGCAAGCTGTCCTCCTGCGAGAGCAGGTCTGGGGTGCACCCCAGTGGAAACGGGGGCACCTGGGACAGGCAAAGGAGCAGGGGGAACCATGGCTGTATGGCTCACTGAGGAGCTACCAGTATCAAGGGGGCTCTGTCAAGCTGGACCTTGAACAGGGTCTTGGTGATCAGTGGCATGGGTGGGAAGGCGTAGAAGAGGACCCCCATCCACAGAATGAGAAACACATCCGCCGCCACCCGAAAGGGATGTGGCTGCCTGGAGCAGAAGTGGGACAGCTGAACATTGGCTGGCCTGGTAAAGAGGTCCATCTGTGGGAGCTCCCAGAGATGGAAGAGCTGGCTTGGCCAACCGGGGGGTCCAGCCGCCATTCATGTAGTTTGAGGACCCAGCTGAGCCAATCTGCCAAGGCATTGTCCTGGCCCAGGAGATAGACTGCCCACAGAAGCCTCCCATTGTTGCTGACAAAAGAGCAGAGGCTCATTGCCTCCTGGCACAGGAGGGGCAGCCCCATACCTCCCTGTTTGTTGATGTAGAACATCGCCACCTGACTGTTGGTCTGTATCAGTACTGCTTGATGCCGGAGGTGGTGGTGAAAGGCCTCAGAGCTCCAGGAGGTTGATATGCTGGAGGATCTCTGCATGTGACCCCTTATGTGAAGGTTGTCGCATGGGCTGTCCAGTCCACTTTGGAGGCATCCATATTGAGGATCCTCTGGAGGGTGGGGGCCTGGAAGGGCATCCCGACCTGTAGGTGCTGGAGCTGTTGCCACCAGTCAAGGGAGTCAGCCAAAGGGGGCTGGATACAAAGCAGCGGTACAATGTCACATTTTATCACAGTTCCGTTTTCTGCAGGAGTCACTAACCTATGGTAAATTGTGGTCAACCTTGTGTTATTCTGCTGCCTGGAAACATCGATTTACTAATGTATGGCCTGATTGCTACTGGAGAGGCTTCTTAAAGGGGCTGATGATGGTGGCATATAGCTCTCCCCCAGTTAAACAGTCCACCCCCGAATGCATCTGCCAATCCCTCCCTGCAAGACCCACTGCCCATTGAAAGCAACCCGCCACCTCCAGAAGACATCCCCCCACTCAGAGGTGTTCCCTGGTGTCTAAAGGTCAGGGCACTGGCACTGGCTTCAAAATGGCACAGGTTGACCCCTATCAGAAGTCTTGCAGTAGTACCTCTAGGGGCCAAACTACCATACAAGGCCTCTTGCCTCAACCCCTAGACACCAGAGAAACCCCTGAAACTTACCAGAAGAGGATCTATAGGGAGGATGGGGATCCAGGGGGTTTCTTCAAGGAGAAGGGGCCAGTAAGAGGAGTCCAGATAAGTTTTTAGGGTGTGGGAGATACATTCAGGAGAGTCGTCTTGGGTGCATTGGGAAGTTTTGCAGGAAGGTTAGTAGATGCCTTTGGGCAGGTGGCATATCTAATTGGGGGGTGGGAGAGCACACTACTTTAGCACTGGCCCCATTAAGAAGGCACTCGGGAGGCCCAATGCTCCCAGGGAGAGAATATAATGCCAACTTTGATCTGGCATTATTTTTTCAGGAATAACTCAACTTGCAAATTTCATCACAAGTTGCATTATTCGAGTTACATAATATTGCGGTGCTTTGCATTTCTTTATTTGCTAATGCACATTGCAGTAAACTAAATATTACAGTAAAATAACACACAATTTTGCCATTTAACATGTATTAAGAGGCAAAATCATGCATTATTCCCCTAAGCCATGCTAGTAGCTGCCCCAATACTGTTCACAACTGAAATAATTTTAACTCCGGGACTATTGGTGTCTCTACCTGTATTAGTGTGTGTGTATATGGAAAAAAGAAAAAAAATGACACACCAGTGTGTATATGAACTTGAGGCTAAACAAGACCCTGATTCTGCTGAGCTGGAAGTGGCAGCAAGTGCTCAATATGACTAGTTCAGTATTAGATGAGGCCATTAGCATCTCTAAAACTACCTCAGAGAAACAGTACTCAGAATAAAACTGGAAAAAAACTTTCATATGCTCTGTAAATTATCCTCAGGGTTAACAGTTCACCCCAGGCTGACTGATCTAGTCCTGGTTTTTCTCTTGTTAATAAAAGTCAGACCAGTTTGGGAACCATGCGAGCCGTGTATGTCTGCATTTACAGTCAGCAACAGGATTTGCTTGTGTGACATAGAAGATTTCTATCTTCACGATGATAGTGTTCCACCAACAGTGGAACACTGCTTCTCAACCCAGTCCTCGGGGCAGGCCTGTCGGGTTTTCAGGATTCCCACAATGAATATGCATGAGATTAATTTGAATGTACTGCCTTAATCGTATGCAAATATATCTCATGCATATTCATTATGGGAATCCTGAAAACCCGAAGGGCCTAGGTGTGACCCGAGGGCTGGGTTGAGAAGCACTGCACTACACAAACAGCTAGACAACTGAACAAAAAACCCCAAAATTGATCAGAACACCCCTCTCCTGGTACACTAGCTACAAATATGAACACCAGTTCATCAACTGTACTCTGTTTTACAACTGCTTAAAACATCTCTTATATTATCCTGATATTATGAATATTCCTGGAATGAGACACCCTTAAATCTTGCAATTCCATCATGCTATTTTTCCATATGATGGTTTAACTTACTTTGGGTGCAAAGCAAAGATGTTTCATTAGTACCTTGATCTTCACTCCCAATCCTCAAGGGCGCCAAGGAACCAGCTTTTCAGGATACACCTAATGAATATGCATGAGAGATATTTGCATATAATGAAGGTAGTAGTGGAGGAGTAGCCTAGTGGTTAGAGCCAGAAGATCAAGGGTTCAATTCCCACTGGCACTCCTTGTGACCTTGGGCAAATCACTTTACCCTCAATTGCCTTGGAAGAAAAGGCTGGCAATCTACTTCCGGTGATACATTGCCAAGAAAACCCAGAGGTAGCTGGGTCGCTATGAGTCAACACTGACTTGATGGCACTAAAGAAAAAAAAAATGAAGGTAGTAGGTATTCAAATCTCTCTCATGTATATCCATTAGGGATATCCTGAAAATCCAACCTGTTGGTGGCCCTTGAAGACTGGAAGTGAAGACCAAGGCCTTAGTGCTTATAACAAGAAAAATACCAGATAAAGCCAACTCTGTTTTCAATAACAAAGGACCCAATATTCAGAAGGGTTTATCCAGTTAGCAGGTCCTGCTAAATGGATAAACCCTTCTGAGCACAATGTTCAGTGGCACTGTCCAGTTTCCGCATCCCCCCCCCCCCCCTGCTGACCTATAAATGCATTCACTCTGCAGCTCCTCACTACCTTTCCTCTCTTATCTCTCTCTACACCCCTCCTCAGGAGCTCTGCTCTTCTGGCAAATCGCTTCTATCTGTGCCCTTCTATTCTATTGCTAACTCCAGACTTCGCTCCTTTCACCTTGCTGCTCCTTATGCCTGGAACAAACTACCTGAGTCTGTACGTCAGGCGCCTTCTCTGACCCTTTTCAAATCCATGCTGAAAACTGACCTCTTTTTTTCCGCTTTCAGATCTTGACTCACTTGTTCTCCTTTGTATTTCCCTACCATTCCCCCTAGATGTATCCCATGTCTGCAGCTGCTGTGTTGTCTGACTTGACTACACTGTAAGCTCTGATGAGCAGGTACCATCTTTTACATGTGTCTGTGCAGTGCTGCATATGTCTTGTGGCACTATACAATGTTCAGTAGCAGTAGTAGTGATGAATATTCCCTCTAAGTGCCATGGCATTATCTGGCTAATGTTGTAGGCTCCGTCGGCAGGATGAGGGCTATGCAAGCACTTATCTGGTTAGCAGCAATTTTCAGTCCACTAGCCAGATACTGTAAGTAACTGCATAAAGTAAGGCCCAAAAAAGCAGGACTAGCTTTATGCAATCTGGCTATCCGAATAGTGTCTGAATATTGCTACTATCAGATAGCCAGCGGTGGTCAATGTTGAAACCAGATATTCAGCAGAAGTCGCTATGCAGGCACTTCCACAGAACATCTGGGGTGACGTTTGCCCACAACAGCCAGCATTTAAAAAACACTGACCGCCACAGGCTGAATATTGGCTGTAAAATGTTTTATATGTCCTTTAAATTACTGGACATGTTTTTAAGTGGACTATGGGTGAAAGGAAAATTTTTTGTACCACTTTCTTTTAATTTGCAGATGAAGAAATTCTTATGGCTAAGACCAGAAATATATCCGTGCTTGTTTCTTAGGATACTAGTCTCTTGTACCTTTTCATGCTAAGTGGTTAATGCACGTTGTAGCACAGGCTTGCTGTCTGCAGTGATACCTAATGTGTGGGCATCATAGCAAGCGATCACTGAGATATGCATTAATTAACCATTGGACGATGTGATGAGAACTGGGCTGGTTAAGGGGTCGAATGTGGATGTTGACTGCGCATTGTGATAAGCGCAGGTATCATTAGTACGCACTCACCATCAATGTGGCAATTAGTGCAGGTGCATCTAATGATACCTCTATGAATATCGTTAGAAGCACCCATGTTAATTGCATTGCATGTTAGCATATACATCCACATGTTAACTGCTGGGACCATGCCGGTCATGCCCCTCATAGCATAGAAGTTTTGCTCTTAAAGTGTGTTAAAAGGGCACGTTACACACACCACCTTAATGGAATTTAATAAAAGGGCCCCTAAATCCAACTTGAAGGTTGATGGACTATTATACAGATGGATTTGCAAATGGGGTAGTGCGTGCAGAAACCCCAAATAGCAATTTTATAGCATTTGCAAGTTTGAGTATGCTTGGGGGACCTTTTTGCATTTTCCATATGTGAAATCAGGCATTTACATGTGGAAATGACATCCACAAGGAAATTGTGATTTTAGAAAGAGCTGAATTTACATTCCAATGTCCTTACTATCTAGACATTGCAAGGGGGCATGTTGGGGACATAGATAGGGAGTGACCTGGGCAGATCAAATTGTAGATGTATATTCCCCATTTCCTATAAGGGAATGCATGTGTATGACTGCAATTGGGATTTACAGTTGCTCTGGCACATATAGTTTTTTTTTAAAAAGTGCTCATTTTGAGTAGTCCTTTACAGGAGGGATTAAGGGTTTATCCTCCTTAATCCCCCATTGCTTATTTCACCCTCCAAATTAAAATTAGCAGCAGTTAATTGGTAGCATTTGTATGTATAGGTTTGCAAAATGGTCCACGTACATGTATAAGTGCCAGCGCTTACACACAGAACTCATGAAATACCAACTTCTCTATGTGCTGGCACCTATATGTGGAAGCTGCTGAGTTTCCCCAGTTAATTTTTGCCATGTGTAGATTTGCAAAACGGGTTCTCCTCTTCCACGTATCGGCAAATACATGAGCTCTCCTGTACTTCTTTTACATCTGCCGTTAGTGACTAGCCTTCCTGAAAGGGGAGGACAGACTGAACAGGCTGTATGGTCTGTATCTGCTATCGTTTTTTTCTCTGTTTCTATGTTAGAACAGGTTCCTGCTTTAGCAGCCTTTTCTAGAATACTGACGGAATTGTGTATGTCATGACCTCAAAATCTCAATTCCAGTCTCCACGTACTATCCAAAATGTGCCTTTTTATTTGGCCCTTTCGTATATGCTGTTTTTCACTAGCAATCCTGTTTGACACTTATGCAAAATAACTATAGAACTGATAAATCATGCAGATCAGCTAATTAGTAAATTTCACACAACAAATTTCACACATGTGTTATTTCCTGCAAAACTTAGCTACTCTCTAGGCAGCTATAAATAGTTTCTTTTTTATAAAAAAAAAGAGCAATTTCTTGCTAAATTTTTCATGCAGAAGTAACAGCCGAATACATTTGCATAATATGCAAATAGTGACACCAGAAAAGCATCTGATGCCATAAGACTATATGCGTGGAGACTTCTACAAGCTAGTGCATAGCCTTCCTGGTGACAAAAGGTAAGTGAATGATATTTCAGTATACTTTATATTGCACTGTTTATAGGTAGCCACCTGTAGCATTAGCTACTTATCAGAAAGGGCAAGCTTTTATGGAATAATATATAGGAGAGAGGATGCCAGACTTGATGGACCTTGGATCTGACCCAGCATGGCACATTTTATGCTCTTAATCTCCTTCAGAAAACAGAAGGAAAGGGCCAGGAGAACCAGCTTATGGAGGTTTAACAAGCTGGGATAGAAGTAAAGCTCCTTTTGTTTTCCCTGAACTGCACTCTGTTCTGGGTTTTGCTTTGTGGAGGTTTAACAAGCTGGGACAGAATAAAAACTGCTCTTTTCCCTGAATTGCTGTCTGGCCTGTGTTGTAAAGAACACCCCTTCCCACCACATGCCACACTACTACATATGGTGAGTGGCTTGGAGATTTCCTCTAACCATGTAACTGAGGGCAAATCCACATACCTCCAGGGCTGGGTCTCTACAGCAGGTCAAGATTTTTTTTTAGTTTGCTTGTGTGGGCTAAGATGGTTAGCCTCACCCTAATTAGGGAGCTTGAAGGTGGTTAATCGGTGCTGGACAGATAGACTTTGTTTTGGCCACTAGAGGCCGCTAAGTTGTTGGAACTGAAATACTGCAGAGTTAACTCTGCTTCAGAAGAAGAAGCTGTGGTGGTGTTGCAAGAGAACAGTGACAAGCCAGGATGGAGGGGCACCTCCAGATTCTGGCTGAAGGGCAGCAGCAACAACAGTATCAGCAGCAACAATAACAATATAAGGAGCAACAACAACAATTTCAATGTGCCCTGCTGGAAGGGCAGCAACAACAGCAGCAGCAGTTGATTTAAGCCCTATAGAGAGCGTAACTCCACCTTCCAGCACAAGCGCTTCTTAAAATAATGGCGGAAGCTGAACCAGACCACTTTCTGGTGAACTTTGAACGAACCACCCGCATGGCTCGGTGGCCAGAGAAGACGTGGACTATTTATTTGGGGAATCTGCTGATGGGCAGCAGTCACCAACCCAGATGGGCGAGCTACATATGCAGCCAACAAGGCTGCCATACTGGAACGGGCTGGCTGTACCCCAGAGGTCTACTATCAGTGATTCAGAAAGGGGGGGTGGGCTCCAGATAAAGGCGAGCCCTTGGAGGTTCCTCTGTTGAAGGATTTTGCATGAAAATGACTGCAACCGGAGGGAAAGACTGGGCCTGAGATAGCCAAAATTGTACTATTGGAGCAGTTTCTGGAGGGCTTGATCGCCCAATGAAACAGTGGATACGTCAGTACCCCAAACTTACACTAGAGAGTATACTGGAAATAGCAAAAGGGTATCATGAAGCCCAACCAGTGACTGAAGCGAAGAGTGAGAAGGGAAAGAAGTCACCCGTTAGCCCAGGAGGACAGAAGGAGAAGCTGGAATGGGTGTTTGCTCCCCTGTTCCAATCCCCAAAGTCACCTCCTAGGTGAGGGCATGGCCCCAGCCATGACTCCTTCACCTGTTTTAGTTCTTAAGCCATGGAACACTTTGCTCAGGAATGTCTCCTGGGAACGAAGAATACATGAATGTCAGCCTAACCACTCCTCACACCAGCGCTTTTGTATACATTCCTCACCCAGGGACCAAGAACTTTGTGATTCCAGTGGAGCTTGAGGAGATCCGCCTCCAGGCCTTGATAGACTCTGGGAGCGTGTGGACCCTCATTCACCAAGAAAGCAGAACCCGATTTCAAACTGACTATGCAAAGACAGTAACACTGGCCTGTGTGCATGGAGACCTGAGGCAGTATCTCACGGCACAGGTTTCATTTAAGACTCCAGCAGGGCAAGCCACGTTCAAAGTCATTTGGCTGCCCTGGCTCCCATATCCAGTGAAGATTGGCTGAGACTACCCAAACTTTGGAGTGATATGGGTCTGGATAACTGATGGTTCCACTAAGTTGGACCAGGAAGATTTGCCAAGGATTTTCCCACTGGAAGACCAAGATCTATATATCAAGCCTCCCAAGCTTGCTAAGTCCCAGAGCTGGCGCCAATGGGAAAAGCAACACTACCAACAGAATCTGGGGGCAGCTATGGGGGAGGTTTCCGGGGAGGGAGAGCTTAGAAAAGAAACCTCTGGGGATAGCTCATGGCTTGGCGGTAGTGACCCAAATACAATTGTCCCCTTTCCAGAATGGGGGCTGGAGAAAAACCTGGGGAACTTCAGGAGTGTCCAGCAAGAGGCTGAGTCCCTTAAACATGCCAGAGAGTGAGTTTTGAAGGTGGATGAGGTTCCAGTAGGTAATGGAGAGTCCCCTGAAAGAACCTCTCTTTATTTTGTGCTAAAGGGAGATTTATTATACAGAGTGGCCAAGGGTGCCCTACAAGGGGAAGAGGTAAATCAACTGATAGGGCCAGGGAACTATCATCAGCTGGTGTTAACGTTGGCCCATAGCCATTTATTAGGGAGTGAAGAAAACACTAGAGCATGTTTTATTCTGATATTTCTGGCCTGGGGTCCATAAACAGGTGTAGTTATATTGCCAGTCCTGCCCTACCTGCCAACTTCATAACCCCACCAGGGTCCGATCTGCACCTCTAGTGCCTCTGCCTATCATTGGAACTTCCATTTAAAAGAGTAGCCACAGACCTGATAGGTCCCTTGGAGCAAACCACCCCAGGCAACAAGTATATTTTAGTCATACTAGATTACACTATCTGATACCCTAAGGCCATTGCTCTAAGGAATATGAAGACTACTAAGATCACGAATGCCCTCTGGGAAGTGTTCTCATGAGTGGAAATACTCAATGAGATCCTCACAGATCAACGAGCACCCTTTGTATCCAAGGTGATGAAGCAAGTGTGTGCTTTGGTGAAGGTCAAAATGCTGCAAACATCAGTATATCACCCACAGACAGAAAGCCTCATTGCGTGAGTCAATAAAACTCTGAAACAGATTTTAAAGTTCATGAAGGAGGACAGGAAGAATTGGGATATTCTTCTACCCTATTTGATGTTTGCCGTGTGGTACCTCAGAGTTCCATGGGGTTTTCGTCTTTTGAGATGCTATTCAGAAGATGGCCAAAAGGCATATTGGACGTAGGAAGAAGAACTCCATGCCAGGCGTAATTTGGTGGAGTACGTTATACAAATGCAAGACTGGCTGAGGAAAGCAGGAGAGGTGGCAAAACTCAGTCTGGATAAAGCCCAAGCCGAGCAGGCCAAGGGCTACAATTGGGCTGCTGTACACCACACCTTCCAAATGAGAGACAGTTTTAGTCTTGCTGCCCTCATCCGAGATCAAGTTACTTTGTGAATGGCAGGGGCCCTATGAAGTCGAAGAGAAAGTGGGACCTGTTAACTACAAGATTGGCCAGCCAGATAAATGGAGGAAAGCCAAAATTTACTGAATTAACCTATTGAAAAAGTGGACTGTAGTGGTCTCTATGATGGTACAGGGAGATGATTTGGGGCTGGAAATTTCAGCTCCATCAGATCCAGCTCATCCTGATTGGAGACCAGCTCTCTGCTGCCAGAGATCTAGAAGGTTTGATCCACCAGAACCTAACCCACCTCATTTGTCATGATATCATTACTGATCTTCGGGTGGTTATTTGGCAATGACCCTAACGAATTCTGGAGGCCCAGCAATAGGCCGTCGCCAAGGACTGGAAGAGATTTTTAACCTGGGAGTTATAGAAAGGTCAATGAGTGACTAGTCGTCACCCATCTTGGTTCCTAAACCAACGGAAGCATGAGATTCTGCATTGATGTCCAGATGGTCAATGCAGCTTCTAAACTGGAAGCGTATCCCATACCCAGAGTAGATGAACCAATCGAGTGATTCACTGGAGCACACTTTATAGCAATCTTGGCTTTAACCAAGGGATACTGGCTGCTAAGGAGAAGACTGCTTTTTCAACACTGCAAGGTCTGTTCCAGATTACCCTGCTGCCCTTTGGATTACAAAGGGTTCCTGCCAGGTTTCAACACCTAGTCGACTGCTGGTTCATCTCTAATTTTGCAGAGGTGGTGGAGCCGTTAACCTATCTCCTCCGGAAGAGAGCTCCCGAATGGATACAGTAGACACTGGACCTGGATTTGGCCTTCCAGCATCTCAAGAAGGCCGTACGCTCTGAGCCATGATTTCTCTCTACCATTTATTGTGCAAACGTATTCCTCAGAGATGGGCCCTAAGAGTCATTATGGCCCAAGAAGCCAGGGTTGAAGAACATCCCATAGCATTCATCAGCAGGAAACTGCTTCCTCGGGAGAAGCATTATGTGGTGAACGAGAAGGAGGCCTTGTTGTTAAGTGGATGCTTGAAACCTTCAAATACTACCTGCTTGACCTCAGTTTATGCTAATAATGGACCACCAACCCCTCATGGCTGGGTCAACATAAGGAGTCCAATGTCCGTATTATGCAGTTGTTTTTTTAATCTTCAACCCTACCAGTCCCAGGTCCACCCATAGGGCTGGTCAGATTCACCTGAATGTGGACTTCCTTTCCCGGGTGGGAGTCCCGGGTGAGGCAGGGGCTCAATGAGGCATGGTTGAGCTGAGGGGGGAGAGTGTGTAATTGGGTATATAGAATGTTACCCATCCTTCTCCAAAGGTATTATCAACAGTTTCCTTTAAGAGAGCCTGCAGCCCAGAGTTCAGGGCTAGGAGGATGTGGCTGACAGGGAGAGATTAAGAAAACAGCAGGCTGCAAGAGGCAGAGAGAGTCCATAGAGCCAGAAGTCCTTCCAAGGTAAGCCATGCAAAGGAGTTCTGAGGTAAAAACTATAACTGGGACTGGAGGAAGGGCCAGGAGAACCAGCTTGTGAAGGCTTAACAAGATGGGACAGAATAAAAACTGCTGGTTTCCCTGAAATGCTGTCTAGCCTGTCTTGTAAATAACACCCCTTCCCACTGCAAGCCACACTACTAAGTGTTAAATCATGCAGTCGGGGTGAAAAAGAAAAAAAAAGTGATTATAAGCTTCCTGCAAAAGCCTGAGGCATATATGAGTCAGAAAGGAAAGTTGGATATCCAGGCAAAAGAAAAGAGGAAATGACATCTCTGGGCAGCTGAAGGGCGTCACTGGTTCAAGGATGACTGGGTAGAAATATGATTTTGGCAAGACTTATTTGAAATACAGGCTGATGCAATAGTTAAGGAAATAAAGATTAATAAAAGCGTACATGTGAACGTTGGTGAAAAGCAAGTGGCATAAAAGACTGAAGCATAAAAATCTAATTAGCTGATGAAAAAGTACGAAGCCAGATTCTAAAATAAGAGGGTGATAATTATAGAAGGTGAGAGAGATGATGAAGAACAAAAAGGTGATAATAAGATGCAATCAGAAAGGGAGGCTTGAAAGAATTAAATAGAAAATTCTGAGTGACAAAACAGTAATAAAAACAAAAAAGAACTGAAAAAGGCAATGGATCTAGAAGGCATAAACCCAGACATGTAAAGGAATAGATTTGTTTATGGCAATATTTTCCTGGATATGAATGCCTTATTTTGCCAGTATTTTAATTTATACACTAGAAGCCTAATATTCAAAAGCACTTCTCTGTATAGCGGCAGAAGTGCCCTATCTGTGAATTCGCCGAAAATTCTTACAAACCATCCTGGCACAATGCAGACCGTGCCGGAGCAGAGCAAGGGCAGGATCTGACATTCCACCTAACTCTACGGATAGTTGGCGATATTCAGCTGCTATCCATACAGATAAGCAGTTTAATCTAGAAGAGCAAAAAGGCTTCCTAAATTAAATTGCTCAGCTATATAGATATTGGACTGAATATTGTTTCTATCCACAAAGCAATGACAGTAACTTTTCTGTATGCATATTCAGTGCTGCTGCTTCTGTGGATAGCTGTGCTGAATACGATGGCGGGCAATTTTTAAAAATGCTGACTGTGGCTTTTGAATATTGACCCATATGATTATAATGAAGGCACGAGTTTTGGAAAGAATAGGGAACATATAACTCAGAGCAATTACCTTGTTTATGTTCTGTGGGACAGGTTTCTGGAATGTGTACAACGTTTCCTGATTAAGTGTGTCAGATCAGGATTACAGGGGCTGAACATGTATGAACAGAAGTTATCACATCACAGGTTTGCTGTACTACACAACTTTGTGAGCATTTTTATTTTCTCAGAACAATATCAGATGGCAGATTTTAGGTTTCTAAGATTGGGAAAATGAGGCAGTATGGGAAAGGAATATATATTACACAATATACATTAAAGACAAGAGTCAAAAATATGTTAATGCGTTGCATCAACTGAAGCAGATACCTTATGCAGTTTATACATGGACGTTTTTCAATTTTCTTAATGTTAAAAGTGTTAGAGGTTTCATATACAGAAAGGTGCTTTTATAAAACTGCACGACCAGACACACATGTAAACCTAAATTGCTTATCTATAGCAGTTTTCAATGGACAACAGGATAAAGTCTTCACTTATGGATGACGTCACCAGTGCAGGAACAGCTCCCCAGCTACAGATCTTTCCCAGAGCTTTTGGAAGCACATCACCACACACGTATATCAGTTCCTGCCTTTTGCTGTCCCACGGGACCACCTCAGTACAATAGTATAGCTGATCATAGGCTACACCTCCTTGGAGTGGTGGGTTTGTTTGTGAGTTTTCATATCCTGATGTTCATGGAGAACTTCTGCTACAGATATTCCCAGCAGTTAACACGCAGCTAGGTATTCTTTTTTATGAATTTCAAAATTTCCAACAAGTATACAACTTTCATTCAAGAAAAAGCAATGTATGACACATACAAAGAGACCAAAGACAAAAAAATACAAAGCATCGATTCATGGCCCACCATACAAGGAAATATGGGGGGAACCAATCCACAAAATGAAACATAAGCATTAAAACAAATCAAAATCACAACTGGGC
Organism: Ichthyophis bannanicus; assembly: GCA_033557465.1. Taxonomy (NCBI): domain Eukaryota; kingdom Metazoa; phylum Chordata; class Amphibia; order Gymnophiona; family Ichthyophiidae; genus Ichthyophis; species Ichthyophis bannanicus. Next base: position 834,458,374 of record CM066034.1, on the reverse strand, counting down.
ATGTTAACGTGGTGGCACAATTAATAGGGTTGCATTTAATGATACCCGCAGAGGTATCGTTGGGTGCATCCGTGCTAACTGCACATTAACGGTGCTTGCATGCTAATGTGCTCTCCATGTTCACACTCTGCCTCTAACTACCCATTCTGAACATTAGCTCATGAATGCCAGTTAGCATGCATTTTAGTGGTTGGTAGCTGGCATTCCCACATGTTAGCGTTCACCATGGCCAGCTACTACACACTACAATGCACATAGTAAAAGGATTCCTAAGTTTTCTCCATGCACAAGCAAGATAGCGAGTCCCCATGTATGGGAATCTTTAGATACAGGCTGCCTTTAACAGAACAAAGGGGGGGGGGAAGGGACGGAATCAATAAACAATACTGGTGCTTCAATAAGCAGACACACTATTTTTTGGTGGCTAACAACCTATTCGTGGTCAGGGGTTTTTTTTTTCCAGAAAGGCAGTCTGGAAATTAAAAGAAATGGGCCCAGGGGATATGAAATTGGATTCTATTCCCTAAAATGATTCTGGAGGGAGGACATACAAAAGCTATTGTCATGTTGGGATTCTCCTTCTAAACAATAATGGGATGTCTAATGTGGGTTTTTATGTTTGTTTGTATGTTTTGTTTTAATTAATGTATTTGCCTTTAATTTCATATATTTTTGTAAGCCACATAGAATTCATGATGAGCAGCATATAAGTATTGTTAAAAAATTAAATAAATAAAGCATGGTATTTTCAATAATATTTTAATGGATGTGAAAGTTGGACAGTGAAAAAGATAAACAGGAAGAAAATCAATGCTTTTTAATTATGGTGCTGGTGAAGAGTACTGTGTATACCATGGACTGCCCAAAGAACAAACCAGTCAGTACTAGAGGGGATCAAACCTAAGATTTCTTTAGAAGCTCAGATGACAAGACTTCAACTTTCATACTTTGGACACATCATGCAAAGAGACAGATCATTAGAGAAAGACATCATGCTTGGCAAGGTTGAAGATCAATGCCAAAAAGGAAGGCCAGCGATGAGATGGATCGATACAATAACAGCAGCTATGGATGCCACTCTATCAACAATGAGTCGCCTGACTGAAGACCGAACACAGTCGCCATGAGTCGGCACGGACTTGACGGCACTTAACAACAACAACAACATTAAAGGAGAACTAAAGGAGAAGATTCTGGCAACATACCAAAGACATACAGAAAGTACAGAATAGCTGGTTGAAAACATTATGTGGGGGTTCTCTTGGAAAAAAAAGCAGCACTTGTTCACCAGCTTTGAAACCCTGGTAAAATCTTTTGATACATAAAGAATGTGATGTGGAGCTCCTCTGCCTGAAAACTCTATAAACAGAGGCACGTCGTATTTGGATACCTTTAGCAGCTCTTGTACAAGATAGGGCATTGCATTTTAATACCAAGACAGTTATTTAAATAACTCTGTGAGGAATACTCTAGATTATAACTTCTTTTAAAAAGACCTTAGAGCAGTAGCTGTTAATGCTCTGAGTTATTGCTATAGACTGTTATTTGCTCTTATAGCATGGAAACCAAGTATAACCCTGCAGAGAAGTACAATTACTGTGCAGTAACTATCCATTTAGTTGTGGTTTAGGGCACAATAATGTAATTGGTACCTGGGGAAGACTAAACTTGGCATTATCATGTTGTGACAATGTGCAGTTTGCTGAGGATGGTGGAAAAGATTTGTGTCATTAGAAATGTAAGCTTGCATCAATAATTCCCATGATGCTAAACTGCTAATTGAGCAGAACATGAACTTTGGGCACTTTTTATCCTAGATCTCAAGATATCAGCCTTGATTCTGTGAAAGAAGAACCTGATAATGTCTCCACTGTGGAATTTGGGATGGCATGCAAGAAAACTTTCTCCCACCTATCGTGAAGATTATAAAACTTTCCTGTTCCTAATGGTCCAAAGGGCAGGAGCTGGATCCAGGAATGAAACCTGGATTTGCATACACTAGTACAGGCATGTCCAACAGGTAGATCGCGATCTACCTGTAGATCGCGGAGAGGTCAGAGGTAGATCGCCAGCCCCACTTGGCTCCATCTCTCCAGCAGCTCACCCTGTCGCTAGGAGAGAGCTCGTGCCAGCAGGTCGCCTGCCGAGGGCTTGCCGCCGCTGCTACTGATCCTTTGCCTTTCTTTTTTCCCTGCCTGCAGGAATCTTGCCTGCGGGGTATTGGGGGCACTTGTTGTTTTCGTGCCAATAGTTTGTGGGTACCCCAGGGGGCCGCCGCCCATGCCCCGCAATGAGATGCCACAGGCCCGGTGTCATACCTGGTCTCCTGCCTCTCAGAATCACCCATTCCTGCCCCCGCCCCAACACCCCTTAGAAGTGTGTTATATACCGGGCGATATCCATTCGCTCGGGCTTTACCTGTCCTATTAGTTGTGTCGTGTGCTGGTCATTGGTCGCCTTATAGTTCGCTTTCATTAAACATTTTCGGGCAGACACAACAAAGTGTCAAGAATTTGGTGATTTTGGCAGGTTTTTCCAATTTTGTTCTAACTTGCCTATGCCTTGCCTTCAAATTGGTTCAAACCACTGTGACTTTTGCTTGCCTCTTCAATTTTATTTTGCCTAGCCTTTGCATTGATTCTACACTGCAATTTTATTTTGCCTTGCCTTTGCGCTGATTCTACACTGTGGGCAGAATTTATTAAATTGCATCTGGTGGTATTTGAACTTGTTTGGCGGTATTTGATTTTATCTGGTTTGCTGGACAGATGTTTGAGTTTTTTTGATGATTGTTTGGTGGTATTTGATTATTGGTGCCAGTATGATGAATTCTTATTTTTACTTTTAGAACTGCATGTGTGGTTTTGGCATCTCCAGTCCTTGTATTGCACATCATCCAGAGGTCTTCAGTTCCTGTTGATCTTTAATACTTTGGGAGAGTGACAGTTTTGGACCAGATTCAGCCAGTGTTTATACTAACTTAGCAGATTTGGCCTTCTTACATCCAGCCACCCCAGTATAACGAAGATGAGTGTTCCAAAGAAGAGCAAAACCTACCACTTTCATGATGAATGGGAAATTGACTACTTCTTCATCATGGTGAAAGACAAGTGTTGTTGTCTAATTTGTAATGCCCCAGTATCCTTGCCCAAAAGGGTAATCTGGAACATCATTATAAGGCTCTGCATAGCAATAAGTTTGATGTTGATTTTCCACCCAAAAGTGAAATTCGTAAACTGAAGCTCAAAGAACTTAAATCAGAATTGGCTACTCAGCAACAGTTGATGGCGAAGCCAAGGTCACATTCGGTCAATGCAACCATAGCATCCTTTAAGGTCAGCAACCCGATCGCAAAGAAATGCAAACCTTTCACTGAAGGGGAATTTGTAAAAGATTGTTTTCTTGAAGCAGCTGACAATCTTTTTGAAGGATTTAAAAATAAGAGATCATAGCTGCTATTCAAGATGTTCAATTGTCAAGAAACACCGTCATGCGGCGAATAGAAAAGATGTGTGGAGACACAACTGAACAATTGTTGGAAGATGTTTCAAATTGTGTTGCTTTCTCACTCCAACTGGATGAATCTTCAGACATAAGAGACATAACCCAGTTACTAGTCTTTATCCGGATGGTTTTTGAAGACTTCAGTGTTAAAGAAGAACTACTTGGAATGATTTCTTTAAAAGAGAAAACTACCAGTCAGGAAATATTCTTTTCTTTCCATTCTTTTGTGACAAAGTGTAATCTTCCATTGCATAGACTTGCTTCTATCACTACTGATGGAGCAAGAGCAATGACAGGTGAGGTTAACGGTTTCATAGCCCTCTGTAGATAGCATGACAACTTCCCAGATTTCCTTTCTTACCACTGCATCATTCACCAGCAAGTTTTGGCAAGCAAGAGACTCAATACAAAGACTGTCATGGACATCACTTTCAAAATTGTAAATACAGTTCGTGGAAGATCACTTCAAAGACAGCTTTTCAATCTTACTATTGATGAAGGGGCAGTGGAAATCATTTTGCACACAGATGTAAGGTGGCTAAGTAGGCACAAATTTCTGCAAAGATTTTGTGATTTGCTGAATGAAATAAGTTTTTTGAAGGAGAGGGGAGATGACCAAGCAGAGTTGGAAGATGAGGAGTGGTTATGTGATCTGGCATTTCTCACCGACTTTACAGGCGAACGAAGTGATATGAACCTTGAACTATAAGGTAAAAACAAATGCATTTGTGAGATGAGTCCAGTTTCATCCTACAAGAGCAAATTTGAGCTAATGATGACTGACCTTGCAAACAACACTTTTGATCATTTTCCTAATACGCAGGACTATCTGGGACAATATCCAAATTTTGTTTTTCAGAACGAGAAGTATGTGACAGAAATCTGTTCTGTTATCCAGGAATTTGAAAATAGATTCTGTGACTTCCAAAAAATTGGAACAGTTGTGGAGTACTTGTCATATCCATTCAAAGTAGATGTGGACATTAAAGAAACTGCAGCTGCTATCAGTAAAAATTACTCACTGAACAAGCCATCTCTTGAAAACGAAATATTAACCCTTAAAAATGACATTTTTCTCAAGACCCGTGCTGAGCAAGAATCGTTTTGGAAGCTAGTGCCTAGAGACAAATTTCCCAACTTGAGAAGATGCAGTGAAGCTGTACACTCCTGTTTCGGTGCAACTTATTTGTGTAAATCTGCATTTTCCCATCTGAAAATGACAAAGAGTACACGACGTTCCAACATGACAGATGAACATCTCCAGGATCCCTGAGACTGGCCCTCATACAATATTCACCCAACTTCAAAAAGCTGGTGGATGAAATGCAGGCTCAGACATCTCACTAATGAGCAAGAGTGAAATATTAAAGATTGTGCAAGATCAGCCTGGATCAATACTCAACCTAAATTTAGCACAAATTACTCAATAAAAGTTAAAGAAAGTTATTAAAACAGTTAAAGAAAGTTATTACTCAATAAAAGTTTAAGAAAAAATGTACTTTCCATTTCCCCTCGCAGTTCTTACTGGATCATCTCTGTTTTGTTTTTGCTTAATTTGCTTAACAGCTGATCACATCCAAGTAAATGACAGAAGGTTCATTAAAAATGGGGGGGGGGAAATCCTCCAACTTTATTGGGTTAAAATTTAATTTGAAACTAATTTGAAACTTAATTTTTATGGTGGTATATCACCGGCAATTTTGGCCGGAAAAAGTAGATCACGACCTGTTCGAAGTTGGACATGCCTGCACTAGTACATAGTATTTTCAAACATTCTTTATTCAAAAATTAAAGCAGGATTACAAAGTAAAGTCCACATCTAGGAGACTCCCAACTAAACAATAAAAGAAAATTAAAGATAACGAGGATCAAACTCAACTAAGCCCAAATTTACATGGAAAGAAAGTAGTAACATTCAAAAGGACTCCTTACTAACCAAGAAGGCCTCAAATTGATCGACATCGAGAAAAACATACTTAGTGCATTCCAATTCCACTATACATTTACACGGATATTTCAAAAAGAAGGATGCCCCAATGGCAAGAGTCCGGTCTTTCAAAGCTAGAAACGCTTTCCGACGTGCCTTGTTCAGGTAGAAGATGGGGGGAAAGGCTATGGGGAAGCAAGTGGAAGAAATAGGGAGAGAAAGAAGCCAGGGATGGAAAAAGAAAGGGAGGAGAGAGATGTGAACTGGGAAGAGGGAAAGGAAAGCGAAGACAGATGAAAGAAAGTTAAGAGAGAGAAAGGAAAAGAGGAAAGATTGAAGCCAAAGGAGCAAGAGAGATAGAAGCCAAGGAAAGAAAGTAGGAAGATGGTACCATGGAGAGAGAAGATAGATAGGAGCATGGGAATAAGGGAGGAAGGGATAGGGAGGAAAAGCAGGATGCAAAGTGGCAGGCAGGGACAAAAAACCTTCGTGGAGTCTGAGTAAAAGGTTTATCTTTGTGATTCTTATCTTATATTTTAAAGTTATATTAAAAAAGCATGCCAAGGATTATTCTGATATGAACAATTATCCAGTATTTGTTCCCGTTTTTGGGGAAGATCATTGTATCAGTGATGTCCAGTTAGAGGAGTTTGTGGAGGAGCAAAATGTATTGCCCCCTTCACAGTTGGGATACTGTGTTCATCATTGAACAGAAAGTGTTATTGGCAATAGTAGACTCTTGTTAAATTGATCTTAGACAAAGGTTTAGACTGTATGGTTACTGCATTAGACTTCTCAGTGGTGTATGATACTGTGCCTCATGATTTACTAGTAGCAAGAGTGGAAGCAAAAGGCGTTCAAGACACTGCTCTGTCTTGGATGCATTCTTTTCTGATGGATCATACCCAGCAAGTGCTATGGGAAGGTCAGTATGCGGTTGAGAGGTAGATGACAATTAGGATCCCTCAAGGGTCAATGTTATTCCCACTACTGTTTAATATTTGGCTTCCTTAGGGTAATTAATTATGAAGTTGGGTGTTATGTATCATCTATATGCACATGATATAACACTGATTGTACTGGTGGGTGATATCAGAAACTTGGGGCAGGAAGTGTTGACACTGAATGACAGATTGAATCAAAGTTCCCATTGTGTGCTCATGCATCGCTTGAGATTGAATCCAATAAGTGTGAGTTGTTATGGTGTAGCAGAGGAGTAAATGACTGAATGTAAGATTAGAGGTAGGTGGGGTCTTGGAGCCTCAGGAGGTGGTGCAGATTTTCGATATGCAGTTAGAGAGTCAGTTGCAATTGGATCAACAGATTGCAGGTGTAATAAAGGGGGCATTTGGGGAATTGCACCATCTTACTAGATTATGCCCTTATTTGGACATCCCATGTTGATTACTGCAATGGGGCATACTTTGGCCTGCTGGAATATCAGCTGCAGTGGTTCAATATGCGCAAACCTGTGCGACAAGATTGGTAAATATGAACATGTGACTTCTCTGTTACAAAAGTTACACTAGTTATCATTGAAGCAATGCCTCAAGTTTAAGATTTTATGCATGGTGTTCAAATGTTTATGAAGACCACACCTTCAAAACAATATAAACAGGATGGAGCTGGTGTAGAGGACAGTCTTCATCATAAGGCATTTGGGGATAAGATCTCAGTATGTATACTGTACTTTGGAAGAATGGTGGAAGAGGGGAGATATGATAAAAATATTTAAATACCTTCATGGCATAAATGAATAGGAGGAGAGCCTCTTTCAATTGATAAAAAGCTTCACAACAACGGGACATAGGATGAAGATGAAAGTGGATAAACTCAGGAGTATTTTGAGAAAATATTTCATTATGGAAAGAGTAATAGATACAAGGACTAGCCTCCCAGTGAAGGTGATAGAGGCAAGGATTGTATTTCAATTCAAGAAAGCATGGGACAAACACAAAGGATCTCTAAAGAAACAAGAACGTTAAAGCTTAGTAGTTATAATGGAAGGACAGAATGGATAGGCTGTATGTTCCTTATCTGCGGTCCCTTTTTCTCTATTTCTATGTCTGTATGAGATGAGACTGGAAGACCTAAAATGTGTATACCCTAGGGTAGAGGAGAGATGGGGGGGATGTGATACAAATGTTTAAATACTTAAAGGTAGAACAAGAGGACCTGAAATGAAGATAAATGGAGGTAAACTTAAAAGCTACATCAGGACATAGTTTTCCATGGAAATAGTGGTGGATGACAAAACAGTAACGGAATTAAAAAAGGCATGAGACAGACGCAGAGGATCCCTAGGTAGAATCAAAGCAAACTTTAAAACTTTTACACTTCAAAAAATAGAGGGGGGAGGGTGTAACCTGCACAGAGCAGTAGATGCAACCCTAAACAAAGGCATAGAGGGGGAGATAACTTGCATGGAGCGGTGGATACAATTCTAGCCATATTCCTGGACAGACTAGATGGACTATGCTGTCTTTATCTTACATAACTGACTACGGGGTAGTTTTGGAAGCCTTATTCGTGCTTTGGACATCTGAAAACAGGCACAGAAACATCTCTAGAGCCATTTTAGAAGCCAGGTCTGTGGATATTCAAGTCTGAACAGGGGCGTGGAGGCATTCCTAGGAAGCTGGGCATCACCACCTAATCTCAGAAACACCCTGGACATCCAGAGTTACCCCAGGCACAAACAGGCATCTGAAAGTGCTAGTTTTTGCTGAAAAACAACCAGAGTTTAAAGAAGAAATTACTGCACTATCCCCAGTACTCTGCGATTGCAGCAGTGGAATTTGAGCCCTGGGTTCCCTGTTCCTAGCCCACTACTCTAACCATTAAGCTATTCCTAGACATCTAGGTTCTGTAATGCTATTCAGGGGAAGTCTATGTAGATGCCACCACAGTCATCCATATTGTGCACATTCACATTTGTGAAATCATGTCTGGACATGCCTGCTCTCTTCTTCCATATGTTCTGGCTTAAACATCCCTGATTGTACTTGGACGTCCTTTCTAAAATTCTCCTCCACATTACTAAGAAAGCCCAATGGGGGAAAGAGGAAACAGCTGGATAGCTGTTCACTGAAATGGAATATGGAGGATCTCAGTACAGGTCTTCCTGGATCAAAATGGGGATATTGTGATAACAGCAACCAGAACGGCTAGGAGGATGGAGTCCCAACCATCCCTCAACGCTTACTCCTACTAGCTGAACTTAGAGTGCATGTGTACCAGGTTCCTGAGGAAGTTGCGATCTGAGGTAGTAGATTGGCAATGGAATAGCCTGGGAAGACAGGAGAGGTGTACAATAGAGGTTAATCTTGAGTAATTGTGAATTGTGTCATTGTCCAGCAGCGATAAGAATAATAGTAATTTTTATTAGATGGCTAAACCATTACTAGAAAGTGACTGAAGCAAAAATGATAATGTAGTAGTTCTGATGTTTTGTTTGGACAAGAAGTCAAAACTGTATGTAGAGACTACCTGGACATCACTGCTTTGAGCAGCAGCACTATCCAGTGTCCCTACTAAATTACTGCAATATAGTCTGACAAAGATCTAGCATTTTCCAGAACAGAGGAATGGAATATACTTTCTACCCAGTTATATCATACTGGAAGGAGATTCCTCTGGGAAGAAAAATCCAAGGCAAAGATTTGTCTTTGACACAAAGCCACTATACCGTGAGGAGGGAGTGAGAAGTCTGCCGTTAAGGGGGCAGCTAATGGTGGCTAACCCCAGCTCCCCATACCATCCAGAGGAGCCACAGGCCTAGGAGAAGCAGAGCAAAGAGCAGATGGGAAAGGTATAGGCTCCAAACTACACTTTGTACTCCAATGTGACTGTCTACACAGCCAGCACCCTCTCTGGCTCAAGGAGAACAGTTTTGCCTGTGTGGGGACTAGGGAAGCCTCTTACAGGAAGAGAAGGAGAAAGTTGTATTGGAACTCTATCTTATCATCCAGGTACAGCAGAGCTAGGATCCCTTCAAGGCAGAATCGGAGACCTGTGACTACAGGAGCCACCAGTTAAGAGGAGAATAGGAACCAGTAACACTACAGCCAGGAGTGAGCCAGGGCAGTAATAGGGATCTGTACCTGCACAGCTACCAGTTCCAGGTATACTATGAAAATAATATTAGAGCAGGAGAGGGAAGTTCTCACTAAGGAGAAGCCACAAGACGTTTTCATAGGGGAGAAGTGGAAGAGGAGGAGTACTGTAATGCACCAACAACAGGAAAGAAGACTTAAGGGGTAATTTAGATATTACCTCAGAATGGAAAAATAGAAGTAATTGTTCCATTGTAACAGACTGTATGACAAGGGGAAGGAATTATCTGCTCGTAACATAGCTCTATTTTTGATGTCTCTGTCTTGATATAATCGTTAATATATCAGTGACCCTAAAGTTAAATTAAACACTTGGTTCAGAACACAAAATCTGAATGGGACTCAGTTATTTTGAGATGGGAAGAGATGTGAGAGGCATTTAAGTGGCTAAACCTCTCATTGTAAAAACTGGTCCCATTCAATGAACCCTGTAATTAAACTCCAAGAGTAGTATTCTTGAATTGGTGTGCCACTCTCTACCATAGGATGCCTGTAAGGACTGCACACAGGCAGGAGGGTTACATGTCTCACAGTATGTACAAATATACATGAAGCGTATATATTTACATTGCATATCCAGGATTTACTCATGTAAGAGATTTTTGTCAACATAGCCTACAAGATGGAGTCAAATATATAACTCAGGAGCATGTTTACTAAGCTGCAAAAGGCTTTTGCAGCTAACATGGCTGGTTAGTGCAAATAGTGCTGCGTTAGCTGCAGAAGCCGCACATTATCTGTTGGGAGCATGCATAGCAGATAACACTGTGAAAATGCAAAGATCATGGTGCAGCAGCACAGTGGATGCAGCTAACGCCACCCATTAAGGTGGCATTAGTTGCACTTGCGATGGCCGCAAAACCAGGGGTTACCTCATGCTGCCAACGCTTGCTGCTAACGTGCCTATTCTCCACCCACACCCTGCCCATGCATGCTGCTTATGCCTGGTATACAGGTAGTGCTGGGAATTTTCTGTGCTATCTACATTTGGCCCGTATTAACTTACCACAGCATGTTTTTCCTATGTTATCACCACAATAACAGTTTTGTGTTATTACAATAAACCAGAATCAGAGTAAAAGGTTAAAGTTAGTTAATAGGAATATTTCCTAAAATTATTAAATTTAAAAACAAAATATTGTATTAACTGGAAGCTTTTAGTTTAGCACTGGGAAAGTTTACTAATTCTCAGAATATTTCAGTAAATGCCATTGTCAAGGACCTTTGTGTATAGAGCATGCAGGGCAGTCGTTACCATTAAGCAAACTAGGCAGTCATGTAGAGCACTGACCCTCCAGGGGCAACCATTGGCGCCACTGTCGTCCTTCTGACAACGGCGGTAATGGCTTGAAACAGCCCCGCAGCAGTTAGCTTAGAGCTTCAGCACTGTAGGCCTGTTTGCTTCTGCCCCTCTCTGACTCTCATTGCACAGGAAGTTGGCATCGGGCATCAGAGAGCAGCAGAAACAAACAGTCCCGTGGCACTGAAGTTTGAATGTAAGTGCCACCGTTGTTGGTCCCAGAGAGGGGCAGCAGCAGTGGCAATGGGCGCTCCGGGGGGGGGGGGGTGCAAGCAGGGCCATACCAAGTGTAAATCGCACCCGGTGCGACTTGCACATCAGGCACACGTTCCCCCCCCCCCCCTCCACGGCGAGAGAGAAGAGGCGCGCCCGATGTGCAAGTCGCCGGCATGCTAAGCAGGGAGGGACAGATCTGCTTAGCATGCCGGCGAGAAGGCTTAAGGGGCACATTTTAGCTGTCTTCCATTGCCTGCCGCCGCTGAGAGAAGAAAAAGCGGCGGCGGCGGCAGGCAACGGCAGACAGCTGAAATGTGCCCCTTAAGCCTTTGCACCCTGTGCGGCCGCACCGCTCACACAGGGCTAGGTACGGTCCTGGGTGCAAGGGATGAGGCTTGCCTAGGGTACCTCATCTCCTTGCACCAGCCCTGATCTTGAGACTCATTTCTGCTTCCCAGAATGTAAAAAGCAGTATAATCTGTCTAACTAAACATTCCCTTTACAGAAATTCACAATTATTTCAAATAAAAAAATTTTTCAAAGATGTCATGATAGGTAGAAGTGTGATATTTCCTTGGGTATGGATGATTGGGACATCTAATAATTAAATTATGCCGTGACGGGCAGTATTCATCTCATAAAGGTCATGTTTCAGGGTCCCCTCATTTTTTTTCAATTGTAAACATTAGGATTAGTTTTTAGATCTTTATTTCCATTGATGCTCAACAATCCACTAAAAATCATAAATATTTCAAATAACATATAGGATGCTGTTTAGTAAAGTGTGTTAGTCTTCTGCAGCTAACACTGGTCGATAGCTGCAAAAAGCCAGCATTAGCTACAGAAGTCCCACAGTAGGCGCAGGGGGCATTCCCAGTATTTCCCCTACAAATAACATGGAGAAAACCCTGGGATCATAGAGTGGCAGCTTCGTGGATGCAGCTAACGCTACCCATTGAGGTAACAGTAGCTGAATTCGCAAAGCCTGCAGAACGTGCAGCTACCGTGGGATGTAAATGCCTGCTGTAGCTGCATGAATCTGGAATGCGCACTCTCTGCCCATATTCCAGAAATTTGAGCAGCCACCACGCGACATGCAGCTGTTGCGGAAAAGGGCCCACCATAGCTACATTTCTCCCGCATTAGTTGTCATCACAGCTCAATAATCCTACATTAGCACCACAAAAATAGCTAATATCCTTTAGTAAACATCTCTCATAACGTATATCAATAAATATATGCAATAAATCTCATACATAAAAATAATAAAGGAAAAATATAACCCTCCCATCAGCCAGTTGCTTTCAGGCATGAGTAGATACTGTTAAACATCTGTTCTGACTTCACTCTGCAACCTTAATTTCTCTTTGTACCACAAAGTTGTCACCACAAGCAACTGCATTCATCATTTGAGTTAGAGACTATTGAACACATGGACTCTGTCAGACTATTAGCTCAAGGAAAAGCCACAGACAAAGTAAACAGGAACATGTATCATCACTTCAGTCCTTTGTTGCCTTTATTGCAGCGATGGCTGACAGCTTAATTATTAACCATTTGAATGCTTTTGTAAGTGACTATGTGTAGGCAAGCCCTAATTAAATGAAATGCAAGCACCTTAAGGGCCCTGAGATAAAGCTGCATCAGAGGGACAAAAGTGCAATAGGGTGCATATAATTTTGGTAGTGAAATAATCCTTAATAAGTTACAGGCTACAAGACAATGAAAAAATATAAACAAAACTAAGGGGTATGTTTACTAAACAGTGGTAGATATTGGAGGAGCAGCCTCAAGAGTTTCAAGCAAGGGTTTACAGTTTCTACTGTTGAGAAGACGTCTGGTTAGGGAAGTATTCCACCAGAGCCTAGGTCTATCCAGATGGGATAGACTAATCACATGTTCCCTGCTCCATCTGTCTACAACCTTGCGGAAGAGCATTGTGGTGGGGGTATATATTGCCAATCACCTGGGCAGGATGAAGAGATAAATAGTGAAATTAGAAAGACTAGCACATTTTGTAACACAGTAATAATGGGAGATTTCAGTTATCTAAATATTGATTGAATAAATGTCTCATTGGGGCATGTTAAGGAAGTATAGGGCCCGATATTGATCTGGGTGGTGCTATGTGCCACATCGGTGCATAGCCTGCCCCTCCTGCCTAACCCAGATTTTCCAAGCCAGGGTCATATATGCGCCCAGCATCGAAAATCCAGGTATCGCCACACAGCTAGGAGGCCACAGAAGCTACCCGTGTAGTACCAATTTTCAATGCTACATGGTTAGCCCCAGTGCCTTACAGACAGGCGAGGGTTTGGGTTTCCCTCACTATCTTTAAGGCGCAGAGCGCTAACCATGTAGCATTGAAATTTGGTGCTACACGGGTAGCACCATGGCTCGTATCCACACCGCCCCCGATACACTTCACACCCTGATGCTAACCGCATAGCATCGGGGCGCGTAAGGGACAAACCAGGGAATTTTTTGAAGGCACTTCCCATGTAGATGCCTTTGAAAATTCCCTCTTAAGGCATTTACATGGGTAACTAGGGCAGTTAACTGTGTAAATGTCTTTGAAAATCGGGCCCATAGTTTCCAGAAGCCATAAATGACTGCTTCATGGAGCAGTTGGTCTAGGAAACAACCAGAAGGAAAAGCATTTTAGAACTAGTCTTTACTGGTGTACAGGACCTGATACAAACTATAGGGATGATGGGGCTGCTAGACAATAGTGACCACAATGCAATCAGATTTATCATCACTGGAAGGAAGATGTCAAAAAAAACTATTGCTGTAGCATTTAATTTTGAAAAAGAGCAACTATGGTAAAATGAGGAAATTAGAAAAAAAATTAAAAAGAAATCAAGGTCTATCGAGCCCTCCATCCTGTCTTTGACAATAGGATGGTGTGGAGGAGTGGCCTAGTGGTTGGGGCAAGGTACTTCAGGCTGGAAGGTCGGGGGTTCAAATCCCACTAGAGGACAGCAACCTTGGGCTGGAAGGACTGGAGTTTCTAGTCCCACAGGTGCTCCTTGTGGTCTTGGGCAAGCCACTTAACCTCCATAGCCCATGTTCCCTGTAAATAGTTATCTCCAAGTTATAATGCCCTGTTCAATGTAATTTCAGTTTGTTCAATGTAAACTGCACTGATGCAGAATAGCATGGTATATAAGAGAATATAAATAAATAAAATAATAAATAAATAATAGCCAGTCTGGGTCATATCAAGCCCTCCATCCTGTCTTTGACAATAGCCAGTCTGGGTCACAACTACCCAGAAGATTCCAAAAAACAGATGTACTGAAGTAACATGATGTGCAGAGCAGGGGAGAGTTACTGGTCTTATTACCTGGCCCCATTGAACCCCCTTCTGATTGTTGGCTTGCTCCCCCTCAAAGCATTGATGTGATAAATGGTAATACTTTGGTGAGGTTTCTACCAACCGAGGTAATGTGATGGCAGCCAAATTAATCAAGGACAAAGACAGAGTGTAGCCACTGGAGCCTAAGTTGGCAGATGGTGCAGCAGGGTTGGTGGTAAATGCATTTTTGGTGCAGAGGACTCCCAGATTGTAGAGTGAGCCTTGGAATTCTAGTTTCAGGTGGTGAACAAGAAGTTAGAAAGACTAAATAGTACCTGGTAAAAGCAAATTGTGGAGCTGCAGCAGCTTGTGATGGGAGCAGAGGAAGATGTGCAGGCCATGACAGCAGAGCTCATGAAGCTCAGGCAGCCTTCACAATGTTTGAGGACAAGATCCACAGTTTTGGGAGCCAGACATACGGGAACGATCTCCCATTCATGGGAGTCTCAGAAACAATGTTGGACAATGAGCTCCAAGGTTTCCTATAGATGTGCTCCTAGCAGAACTGCACCTTCTGGCCCATATAAGTAACATTCTGGTGGAGCATGCACATAGACTTGGGATACACAGAGATGCAGAGTTGCCAAGTTACCCAGTTCCAGAAGTGAGATTTCTGGCCAGTTCTGGTTTTAAATTTGCATTGCAATACAGTATAGTATTTGTAGTCCCTGATTTTACCTATTGGAATCAGTGCTGCAGGTCCCATAATGCATCAGGATGAGATTGCCAGAAATCCGAGACTGGCTTAAAATCTCACTCCTGGAACAGGGTAATATGGCAACTGCAGAGATGGGAATGAATGCCCAGGGTTTCTTTCAGCATATGGAGGCAATTGCACAGGCTTCACAGGGGAGTCAGCAGCCATCCTCCGATGGCAACAAAATTATGGTCTTCTGTGACTACTTCTCTAAGCTGGCTGCACAGCAGCAGGCTTTCTCTATGCCTGCTGCTGGTCAGCCCTGTGAGGAATGGACAGAATTAATATGCTGTCTTCAGTGGTGACTGGTGGATGTAAAGGCTGCTGGAGATTGACAGTAAGGACATTAAGTGAGCAGGGTATTGTAAGACTTGGTAGGAAATGGGCTGTGGACACATTGTTCCAGTGGTGGTGGGATGGCTGTAGGGCCTTTCTGGGCAGACTGCATGTTGCATAGGAATGGCATGGGTGGAGATCAGGGACCATAATTGCTTTTTGTGTTCCTGCTGGCCATCGTTATCTGGTATTGTTTTTGATCTTTTCATTGTTACTTTTGCTGTTGGAGCTTTGATGGGGCTTTGTGTTTAAGAGGGGATGATCAAGGAGGTATAGATGGATTAAGGGTTACATGGTTGCTTGGCTCGTTGTGAGAATGTGTGGTGGCTGCATTGTGTGGGGCTGATGTGGCATGTGTTGTCAGGGTTGTTGGGAGCTAGATGGAGAGAGGTTCCCACGGACATCAGGGTGACCATTTCAGTGTGCTGATAGGGGAGAGAAAGGTGAGGCAGGGTAGGGAAGTGAGGGTCAGAGCGGGTGTTAGAAGGGTGTTAGTGGTTTGGGCAGTTGGGAATCACAAGAGATGGCTATGGTTTGGAGCATGGAGGAGGTACCAAGGTGGCTCTAGGCTTAGGACTTCCTGGGTTTTTTTGGAAGAGGAAATCTGTAGGTGTACTTTTACAGCTCCTATGAATCGCTCTCAGAACAAATGCATTTCTTGAAAGGTCTGTAGGCTGGAATTTCACATACAGAAGTATAAAGTTCTGCAGGGTTTGGTGAGCTATGGAGCAGGGGTGGCTATGTTGCAAGATATACATCTCGATGATAAATGTTGAAGCACAGTTGGGTAGGTAAGGCGTATTGGGCCTTGAGTGGGAAGAAGGAATGGCCATCCTATTTTATAAAGCGGTAGCCTTGCAGTCATATAAGTTATTTACTGATCCAAGGGCAGATACATGATACTAAAAGGTAAGTTCTTTGGGAAAGATGTTGTTTTGCAAACATTTATGTGCCAAGTACACATCAAGCTTCTTTGTCATCCTTAGTCAATCGGCTAGTAGAAGTCCTGTCCAGTGATCCTGAACAAGGACCTAAATTGTGTTTATGAGTGTAAATTGGATCAGCCAGGGAGTTTGAGTGGGGATCAACATAAAAGTTCAAAGGGATCCCTCTTCTCTGTGATAGAGTGGGGCTTTTGGATGAGTGGTGTATCCTCCATCCACAAGAAAAACTATACTCATGTTGCTAGGACCCTTACAACATTGTCCAGATTGGACTACCTGTTGGTATCCCGTTAGATGTTTCATTCAGTTACACAGGCAGAAATTGGCCACTTTGCGGTGTTTAATCATGCCCCCATTTGGATGGATTTAAAATGATGTGAGCCTGAGGTGGAACAAGGAACTGGCAGTTTCCTGCACTTCTCTATCAGGATGCCTCTTTCAGGACATTTTTGAGAAAGTGGGACTACTCTATAGCTAGCAATGCAAAACATGTGGCAAATCTAGCTCTCTTTTGGGAAACCGCTAATGTGGTTATGCAGGACAAAATTATTCCTTGCAAACCTCAGCAGGATGGGCTTTTGTGATAAAGCTGAATCTGCCATAGATGACCAAGGAGCAATTGGAGGGTTAAACTGGCCCATTATGGTGCTGGATATTCCCAGATGTATCTAAGCTTCCCACTACTTTAAGGCCCCTGGTCTAGATAGCTTGAGGTGGAATTTTATAAGATCTTGCAAGACAATATAGGTCCTACCCTCGAGGCCTAATTTGAATGCTTCTAGATAAGAGCTCTATTGGTTGTCCTCAAAAAAAAAAAAGGGGAGGGATCCTCTTAACCAAGGGTCTTATAGACTGATATCATTGTTGAATTTCAATCTACAACTATGGCTACTATCATCACAGATAGATTGGCTTTAATTTGCTTGGGTAGTGGCAGAAAAAGAGGTTGTCTTCATGTGGTCATGACATGCTGTGATCCATCTGTGGAATATATTGGTATCCTTAGAGCATTGCTAGGCTCATAAGATCCCCTCTCTTCTAGTGAGCTTCAATGTGAAAAAGGCATTTGACTGGGTGGGTTGGTTTTATCTATTTTAAGTCCTAGAAAAGTTTAGGTTGGCTAGAAGGGTCCTACAGGTACTGTAGTTTTGATTTTGTATTCAAATTCACGGGCCGTGGTCCTATTCAACAGGATGATTTCAGAAGAGATTTGCTTGGACAGAGGAACTCGACAAGGTTGTCTGCTGTTGCCACTTCTTTTTATCTTATCCTTGGAGCCTCTACTGGAGAATATTAAGGAGAACATATTATTTTGGTGGTGGATTTGAGGGGGAGCAGGGTTCAAATTGATGGCATGTGCCAATGATATACTGGCGCACCTCACAGATCCAGTAAGATCTTTTACATGCTTGCTTCAGGAGATGTTCCTATGAGTCATTTGGAGGTTTTAAGTTAAATCTGGAAGTCAAAGACAATCCCAACTATGGAATCAGTCAAAGGGCTCTGAGGTTTGAATTTTCCCCTTCGATGGGTGGAGGGTACATTTTGATTCTGGGGTTTATGATGCCTAGGGAGTCGAGGTGACTGTACAACCTCAATATTTGACCCTTGCTTCATCAAACCTTTGCTGGGCTGTCTCAATGGATGTCTCTTGGGATGGAGTCAGGGGAGTAGGAGTGGGGAAGAATAGGGAATGATGGTCTGTGTGGAGAGAAGATGTATGGTTGCAGAGCTGACCTGTGTGCAAGAACAATGCACAATGAGCCAGGTTTATTTAGTTTCTGCTTTGTGTGTGGTTGAGGAGGGGCAAAACTCAGGAGAAAGGGACCAAAGTGCAAGGAAAGGAGTTCATAGATAAAAGAGGTACTTAAAGGAAGATTATCAGGTTCCCTTAATTATTAATTTAATTTAGCATTGACATGCTTTTTCCAAACATCCATTAAGAACAGATTACAACCAAGCAATCAAATATTCAATACATACATTTCAAATAAAAGCCATTTGCATTAGTGTGATATACAGATCTCCTTTACACAGAGAAGTGGACAGAGATTTAATAGAAGACTACTACTACTACTACTACTACTACTATTAATCATTATATAGCGCTATAAGACTTATGCAGTGCTGTACATATACATGTAGAAAGACGATCCCTGCTCCTTACAGCTTACAATCTAAAACAGTATTGCCATGAAAGAAGTGCTACTGAAAGGTGATTTCAATATGCCAGATGTTGATTGGCACATCTCTGCTGTTGTGTCATCTAGAAGCAAAGAGATCCTGGATTCTCTACAGGAAAATCTATTCCAGCAACTGGTAACACATTAAGGGGCCATACTGGACCTGGTGCTTACCAATGGGGAAAGTGTTTCTGATGTCATAGTGGGAGATCATCTTGCATCTAGTGATCACCAGATGGTGTGATTCAGTATTAGGACTATGGCCAATAGCATCCATTCAAATGTAAGGGTATTAGGCTTTAGGAAAACTAACTTTGCCAAGATGTGACAATACCTCAAGGAGTCGTCAGCGGGATGGGAATAGCTGTGAGATGTAGAAAAGCAATGGGCAAAATTGAAAGGGGATATTTTAAGGGCAACAAACCTTTTTGTTAGAAAAGTAAATAAAAGTAAAAGGAAACAAAGGCCAATATGGTTCTCAAAAGTAGCTGAAAAGGTGAAGAAAAAGAGGGTGGCCTTCATAAAATTAAAGAGATCACATAAAAAGGAAGACAAGCGTCAATATTTGGAAAACCTTAGAGAAGCTAGGAAAGTAGTCAGGAAAGCAAAGATACAAAAAGAAGAAGAAATAGCCAATTCAATAAAACAGTGTGTCTGGGGGATGGGGTGGGGTGAAGACATTTTTCAGATATATTAGCGAGAGGAGGAAGTGCAAAAGTGGTATTGTCAGACTCAAGGATGAAAGGGAGGAATATATAGAAACTGATGAGGATAAAGCAGAATTGCTTAACAAATATTTTTGTTCTGTGTTCATAGATGATGGGCCTGGAGTAGGACCTCAGAAAACACCCACAAAGAGTAATAGAAGTGAAGGGGATCTTGAACAATTTTCAGAAGACTGTGTTCGTGAGGAACTAGCTAAACTAAAAGTAAACAAAGCGATGACGCTAGAAGGGAGACATCTAAGAGTACTTAAAGAACTAGGGGAAGTTCTAGCTGCTCTACTGTCTGACCTTTTCAACGCTTCTTTAGAATTGGAAGTGGTCCCAGAGGACTGGAGAAACACACATGTGGTCTCTTTACATAAAAGAAGAAGTAAGGATAGAAACATAGAAATATGATGACAGAAAAAGACCACATGGCCTACCTATCTAGTCTGTCCTTCCATATCAACAACTACAACAGTCCCCTTTTTACCTTTAGAGATCCTCTGTGTTTGTCCCATGCTTTTTTGAATTCAGTTACTGTCCTCATCTCTACCACCTCCACTGGGAGACTATTCCACGGATCCACTACTCTTAACGTAAAGAAATATTTCCGCATATCACTCCTGAATCTATCTCCCTTCACCCTCATCCCATGTCCCCTCGTAGCAGAACTTGCTTTCAATTGAAAGAGGCTCACTCCCTTAACATTTATGCCATGGAGGTATTTAAACATCTCAATCATATCACCTCTATCCCGCCTTTCCTCTAAGGTGTACATATTAAGATCCTTAAGTCTGTCCTCATATGCTTTATAATGAAGACCACTAATCATTTTAGTAGCCACCCTCTGCACTGACTCCATCCTGTTCACATCCTTTTGAAGGTGCGGTCTCCAGAAATGCACACTATACTCCAAATGAGGTCGCACCAAAGACTTATACAGAGGCATTATCACCGCCTTTTTTCTGCTAGCCATTCCCCTCCGTATGCACCCAAACATCCCTCTAGCTTTTGCTGTCGCCTTTTCTACCTGTTTAGCTACTTTAAGATCATCAGACACAACCACGCCTAGGTCCCGCTCTTCTTTAGTGGACAAAAGTACTTCACCCCTTATACTATATTGCTCCCTTGGATTGCTGCAGCCCAAATGCATGACCTTACATTTTAACATTAAATCCCAGCTGCCAAATTCTAGACCATTCTTCAAGCTTAGCTAGATCCCTCCTCATGTTATCCACACCTTCCTGGGTGTCTACTCTATTGCAGATTTTGGTATCATTCGCAAAGAGGCAAACCTTACCCGACAGCCCTTCCGCTATATCACTAACAAAGATGTTAAAAAGAATCGGACCAAGAACAGATCCCTGGGGCACACCACTGATAACATCCCTCTCCTCAGAGTGAGCTCCATTTACCTGTACTCTTTGTCACCTCCCACCCAACCAATTTTGAACCCAAGCAGTAACTTTAGGGTCCATCCCTAGGGTGCTCAGTTTGTTTATAAGTCGCCTGTGAGGAACAGTGTCAAAGGCTTTACTGAAATTTAAATACACCACATCTATGGCTCTCCCTCGGTCCAACTCCGTGGTTACCCAGTCAAAGAAATCAATCAGATTTGTCTGACAAGACCTGCCTCTGGTGAATCCATGCTGCCTCGGATCCTGTAATCTGCTGGACTCCAGAAACCTCACTGCTAGGTACATATGACCTAGATTGGCCACTGTTGGAAACAGAATACTGGGCTTGATAGACCTTGGTCTGACCCAGTATGGCATATCTTATGTTCTTATGTTCACTATTTTCTCTTTCAGCAGCGTTTCCAATAATTTACTCACCACCGAAGTTAAACTAACCGGCCTGTAGTTTTCAACCACATCCTTACTTCCGCTTTTGTGTAAAGGCACCACATGAGCCTCTCTCCAGTCCTTTGGCACCACTCCCGATTCCAACTAGGCATTGAAAAGGTCAGTCAGTGGAGCTGCTAGAACGTCCCCAAGTTCCCTCAGTATTCTAGGGTGTAGGGTTGAGAACTACAGGCCTCTAGTCCAACCTCTGTAGTGAGTAAATTAAAGGAAATGCTGCTAAAACAGAGGACAGTGAGGTTTATGGAATACAATGCATTACAGGATCCAAGGCAGCATGGGTATACTAGAGGCAGGTCTTGTCAGACAAAATCAGATTGATTTCTTTGATAGGGTGCCCAGAGAGGTGGACCAAGGGAGAGCCTTAGATGTGATGTATTTAAATTTCAGTAAAGCCTTTGACACAGTTCAACACAGGCGACTTATAAATAAATTGAGCACCTTTTGATTGAGTGAGAGATGACAAAGTAAACAGGTAAATGGAGCTCACTCTGAGGATTCTATTTAACATTTGTGTTCATAATATTGCAGAAGGGCTGTCGGGAAGGTTTCCTTCTTTGTGGATGATACCAAAATCTGCAATAGACACCCAGGAAAGAGAAGATAACATGAGGAGGGAGCTAGCCAAGCTTGAAGAATGGTCAAGAATTTGGCAGCTGAGATTTAATGCTAAAAAATTCAGGGTCATGCATTTGGGCTGTAAAAATCCAAAGGTGGTACTGCATAAGGGGTGAAGTATTTCTGTCCATGAGAGAAGAGTGGGATCTGGACATATTTGTTTCTGATGATCTTAAAGTGGCTAAACAGGTAGAAAAGACAAAAGCAAGAGCCAGAAGGATGCTTGGGTGCATACGGAGAGGAATGGCTAGCAGAAAAAAAGGAGGTGATAGTGTCTCTGTATAAGTCTTTGGTGCGACCTCATTTGGAGTATTGTGTGCAATTCTGGAGACCACACCTTCAAAAAGATATAAACATGATGGAGT
This sequence comes from Ichthyophis bannanicus, assembly GCA_033557465.1. Classification (NCBI taxonomy): domain Eukaryota; kingdom Metazoa; phylum Chordata; class Amphibia; order Gymnophiona; family Ichthyophiidae; genus Ichthyophis; species Ichthyophis bannanicus. Next base: position 834,436,239 of record CM066034.1, on the reverse strand, counting down.
CAGCACAGATGGTGGCTACCAAAATGGTCAGTAGTCTTCACTATAATCCATGAGCCTGATTCCACTAGGGCAGGGGTGGGCAATTCCGGTCCTGGAGGGCCGCAGACCAGTCAGGTTTTCATGATGTCCCTAATGAATATTCATGAGATCTATTTGCATCCACTGCCTTTCATTGTATGGAAATAGGTCCATGAATATTCATTAGAGACATCATGAAAACTTGGCTGGTCTGCGGCCCTCCAGGACCGGAATTGCCCACCCCTGCACTAGGGGCACATCCAGGCCGTCTGGATGGCCCCGAGCAGGACAAGTCCGAAAAGACCTGATTCTGCACCACTGGAGCCAGATGTTTCTGCACATGCAGGATTGGCCCTGAGATGGTCCGGCTGCTGCTGCATACAAGCGAGGACATCTTCCCTGCATGCACCACTGTCCCCTGCAATGCCAACCCCCTCTAACCCCACTGCCCAGCCCTGGGCTGGGCAGCGGGGACCTAATGTCCTCCAGTCCCGACCATGGGGGGCCCTACCAGCCCCGATTGCCCTAATTCCAGCTGCCTATTGCACCTCCAAAGTGGAATAAGCAGCATGTACCCCCTGGCCCGCAGGATGTACAGGACCATGACCTGAATCGGCCCTGTACATCCTGCTGCCTCAGCCTGCCCCCTCCCGGCTCTCCCTGTACTGCTGCTCTGGCCGTGCAGGGAGAGCCTATGGAAGAATACGAGCAGCCCCACAAGTCGCCTTGCAGAATCAAGGCCCATATGGGACAGACTTCAAGATCTCAATATCTATATTTTAGAGGAAAGGTGGGGTAGGAGATAGGATAGAGATATTGAAATACCTCTCTGTGTGCAGGAGGAGAGCCTCTTTCAATTGAACGTATAGCTCTACTATAAGAGGACATATGATGAGGGTGAAAGGGGATAGTAATATGCGGAACTATTTATTTATTTCTTTATTTTATTGTATTTATTTATTTATTATTCTTATATACCGCACTCTTAAAAATCAGCGCGGTTTACATATAACAGCGTTGTGCATTAAAAAGCACTTACAGTGAACAGGATAGAGTAACTTGGGGTTCAACTAGTGGTAACTATGTACATCAATTTACATCTATCTACAAACTGTATTATGTACAACGTTGGTAATGGTTTACGTGTTGATGGTAGGTGGTGTGTTAGGGGGTGCAGTGTTGGAGGGCTGTGAATAGTGTAATAGAAAGAGGTGATGTTTAAGCGCTCTTCTGAATTGGGCTAGATCTTTGATGCCTCTAATGGGTTCAGGGAGTGTGTTCCAGCAGGTAGGGGCATAAAACTTAAATGTTCTGTTTCTGATTGTTTTGGTGCATTTTGTTATTTCGCTGGGAATCAAGAGTGTGTTGGCTGTGCATGATCTCCTTTCTCTATTTGCTGGCATGGGGTGGGTGAGGTCCATTAACGCCGTGCTTATGAAGATCAAGGAACATAGTCTTAAAATAGGCCTGCATCTTAACATGAAGAAGACAAAGATCCTAACAACTGGAAAAATCAATGCCTTCATCCTTGATGGGAAAGAAATAGAAATACTAGACAACTTTAACCTTCTTGGATCAATAAAGAAACAAGCAGGGAAGAAATCCAATGACGCATTGATTTTGGCAGAATGGTTATGAAGGATCTAGATAAGATTCTCAAGAGCAGAGATGTATCTCTGCATACAAAGATTCAACTTGTCCAAGCCATGGTATTTTCAATAATGTCATATGGATGTGAAAGTTGGACAGTGAAGAAGAAAGACTGGAAGAAAACTGATGCCCTTGAATTATAGTGCTGACAAAGAATACTGGGGGTGGGGGGGATATTCAGCTGTGGTGGCTAGTGCTTCTAAAGCACATAGCCATTACTGCTGAATACTAACCCCAGATATTCACTCCATCTCAAATAAACTTGCTCTAAATCTTCTTGCTCTAACTGAGACCTGACTCTTCCCAGAAGACTCGGCATCAGTCACTGCTCTATGTCATGACGGTTATCAGTTCTCCCACAAGCCTCGTCCCATTGGCAATGGTGGTGGTGTTGGGCTTCTACTTTCTCCTTCCTGCCAATTCCAACTCCTCCTGCTGCCTCAGTCTCACTCTTTTCCCTCCTTTGAAGTCCACTCCAACTGCCTTTTCACTCCACTACCTCTCCGGGTAGTTGCTATTTATCACCCTTCTGACAAGGCCGCCTCTACCTTTCTCACTGACTTTGACTCGTGGTTTCCTTCTTTCCGGATTCCTCTTCCCCCCCTCCCCCGCTTATTCTCGGGGATTTCAATATTCATGTTTATAACCCTCTGATCCTTATGCTTTTAAGATCCTTTCCCTTAACTCCTCATTTGACTTCCAGTCTTGCTCTACTGCCCCCACTGCCTTGACCATGTATTTTTCTCTAATTACTGTACTTATCCTCAAACTTCTGTACCTCAGTTCTTCCCTTATCCAACCATCACCTACAAAGCTTCACTCTTCATCACTCACCGCCTCAACCTCATCCTGTCTCCTCCAACCTCTTTAGAAATCTTCATGCTATTGACCCTTTGGATCTCTCCTCCACTGTCTCATTATCTCTTTCCTCCATTATGTCATCTCAGTCTGTTGATGAGGCAGTAGCTTCCTATAATGCTGCACTCTCCTCTGCTCTGGATGCTCTTGCTCCGCCCATGCCACTTTCTGTAAAGTGTACTATACCCCAGCCCTGGCTTTCTTTCACTACCCACTATCTATGTTCCTGTGCCCGTTCAGCTGAGCATGCTTGGCTCAAATCTCGCTCCCTTGCAAACTTTCTATACTTCAGAAATATGCTTGTATCTTTCCAGTCAGCCATAGCACTCGCCAGACTATTATGTCCATTTGACTAATTCTCTTGCCTCTGACCCTCACCATCTCTTTACTACTCTCAAATCTCTCTTCAAGGTGCCTCGACCTCCGACCCTGCCCTCCCTTTCTACCCAAACCCTGGCTAACTATTTCCATGACAAAATCCACAAGATCACCCTCCAATTCCCCTACAAAGTCAGCTACTTCCCCTCCTTCCCTTCCTCCCTCTCTTCACTCCCAACTTTTCCCCTCTACCTCTGTTACCCTTTTTTCCTTTTCTATGATCTCTGAGGAGGAAACCACACACCTTCTTTCCTCCTCCAAACTCACTACCTGCTCCTTTGATCCAATTTCTACCTGTCTCCTAAGCCCCATCTCCTACACTGTTGTCCCTTCCATCTCTCGTATTCTCAACATATCGCTCTCCACTGCAACTGTCCCTGCAGCCTTCAAGCATGCTGTAGTTGCACCTCTCCTCAAGAAACGCTCACTTTATCCTACCTGTTCTTCTAACTATCAACCCATCTCCCTCCTCCCCTTCATTTCTAAACTACTTGAACATGCAGTTCACCACCATTGCCTTGACTTTCTCTCCTCTCAAGCCCTCCTGCATCCTTTACAATCTGGCCTTCATCCTTTACATTCTACTGAAACAGCTCTTGCCAAAGTCTCCAATGACTTGTTCCCGGCAAAATCCAAGGGCCTTTACTCAGTCCTTATCCTTCTTGACCTCTTTGCTGCTTTTGACACTGTTGACCACAACCTTTTGCTTGATACCTTGTCCTCGCTTGGTTTTAAGGGCTCTGTACTCTCCTGGTTCTCTTCTTATCTCTCCCATCGCTCTTTCAGTGTTTGTACTGGTGGATCTTCCTCTGCTGCTATCCTGCTCTCAATTGGTGTGCCCCAAGGATCTGTCTTGGATTCACTCCTTTTATCTCTCTATGCCCAGTCCCTTGGTGCACTCATCTCTTCCCATGGCTTTCAGTACTATCTTTATGCTGATGATTCCCAGATCTACCTCTCTATACCTGAAATCTCTCTGGCAATCCAGACCCGGATCCCTGTCTGCCTTTCTGACATTGCTGCTTGGATGTCTCACTGACGCTTGAAATTGAACATGGCCAAAACTGAGCTTCTTATTTTTCCCCCTAAAACCTCCTCTCCTCCTTCCTCTTTTCTTAGTCTCTGTGGATAACTTTCTACTCCTTCCTCTTTTCTTGGCTCACAACCTTGGGGGTGTCTGACTCCTCTCTCTCCTTCTCCACACACATCTGATAGCTAAGAACTGCAGTTTATTTCTTTATAACATCAACAAAATCCACCCATTCTTTCTGAACACACTACTAAGAGAGTTATCCACTCCTTAATCACCTCCTATCTTGGCTATAATAACTTACTCCTTGCTGGTCTCCTGCTGAATCATCTCTCTCCCTTTCAATTTGTTCAACACTCTTCTGCAGCTCCACTGACTGACCTTTTCAATGCCTCAGAGTTGAGAGTGATGCCAGAGGACTGGAGAGAGGCACAAAAAAGCAGAAGTAAGGGTGTGGTTGAAAACTACAGGCTGGTTAGTTTTACCTCGGTGATGAGTAAATTATTGGCAGCACTGCTGAAAGACAAAATAATTAGGTTTCTGGAGTCCAATGGATTTCCGGATCTGAGGCAGCATGGATTCATGAGAGGCAAGTCTTGTCAGAGAAATCTGATTGACTTCTTTGACTGGGTGACCAGGGAGTTGGACCGAGGGAGAGCCCTAGATGTGGGGTATTTAGATTTCAGTAAAGCCTTTGACACTCTTCTGCACAGGAGACTTATGAACAAACTGAGCACCCTAGGAATGGACCCTAAAGTTACTGCTTGGGTTAGAAACTGGCTGAGTGGGAGGCGACAAAGGGTACAAGTAGATGGAGCTCAATCTGAGGAGAAGGAATTTACCAGTGTTGTGCCCCAGAGATCTGTCCTTGGTCTGATTCTTTTTAACATCTTTGTTAGTGATATTGCAGAAGGACTCTCAGGTAAGGTTTGTCTCTTTGCGGATGATACCAACATTTGCAATAGAGTAGACACCCAGGAAGGTGTAGATAACATGAGGAGAGATCTAGATAAGCTTGAAGAATAGTCTAGAATTTGGCAGCTGAGATTTAATGTTAAAAAATGCAAGTTCATGCATTTGGGATGTAGCAATTCAAGGGAGCGATACAGTATAGGGGTGAAAGTACTTCTGTCCACAAAAGAAGAACGGGACCTAAGCGTGATTGTGTCTGATGATCTTAAAGAAACTAAACAGTAGAAAAGGCAATGGCAAAAGCTAGAAGAATTCTTGGGTGCATAGGGAGAGGAATGGCCAGCAGAAGAAAGGAGGTGATAATGCCTCTGTATAAGTCTTTGGTGCGGCCTCATTTGGAGTATTGTGTGCAATTCTAGAGACCACGCCTTCAAAAAGATATAAACAGGTTGGAGTTGGTACAGAGGGTGGCTACTAAAATGGTCAGTGATCTTCGTTATAAAGCATATGAGGGCAGACTTAAGGATGTTAATATGTATACCTTAGAGAAAAAACGGGATAGAGGTGATATGATTGAGACGTTTGAATACCTCCATGGTATCACAGGAGTAGGGCCTCTTTCGATGGAAAGCAAGCTCTGCTATGAGGGGACATAGGATGAGGGTGAAAGGGGATAGACTCAGCAGTAATATGCGGAAATATTTCTTTACGGAAAGTGTGGTAGATGCGTGGAATAATCTCCCAGTGTAGGTGGTAGAGATGAGGACCGTATCTGAATTCAAAAAAGCATGGGACGATCACAGATGATCTCTAAAGGAAAAAAGGGGACTGTTGTAGTGGCAGATATGGAAGGGCAGGCCATGTGGTCTTTTTCTGCCCTCATGTTTCTATGCGCCTTCTAATCTTCCTCCAGCCTCATCATGCTGATATTACCCCTCTTCTTAAGTCACTTAAGTGGCTCCCTATCTGTTTCACATCCAGTTCAAACGTCTCCTGCTGACCTATAAGTGCATTCACTCTTCTGCTCCTCACTATCTATCCTCTCTTATTTCTCTCTACACCCTTCCTCGGGAACTCTGCTCTTCTGGCAAATTGCTTCTATCTGTGCCCTTTTCTTCTCTTGCGCCAGACTTCGCTCCTTTCACTTTGCTGCTCCTTATGCCTGGAACAAACTACCTGAGTCTGTACATCAGGTGCCTTCTCTGTCTCTTTTTCAAATCCAGGCTGAAAACTCACCTCTTCGGTGCTGCTTTCGGATCTTGACTCACCTGATCTCCTTTGTGTTTCCTTACCATTCCCCCTAAATGTATCCCTGTCTGCATCTACTGTGTTGTCTGTCTTGATTAGATTGTAAGCTCAGATGAGCAAGGATTGTCTCTTACATGTCTGTGCAGCGCTATACAAATGCTCAGTAGTAGTAGTAGGAACATATCCAGATACTGGCATTGAATATCCAGGTCTGCCGCATAGCATTGCACGATGCAGAAGCTAACCAGGCAGCGGCGATACTGAGTCATTGCCGCATTAGCTCCCACAGCTTTTCCTGTGCCGATCTTTACCAGGCAGTGGTTCAGTATCACCACGGCATGGTTAGTGATGGGTGTCACCTCTGCTCCACCCCAGAACACTCATGACACACCCAAATGATACATGGTTAGCATTGGGGCATATAGTGGTGGAACCTACGGATATTTAGCGGCACTAACTAGTTTGAAAACTATGTAAATGCCTTTGAATTATCAGGCCCATTGTGTATAACATGGACTCCCTGAAGAACAAATCAATCAGTACTAGAGGAAATAAAAACTAAGCTTTCTTTAGAAGCTCAGATGACAAGACTTTGACTTTCATACTTTAGACACATCAGGTGAAGAGAGAGATCATTTGAGAAAGACATCTTGCTTGGCAAGGCTGAAGGTCAACACAAAAAGAGGAAAGGCCAGCAATGCAATGAATAGATACAATAAAAGCAGCTATGAGTGGCACTCTATCAACAATTTACCACTTGACTGAAGATCAAACCCAGTTTAGGACAACTAACCAGAAGGTCGCCTTGACAGTACTTAACAAATATAAGGGACGATACTCAAAGCCCCAGATCTTTAAATGCCATAGCAGTTAGTTGTGGCACTTAAATATCCTCCAGATATTCAGTGGCAGTATTCAGATAGTGGCTGCTGTTGAATATCCAGATTGTGCAGTCACTATCTGGATAATTGTGGCACTTACCCAGATAGGGGCAATTTTCAGCAACTACCCAGATAAGTTATCCAAGTAGCAACTTAGGCCAGCTTTTTTGACATCTCAATCTACCTGCATACCTTATCCGGATAACCACTGAAAATCTCCACTATCTGGATAAGTGCCATAGTTATCCGGATAGTGGCCCTACTACCTTTGCTCTGTTCACAGACCTCCCTTGAACTTACTGGATAGTGTCAAGGCAGTCTGTGAAGGTATGCAGCAGCACAATAGAGACTATAACTTCTGTGGTTATCCAGATAAGGGATTTTGAAAACTGATCTCTTAGAGTACATCTTTGATTGATCAAGTATAAATTTCCTAAATAAGGTCTTTCCTCTTTCTGCTAGAGAAGTTGTATTATGTGATCCTAGAATCAGTGTGGAGGTAACCAATGGAAGAGAACTGACAGCCTGGAATATTGTTGATGGGCCTAGGCCTAGTAGAGTTCAGTACTGGGGAAGACTACCTCTGGCAAGAGTGGTGCTTTTGTCTCATTGTATCAAAGGAGTTTGACCATCCACAGTGATGGCTGTCTTGGAAACTGTTCAGGGGAATCTAGAGTCAAGAGGCACCCTTGTCTGAGTTATTGGGAGGTATTTCAGGGTATTCAGAAGAGCACCTTACTGAAGAAGGAAGTACTAAGAGAGACTTCTGAAGAGAATTTAAGTTCAGAGGGAGGACGTACATGCCAGAGAAGGATTTAACCAACTTTAATCAAGTGTCTCAGTTTTTATGTTTTGCTACTTTTATTTTTTATATGTCTGAATGCTTCAACAGAATAACTGAGTTAAAATTTTGTCTCATCCCATCCAGTAAGGACTACTTTTATTCAATAGACCTCTGGAGTGGACCTCAGAGTTTTTCTGAGTGCTTGCCTCCTCTGACTGTAAGGGTGGGAGAAATACGAGTGAAGAGAACATCCAGCGATTTAAGGCCTTGGAGAAAGTCTCCCTCTGCCCCTCAGGACTGAGAAAGAGCTAAGGAGGGGTCTCCTCCTCCACACTGGGGAGCCACTACACAATATGCAGCCAATTTTATAAGAGATGACCAAAAAATTATGGCGGCAGTCCCTATTTTAAGAGACTTAGATTTGTGAATGGGCACTTATGTGCTTTTTTATGTGGTCAGTAGTTTGTAAGCATGCATTTAAGGCGAATCACACGTCCTGTCCCTTGGGATGGATGCAGAGCATAGGCAAGGTCACAATTTACATGTGTAAGTTATTGAATACTGTAACTTATGTGCACATTCTGCAAATCAAGCTGCAGCCACCTACTCCAGCTTTGGGGCAGGTGTAACTACCGCAACGAGGCTAAGGCAGGCCAGTATGCCCCATATGCTAAGCGGAACAGTATGCCCCTCTTACACGTTTTTGTACAGCACTGCATACGCCTTCTAGTGTTCTACAAATAAGCAATAGTAGTAGTATTTTATAAATCAAAGTACGCACATGCTTCACTTTCCAAAATAGCCCCCAAATATGCCTCTTTAAAATGTGCATTGGCTGTGTGGGTGTTTATAAAATTACCCTCTCTGTGTTCACATTGGCAGTGGTTAAATGATTAAATTGCTTTTGAAATAGAATGAAAATAAAGTGGCCTCATTGGCACTGCCGTAACTTTCTAGGACAGCGTGTCATTTTATCACTAATGCGAAGAGATTAGCTGCTAAATTAGCTTTTCCTGCATAGCTACAAAAATCTGTTTAATGCTTAAATCTCAGCACAGCACTGAAGTCATTGTAATACTGATTTGTTTATTTTTAAAGTGACTGTTTCCAGGCTGCAAATGTTCATTGGTCTTGGGGAGAACAGGGTGGCAACTCAACCACACCATGGAGCAGTTCAAAACATGTTTATTTTAAGCAGTCTTATAAGCAAAAAATGCAGTTTTTGAACAGCAGAAAACAGGAATCACTAATCGGACCTATGCTGCAATTTTACAAAATGAAAAGGATTTCTTTACCATGTATTGCTCAACAGTACTGTCTTGGACTGGCTATCTCAAGGTAGATGGGCTGAGATGGTTTCTGGATGCAGCCCCCTTGACCCAGCTAGCTGGACAGGGGACACATAAAATAAATGTGTAAATCACACTGGATTTTACTGGGTTTTTGGGCAGGACCAGGACTACTCTCAGGAGACCTATCACACACTTGCTCTCTCTCAGGCAGTAATAGAACAGTCCAGTCTCTGACTCCCCGAGGCAAAGATGGCTTCCGAAGCCACATTTTACTTCATGGGTTTCTTCTTCAAGCAGTTAACAGGTTAGCTCAGTAACATCTTTCCACCCCTTAAACTTGAACACATTCCTTTTGTTAAATATTAGTGGAACTGAGGATCTGAGGCACTATCAATGTCCTGGATCAATCCCATAACTTAGGACAGGCTCTGAACTCATGTCCCTCAGCCAGCTCACTCACTCTCTGCTTCTGGAAGCACCAGTCCATTTACAGTCACGCAGCACTTCTAATCCTGTTTCTTTAGAGCTGGGGGAGCAAAACTGGTTTAGTATTTGACACCCTCTCCCAGTCAATTAATTAGAACCCTCAGTCCAAACCACTACTTCTCTTTACTCACTCAGCTGTGAACAACACAGTGAACAAATGAACTTACAGTATTTACAGCAGTAGTCCTTCCTTGTTTCATCATCATTAGTACCCGGCAGACCAGCCTTTCCCAGTTTCTCCTTCACCTGAGGACTCCCTCTGGATAATCCTCCCCTGGTTGCCTTTCACCCAGATGTAGTGGCTGCCTTTATGGTAGCTAGGCCCCGCTGGGCTAGCTCCCTGTTCTTTTTTCCCTACTCCATGGTTCAGTGACACTCTGTCAAAACCCTTATTTGCATACAGCCTGGAGTCTCTTTCCCCAGTCTACCTCATTTCTCCACACCCTCCTCCCGGAGGAATTTTCTCCTGGGCCCCTCTCACCTGCTCCATTTTCCAGCAGGCTTTCTCGACCCCTACAACCTCTCTCATTATTCTTGCTGGTGTCCTGATTTTCTAGAAATCTTCTAAAGCTGACTTTCACATCAGACACGGGGCTGGCCCATCCACTTGGTGGGCTTGGCGGCCGCCTAGGGCGGCAGAACTCACTGGGTGGCACGGCAGGCCATGTGCTTTGGCACACATGGCCTGCTGCCACTGATTACGGCATCGGGGTGGCTAGGCTCAGCAGCAGGCCATGTGCTTCAGCTGTGTTGGGTGGGGGGGGGGGATCAGAAGCAACAGGCCTTATGTGTTGAAGCACATGGCCTGCCATTGTTGTCAAACCGACCCCACCACCGAAATCAGCCACAGCAGGCGCAGGGGGCAGCTGCTAGGGTTGCCAACTTTTGAAAAGAAAAAACCTGCCACTTGCAGCTACTTGTGCCCCGCCTTCTGCTCTGCCCAGCCCCACCCCCTGCCACACCCCCAACAAATAATTGCAGAGAGGGGAGCAGTGCAGGCTTTAGTATCTGCAAGTCATAACGAGGTGGGGGAGGGAGTACAAGAGGTTGCATTCTTCCACATCCATTTCAGTCACAGACCTCCAATACACATATGCTCACCCATATGGTACTAAAGCCAAATATATATTCTGTATCCACAGACTCCCCAATCCCACCCCTTTCCCAGCTATCTGTGCAGAACAGAGCTAGATCACTTCCCCATACAGCTAACCATACAAAACAAGGAACTCAGTAACGGTAATACAAACCCTCCGAGTACCAGGTCTATTGGAATTAATACAAAAAAAATCCTTCAGAGCCAAGAAAGCACAGTTACTTACCTGTAACAGGTGATCTCTGGGAACAGCAGGAATAAGTCTTCACATATGGGTACGTTGGTACCGACGGAGCCTGCGCAGGAACGCTCCCCAGCGTCCAAAAATAAAGCTTTTGGGAGCATCCCACACGCATGCGCGCTGTCTTCCCACCTAAACACTTCCCTCTCATCAGTTGGGTTTGTAGCTGAGACCGAAGGAGGGAAGTAGACAAATTAGAAAGAGAGAGAGACAGCAACTCCTAGGGGAGGTGGGTGGGTTGTGAAGACTTATTCCTGCTGTTCCCAGAGATCACCTGTTACAGGTAACTGTGCTATCTCCAGGAACAAGGAGGAATGAGTCTTCACATGTGGGGACTCCCAAGCTAAGATGCATGGAGGAGGCCCCAGCATGTTGCACATCTAATGGATAGGCCATGCTTATTCCTCAGAACCTCAGGCATCCAAGGGATGGAGGGTAGGAGTTGAATTAGAAAAGAAAAAAGGGTGCTGTGAAACAGCTTGACTAAACAAGGTATCCAGAGGAGAGTCCTTGTGTAGATCATAATTGTTAGAAAATATTGAATCTCAATTTTCTAATGTGGATCTTACTCAAAAGTATTGCGAAAGTATTTGTTGAGGCTAATATGGGTCTGTAGTTGAGAGCCAGTACATTATCCTCAAAGAAATTCCCTCACTGTGAAGTATACAGGAAGAGATAAGAAGCCTTAATGGCTAGAACTAACCCCAGAAGAAAAAACTGGGGGAGTTTAATGAGGTTGGACTTTGGAGAAATAGCTAAAGCTTCTGTAAAGTCCAAAGTTTGAACTCCTTGTCCTTGGAGCAGAATAAGGCCCTAGGAAAGAGTGGAGATAAATCTGACTGGTTTGGATGAAAAGGTAGAAATACCCTTTGCAGAAAAAAGGCTAGGTCTTTAAGACCCCCTTTATCCAAATAAAAGACGCCTCCAATTTCTTGAAGATCAGTAAAGTCTTTCGTAAGTGATGTCACTTATGATAATGATTTTACATGGAGAGCTTCAGATGTGACGTAACCGAAAAGGTAACGGTAAAATAAGGTATTTCCTAATTTACCATAGAAATTGGTTGTCCATTAAGTTTTATGATATGCTGGGACAGCATTAATATGGACAGTAAACAAATCTTTCAAAGTCAGATGTTGTATAGAGATTGACCCAATAACAAGAAGGATTAAGACCTACTTGAGAATATTGATGAAGAATCTCTGTGGTTAAAAATGGAAGAACTATAGAGAAAGTTTCATGGAAACCCGTATTATGTTCTTCACTTACAAGGAGAGGACTAGATTTCTTTAAAAAAAAGATCTAGCCCCTGAATAACCAGGTCTCGAGATGTACGTGAAGGAGTGCAGAGGAAATCCTTAGTCTTAAGACAGCAAGTCTGGATCCTTCTACAACTTCAAGTAATAGCTGGAGAAAAAGACGCAATATAAGGGGATACCATGTTTGCCTCTTTATGAGGGCAATATGAGTATCATGCGTTCTTTTGTTCATCATAAGCTACAATAAAGTATAGGGAAGTAGAAGGAAAGTAGTGAATAAGGACCGACTGCAATGAAAAGAATGCATCCCTGTTGTAGAAGTTCCAGTGAGATGTGGAACAACCCAGGGAATTGTGCAATTCTCTACGCTTTCACGTGGTCTAAGCCCTGGTTACTTTTCTTTAAAAGGACATTTTTAAGGAAGATAGTAGGAAAAAAACAGTCATGTAGGAGCATGACTGGGCAGAGTCTACCAGCTGAAACCCTTTTTAACCATCTGGAAGCTACCTACTAGGAGTAGCTCTGAGGCTCTCTGGCAAAGGCCCATAGTTGCAGAGCTTTCTTGTATAATTTCAGAGAGCATGTTGTAGGTTGCTTAGATCTGGCTGTTTAATTGCCAGTGTGCAACCTAATCTATTCTGTTGGAGCCAAAAAGAATTGAAGATGGCTAAGAATAGTAGACAGGCCTAATGCCTACAACAATAAATTGTCCAAATGGGTTCTGGAACCTCTCTTGGAGTTATCTGTTATTAAGGCAGCAGAAAAAAGTTAGGTCCTATAGGATGGAGAGGACCGACAGACATAATTTGGAGTGGTAATACTCAATTTCTGTTTGATAAGCTGCCTTAAAGTAGTATCTGAGAGGGTTAGCTCAAAAGATACACAGAGAAGAAGAAGATGAACCGCAAAGTGGAAGAAAACTCTGTATGGAAACTACTTACTGGAGTAGGTATTGAAGAAAATCCTATGGGCTTAGAGCTCTCCAGTTGATTAGTAGTACTCTTAGAGACTGAATGTCTGGACTAAGAGGGATAGAAAGTAATACAGAGTTGAGAAGACTTACAATTTGGTAAGTCTTTGAAGAGGTAGGGTCCCCTTGCAGTTAAAAGTATGAGATATCCTCGTACAGGAAACTGTCAAGGTGAAGGGCATAGCTCACCTTGTTGTTAGTTGTTACTCCTTTTCTTTTTAAAGGAGAAACCTATTATCTTTAGGGTATGATGGTTCTCAATAGCTCTTGGAGCTAAAAGGATGGATTTATCTTGTAGCAAGAGATTCATGCCCAGAGTCGAGGATTGAGTCAATGTATGACTGATATCTCAGCATGGATGAGATGAACCTTAGATGCTTCTGTTGAAAAGAAATAGGTTCAAAGGTTCTAAACCTCACACAGGAAAGGTGAATAAAATATCAGAAACCCTGCGACTGCTGGGTTTGCTGAGCCTGTTGAGGTTTTGATTTTCTTAGCCTGGTTTGATGTTGCCTGTCTTTGGAAACATTTGCATGATGGGTTGAAGATGGATAAAACTTTTTTCCCCTAGGGGGATAAAGCTTTTTAGGAGATTTTTTATTAGCTGGGATAGAGGAAAGTTTTTATAATCCTCTGAAAGTAACAGCATCAGTGCTTAACTGATTAGCTTGAAATAAAGCATCCTTGTTAAAGAGATTTTCACCAGTACAAGGAGTATTTCCCAGCCTTTCCTGTACCCATCTGTCCAAGTCTGAAGCTTGGAGCCAGGCCATGCGTCGTGCTCCTATGGCTATAGCAGAAGTTCTGTTAATAGACTCAAAACAGTCCAGGGAAGCACGATTAAGGAACCTAGAGATATTTTGAGCATGATTGACTAATAAGAAATAGTCTGCTCTTTTATGCTCTTGAAGAAAAGGGTTCAAAAGCTTAAGTTCTTTGTGACCTCTTCAAGAGATAATCCCATATAGAAATATATGAGATAATTCTTGCTGAAAGCATGGATGCTTGGAAGCAGACATCCAAAGGCATCTAAAGTCCTAGACTCACAACCTGGCGGATAAGAAGAGTGCTTCTTTGCACTCTTAATACGCCTCATTGCTGATTCTACAACAATAGAATGATGAGGAAGTTGAGTCTTTTGAAAACCTGGAGGAGGTGGCACCTTGTACATAGAGTCAAGTGTCTTAGAATGTGGGGATACCATTAAAGGAGTTTCCCACATTCTTAATAGTAGATCTTGTAAGATCTGATGCAAAGGAAGCATGATCACCTCCTTTGGAATCCAGGGGAATTGCAGTGTCTCTGAATCCCCCGGTAGGGATTCTTTACCAGGTATAGAGACGGCAAGTAACTTTGCCATGTCAAGCAGAAAAGCTTGAAAAGAAATCTCCCCTGAGGAGGACCCTCTAAAATGAGGGGTAAAGGCTAGACTTGTTGAAAATTCAGACTTGGTACCGATGGATTCATCCCAGTCATCGGGATCGGAAGACTTGAAAAGATGAAGCATCAGATTTTCCTTAAAGCGATGTCTTCGGTACCGCCCGAGGTCGTTACCGAGACGAGTCAGTATCGAATCCTCCATGCTAGAGATCGATTCCAGGCTCAGCATCAAAGGAAGCGAGTCTGTCGAAGCAAGCATGGATGGTACCGACACCGATGCCGATGTCGATACCGGTACCGAAACCGACACCGATACTCGAGGAACGGTCTGCAGCAACTCTAGCGGTACCGAAGTAGCCAAGAGCACTAGACTACGTTCATCGGTGAGACATGTTTCATCCATCACCATAGCCGATGCCGGGGTGTCGGCACCACTCGAAGCGGCCACAACCACCGAGCATGGCCCAGGTATGTTCATTGAGGTAAGAACCCCGGGAACAACCTGGAGCCCCGTTAATGCTTTGGAGCCCGAAGACTCCCGCCGGGGCTTTATTGCCAAAAATGTCCTCGAAGGCAACGCCAGAGGCATCTCAATGCTGAGAAGGAGATCTACCACTCGAGGACTGGCTAGTCTTTACAGACTTTTGTTTGGTTACCTGATCCTGTGAAAAAGAAGATATTCTAGCTGGTGACATCGAGTGTGATGTGAACCGGGTATCGAGTTGTGCTCGATCCTGAAGACTTCTTCTGTTTGAGCTCCAGCAGGAGAGACACTCCAGAGGGCAATGGTCAGGACCTAAACATTTTAGACACCAAGTATGAGTGTCTGAAAATATATCTGTACCGCCACACTTTGAGCATTTCTTAAGGATAGTGGCTGGCTTTTCCATAATGGAAGGATAGAGGCCTAGTGGCCTAGAAACCGTCAGGCACTAAACAGGAAAAAAATTCTAAGAAAAGAAGAAATTCTTTAGTAAAAAGAAAGAAAAGCACCGGCAGTACCGGTGGCGTCGAGGGAAGGCAGACGCGACCACAAAAAAAAGAAGAATTTTCTGCGGTGACAGGAATACGTCCTGCCGGCTCCGCGGAAAATGGAAAACTGATGAGAGGGAAGTGTTTAGGCGGGAAGGCAGCACGCATGCGTGTGGGACGCTCCCAAAAGCTTTCTTTTTGGACACTGGGGAGCATTCCAGTGCAGGCTCTGTCGGTACCGACTTACCCATATGTGAAGACTCATTCCTGCTTGTTCCTGGAGATCAAATCTACCATACCAGCACTAACTGCCAAAACACACCCAAGGACCCTATAAGGAAAAGGCAGCACTGTTAAAATTGTAGAGGGCTCTCAAACATCAGTAAATCTATTAGGAAAGCTGAACAAGCCTGATTAGTACACATTTTTAAATGGAAATTACATGCTAACAGAATAACAGTTACCTAGTTATTCAGTTCCAGGAGTGAGATTTTAAGAGAGTCCTGGATTTCTGACCATCTCATTTTGGTGCATTTTGGGATCCGCAACACTGATTTCAATGGGTAAAATCAGGGACTACAAATACCATACTGCATTGCAAGGCAAATATAAAACCACAACTGGCCAAATATCTTACTCCTGGAACTGGGGAACTTAGCAACTCTGGAATATCAAGCCTTAGTCACATATGCAGAACACAGATGGACCTTCACCAAATCAAAAATAAATTACCAAAAAGTGTAAATAGAAATATATATACACAAAAGTGAAACTGGAACTTCAAAAAGCCAGACCCTGCATGCAATGCATCGCAACAGCAGAGAAAGAATAGGGTTGCCAACTGGCTCCAGATGCGCCCGACAGGCTTGATCCAGTTTTGTGTTTACTCCATTGCATGAAGGGACTTGTAGTCTTGCTTTTTTATGGAGTGCAATGGAGAAATCAGAACTACATGTCCAAGCATGCAATGGAAACCCAGGACTGGATCAAGCCTATCGGGCGCATCTGGAGCCAGTTGGTAACCCTAAAACAGAAAGAGATGCATTTCTCTGTACTGTACAAAAATAAAGCAGATGTCAGGACTGGCGCTAGGAGGAATGGAATTAGGGCAATTGCTCTGGACCCCCAAGACAGATAAGGCCCCCAAACCAGTCTGATGCTGAAGAAGGAACAGCTTGCTAGTAGGGTTTAGGATCCTCTCCAAATTTTGCCTGGGCTGGGCCCTAGCCTTGTCTAACACCAGTCCTGACAAAAGTACATTCCAAAAACTGACATATACAAATTACTAAATAGAAAATAGAATTATTTTTTTCTACCTTTGATACCGGAGCATTTTATTTTTTCTTTAATTGGTTTTGGTCCCAGTCTCTGGTAACTGTTTTCCTCTATTTTCTCTTACATCTCTTTTCATATCTCCTATTCATTTGCCATATCTTCTCTTCTGCCTTCACTTCCTCTCCTAGGTCAGTCTCTAACACCGGATTTCTTCTTTTCTGTTTTCCTCCATTAATTTTTGCTTCTCTATCCAAATTTCACTTCTCCTTCTTATCAACCACTTCTCAATTTTACTTTTGTTTTCTATATTTAGCTGCAGCTTTCCATCTTTTCCCTCACCTCAACCCTGCCATTCCCTCTCTCTCCTTCCCCAGCCTCTTATTTCCCAGTCTTTAACTGTCTCCTCCTCCTTTTTCCCCCATACCCAGCATCTCTCCTTTGTGTCCATATCCCTATCCTCCCCATGTCCATCATCCCCCCTCTTTTCATATCCCTATCCTTCTCCCCCCCACCCCCATGTCCAGCACTTCCCCTCTATGGCCCTATCTTCCCCCTGTCCAAAATCTCCCCTCTGTGTCCCTATCCCTCCCCATGTCTAGCATTACTCCTCAATGTGCCCCTTACCACCCCCCCCCCCCCATGTCCAGCGTCTGTTTTCTCCACTATTCCCCCCATGCCTAGCATCTTCTCTCTATGCCCCCATGTCCACCATTCACTCTTTCCCTTCTATCTCTCCCCTGCCCAACATCTGCCCTCTCTCTCCCTCTCTCCCATTGTCCCACATCTGCCCTTTCACCCCATCTCCTAGATGCCCAACATCTGCTCTTTCTCCCCTATACACCCCATCACACCCAGTATCTGCCCTTTTCCCCTATCTTCCCTTTTACTCCTATTCCTCTATGCCCCCTTTCTCCCCAATGCCCCCCATCATACCTAGTATCTGTCCTGTACGTCTATGTCCCCCACCATCTTTCCTTTTTCCCCTACCCCTCTATGGCTAGCATCTCTTCTCCATCCTTCCTCTAGCAACCTTCAACGCACTGCCCCCTCATCCCATGGCCGGCATTTGTCCCCCTGCAGCCATCATCTGCCCTTCTTCCTCCCTGGCCAGCATCTGTCCCCCTATACCACCCCCATGTCCAGCATCATTCTTCTGCTCCCAGTGTCCAGCATCTTTCTCACTGCCTCCCCTTATCCAGAATCTGACCCCTGCCCCCCTTCCTCATACAGAATCTGTCCCCCCTCCCTACTTCTTCTGACACATTCACATCAGAAGGGTGCGGGACCGGTGAGAGTCAAGCAAGCCAGAATTGGGACCTCACGCTTTTGTTTTGTTCTTTTCTTTAAGTCACCGCAGCTACTGATGCTGCTGTCATTGGGGGGGGGGGGGAGGAGGAAACCAGGAGATGAATGATGCTGCTACGCTGCAGACTCGGAAAAAGCATCAGCAACGCCAGCAGGGATCCCTCACAAAAACTGACTTTTGCATGGTTGGTTTAAACCCTCTGCCAGAAGTCGGCCTGGCCATTTAAAAACTGGCCAGGCCAGCTGAAAACCAGCCAGTTGGCAACCTTAGCAGCAGCACGGCTCAGCACGGGGGGAGAGGGCGGCGCGGCACACAGAGGGGGGCAGCATGGTCGGGGCTTCTGCCTGGGGCAGTAGAAATCCATGGGCCGGCCCTGATCAGACTATCCAGTATTTACTTTAGCGTAAGATCTGTAAGAGCGGCATTCCTCTTTGCAGTCCATTCTCTAGAGGTTTTAGCAAGACGTCTCAGGTATTTTTTATTTATTTAATATTCTTATATACCACGCTATTCAACATCAGTGCAGTTTACATGGAACATCAAAGCAGTTTTACGGTGCAGTTACACCGTAATTTACAGATAACGGGGAGATTAACTTGGATAACATGTTAACTATATACACAAAGGCATAAGGTGAAAACCCTATGTACATCACATTGTGGAATGGTTACTGGGTGATTAAGGATCTGTGTTGCGTGCAGGGCATTTTGGTTTGCCTACTTCAGGGTAGCACTTGAGGAAGAGGTGATGCTTCAGGGCCTTTCTGAATTTAGTTATCTCTGTGATTGCTCGTATGCTGGGTGGCAGGGCGTTCCAGCTTCTAGGTGCACAGAGACTGAAAGCTCTGTTTGCAGTTGACTGTGTACACTGGGTTATTGTTTTGGGGATTACTATAGTATTTATTGCTGTGTGTCGTCTGGCTCTGGTAGGGGGAGTCATGAGCGTAAGGCTTGCAAGTGGTGAGGGGGAAGGTCCGTTGATAGCCTTGAATGTTAGTAGTAAGATCTTGAAGGTGATCCTACCGTGAATTGGGAGCCAGTGGAGACTTTTGAGGATCGGTGTTATATGGTCACGTCTTGAGGCTCCATTTAGAACTCTGGCTGCAGAGTTCATGGCGAGTTGGAGTGGAGTTAGGGTGGATTGAGGTAACCCTTGCAGAATCGCATTTGCATAGTCGAGATGTGGAATAGTTAATGCCTGAAAGATCGTTCTGAAATCATCCGGTTGTAGCAGGGGGCGTAGATGTCTGAGTGTTTTGATTTTTAGATATGTTGATTTGACCATGTTGCCAATATGGGATTTCATGTCCAGTTTCTGGTCCAGTGTTACACCCAGGTAACGGATTGTAGATTTGGTTTGGAGCTCTACATTTCCGACTTTTAGGTTGGCTGGTGGGCGGAAGTTAGGGTTTCTGGTAATGAACAGCACTTCAGTCTTTTTGTGTTGTATCCGGAGATTCTGATTTTGGAGCCAATTTTCCACTGCAATGAAACAGTTCGTTAGTGATGAGAGATCGATCTGGTCAGTCTTGAAGGGTGTGTATAGCAGTATGTCATCGGCATATATCATGCAGTTAATGTTGAATGACCGAATGAGCTCGCAGATGGGCTGCATGTAGATGTTAAACAGCAGGGCTGATACGGAGGATCCCTGCGGAATGCCTTGTTTCTGGTGGAACAGTACCGACCTTGAGGTCTCTGTTCGCACATGCTGCCATCTATCAGAGAGGTATGATTTGCACCATGCTAGGGCTAACTCGCAGATGCCTTTCTCTTCTAGGTGTCTCAGGAGGGTCATGTGGCACACTGAGTCGAAGGCTGCGGCTATGTCCAAAAATATAAGAGCCACACCATGATGAATGTTGTCTATTGTGTTGAGAATGTTGTTGAAGAGGGAGGTGAGTAGTGTCTCTACACCATGGGCAGCTCTAAAGCCATGTTGACAGTGGTCTAGAGGTGCTGTATCATTGATGTGTTGTTGTATCTGGCATTGGACCTCTTTTTCTATTATCTTGGCCAGGAGTGGGATACTGGCAATTGGTCTATATGAATCCACTTTCTGAGGGTCGGGTTTGCTGTTTAACAGGGGTCTGATGGATGTTTGTTTGAGATTTAGGGGAAAAACTCCTGAGCTGAATGATGTGTCAAAGAGTCTGGCTATGAATGGGCTAAACTCTGTTTTTAGTTCCTTTATCCAAAAGGCTGGACAAGGATCAGACTGTGCCATGGAGGTGTTGATTGTGGAGATGGTGTCAACAATTTGTTTAAGTGATGGAGTGGAGAAGGTTGTTAGTTTCGTTGGATTGCTTTGCACTTTGTTGGGGGCTGGTGTTTCGAGCCTGCTGGTTTGGCATAGTTTTGATTGAAGGAAGTCGGCGTAGTCTTGTGCGTGGATCTCAGTTTTTGCACCGGTCCTGGTTCAGACGTGAGGTTCTTGACTAGGTTGAATAAATCATGTGGTTTCTTTAGTGATCGTCGTAGAGTATGTGTGTGCACTTGTCTTATTTTCTCAGTTATCGCTTTACAGTGAGATGCTAGTTGGCGGTTATAGGCCTCTTGGTATTCTGTGGATCGTGAACACCTCCATCGCCTTTCGAGTTTTCAGAGTTTGAGGAGGGAATCTCGTAGTTCTTTTGAGTACCAGGGCGCGGCAGCCCTTTTCCTTGGGGCTTTGTTGTGCTCCGTGCGTAGTGCAATGGAGCTAAGGCTATCATTCCAGCTGGAGACAAGGTTATCAAGGTTAATTGATGTCGTGCTGAGAAGTGACTGTGTGTGATTCATAATGGATTCCCTGTTGAAAGGATGAAAACTACGAGGGGGTATTCTTGTGGCGTTTGTTTTGTCATCAGGGTGCTTCCTGGGGTGGTTTTCCATGGGGATAAGGAACGTGATTAGCTTATGGTCCGACCAAGGAACTTCAATGTAGGTTGGTGAGGAGTAGGGGGCTGTGTTATGGACAGTTAAAGGAGCGAAGATCAAGTCTAATATGTTCCCTTTTGTGTGCGAAGGGCGTTCCAAATTGTTGGTGCCACCTTTGATAAGGCTCATTTTTCGGTGTCCTTGCATAACTAGGTGGTATCTTTAGGTATGTTGACACGGTTGGATGTGCCTCTCCTCCTTGGTCTTGTGCTGTTGTTGGGTGGTATGAGTGGGTGTAGGCTGAAAGCTAATGACTGTTTGATTTTGAATATGTTTATGACTGTCTTGTATCTGATGCGGGAGCTGATTGGTAGCCGGTGGAGATCTTTTAGAGTGGTTGTGATGTGTTCTTGTCTTGTGGTGCCAGTTATTATTCGTGCTGCTGTGTTTTGCACCAATTGCAGTGGTCTGAGTGTCTGTTTTGTTAGGCCAAGATATATTGGGTTGCAGAAGTCTAGGATGGGGATTATTTTTATTTATTTACATTCTCTTATATACTGCGCTATTCTGCATCAGTGCGGTTTACATTGAACAAACTGAAATTACATTGAACAGGGCATTATAACTTGGAGATAACTATTTTACAGGGAACATGGGCTATGGAGGGTTAAGTGGCTTGCCCAAGACCACAAGGAGCACCTGTGGGACTAGAGACCCCAGTCCTTCCGGCCCAAGGTTGCTGTCCTCTAGTGGGATTTCCGGCCTGAAGTACCTTGCCCCAACCACTAGGCCACTCCTCCACTCCATCCTGTGGTATGTATTTTTGGTGGTTCTGCTGATGTGGGACTGAAGGTTCAGTTCTTTGTCCGGAGTCACTCCGAGGTATTTCACTTCTGGTTGTATGGGTATGGTTGTGTTGTCTTTTGGGGATATTGCTAGGTACGTATGACCTAGATTGGCCACTGCTGGAAACAGGATACTGGGCTTGATGGACCTCGGTCTGACCCAGTATGGCATATCTTATGTTCTTATGTTCTTATGTCTATCTTGATGTTGCGAGGAGGGATGAAGTCGGAGTTTCGTGTGATGATTTAAAAATCTTTAAAAGCAGAACCACCAGCAGCTTACCTTGAAAACTGAGGGT
This sequence comes from Ichthyophis bannanicus, assembly GCA_033557465.1. Lineage (NCBI taxonomy): Eukaryota > Metazoa > Chordata > Amphibia > Gymnophiona > Ichthyophiidae > Ichthyophis > Ichthyophis bannanicus. Next base: position 834,414,201 of record CM066034.1, on the reverse strand, counting down.
CAGCTTTACTGTCTTGGAGAAGTGCTGCGTTGGGGCTGTTGTGCTATTTAAATGACCCAGCTTCCCACCAAAGCCATGAGATCAATGCCAATATCAGGAGCATGCTATGAACAACTTTACTGGAACATGACAGTGAGACAGAGTTTTAAAATATTTTTATTTAATAGTTACTGGAGAGCTGTAAAATATATTTTTTTACAAAGGGACCCCTCCTTCATCCATGTGCTTTTTATTTCTGGAAGCTTACAACACTAATGAGAAGCTACTATATCTAGGGCAAGGAATTATTGCCATTAAAAGCACCTTTGCAAGGTGGCACAACCTTCTTGATGAAGCATGCCACCAAGTTTATGCAGATCATAAAACTTCACAGAATATGAACTCCAGATAAGCACTATGGTCACTTTTCTTCTCTTGATTCAATTTCATCCTGATCTTCTGACCAGGAACACAGAATAATAAAACAGATGCCCTCTTTCAGAGAGAAGGGGATAAGACACCAAATCCAGAATCTCCTACCACAGTCCTCCACCCTGAGAGTTCTGTCCTGGCCACTAGAAAAACAGACATTCTGGAGCGTGTAAAGAGAAGTTTGCTCAGTGATTAGGTTGTTCAAGACCCACAGTGGGGGATGATGATGAGATCTAGAGAGAAGACCTGCTTTAACTGGAATTAGGGATTCCTTTACAAGAGTTCACCCTGGCATTCACAGGACAAGGAATACAGTTGGCTGAGACTTTTGGGGGGCCAGGAAATAAAGGAATATGTTGGCTCCTGTGAAATTTGTTCCCGAAATATGATTCTAAGAAAGAGCCCACCAAGGACTACCGCTACCCATGCTCTGTAAATATTGGAAGTAGATTTATGTGGGCTTTATTATGGATTTACCTGTGTCACAAGGGAAATTCACAATCTTGGTGGTGGTGGTGGTGGTGGTTAATTTTTCTCTCCAAGATGGACCACTTTGTTACCTCTATCGGCCTCCTGACAGCACATGGAACAGAAGACTTGTTGGTCTGGGAGATGGTCCCCCTTCATGGACTTCCTTCCCATATAGTCTGAGGTATATAGTTCACTGCACGATACTGGCAAGAAGTGAAGGTGGAGCCAGTAGGAAATGAGGTATTCTGTAAAGCCAGCTGAGAGTCAAAACTGATCTTGTGGACTAGAGACCAGTAGCTTGTAGCTGGAGCTGGAGCTGGAGCTGGAGCTACAGAGGCCTCTAAGCTTGAGGATAGTCCAGGAGAGATAATACCTAGAGGCAGTGGAAAATGAAGCCCACCCCTGGAGGAGCCCATTGGAGCAGCAAGAGATGAGTCTTATATAAAGCAAGCAAAGGTAGACTCTCTTGCCAGTTCAACCGTTTTTGGTAGGGTTGTCTTGCTCCCTTAACCTTTCTAGTGGAATATTTGTTTCCAAGTGCTCATCTGCTTCTCACTCTTGCTCATTGCCAGGACTTTTGGCTTCTGACTTTTGCCTGATTCCTGCTCCAATGCTATTTCCTGTTTCTTCCTGACCCCGGCACCATTCTGTCCTAAGTCTAGACTTTCCATCTGCACTCCTACCCAGGATAGTCCAGACACTGGGTGTGGAAACACTCCTCCTTGAGTCTCCATACTCATAGAACAGCACAAGAAATAAAAAAGAGAGGAAGAAAGGAACCACAAGCCAAGATATTGTAATTTCCTAAGAACACTCTTTAAGAGGTATCTTCCATTTGAAGAGTGTTGGAACACTGTCACTCATATCTGATCACATTTTTCAGGGTCATTCAGTTACGGAGAGAGTTGGGCGATTCCCCAAGAATCTATTTTATCACCATATTAATTTATATATGTCCTCTATGTGAGGCAATTCAGTAAGCTGGTTAACCTTATTATTTTGTTGACAACATTCAGATATTATGCCCTGTACAAGGCTGGAGGGATGGCTTAGAAAAGATAAATAACTGTCTAAAAAAGTATGGCACTATGACTTCCTAATTTTCATTTGAATCTAAATGTCTCAAACAGAGGCAATATGGGTTGAAGGATTTGATCCTGCAAACGGGCAAACCATATGGATCCTAATCCCTTGTTTCTCTTGTTCTGTACTGTCTGTCTGTCTTGATTAGATTGTAAACTCTGTGAGCAGACTGTCTTCTATATGTGTTTGTACAGCACTAGATATGCCTTATAGTGCTTTATAAATAATTAATAGTAGAAGAATCTGGTTAGATGACATCCAGATCCCCTGAACTAATCAAGTGCAGAATTTTGGGATGTGGATAAATTCTCCATTAAGTTTAGGTCACCAGGTTTCAGCTGTAAATCAATTTTCATTTGTAAAGCTTTGGCTGCTGTATCTGTTGCAATCATATATTTCTTTCTCAGATTTAGTAACTGTCACACAAACAAGAATTGTTACAAAACTGGATTACTGTAATTTGGTGTATGCAGCTTCTTCCAAGAAAACTTTGAAGCAGTGGCAAGAATTACTATGATCAAGTATCTCTCATTCTCCAAAACATTCAATGGTTACCCATATTTCTTATCTGATTTAAGTGGTTGATAATTTTTAAAGTTTTATACGCTTAATAAACTAGAAAATCAGGAATGACTGAAGAGAAATTCAAGATGGCATCTAGGTGAAAAGTTGACTGTGCATTGTTCTCACTTATCTTTTGCCTCTTTTAGATCTATGCAAAAAAGAAAGGGAAATTCCTGAGGCTCTTCCACTGCCTCAGGGTCTGGAAAAAAGCAAGGGCTAATGGATGCACATGTTCTCCACAGTCTCTTCGAGCAAAGTAAGACTCCAGCAAAATAGTCCTTGAGAAATAAAGCAGGGGAAGGTTTGCCTGCAAGCTCCCCAGACTTAAAAGTTACCCTTAGTCCAGAGTTCTAGCTGTACCTGAAGAGGTTGAATGTACAGGAGGAAGTTGCATTCTCTGAGCCACACGCAACCAGAAAGCGGCAGCATCATACCTTGAGCAGTGGTCAGATGAGTAGATAGCTTCCCTGGGCATTGAAGTAGGAGCAAGCTAGTCAGGGAAATGGATGAGGTAGGCCCTAAAGGCCACCATTTGGAGGAAAAGTCTGATTTTCCACAGCTCTCAAAGTCATCAGATGCTCAGATAAGCTTTGAGACTTTTTTTATAGGTATTTAAACATGCATATCAAAAATTACTGAAAGTGAAATAATCACACTGTCAGAAAAATAATGCCAACAAAATAAAAACAACAAACAGAATTAAGAGAATGTAGCAATTACTAGTGAAAAAAAGAAAAACAAAGGAGGAGGGAATCAAATGGGCATGAACAATCTGAAGAACCAGACCATTCTCTGAAACAAAACTAGGCAAAATCTTAACCTTGATTACATCAGGACAGGAAGAAGGGGAGGAAAAGTGGCACTATAATGTAAAAAATAATACTTAAGTTATAGAATTGCAGGGCTTAAAAGGGAGTGAGGAGGCACTGTGGGTTAAACTAGAAAGAGGGAACGAGAAATCTATTTGCATTGGTGTGATATACAGACCTCCTTCACAGAGAAAAGAAGTGGATGGAGATTTAATAGAAGACATAAACAGTATTACCATGAAAGGGGAAGTACTACTGATAGGTGATTTCAATATGCTGGATGTTGAATGGCACATCCCCACTGCAGTATCATCTAGAAGTAAGGAGATCCTGGATTCTACACTAACCCATTCCTTGCCCCCTCCTCCCCTTCCCTCCCTTTCTCCCTCCCTCCTCCTCATCTTCTTTCCCTCTTCTCTTCTCCTTCCCTCTCCCCACTTCAACCCCTTCCTTCCCCCTTCCCTCCTCCAGCTCCTTTCTCTTCCCCTTCTCTTCCCATCCCTGCTCCCCTCCTCTCCTTCCCCTCCCTTTCCCTTTCCTTCCTTACATGGTTTATGGGATAATATGTAATCAGAACCCCCTGATCCTAAATTCTTTTACTTCCAGGTGGTTGGTATCTTTTATATATTTATTTTTTTTCCCTCTCCCCCCTTCCCCCCTCATCCCTCTCCCCTCTCCTCTTTCCTTCCCCCTTCCCAAAGCTCAATTTGGACATATTAGAATAAAAGGCCCCTTTGGAGCATTATAAACGTTCCTTCTGATGGGAAAAGTCTTCTGATGAAAATAGTCTAGAGAACCATGACCCCACATTGGTCTTTATTCAATCAGCACTTTGCCAATGATGATGGAAATTTTAAACACAGGCTATAAATGCGGACCATTTTTATGTATTAGTATAATGCATTCTAATTGGTAGGATACACTGTTGGTCTTCCCAAAAAGACAGGAGAATAATACAAATTTCGCATAATTATATTTTTCTCTCCATTTGTGAAAAGCCAGTTTATGGTTTTGCTAGCCTCAGGTTATATATATATTATCGCACAATCGCTCTGATCCCACATGCCAGCAAGATTCTACTGAAGATTATTCAAAAGACTACAACCATACCTGGAACAAGAACTACCTGAAGTGCAAGCAGGGTTCAGGAAAGGGCGAGGAACGAGAGACATCATTGCGGATGTGAGATAGATCCTTGAAAAGACTAAAGAATACCAAAAGGATATTTATTTGTGCTTTAATCGACTATAGCAAGGCTTTTGACTGTATAAACCATGAGAAACTCTGGGCCACATTAAGAAGCATGGGTATACCAGAACACCTGATCGTACTCTTGCACAATCTGTACATTGATCAAGAAGCAGCAGTTCGAACGGAACAAGGAGAAACAGAATGGTTTAAAATAAGCAAAGGTGTAAGACAAGGCTGCATATACTTTCCCCCTAACTGTTTAATTTATATGCAGAACAAATCATCAGAGAAGCAGGATTGTATGAAGACAACAGAGGTGTGAAGATTGGTGGAAGACTCAACAACCTTCGCTATGATGATGATACCACATTACTGGCTGAAAGTGAAGATGATCTGAAACATTTGCTTCTTACAATCAAAGAACATAGTCTCAAAATGGGCCTGCACCTTAATGTAAAGAAGACAAAGATCATGACAACTGGCATAATCAACAGGTTCATCGTTGAAGGAGAAGAAATTGAAATCGTGAACAACTTTAACCTACTTGGATCAACTATCAATAAAGAAGCAACAAGCAGTCAAGAAATCAGACGACGCCTTGCTCTTGGCAGAATGGCTATGAAAGACCTAGATAAGATTCTCAAAAGCAGAGATGTCTCTCTCCATACAAAGATTCGACTTGTTCAAGCCATGGTATTTTCAATAACATCATATGGATGTGAAAGCTGGACAGTGAAAAAGATAGACAGGAAGAAAATTGATGCCTTTGAATTATGGTGCTGGCGGCGAATATGGGTATACCATGGACTGCCTGAAGAACAAACCAGTCGATACTAGAGGAGATCAAACCTAAGCTTTCTTTAGAAGCTCAGACGACAAGACTTCAACTTTCATACTTTGGACACATCATGCGAAGAGACAAAGGTGAGTCGGTTGATATAGTGTATCTAGACTTTCAGAAAGCCTTTGACAAGGTCCCTCATCAGAGACTTTTGGAAAAACTAAAGAGTCATGGGCACTGTTCCCTCTAAGCTGTGTGCGCGCGCACACACCTCGCCAAGCGAGCGCACATACTTTACAACAGAGCGCACAAAATTTATGGCTCTGATTCTGATAGAAAACACAGACGTCTTAAAATTTAAAAGTTATGATTGTAATTACTAGAAATTTCCTGCTTCATTTAGTAATCGTCTATTTTCATTTAATTTGATTAAATCAATGTGGTGTACATACTGTATTCTGATGTGTAGTCAAATCTTAAAGTATATAACTCCAAGTGTCGTTATGTGGCGCACAAAATTTTAACCTTCCTTCAAAAGCTGCACACAGCTGATATTTTATGCGCACACAGCCTACAGAAAATTAGAGGGAACATTGGTCATGGGATAGGAGGCAGTGTACTACTGTGGATCAGGAACTGGTTAAAAGATAGAAAGCAGAGGGTTGGGCTAAATGGCCAATTTTCCCAATGGAGAAAGGTGAATAGTGGTGTACCCCAGGGATCTGTGCTGGGTCCGCTGCTTTTTGACAATCATAAATGACCTGGAAAGAGGAACAACAAGTGAGGTTATCAAATTTGCAGATGACACAAAATTATTTAAAGTTGTTAAAACCCAAGAGGATTGTGGAAAATTGCAAGAGGATCTTGATAAATTGGAAGACTGGGCATCAAAATGGCAGATGAAATTTAATGTGGACAAGTGCAAAGTTATGTACCTAGGGAAGAACAACCCAAACTATGGTTACACGATGCAAGGTTCCACATTAGGAACCACCACCCAAGAAAAAGATTTAGGCGTCATTGTGGATAACATGTTAAAACCCTCGGCCCAGTGTGCAGCGGCAGCCAAGAGAGCAAATAGAATGCTAGGTATCATAAGGAAAGGAATGAAAAATAAAACAAAAGATATAATGCCTCTATACCGTTCCATGGTGAGACCGCACCTTGAATACTATGTGCAATTCTGGTCGCCGTATCTTAAAAAGGATATAGCGTTATTAGAAAAGGATCAGAGAAGAGCCACCAAAATGGTAAAGGGGATGGAAGAATACTCCTATGAAGAAAGGCTAAAAAGGTTAGGGCTCTTTAACCTGGAAAAGAGACGGCTGAGGGGAGATATGATAGAAGTCTATAAATTAATGAACGGAGTGGAACGGGTAAACGTTGATCGATTGTTTATGTTATCAGAATATAGAAAGACTAGGGGACATATAATGAAGCTACAGGGCAAACTATTTAAGACTAATAAAATAAAATATTTTTTCACTCAACGTGTAATCAAACTCTGGAATTTGTTACTGGAGGATGTAGTAAAGGCTGTTAGTGTAGCTGGGTTTAAAAAAAGGTTTGGACAGGTTCCTGGAGGAAAGGTCCATAAACCATTATTAAGAAGGGACCCAGGATATCAATGCTTGACCCAGTACAAGCATTGTGGAACCTATGTCTTTTGGGGAAACTGCTAGGTACGTATGACCTAGATTGGCCACTGTTGGAAAAAAGGATACTGGGCTTGATGGACCTTGGTCTCACCCAGTATGGCATATCTTATGTTCTTATGAGAGAGATCAATAGAGAAAAACATCATGCTTGGCAAGATAGAAGGTCAGCGCAAAAGAGGAAGGCCAGAAATTAGAAGAATCGATACAATAACAGCAGCTACGGGTACCAGTCTGTCAACAATGAGCCGCCTGACTCAAGACCGAACACAATTTAGGATAGCTATCCAGAGGGTCGTCATGAGTGGACTCCGACTCGACGGCACTTAACAACAACATATATTTTTTTTTTGACACATTTCTCCCTGCCTCCTTTTCCTTTTCCTCCCCCTCCTTCCTTTCCCTAGCCTTTCTTTTCCCCCTTCCCCCTCCCCTTCCCCCACCTTCTCTCCCCCTCCCCAGTGAATATTGCATTACATGGGTCAGACATGATCATTCCCAGAAGCATATCATTGTGAAAGACATATGAAAAAATGTTTTGCACGCAAATTCAACTTCTCTTGTTCCTTTACAGAATCGCACTCCAGAATAGGTTTATTTGTCGTCATAGTAACTAGGTTCATGCCAAAATGAGGGTTAAAGACTGACTGTGGCTGCGGGGCGTTCTAATGCACTACAACATTGAACTCCAATCGGTACGGTAAGGTACTTTAATGCCCAAGGTGTTCATGCTTCCCTTATACTTTTACTCCTTTCGAAAGGCATAAGACATACATTTGAATGGCTATATATTAAATGGTTTGTTCCTCCTTTTTTAAAAAAAAAATGATATATAATTGGCAATATAAGGCTGTGCAGAAGTTCGTCTAAAATGATTGCAATAGTACAAGTGTTCAAAAGTGCTGATACTTCTACTTTTCCTTCCTCTTTTCTCCTTCTGTCCCCTCCTCTCCCTTCCCCTCTCTTTCCCCTCCCCCCTTTCCCCCTTCCCTCCTCCCTTTTCAAACTTTCAGTATGCTATCTTTTAGTATGGTTTTGTTTATAATCCTTATGGCAATGACACACTCTACAAGAGATCAAATAAAGTTCACCCCCCTTCCTTTTTTTGTCGCCAATTTGACAACTGATATGCTCAACTGTCCTCTTAGTCTCAACATAAGATGCCCCTCTGGTTGCATTATGTTGATAAACTCTTTTTTTGTCTCTGAGTTTTGTTTTGACAGTATAAGAATTCCCTTCAAGTTTAGTGATTCATTAGGTTTGCATAAAGTTCACTCCTTTTTAGCAGTAGTTTTGTCAAAACATAACAGGATATTTTGCTTTGTCTCTATCCAGTTGCAGTGAGAAATTTGTTGTCTTTAAGATCAGGCACAAGAAGCATAAGGTGCCTCATTTGGTAAAACATAGACCACATGTGTTTTCCTTCCATTCAGTCCATAGTGCTTTTGCGTAATAATCCACAATGGTATTATTGCATATAATCATCACTTTTCTTTTTTATTTTATTTATGCAATTTTTTAAATTTCACACAAGAAAAAAAATACTTGTTGCAGAAAAGAATACAATCCAAGAAAAGAAAATACAAAAAAAAATAGGGGAAAACTCCCCTATCTTAACAATGAGTCTATACCATACAACGATTCACTAGCCCACAAATAAAGTGAAAAGCAAGACACAATTCGCAAGCCAAAAAATAACAGGAAAATAAAACACAAACCTGGTGCAGAATTAATTACTAATGGACCTTAATCCCCCCCCCCCAAAAAAAAAAACAAGGGGAGGAACAATGAAAAACCCAGCTGCTAGGATGAAGGCACATCCCTACTAACAACAAACTGAGTTAAGTGTGTTGGCTCAAAAAAGGTATAACTAACACCCTGATACTTAGACATCTGCATGGATTGCATAGGAAAAACAATCCTCCCAGCTGCAGAACCCAAGGCCTCAGTAAAAGAAACTGCTGCCGGCTTTTAGAGACATCAGGAAATATCCTAATTGTCCCCCCAATAAAGGGCTCATTCCTAGCCTTAAAGTCTGTAAACGGGGGTGCTTGTTGTGAAAGTTCCACAATCTTGGCAAGGTCATGAATTTACTTGACCTGCAAAGGATTGTGGGTCTTGTAGTTCCTTCACACAAAAACTAGCATTTAACAAGAATAAAGAATTGTAGTTGCTCGAGTGTAAAGCAGAAAACAGATTTTATTTATGGGGTGTTATTCCCTCGCACAGATATGCTTGGTAACATCAACAGGATAATTTCTTCAGGAGTTTTATTCAGGAAACAAAACAAATAAGGCAACTGAATTACTTATGCAACAACTTAGTAAAGACCTTGATGGAACAGAAAAGGTCTTTCTTCTAGCCCCTGCTAATAAACTTTCTTAGCAGTGCTGGAATGAAAAAATAAACCCAAAAGGAAAATTCTCTTTATCAAAAACAAACAAACAGCTTTCTTCCATTCACACAGAGAAGAAGCTTTTTTCCAAAGTCCCATGTGCACTTGTGCCTTGCTCTAATCACAGGTGCTTAACCAGCTGCAAGCCATTGCTGGTCCACTCTCCACATGGCTAAAACTTTCCCCAAAACTTTCTCTCAAAGAAACTTTTCTGGAAAGTTAAAAGTCAGTACAGTTCCTTTTGGTGTTTGATCCTTATCTGAGGATTACTTTAGAACAGCAGCTTAGAAAGAGAACAATCCATGCATTCAACTTCCTCATTTGATATTTCCCCTTGCTCTTGAAATATCATAGGATCACTTTCAAACACTGGCTCAGAGGATTTCTCTAACTGATCTCTACCAGGATAGAAACTGTTTCCCTGCTGTCTTCCTTGTGCAAAGCTAGGGAACAGATCAGAGTTCATACCTGAGATCACGTTGTCATTAGGTTTCCTCTCTGGGTATTTTGGCCAGTAGGTAGCAAGACTTCTGTGCCCAGCTCTCCAGTCAGAATCTCTGGACTTCAGGTCTCTTTTCCCATACCTCCTTAAATAGGTATTAGAGCTCCTTTCTGTAGATGCAGCCGTCTGCTTTACAGGTGCTGTCCGAGAGTTCCTGGCTGTATATCTCCAAGCCTCTGGCTTCTTCCAGTCCAATGAAGAATGCTTGCCCCAGGAATCTCTCCCAGTATACGTACTGCCTTGGGCTCCTTTCTTAGACCTTCTGGATGTCTTGCTGTTCTTCCTTCTGTTCACGATCAGTCTCTCCTTCTCCAGCTCTTGCTGTCTCTGTTCCTCTTTCTCCCATTGCTCACCTTGCTCCTGCTGTCTGTCTGATGAATTCCTTCTAGCTTTAAAGTGCCTAGATGGCTGCTCCACCCTAGCACACTGCAGGTGTTCTGAATTAAGCCCTGCCCTAGGAGATGTGTGATTAGGGATTACATCATTGCTTCTCTGATTAGGCACACGTTTCCCTACTTCAGCTCTCTTAGAGGCTTTCTGTAAACCAGTGCATTCTGGGTCTGGTAGTCTTTTAGGTAAACACCCTGTTTTAGTGCTTTTACCAGCCAGCACAGGTTGCTTATTCAGAGCCAATTCACCTCTTGTATTATCTCTTCCTGAACTATGATAAGCTTCCTTATCACAAGTCTCAAAAGTAAATCACAATCAGGTTCCAATGCCACAGTAAGAAGCAGGGTAGCCCTCAGGATAAAACCTGGATCTGTAGTTTCCAAAAACCCAGTTGTCCAAAGAGTTCAATGGCAGAGAATATGCTGGTGAAGAAGCTCCATGGACCTTGCGCTTGGCTGTTGGCAGATAAAAGATCCTAGCCAAAGGGGGAACAGACTACAAAGGGAGTTTCAACACAGATGTAGCATATGTATTAAATAAATCCTTTGGCGACACAGCAGGAACCCGAGGAAAATTCAACAAGCGCAGATTCCGCTTACGGACAGAGTTCTCTAACATCTCAATCTTTCCATGAATAGCGAGTAAATCCTTAGAAACAGTACCTGACAAGGTTGCTACACCCTCCACTTTAGCCTCCAACTGGGCAACCTTAGAGGATATACCGGCCACCTCCTGCTTCTGCTGATCAGCCGACTGTATCATTAAGGCTAGTGCACTCTGGAGGGCTCCAAATTGAGAAGAAAAAGAGTGCTCCAAAGCCTGAAGCCCCTCCCAAAGGAAGTCCAAAGTTACTGCTGCTGGGCGAAGTAGAACAGACTTCACAGGGTTAGGAATCCTCAAATCAGTGTAAGTAGATGAAAGTACCTCCGAGCCAGCTACAACATCCAAAGGTGTACCGACTCCAATCACAGCTGGGCTCTCCACTGAACCAGCAGGCTCCGCAATCGATGAAACAGCTGCTGCGGAGATATGCAACGCAGGAGAACTCATTGGTACACCAGCGCTGGATTCCCCGATGTCACGGGGCTCCTTCTCCACAGCACCCGTGGCAAGCACTGCTGGCTGGATCGGAGGAGTCCGCGCTTCCGGGTTGAGCATAACCTGAAGCTCAGAGGGGCGCGGCAAGCCTCCTTCCACTCCCGATGCCTCCAGAGAATCTCTGCCGCACCAGTGGGCCTCAAGACGGTATCTAGAGGTCCCTTAACCACTGCAGCCGAAACTGCCGGCAAAGTCCAGCTTTTGGCCTTCCGTTTACACGGCATATTGAAAAAAAACAGGAAATAAAACTAGATGCGGCGGCGGTGGCAGCTAACACGTGTCAGCTATCTTGCTTTTTCACTTTTATTTCTTTTTAAAAGCTTTTGTTTCCTTATAAATTTTAAGGATGTATTACTATTTTTATGTTCACTATTACACCGTTTTTTAATTTTATGTTTTGGGATTATGTTCCTTTATATTTTTATATGTGTTTATAATTGCATACGTATTCATCAATATCAGTATTTGTTTTATCAATTTGTTTTTTATATGTTTTTTAATATTAATGTCTTCTTTTAATATTAATGTTTGTGTATATCAATCCCCTGACAAAGGTAGTGCTGAAACATGGGCCTAATCAGTCCCCTGAGGGGTGAAGCAATAAATAAAATGTTTGAAACCACACTTTGATCTAGTCTGGTGGTTTTTGTGTGCATGTACAGTGCTGCAAACGCCTTGTAGTGTTTTATAAATGATAAATAATAATAATATTATTGTGAGAGATCATGTTGCATCCAGTGCTGGTGTGGTTCAGTATTAGGACTAGGGCTGATAAAGTCCATTCAAAAATGAGGGTCTTAGACTTTAGGAAAACTAACTTTGCCAAGATGGGACAATACTTCAAGAAGTCATTAGCGGGATGGGAATAGCTGGGGGATTTCAAAAAGCAATGAGCAAAACTGAAAGGGATATTTTAAGGGCAACCAATCTTTTTGCTAGAAAGGTAAATAAATGTAAAAGGAAAATGAGGCCACTATGGTCCTCAAAAGAAGTAGCTGAAAAGGTGTAGAAAAAGAGGGAGGCCTTCATGAAATACAAGGGATCACAGACAGAGGAAGACAAGCATGAATATTTGGAAAAAGAAGCTAGGAAAATAGTTAGGAAAGCAAAGATACAAAAAGAAGAAGAGATAGCCAATGCAATAATATGGAGGGACAAGACATTTTTCAGAAATGTTAGGGAGAGGAGAAAGTGCAAGAAGCTGATGAGGATAAAGCAGAATTGCTTAACAAATATTTTTGTCTGTGTTCACAGATGAAGGGCAAGGAGCAGAACCTCATAAAACACACACAAATAGGAGCAGAAGTGAAGGGGATCTTGAACAATTTTCAGAAGACTGTGTTCATGAAGAACTAGCTAAACTAAAAGTAGGCAAAGCGATAGGGTTGGATGGGATACATCTAAGACTATTGAAAGAACTTGGGGAAGTTCTAGTGGCTCCACTGACAGACCTTTTCAATCAGATGTGGTCACACAGTACTGGAGAAGGGCAATGTGGTCCCTTTATGCAAAAGCGGAAATAAGGATGAGGTTGAAAACTACAGGCCGGTTAGTCTGACCTTTGTGAGGAATAAATTCATGGAAATGCTGCTAAAACAGAGGATAGTGAAATTTCTGGAATCCAATGTATTGCAGGATCAGAGGCAGCATGGATTTATCAAAGGTAGGTCTCATCAGACAAATCTGATTGATTTCTTTGACTGGGTGAGTAGAAAGTTGGACCAAGGGAGAGCCCTGGATGTGGTGTACTTAGCTTTCAGTAAAGCCTTTGACATCGTTCCACACAGGTGACATAAATAAATTAAGCACCATAGAGATGGACCCTAAAGTGGCTGACTGACTTAAAAAGTGGTTGAGTGGGAGGCAACAAAGTGTACAGGTAAATGGAGCTCACTCTGAAGAAAAGGATGTTATGAGTGGTGTGCCGCAGGGATCTGTCCTTGCTATAATTCTCTTTAACATCTTTGTTGGTGATATTGCAGAAGTACTGTCGGATAATACCTAAAGATTGGAGGATGGCCAATGTAACACCAATTTTTAAAATGGGTTCCAAGGGTGATCCGGGAAACTACAGACTAATAAGCCTGAGGACAGTACTGGGAAAAATGGTAGAAACCATTCTAAAGAACAAAATTATTGAACATGTCAATAGTCAGGGCTCAATGGGAGACAGCCAATATGGCTTTACCCAAGGAAGGTCTTGTCTTACTAATCTGTTATGTTTTTTTGAAGGTGTGAATAAACAGGTAGACAAAGGTGAGTTGGTTGATATAGTATATCTGGATTTTCAGAAAGTTTTTGACAAGGTCCCTCATGAGAGACTTTTGGCGAAATTAAAAAGTCATGAGATAGGAAGCAGTATACTATTGTGGATCAGGAACTGGTTAAAAGATAGAAAGCAGAGGGAAGGGCCAAATGGTCAATTTTCCCAATGGAGAAAGATGAATAGTGGAATATCCCAGAGATCTTTGCTGGATCCACTGCTGTTTAACATATTCATAAATGACCTGAAAATAGGAATAATGAGTGAGGTAATCAGATTTGCAGATGACACAAAATTATTCAAAGTTGTTAAAACCCAAGAGGATTGTGAAAAATTGCAAGAGGACCTTGATAAATTGGAAGACTGGACATTCAAATGACAGATGAAATTTAATGTGGACAAGTGCAAAGTTATGCACCTAGAAAAGAACAACCCAAACTATGGTTACACGATGCAATGTTCCACATTAGGAACCACCACCCAGGAAAAAGATTTAGATGTCATTGTGGATAATATGTTGAAACCCTTCAACCAGTGTGCAGCGGCGGCCAAGAAAGCAAATAGAATTCTAGGTATCATAAGGAAAAGAATGGAGAATAAAACAAAGGATATCATAATGCCTCTGTATCATTCCATGGTGCGACCGCACCTTAAATATTGTATGCAATTCTGGTCACCTTATTTTAAAAAGGATACAGTGGAATTAGAAAAGGTACAGAGAAGAGCCACCAAAATGGTAAAGGGGATGGGAGGATACCCCTATGAGGAGAGGCAGAAAACGTTAGGGCTCTTCAACCTGGAAAAGAAGCGGCTGAGGGGAGATATGATAGAAGTCTATAAATCAATGAATGGAGTGGAATGGGTAAACATAGATCAATTGTTTACGTCATCAAAATATAGAAAGACTAGGGGACATGCAATGAAGCTACAGTGTAACCTGTTTAAGACTAATAAGAGAAAATATTTTTGCACTCAACGTGTAATCAAACTCTGGAATTCATTACCGGAGGATATAGTAAAAGCTGTTAATGTAACTGGGTTTAAAAAAGGCTTGGACAAGTTCCTGGAGGAAAGGTCTATAAACCATTATTAAAGGGGACCCAGGAAATCCACTGCTTGTCCCAATGCAAGCATTGTGGAACCTGTGTGTCTTTTGGGAAAACTGCTAGGTACTTCTGACCTAGATTGGCCACTGTTGGAAACAGGATATTGGGCTTGTTGGACTTTGGTCTGAAAAGTATGGCATATCTTATGTTCTTATATTCTTAGCTGCCGCTTCCCAGAGGGTTGCGTTAGCTATGCCACCCACTAGGGTCTGCCACCGTAAGTGACCACTTAGTTCACCTAGTGGACGAGCTGGCCCTGCTCCTCTCCATTATCCTCTGACACAGATCAGCAGAAAGGTTGATCCTATGTGGGTAGTTTGTGGTTTGCAAGCTCATGACTTCATTTCTTTAAATAAGATGTTTCTTGAAATTGTATAAACTCTGTCCCTCACAGTTGCTTGGCCTTCCTTCCGCCTTTCTGAAAGTAAGGAATACATGTAGTAAAAGCTGTTAATGTAGCTGGGTTTAAAAAGGTTTGGAAAGTTCCTAGAGGAAAAATTCATAAACCATCATTAAACTATTATACTACTACTACTACTGATCATTTGTATAGCGCTACAAGGCATAAGCAGCGCTATACAGACACATGTAAATGATGGTCCCTGCTCATCAGAGCTTACAATCTAGTCAAAGTAGACAACACAACAGCTGAGGACAAGAATGTATCTAGGGGAATGGTAAGGAAACACATAGGAGACTAAGCAGATCAGGATCCAAAAGTGCCCTCAAAGAGGTGAGTTTTCAGCCTGGATTTGAAAAGGGCCAGAGATGAAGCCTGACACACAGGTTCAGGTAGTTTGTTCCAGGCATAATGAGCAGCAAAGTGGAAGGATCAAAGTCTGGTGTTGGCAGTAGAAGAGAAGGGCACAGATAGAAGGGAAGTATCAGAAAAGTGGAGATCCCGAGGAGGGGTGTGGGGAGAGATAAGAGAGGAAAGGTAGTGAGGAGCATTTACGTTTGAACTGGATACGGAAACTGATAGGGATCCAGTGAAGCGAAAAGGGGTTAAATGAGCATATTGAGACTGGAGGAAGATTAGCTACACAGCTGAGTTTTGAACAGATTGAAGGGGAGAGAGATGATTCAGAGGGAGACCAGCAAGGAGGAGGTTGCAATAGTCTAGACGTGAGGTAACTAAAGAGTGGATAAGTGTCTTAGTAGTATGTGTAGAAAGGAAGGGATGAATTTTGCCAATGTTATAGAGAAGCAGGTAGAGATCCAGGCCTGGATTCCTGGAGAGATTTCAGGCACAGAAAGATAGTCATCAGCATAAAAATGGTTTTATGGTTTTAGGCACTTGATATACCATTCTTTACTGTGTGTATCAGAGCGGTTTACAGGTATATTCTAACAGGCACTTTTTATTCCCTCGTCTCTGAACGGTTCACAATCTAAGCATACCTAAGGCAATGGAGGGCTAAGTGGCTTGCCCAAGGCCACAAGGAGTGCCCCTCTCATGGGACGTTGGGTTGTTCATACCACTATAGTGCCATTTTACTCTTTTTTATGCTTTATTTATTCATGCTATTTGTGCTCCTTGGGGTTAATTTCTCCAAATGGGTTAGTTTTGCACATACCATGACAGTCATGAACCTCACTCCTAAATCAGCACAATCTCAGTCTCTCAAATTTACTGCTAAGGCTTGCTGTAGTCAGGGCCGGCCCGTCCATTGAGCAAGAATGTTTTTTGCACAGGGCCCCGCGTTTCAGGGGGCCCCGCGCAAAGAACATTCTGCTTTTTTTTTTTTAATTACATTTTTAAAAAAAACTGTCTCTGGCTGCTGCCGCTGCCGCGTCCGTCGCAGCAGCGGCAGAATGGAGTGTCCCGCGGGGCCCCTTCTCCTCGTTGAGCCCTCTGCAAGGGCTTTCAGATTCGCGAAGGGAAAGTGCTCCCTCGCGTCTCTGTAAAGCCCGCAGGGGCTAATGGGAAATTTCCCATCTGCCCCTTTAGACGCGAGGGGCTGATGGGAAATTTCCCATTAGCCCCTGCGAGCTTTACAGAGACGCGAGGGAGCACTCTCCCTTCGCGAATCTGAAAGCCCTTGCAGAGGGCTCAACGAGGAGAGGGGGCCCCGCGGGACACTCCATTCTGCCGCTGCTGCGACGGACGCGGCAGCGGCAGCAGCTAGAGCCAGGTTTTTTTTTTTTTTAATTTGCCAGAAGGGAAGGGAAGGGAAGGGGAGGGGGGGTTAAGACTGGTAATGGGCTGGGGGGCTGATGGAGGCTGTCTGGAAATGGGGTGATGGGGGGTTAGGACTGGAAATGGGCTGGGGGGGGTGTTAGGACTGGAAATGGGCTGGGGGGGTGTTAGGACTGGAAATGGTCTGGGGTGGTTAAGACTGCTAATGGGCTGAGGCTGATGGATGCTGACTGGAAATGGTCTGGGGGGGTAGGACTGGAAATGGGCTGGGGGGGTTAAGACTGGTAATGGGCTGGGGGCTGATGGAGGCTGACTGGAAATGGGCTGGGGGGGGTTAAGACTGGAAATGGGCTGGGGGGGTTAAGACTGGTAATGGGCTGGGGGCTGATGGAGGCTGTCTGGAAATGGGGTGATGGGGGGGTTAGGACTGGAAATGGGCTGGGGGTTGATGGAGGCAGACTGGAAATGGGGTGATGGGGGGTTAGGACTGGAAATGGGCTGGGGGGGTGGTTAAGACTGGTAATGGGCTGTGGGCTGATGGGGGCTGTCTGGAAATAGGGTGATGGGGGGTTAGGATTGCTAATGGGCTATGGGGGGGTTAGGACTGCTAATGGGCTATGGGGGCGCTAGGACAGGAAATGGGCTGATGGGGAAGGGTTAGGACTTGAGGTGGGCTGATGTGGTTAGGACTGGTAATGGGCTGTGGGCTGATGGGGGGGGTTAGGACTGGCAATGGGCTATGGGGGGCTGACTGGAAATGGGCTGATGGGGTTAAGACTGGAAGTGGGCTGATGGGGGGGTTAGGACTGGTAATGGGTTATAGGGGGGCTTAAACTGAAAATGGGTTGATGGGGGGCTAGGACTGGTAATGGGTTGGGGGATTGCTATGACTGGAAATGGACTGAGTGGACGGGGAGGCTTGAACTGCAAATAGCTGATGGGGAGGGAGCTTGGAATGGAAATGGGCTGTGAGGGAAGGGAGCTAGGACTGAAAATGGGCTGATGGAGCAGCTAGGATAGGACTGGAAATGGGCTGTTGGGGGGAGCTAAGATTGGAAATGGGCTGTGGTGGGGGCTTGAATTGAAATGGACTCATGGAGGGGCTAGAACTGGAAGTAGGCTCATGGGGGGGCTTGGACTGGAATTGGGCTGAGTGGAGGGGAGCTAGGATTTGACAGGGGCTGATGGTGGGGCTAGGAAATGACTAGAAATGGGCTGATGGGGGGCTAGGATTGGAAATGAGCTGATGAAGGGACTCAGACTGAAAATGGATGGGGGAGCTAGGACTGGAAATGGGTTGCTGGGGGGCTAGGACTGGAAATGGGCTGATGCAGGGACTAGAAGGGAATGGATGCTGGGTGAGACTGGAACTAGAAGGGAGCTGATGTTGGGGGAGGATTAGAATGGGATGGGGCTGGGAGAGTAAAATGGAGAGGGAAAAAATATTTTGTGTGGGAGGGATGAAAAATCTACAATTGGCCGGGTATTGGGAGAGTAAGTGGGGATTGAGGATGGAGGGGTAAAATTTGTGTGGATGAAAGAAGAATGAGGAAAGAGCAAAAGGAGAAAGATTAGTATGTTAAAGCAGATGTAGAGAGAGGATGGAAAGAAAACTAGAAGAGAGAAGAAAGGACAAATGGACAGCAGACGATGGAGAGTTAGCAGAAAACATGAAGAAACCAGAAGAAAGTGGCTGGAGCAATTGCAACTGAAAAAAAATGCACAAAAGGTAGAAATATCTCTTTATTTTGAATTTATTAACTGGAATATGAAAGCTCTGGGAAATGTGCATCATTAACGTCTGCGCTTTGTTTGGTACAAGAGGAAATTGATTTATAGTTTTATTTCTACAGTGGTGTTGTACATTCCAAGTTTGGCTTTTGGGGTTCCCAGTTTAATTATTGCCTTCCTGTTTCTAAATTGCGATTCCTTGTTTGGTGATGGTCTATGTTCTGCATGTGTAACTGAGCTGAGGTATTCTGTTTATGTAATTCCTATTTGACATTGCCACTTGTTCTCTTTCCCCAGTATTCTCTGAAATGTACTGGTTTAATATTTGCAGTGTTTCCTTTTGATAGGTAGGGTCTGGTGCTTTGTGAGTCCTGGTAATGCTGTCAGGATACAGCGGGTTTGCTATGGGTTCTAAATGGGCAGCGTTTGTAGTAGTTCCTAATGTGCCTGGCGGTTGGCACTGGATTATAGTAATGTAGAAATCTTTTAGTCTTTCTTTATCCATACACTCATTAAGAGACATGTTTACTAAAAGTTAGTGTTTGGTAACATTATGCAAATATGTATGCAAATAAGGCCACTTATGCAAATGAGGCCCCGCACCGAGTCTCCGCACATGGCCCCGCACCCCCCTTGGGCCGCCCCTGGCTGTAGTACCTGCATTTTGCCAAAGAGAGCCCCTTCCTAGAGCTCATAAGATGTAACTGTATAGGTAATTTATCAAGATGTGCTTGAAAATTCCTTTTAATGAAGCTTCTACTACCCAATACAATGAGAAAATGTTTTGTAGCTCTCTGCCACCTTTTCTTAATCTCTGATTGCATTGCTTGGTACTCTCTCCTCTCAATACGTGGAATAAACCCAGCTACACTAATAGCTTTCACTACATCCTCCGGTAACAAATTCCAGAGTTTGATTACACGTTGAGTGAAAAAAATATTTTCTCTTATCAGTCTTAAATAGTTTACCCTGTAGCTTCATTGCATATCCCCTAGTCTTTCTATATTGTGATCATGTAAACAATCGATCTACATTTACCCGTTCCACTCCGTTCATTAAATTTATAGACCTCTATCATATCTCCCCTCAGCCGTCTCTTTTCCGGGTTAAAGAGCCCTAACCTTTTTAGCTTCTCTTCATAGGGGTATCCTTCCATCCCCTTTACCATTTTGGTGGCTCTTCTCGGAACCTTTTCTAATAATGCTATAACCTTTTTAAGATACGGCGACCAGAATTTCACACAATATTCAAGGTGCGGTCACACCATGGAACGATACAGAGGCATTATAATATCCTTTGTTTTATTTTCCATTCCTTTCCTTATGATAAATACCACAGCAAGAATTATCCGGAAAGCAAAAAAACAAGATCACATCACCCCAGTCCTGAGGGAGCTGCACATACTCCCTCTCAAAGCAAGAATCAAATACAAATCTGCCTTACTCATTCACAAAACCCTCTACCAAACTCAGACTTCCCAGCTCCGCACCCTACTGCCCCAACCCACCCACAACAGAACAACCAGGCAAACCATCAGCAACTCCCTCACCATCCCCCAAATACGGACCAAATACAATCAACGGACCTGCAACAGAGCCTTCAAACTATACGCACTATCCTTCTGGAACTCTCTACCAAGTCATATCAGAAGCAACGGAGATCCCGTGACATTCAGGAAACAACTAAAAACCGTCTTATTCCAGGAATACCTCGGACCAGAAACAAGCACCCACCACTGACTACCCCACAGATCCCCTAATTCACTCCCCCGGCTCTATTCTCTGAGAAACTGATGTACATGTCTTTAATATCTGTTCAGATCATTAGTGTTGGCCCCCCAGTGATAGCCCCAACCCCAGAGTTGATTATTGTCCCCCTCCCTTTAATGTTAAACCGCTTTGACCCAGTGAAGTGGGATATAAATAAAGTTAAATAAATAAATAAATGATACCTAGCATTCTATTTAACATAAGAACATAACATAAGATATGCCATACTGGGTCAGACCAAGGTCCATCAAGCCCAGTATCCTGTTTCCAACAGTGGCCAATCTAGGTCATACATACCTAGCAGTTTCCCCATAAGACACAGGTTCCACAATGCTTGTACTGGGTCAAGCATTGATATCCTGGGTCCCTTCTTAATAATGGTTTATGGACCTTTCCTCCAGGAACTTGTCCAAACCTTTTTTAAACCCAGCTACACTAACAGCCTTTACTACATCCTCCGGTAACAAATTCCAGAGTTTGATTACACGTTGAGTGAAAAAATATTTTCTTTTATTAGTCTTAAATAGTTTACCCTCTAGCTTCATTGCATGTCCCCTAGTCTTTCTATATTCTGATAACGTAAACAATCGATCTACGTTTACCGTTCCACTCCGTTCATTAATTTATAGACTTCTATCATATCTCCTCTCAGCCTCTCTTGGCCGCGGCTGCACACTGGGTGGAGGGTTTTAACATGTTATCCACGATGACGCCTAAATCTTTTTCCTGGGTGGTGGTTCCCAATGTTGAACCTTGCATTGTGTAAATATAGTTTGGGTTGTTCTTTCCTAGGTGTATAACTTTGCACTTGTCCACATTAAATTTCATCTGCCATTTGGATGCCCAGTCTTCCAATTTATCAAGATCCCCTTGTAATTTTCCACAATCATCATGAGTTTTAACAACTTTAAAAAGTTTTGTGTCCTCGACAAATTTGATAACCTCACTTGTTATCCCCTTTTCCAGGTCATTTATGAATATGTCAAAAAGCAATGGACCCAGTACATATCCCTGGGGTATTCCACTATTTTCTCCTTTGGGAAAATGGGGTACTCCACTATTCACCTTTCTCACTGAAACCTCTATCAAAGCTGTTCTCAGGTTCTTCTCTTTCACCACGATGTCAAGTCTTCTGGTATCAAGCAAATTCTGCTAATCTACTAATCTAATTCTTTGAAGAGTTTTTATTCTCATTTTGCAAATTCTGAAGCTTCCTTCCCTTCATATATTAATGAATTCTCATCCATTCCTTCTACTCATTGGAGACAGAATCTGGATATTTACTTTCATATTTCAGTACTTTTTTGTTTGACTCAGTTGATGCTGTTATTTAGGCCTGGAGGTCTATGATAGTAACACTGCATATACAATCAATTTCTATGAGGCTATTCCACACCGGCTCCTTTAGTTTGTCGTCTGTACATTCCCTGCCAGCACATTAGATGCCCAGCCTATTCCATCTCGAAGGTGGAATAAATGCTGGGCGATGTGCTGTATGTAGCCTGCAGCCCCCCCTTCACCACTGAGCCACCACTCGAGAGTCGGGCGGCGGGGTGACAGTGCCACAATGATTTTGGGGAATCTGTTGCTCTGACTGGACATGCCAGTGCCATAGCGAAAGGACGCCACTGTACTGGCACACCAGTCCGAGCACTGAGCGGTAACCGAGAGGCAGCCTCCAGGATGTCTACTGTACTGGTACACCAGTCCGAGCACTGAGCGGTAACCGAGAGGCAGCCTCCAGGATGTCTACTGTACTGGCACACCAGTCCGAGCACTGAGCAGTAACCGAGAGGCAGCCTCCAGGATGTCTACTGTACTGGCACACCAGTCAGAGCACTGAGCGGTAACCGAGAGGCAGCCTCCAGAATGTCTACTGTACTGGCACACCAGTCAGAGCATTGAGCGGTAACCAAGAGGCAGCCTCCAGAATGTCTACTGTACTGGCACAAAAGTCAGAGCATTGAGCAGTAACCGAGAGGCAGCCTCCAGGATGTCTACTGTACTGGCACACCAGTCCGAGCACTGAGCAGTAACAGAGAAGCAGCCTCCAGAATGTCTACGGCTTGAGGAATATACAGTCTTGGTATACAATAGATCTTATAGATTAACTCATGGAGAAGCTTTCTTGTTCATATATCTCATTTTTTCAAGATTTTTAAGAGGACAGTTTACAAGTCCAAAGCTATATGACAGCACAAGAGTTGCCAACTGATGGTTTGTGAATTATTTTGTGATGTTTTAAGCATTTTTCAATAAAAATTTCAATCACCTGTAATATTCTTTGCAGATATTTTCTCTCAGTAAATTTTGCTTGTGTAACCTTGGAGCTGCCTTTTCTGCCCTGCAATTGTTTAAAGCCTACATGAGACAGGCTCTAAGACCTTCAGGAGGCTGAAGATTTCTGAAGCTTTAATATGTACTCTAAGCTTTACAAATTTACAGGGTTCAAGGGACTTGTATCAGATGTAGTGAGATTGGTTAATTCTAAATAAAATAGTGGGTGCTGAGACTTCTGGTACAATGTTCTATGTCCAAAATGTCCAGAGATCCCCGTGCTAACGCCGTAGACTTACATGGTCATGGGGGTTTCAGAATATGGTCTTAAATGTTTTCGTTAGAAAACGTTTAACCCAAACATCTAACTAGCTTATTCATCTTCTGGAATGACCTCCTAAATGTCTTCCAAAATTAATCAGAAATTAAAGTTAACTGGTAAATTATTTAAATTAAAAGTCTGCACTGCTGGCTGACAACAGAAACCAAGGAAGTTGTTTTTTTAATCCAACTAAAGTAGTCAATTTGGTAATTGAAATCCAATGATCTTTGAGAATGTTGCACAAGTACTATAAGTTCTGTTTGTATCCAGATACAAACCCAGTCCATTCAAATCCTTGGTGTCTTTTCCTGCTAGAAAAAAATCCTACTTTCTTTAGTTCATTTATGGTTAGATCTTACCATTTGCTGGGCTCTGGAAATCTGCTGGACTCGGACCTTTCACCAAAGGGAGCCTGGAAATTGCAGGGCAGACAGCAAGTACTGACTTTTTCCTTCTAAAATTTGACCCAGAGCTGGGGCAAATTAATCCTTACTTTATAAAGACAGAGTACAAAGTTTGGAACTCTGAGGCGAGCTGAAGTACAACTCTCAGGCTTTTTTTTTTTTCTCTTCCAAAAGCCCAGGAACATCCTTAATGCTTCTTTTCCAGAGGTCATCTAGCCACCAACTGGCTCAATTGAAAAACCTCATAGAAGGCTGATGAAAGAACCCTGTTGCTGACTAAGTCGTCAGTTCAGAATTTCCTGACAGTTTCAAAGGTTCTTCATTGTAATCAACTTTGAGGTTTGTTGTTTGTAATTACCAAAGCTAGTAACAAGCATTCATGCCAGGATTTGTGTCCTTAAAGGCAGGAATCTCTGGAAGAGGGTAAGTCTTTCAATCAATTTCAGGGGCTGGAACCTCTATTTTAGTGAAGTCCTCACACTTGATTGTTGCTCCTTTCGCTACTCCTAGATATTTGTATAGATTTCCTATTCAAGTTCCTTGGTGTCACAATTAGCAGTCAAGGAGTGTTTTCCAGTTTGCTCAATTTTCCTCTAAGGAAGGTTGCCTTAGCACATTTGTCAAGGCCAAAAGTCATCTTGATGTCATCTGAGAAGCTTTTCACTACTCAAAGTTGTTCCACTAGTTGTTGGCCACTGGAGCTGTAAAGCTTCAAGTCATCTACAGACAGTGTGATGTTATTTCTGGATTGTTACCATCTTTAGGATTGAGGCCAAATCTGTATCCCAAAGAGTTAATGACAGTACTCAGTGGATTAAGCACTATACAAAACAAAAACAGCAACAAATAGTCTCACTGAAATATTCCTCACTGAATCTTGATGTTAGGAATAATGAACTGTTAGGAATAATAATACTTAAGATGGAATATGGTTTCTCACATTTTCATGGTAAACTTGATGTACTTAATCAATTTGTGGGTTATTTTGTACATTTGAAGGCAACTTATTATCCAAGAGTGTGGGATGCTGTCAAAAGCTTTCTTACAAAGATACACTGAGATTTCCAACTTTCCTAGCACTGGCCATGATAGCATTGTTTAGTATTTGGATCTTTGTGCCACTGGTGCTTCTGCTTTGCCCCTCTCATGACTCATGAGGGTGTTCATGCTTCTTTGACCACTTTACCTCTTTCACTGTGCAATGGCAGGCTGTTGCCTTTGGTGCTGATGCCTGCCTTGAAGTTTCATAGAGGCTGAATAGAAAACCCTATTGTTAGAGTCAAAAATAGGAAGAATTGCTTTCCCGTTAACTTGAAAAACAAAAAGGACAGCAAAGGGAAAACTGAACAAAATGAAAATATTTTCCCAACTTTCACGAAGTGAACCACACTACAATCTCTTCTACTACTACTACTACTATTTATCATTTGTATAGTGCTAAAAGGCATATGTAGCGCTGTGCAGACACATGTAAAAGATGGTCCCTGCTCATCGATGCTTACAATCTAGTCAAATCAGACAGCACAACAGCTGAAAACAAAGATAAATCTAGGAGAATGGTAAGGAAACACATAGAAGGCTAAGCAGATCATGATCAAAAAGCGATCTCGAAGAGATGAGTTTTCAGCCTGGATTTGAAAAGGGCCAGAGATGAAGCCTGACACACAGACTCAGGTAGTTTGTTCCAGGCATAAGGGGCAGCAAGGTGGAAGGATCGAAGTCTGGAGTTGGCAGTACAAGAGAAGAGCACAGATAGAAGGGATCTGCCAGAAGAGTGGAGGTCTCAAGGAGTGGTGTAGGGAGAGAGAAGAGAGGAAAGGTAATGAGGAGCAGCAGAAACAGTACACTTATAGGTTAGTAGGAGAAGTTTGAACTGGATATGGAAATGGATAGTGAGCCAGTGAAGCAACTTGAGAATGGGGGTTATATGAGCATATCGAGGCTGGTGGAAGATTAGCCGGGCAGCTGAGTTTTGAACAAATTGAAGGGGAGCGAGATGATTCAGAGGGAGACCAGCAAGGAGGAGGTTGCAATAGTCTAGATAGGATGTGACTAAAGAGTGGATAAATGTGCGTCAAAAGAAAGGGATGAATTTTGCCAATGTTATAGAGAAAGTGGCAGGTTTTAGCTATCTATTGGAGAGAAAGAGAGAGTAGAGTCAAAGATGACCCCAAGGTTGCAAGCTGAGGAAACAGGGAGGAGTACAGTGTTATCCACAGAAATAGAGAAGGGAGGAAGGGGGAGGTGGGTTTAGGAGGAAAGATAAGGAGCTCAGTTTTGGCCATGTTCTATTTCAGACAGCAGTGAGATATCCAGGCAGTAATGTAGGATAAGCAGGCAGAGAGCCAGGCTTGGATTCCTGGAGAGATATCAGGCACAGAAAGGTAGATCTGAGTTTTGTCAGCAGAAAGATGGTACTGAAAACCATGGGAGGAAGTAAGGAACCAAGGGATCAAGTGTAAAGAGAGAAAAGGAGAGGTCCCAAGATGGATCCCTGAGGTACATCAACTGAGAGTGGGATAGCAATAGAGAAGGAACCACCAGAACATACACTAAGAGCGTCATTCTGTCCAGGACATCCATGCCCCTGTGCACCCGATCGGCACACAGGGGCAGATGCGATTACGATCCTGTGGGCACATCTAGCCCTGTGGGATTGCAATCTTGAATAGGCCTGTATGCGCAGGCCTGGGACCTGATCCTGGTCGGTCTGCATGTACACCCACCCAGCTAACTCAGTCAGGGCTCCTGAATGGAGCCGCGGCACCATGGCATCCGGTTGTCATGGTATCGCAGTTCCATTCGGGAGCTGCAATCCCCGGCTGCTGACTACTTGATGCTTTCCCAGCAGCACAACCCCCAATCCTGCCTCCCATGGCCAGGGTCGGGCTGCGGGGAATCTCCTGCGCCCCCTCTACCCTTCAATGTGCCCTGGGCCTGCCGTCTTACCCAGTCAAGGGGAATGTATTCCATCTCAGAGATGGAATAAGTTCCCCGTTCCATCTGCCAGCCCCGGATGTACAGGATCGACAGCTGAATCGGCCCTGTATGTCCAGCGCCATAGCCCACTCTGTCTCCACCTCCATGCCACCCCTTTCCTGCCCCCATCTAGCCTGCCCCATCCCTGTTTGTATGGGAAAGGTTAGGTGGAAATGGCAAGGTGGCTGACATCCATCCCCACTATTCGCAGGACAGAATGGATCCGTAAAAGTGCAAGGGAGAAAGAAGAAAACCAGGACAGAACAGAGCCCCTAAATCTAAGCGAGGACAAGGCATCAAGGAGAAAGTGGTGATTAACAGTGTCAAAGGCAGCAGAAAGGTCAAGAAGGATGAGAATCAAGTAGAGGCCTTTGGATTTGGCGAAAAACAAGTCACTGGAGACTTTGGCAAGAACTGTTTCTGTGGAATGTAGAGAACAAAAGCCAGATTGCAGTGAGTCCAGAAAGTCTTGAGACGAAAGAAAGTCAAGACAGTGGCGGTGAACCGCTCATTCAAATATTTTGAATCAAAGGGGAGGAGAGAGATAGGTCAATAACTGGAAGGACAGGTAGGATGTAGTGAAAGCTTTTTGAAGAGAACTGTAACCCCAGCATGTTTGAAGGCCATGGGAACAGTTGCCGTGGAAAGCAATAGATTAAGGATATGACAGATGGAAGGGATGATGGCAGAAGAGATAGAGCTTAGTAGATGGGTGGGGATGGGACCAGAGGAGCAGTTTGGAGGAGGAGAGAAGATTTGCAGTTTTCTCCTCAGTGATTTCAGAAAAGGAAGAAAGTGTGACCAAAGGTGAGGGAAGGATTTGGGATTGAAGAGAGGGAAGATGAGGTGGAGATGACCCTGCAGAGAATTCAAGGCTAATCTTCTTGACTTTGTCATGGAAGTAGTCAGCCAAAGTCTGGGTAGGCAGTGAAGGAGGGACCTTTAGGAGAGAGTTGAGCATAGCAAAGAGATGGTGAGGGTTAGAAGCAAGAGAGTTAGTCAGATGGACATAGTACTCTTGCTTGGTGAGTGCTATGGCCAACTGGAAAGAGGTTAGAATGAATTTGAAATGTAGGTAGTCAGCAAGGGTACATGATTTAAGCCAAAGGCACTCAGCTGAGTGGGCACAGGAACATAGGTAATGGGTTGTTGAGGACAGCCAAGGTTGAGGAATGGTATGCCTCACAGAACATGGAATGGGAGGAATAAGTACATCCAGAGCAGAGGAGTGTTATAGGAGAATAGTACCCCATCAATGGTCTCAGAAGACATAGTGGAGGAAAGAGGTGATAAGACAGGAATGGAGAGAGCTGAAGGATCGACAATATGAAGATAGCTAAACATATAGGTGGAGATCGGGCAAGTCCAAGATGGGAGGTGTTTAAGAGTGAAGGTTAGCAGGTGATGGTCAGATCATTGCAGAACTGAGGTGGAGAAGTTTGAGGGTGAACAGTTGGAGGAGAAGATAAGATCAAGGCAGTGGCCATGCTTGTGAGTAGGAGTGGTAGACCACAACTGGAGGTTGAATGAGGAGGTTAGGGAAAGGAGCTTTAAGGCATAAGGGTCAGAAGGGTCATCAACATGAATGTTAAAATCCCCAAGAATAAGGGAAGGGGAAGATGCATCAAGAAAGGAGGAAAGCCAGGAGTCAAAGTCAGTGAAAAAGGTAGAGGTGGACTTCTTGGGGGGGGGGGGGGGGGGTAAATGACAGCTACCCAGAGAGATATTGGAGAAAATAGGTGTATGGCATGGACTTCAAAGGAAGCATGGAGTCAGAAGGAGGGGCTGGAATTGGCAGGAATGAGAGAGTAGGAACCCAACACCACCACCACAGCCAATGGGGCAAGGCGAATAGGAAAATAGGTAGCCTCCATGACAGGGGGCAGTGACTGAAGCTCAATTTTCAGGGAGAAGCCAAGTTTCAGTAAGAGCCAGAAGATGTAGAGTATTAAAGAGGTCATGAATGAAAGCAAATTTATTGTAGACAGAATGTGCATTCCACAATGCGCGTGAAAAAGGGATAGAGGAGAGGGATATGAATAAGATTAGAATGATTACGTGTTGACCTGCCCTGGCAGGGTGAAAAAAGTCTAGGGGGGGGGGGCAGAACTGGGGTTGACAACTCCAGATGAGAGAAGGAATAGGAGAGAATGGGGGAGAGAGAAGGCAATACAACAAAAGTGAGGGTGAGGTTCCCTCAGTGAGAGTGGAGATGGCTGAATGAAAGGAAGAAAAAGGTGAAGTTCAAGGGCAGATGATAAGATAGAAGACAAAATGGTAGGGGAGGTGGGGGCAGTAATGAGTGGGTAATGAGAAGCAGGGCCATGGTACTGAGGGAATGAGTGGAAAAGATTAGGGAGAGTTAACATCAAGAACACAAAGTGATGTGGAGCCATAAAAGAGGGAAAAGAGGAGAGAATGCAAAGCAAAAGAGATGCAGGAGGAGAGAGGGGGAGAAAGTCCCAGTTGCTTCAGGTGCACCTGAATTGCTAGATTCTATACAAGCACAGGAATGTCCTGGGCCATACCAAGCTATAACTGCGCCCTATGTGACTTGTGAAACTGGTGCCCCTCCCCCTCAATGACAGACTTATTTATATAAAAGCATTTCTATGCCGCTTATCTGGTCCCAGTCAACCTCAGGCTTCCAAAGGAGCTTTTTTTTTTGTCCCAACAATGAATTAGGGACATGTTTACTAAATATTAATGTGCGTTAAATGCCACAATACCTATAGAAATAAATGGGTGCTGCTGCACTTAGGGGCTTGTTTACAAAGCCGCGGTAGCGGTTTGCGATCGTAATCGGAGCCGCGGCCCCATTGATTTCAATGGAGCCGCGGCTGCGATCGCGATCGCGAACCACTACCGCGGCTTTGTAAACAAGCCCCATAGTGTGTGTTAACATTAGTGAATACGCATTAACCTTTAGTAAACATGTCTCTTAATGAGTGAGTGTCTTAATTTGCATGGGCAGTAAGGATAAAGAAAAGTTACCATATTTGTATATTACAGTGTCAATTGCCAGGTACATTAGAAAGTAATACAAACTTTGTTCATTTAGAACCCATACTAAACCTGCCATATCATAACAGCCCTACCAGGACTCACACAGCGTCAAACTCTACATATAAAAAGGCATCACTGACAATATAAAACCAATATACCTCAGAAAACCAATACATCTCCTACTGGGAAAAGAGAATAAGTAGGACTCCTACACAGAAACTACACAAACAGAATACCGCAGCTCAGTCCATATATGCAAAACATGGACAGACCATCAGCAAATAGAGAACAAAGGGATCATAATTTAGAAATATGAAGGCAATGATTGAACTGGGAACCCCAAAAGCCAAATTTGGAATGCATCAGAACACTGGAGAAATAAAACTGTAAATTTATTTTCTCTTGTACTGAACAAAGACAAAGACATCAGTGATGTACATTTCCCAGAGCTGACATATTCCGGTTAATAAATTCAAAATAAAGTAATTTCTCTCTAACTTTTGTTTTTTGGGCATTTTATTTTTCCATCACAATTGCCTCAGTCTCTTTCTTTTGCTTTCTTCATATATTCTGCTAACTCTCCATTGTCTGCTGTCCATTTATCCTTTCTTCTCTCGTCTCTTATTTTTTTCCACTCTCTCTACATCCGCCTTTTTCTTTCTTCTTACACAAAATATGTGTGTTTCTTCCATCTTACACAAAATATATGTCCTCTTCCCTAGCCTCACTGCACCAGCCTTTTTCTCCACTCTGATCCCATCTGCCCCCTTTCAGTTCCCCAGCATCACCCCCTTCCAGGTCTCACCAGCATCAGCTCCCTTCCAGCCCCAGCTCTTCCTAGCATCAGCGACCTTCTAGTCCCTGTCCCTCCCAGCATCAGCTCCATTCCAGTCCCTGTCCCACCCTGCATCAGCTCTATTCCAGTTCCTGTTCCTCCCAGCATCAGCTCCATTCTAGGCCCTATCCATCCCAGCATCACCTCTCCTTAAGTCCCAGTCCCTCCCAGCATGAGTTTGCTTCCAGTCCTCCCATGCCTTCCCCCTCCCCCCAGAGCAGCAGTCCTCCCATGCATTCCCCCTCTCCAGAGCAGCAGTTCTAAGAACATAAGATATGCCATACTAGGTCAGACCAAGGTCCATCAAGCCCAGTATCCTGTTTCCAACAGTGGCCAATCTAGGTCATACGTACCTAGCAGTTTCCCCAAAAGACACAGGTTCCGCAATGCTTGTACTGGGTCAAGCATGGATATCCTGGGTCCCTTCTTAATAATGGTTTATGGACCTTTCCTCCAGGAACTTGTCCAAACCTTTAAGCCCAGCTACACTAACAGCCTTTACTACATCCTCTGGTAACAAATTCCAGAGTTTGATTACACGTTGAGTGAAGAAATATTTTCTTTTATTAGTTTTAAATAGTTTACCCTGTAGCTTCATTGCATGTCCCCTAGTCTTTGTATATTCTGATAACGTAAACAATCGATCTACGTTTACCCGTTCCACTCCGTTCATTAATTTATAGACTTCTATCATATCTCCCCTCAGCCATCTCTTTTCCAGGTTAAAGAACCCTAACCTTTTTAGCCTTTCTTCATAGGAGTATCCTTCCATCCCCTTTACTATTTTGGTGGCTCTTCTCTGAACCTTTTCTAATAACGCTATATCCTTTTTAAGATACAGCGCCCAGAATTGCACACAATACTCAAGGTGCGGTCTCACCATGGAATGATATGGAGGCATTATAATATCTTTTGTTTTATTTTCCATTCCTAAATAATTATTTTCCATTCCTCCCCCCCCCCCCCAGGGCAGCAGTCCTCCCATGCCTCCCCCCTCCAAGACAGCAGTCCTCCCATGCCTTCCCCCTCCCCAGGGCAGCAGTCCTCCCATGCCTTCCCCCTCCAAGGCAGCAGTCCTCCCATGCCTCCCCCCTGCCCAGGGCAGCAGTCCTCCCATGCCTTCCCCCTCCCAGGGCAGCAGTCCTCCCTGGCCTCTCCGCCCCCACAGCAGCAGTCCTCCCTTGACTCCCCCCCCCCCCCCGCGAGCAGCAGCCCTTCCTCCCTCACTCACCGCTTATCCACCATCCTGCTGGTAGACTGGAGTCTGGATTTCTCCATGGCACCCCCTCACCACACAGCCACAGGATTGTTCTCATTCAGTTCCGTGGCTGTACTAAACTGCAGCTGCCCGCTGTCATGATACAAAGCCTGGACTGTTAAAAGTGAAACAGGGAACATCCCGTCTCTTGTGCAAAAGACAGGAAGTTCCCTTTTTCACTTTTAACAGTGCGGGCGATGTGTTCGTGCCGGCGGGTGGCTGCAGTTTCGTACAGCCACAGGACCGAAGGAGAAAAGTCCCGCGGCTGTGTAGCTATAATGAGTGCCGTGGAGAAGTCCAGACTCCAGTCCACTGAGAGGCAGGAGGACAAGCGGGGAATGAGGGGGGAAGACCACATGGCCTATCTAGTTTGCCCTTCCATATCAGCCACTACAAGAATCCCCTCCAAGGGTTCCTCGCTGCTTGCACTTTTTTTGTGTGCTGCTTTTCTGCAGGTGGGGTGCTTTTTTTGTTTCTCATCTCTACCACCTCCACTGGGAGAGTATTCCATGCATCTACCACTCTTTCCATAAAGAAATATTCTACATATTACTCCTGAGTTTATCCCCTTTCACCTTCATCCTATGTCCTCTCATAGCAGAGCTTGCTTTCAATCAAGAGGCTCTCCTGTGCATTTACGCCATGGAGGTATTTAAACGTCTCAATCATATCACCTCTCTCCCGCCTTTCCTCTAATGTATACATACTAAGGTCCTTAAGTCTGTTCTCATATGTTTTATAATGAAAACCAC
This sequence comes from Ichthyophis bannanicus, assembly GCA_033557465.1. Classification (NCBI taxonomy): domain Eukaryota; kingdom Metazoa; phylum Chordata; class Amphibia; order Gymnophiona; family Ichthyophiidae; genus Ichthyophis; species Ichthyophis bannanicus. The sequence goes on along the minus strand of CM066034.1, from coordinate 834,382,009 downwards.
TAACCATTTTAGTAGCCACCCTCTCCACCGACTCCAACCTGTTTATATCCCTTTGAAGTTGCAGACTTCAGAATTGCGCAAAGTACTCTAAATGAGGTTATATAGAGGCACTATTACCTCCTGCTGGCCATTCCTCTCCCTATGCACCCAAGCATCCTTCTAGCTTTTGCCGTCGCCTTTTCTACCCGTTTTAGCTAATTTGAGATTGTCAGACAATCACACTTAGGTCCCACTTTTCTTTCGTGGACAGAAGTACATCACCTCCTATACTATACTGCTCCCTTGGATTGTTGCAGCCCAAATGCATGACCCTACATTTTTTAGCATTAAAACTCAGCTGCTAAATTCTAGATCATTCTTCAAGCTTAGCTAGATCCCTCCTCATGTAACTTACCTTCCTGGGTGTCTACTCTATTGCAGGTTTTGGTATCATCCGCAAAGAGGCAAACCTTACCTGACAGCCCTTCTGCAATATCACTAACAAAGATATAAAGGAGTTAATAGTTAAAAGCATCCTCAAAGGTTGTCTTTTAGGCTGGATTTAATAGGACCAGACTGAGACCATGACATACCAACTCAGGAAGCTTATTGCAGGCATACAGCACAGCAAGACAGAAGGAAATAGCTGCACACCTTTCTAAACTTAGCAAGCAGGGAAAACATGCTGAGGCACGGTTTCAGGAATGTTTTTGAGCATAGATTTTATATTTGTTGCAACATGTTCAAACCTTTGTTTCATGACTACAAAGAATAGGAAACCTTTTGGGAACAAACTCAGTGGTTCAGGTGACAAGTGTTGTTCACAATTATGCAGAAGATCCCTAGTTTAATCTCCAAGTCAGCTGTAGAATGAGAAGGGAATAATTTGTTTAATTTATTTTATTAGAACTTATTTATAGCCTGCCGGTCCATAGCATTAGCTCCCCCCTCCATGCATAATAGCTTTATTTTATGTTTATACTATCAGCGCATCCTATAACACACACACATTAAACCCCACAGGATAAACAAAAACAACCTACAACAGAGCTACATCCACTAAAATAAACATTCCCTGCCCCTTTTAAAACATTTTTATAAAAACTAAAACCATTCCTCCACAAACTCAACCTGGGAAAGTTTGTTAAATAATGCTGTCAAAATTTTTTTTCTAAAATTCATATTATGGGTCCCAAGGCAGTCTCAGGAAGAGCGTTTAGACCCTACAATCGCAAATATCATCATGCGGGTCTCCATGAGATGGAACACTAACAGAGGGTACTTGTAGAAAACTGATGCCGACTGAGTGCAAATCAGACCAGGGCAAACTCCAGCAAGGAAGAATGCAGGTACTCTATGTTGTCACATGAATGGCCCTAAAAATTAGGAGCAGCACCTGAACCTTAGTTGACATAACTGCAACTACCGTAAAACAAGAACAGCTGTTATATGATCACAGCCTTTCACTGCCATGCTCTGGAGTAATTGCAGCATGCAAGTGTGAAAGATGTCCCCAATAGAACCATGTTATAATGGCTGACTCAGCTAAGATCTAGGAATTGCCTCCCCCCCCCCTTCCCCCTCAGTTTGGAAATTACTAGGCAACAGATAACGTGTCAAGTACCTAACTACACGTTCTGGCAGCTGCCTTGATATATGACTTCAAGGAAATAGTTTAAAAAGACCCATAGACTGCACGCCTTTGCATAGAAAGGAATTATGGCATGACCTACCCATAACCGGGAGCTAGGATTACGAGCCACTGATCATGCCGTCATCTTTTTAAGGTTTAAAGTAAAACGATTCTCTATCATTCCTTTTATGGCTAGCAAGCGATTAGAAATCATACCTAATCCTATAAATCAGGCCTGGCCTCACTGAAAAAAAAGAAGCCGAAACTTCTCAGCACATATCCTATAATTTTCATCATGCTCTGACAATAATTTGCCTAAAAGATAAAGATAGATGTTAAATAATTTGGACGATACGGAAGAATCATATGGTGCCCCTGTAACACTGTCCTAAGACAAGCAGTGAACACTATGACGTATCAGTAACTGGCGACCAGATAAAAATGACTGGAACCACTTCAAGACTGGTGGCTCAGAGCATAGAGAACCATTAGAGAACATAAATGAGACAGAAGAATAGGTATCAAGCATGGATGAAACATCAAGACACACATTACCAACAAGCCACCCCCAATGATGTGGCATCCCAGTGTATCCAACATTGAGAGAAACAGAATCTTGGTAATATGATCATGACCAAATTCTGACTGCAGGTGTCCCAGGAACCCTCTATTCTTCCAAATCATCCCATAACTGAGGTAGGACAACCTTCTCGAACAGAAAGGGGCGATTGCAAATAGGATGGCAATTATTTGGATCACAGGGGTCATTGTTTTTAGCACTGACCAAATAGTCACTGTCTTTAAAGTAGAAGGAACACAGCTATGAATGAAAAATCAACAATATTAGTCAGTGTCTGTAACATTCGGGGAGTATGTTTACTAATGCGTTAGCACAGGATTTAGTGTGTGGTAAGCACCGTGAGCTAGCAGCACAGGGCCCAGTGCTAAAAGTCCCATAGTAACCGGGTAACATGCAATCAGGTGGGGACTGGGCAGGCTGCGTGCAGAATGCGGTTGTGGATGGAACTTAACGGTTAGCATGGGTGTTTGGGCATGTGTCAACCATGAAAGTAGCTGTTTGTACTGATGCACTTAATACCACCTCAATAGGTGGCAGTAAGTGCACCCATGGGTAGTTAGCCAAGTGGCACAGTAATACTGTGCTATTGGCAGGGGGAAGGATACCATGCCCCAAAATTTGGCCCCCCACATTTTATAAGGACCAATAAAAAGTTGTGAGTTTTATCCACTGCCTACGTTTTTGTACTGTTTGCTCCAAAATTTAGCATGGACATTCACACTAACTTTCAGGCCCCAACATGCACTACCAGGATGTTTTTTAGTAAACGTGGCCCTGGATTCAAAACTGCTGTCATCAAATATCCTAGACAAGGGTCCAGCAAGCATAAGTAACCATAATGGATTCCAAAATCTTTTTTAAATGATTCTTATATAACCAGTGAGAGTTGGTATCTGCATTTTAAGAAATTGATAAGAACTTGTTTTTGTATATTATTTTCAGGATTATGAATGGCATTGATGGAAGAGAGATGGGAGGTTTCAGTACTGTAGGTGCAGGGGCTGGAGATGAGGGATTTTAATTCTAACTACTTACTCTTGTGCATCGAGCCTTTCACACTAACACTCCGCAATATCTGGCAGACCTCATCACTTTTCACACTCCTAGACACACGCCTCGTTCATTCCACCTTAACCGCCTCACTCTCCCTTCTCCCTCTCTTGCACATCTCCAGTCCACACGCTCTTCAGCCTTTTTCTTTGCAGGCCCAGCCCTCTGGAACTCCCTCCCCTCCTCCCTTCATCTCGAGCCCCACCATCCTACTTTTAAGCGTAATCTGAAGACCCACCTCTTCTCCCTTGCCTTTGACCTTCCCTCCCCTTTCGTGTAGTCCTTTCTTTCTAAGTCTCGTGTTGTACCCTCTCCTCCTCCTGCTTTCCTGTTTAAGATTGTACCTTCCTTTTCTTCTTTTCTAGCCTATTGCTTCTTGGATTATTTGTACTTTGTAAACCGCTCTGCTTCCTCTGAAGGGCAGTATATCAAATTCAATGAACATAAACAGATGGATATATTTATGAATTTTAAATGCAGTGCGTTTTTCCTAACAAAAAAGGTGCCAATACTGATATGCAGGGTTCTTTCATTACTACATAAGGACCATGGGTCCAATTTTAGTAGGCAATGAAAAGGTACCAGTACTCCACTGCATACCCCTTCAAAAAAAGCCCTGTTTAAATGTGATATTTAGATTGTAACTGCTTTGATGTTTAATTCATGGAAGGCAGAATATCAAGTATTTGTAAATAAATTGTTCCAAAAGGTCAAAATTATGCTTATGCCAAACTCTCACTATGGCTTAAGGACATAAATAGCTAAGAGAAGAAAGTATCATATAAGAAAACAGACAACTGGATTGTTGTACTGGACCTCAATTTATGAAATCTGTAAAGCTCAAAAAAAGTGCAAACAAAAAAAATCAGTCCTAAAAATCTACAATCGCATTCAAAATTCCTTGAATCAGTAGTGCAAAATCTCATCCTATAGTAGTTAAGACACGAGGAAGGGTATGCTCAGATTTAGAAATTATAGCACAAGGCCAGCGCTACCTGGTAAGGGCGGCATGGGGCACCACTGTACAGGGACACCAAAGCTGCTGCTGCTGCATCGATAGAGTAAATGTCGGTATTGGGGAGAAACCTCAGCAGTTCTCAACCAGTGTGTCGCGGGGCCACTGCAGGCAGGTCAGCGGCGGCAGGGGAGGCGGGAAGCACAAAGCTCGGCAGCAGACGATATAGCTATAAAAGTCGTGGCATTTTCTTTTAAACAAAGCTGCACTCTTTCCCAGAGCTGAAGCAGCAGGAAGAACTTAACTTCACTTCCGGTGTCTCCGCGCACCAAAACTTAAATCATATTAACTGCCTACTATCGCTGTGACCCTGCTCCTTTTCTCTGGCTTCCTTCTCTCTATGCCCTTTGCCTCTAATGCCAACTCCAGACTTCGATTCTTTCACCTTGCTGCTCCTTATGCCTGGAAGAAGCTTCCTCTGTCCTTATGTCAAATCTCTCTCCCTCTTCAAATCCATGCTAAAGGGTCTTTGAGGCCGCTTTTGGATCCTAATCTCTTGTTCTCTTGCGTATCCTCTCTCTATTGATCCCTTATTTCTCTTGTATTGTGCTGTCTATCTTAACTAGATTGTAAGCTCTACGAGCAGGGACTATCTTCTTACATGTTTGTACAGCGCTTAAAATGGGCCTGCACCTTAATGAAAGAAGACAAAGAGCTTTTCCACATGAGTTGATATTGCCGCTTCACTGCAATTTTCTTGTTACTATATTCAATTTGAAGGTGAAACACTAACATCCTGTGAGCAGATTTTCCAAAGATGTTTTGGGAAAAGGGGGCATGTAGCCTAACATCAATAGTAATGAGGGTGGAGATGCCAATCTGTAGGTTGCAGGGGGGCACCAGAACCTCTAGCACTGGCCCTGTTATAGCAACACAATTCCAAATCTCAAATCACTCTCAGAACGGCTAATCGCTTACTCTCTGTATAAAAGCATTACACGCCCCTTAACAGAATTACTTGGATCAAGCTGAAAAACATCCAAGAATATTAGAGCTGCTTAAACATGGCAGAAGTTCCCATGTATAGTCTGTTTATAATATCCACTGCATAGGGCAATAAATAACGCTGCTAAAATACATTGCAGGACTTACCTGGCAAGCATCCCAGCAAAGGTCCCAGCGCGGAGTCAGGCTCACAACATATCCACAGGATCAGATTCACAACATCTCCAGTCTGATGTGAACTGCATGTAACATAAATGCAATTCCAAGACGGCTTCAGTCCATTACCTAGCAGACAAAATGCTTCTAAAATGGAGACAATATTTGGCAATGTCCCTATTAATTTATAATTAAGGATTCTATTTTTAGATGTTTAGTTTTCAGCTAGTGAGGGGTTCTTTAAGTGTACAAGAATCAATGTTTATTAGTGTTTGGTGCCACGGGTACTATTGCTGGTGCCTATTCCGCTGGAATCAAAAGCATACATATGTGTCACTTAGGAGTAAAGGGAGGCACTTAACGACAACAACATGCTCTTACTGCACTATAACTGCAAATGTTAAGGTGCAATAAGTGCAAACCTGCACTCAAGTAACCCCTCTGATCTGATTTCCCCATTTGACTCTCCTTCACCTGGACAGCCAAAACCCTCTGCCAACAAAAACCTTTCAAAGTACCCCAAAACCATCACCACCACAAAATCCATCACCAGAAATGCCCGCCCTGGCACCCTAAGAGACAAGCTAAGCACTGATTCTTTGATTGTTCTACATAATAATTATTTCTAAGGAGATTTCAAACTATAGAACTTTCTGGCAACGCTGTTTATTAAGGTCATTAATGCAATCTGGGCGGTTATCAGATTCTATTTGATAAATCTGAAAAGCCCGTTAGTCTGAGACCTTGTTGCTGAAAGTGGTTCTATAGTATTTGAGTCACTTTCTGCCAATATATACATAAATCATGGTTTTGCCCTTTCTCTGCCCAAAGTCCTCTCAGCACACCTTTTCCACACATGCCTGCTTGTACCAAATGTACTTTTAGGCCTTTTACACACATAAAGCAGCATTCTGGAGCTTAAGTGGAATGGAGTGGATAAGCACATATTGATTGTTTACTCTTTCAGAAAGTACAAAGATTAGAGGACATGTCATGAAGTTTCAGTGCAAAGTAGTACGTTTAAAACTAAAAGGAAAAAATACATTTTCTCTCAATGCATATGTAGCACCCTCTTGGGTACTTTTCTGGGTCCAGCACAGGCCTGGCTGGAGTCCCCTCGAGGGTGGGCTCTGTCGGTCCTTTTCTGCTTGGCACCTGATTCTTTCATCTGGAGAAGAAAGGTGTGGCAGGCAGGCAGGCAGGCGGGCGGGCGGGCGGGCGGGTCCCCCCCCCTACACCCCCCCCCCTTCACCCCCCCCCCCTCTTTCACCCCCCCCCCTCTTTCACCCCAGGAAACTATCAAAAGTACTGCTGTGAACAAGGCTGGCTTAGCAAATATTTACATTTTATCGACAAAATATATACATCCAGTACTGGGATAAAATACCCTATGTACATCCTACATCCTGATACGAGGTTAAATTAGGTAAGGTAAAATAGTAATAAGGGGTAAAAAATATGCAGTTCAAATGATCAATTCTAACCTGGTATGTAGTACCTTAAGTAAACCCTCAAAGTCTAGGTATCCAACCTCACCATCCTAGTTCCAAACTCCCTTCCCTTTTTCCCTCCTCTGCCCACCAGTCCTCAAACTTCACCTGCTGCTGGACCGGTGGCTGCCTGTGAAGAGAGAGAGAGGTTCAGTAATCTTCTTCAATCATTGAGGCTGTGGCCCGAGCCACACCTCTTCCAATTAAGAGAAAGGGATTGCACTCACGGCCAGTCAGGAACAACTGCTACAGCCCTCTCAGGAGCTTATCTGCCACTACAGCTCTCCCTGGAGTTGATTCTACTACTGGGCCCCAAGCTTGGATTAGGCTCTCCAGGCCTTCTTTGTTGCTATATCCAAGGGAAGAGCCAGCTGAGAGCAGGAGGAAGTTTCCTTCTCCAGTGAGAGATATCTTTTTAAGATTAAGATGCTGGGCAGTCTCTGAATGCCAAGGGACTCTTTTTCCCCCAAGTTCAAGCTATTTTACAAGTTTCTCTGTGCTCCTTTTTCCTTTTTTCACAGGGCTGCTGGGGTCAATACCAACTGGTACCTCCCTCTCAGGGTGAGCAGTTTCCACCGGTCCAATATTCTTACCACCTTCTGTCTAGTATGTGCACTTTATTCCCCTGCCTTTTCTTTTATAAATTTAAAACTAAAATCCTAATAATAAATGTAAATAAAATAATACCCTTGCTCCTCCAGGGCAGGGAATGATTTGCATATCCCCCAGCTAGCACAGTGACTGTTGAGTTTATTGCTCTCTCAATTATACTCAAACAAGCACGCTGATTCAAGCTGCTCTTTCGCAGTTACCCCTGACAGTTTTAAAAGGTTATTTACCTTTATCCCACATTATTCAATATAGTCTGAAACAGCCACCTTTAAGGGAGGGTTTCACCTAGTTCAGCTCTGGAATGTTGCCAGAGGAAGTGCTAAAAGTAGTTATTGTAGCTAGGTTTAGAAAAGGTACAGACAAATTCCTGTAGGAAACATCCATAAACCATTGTTAAGGTGGACCTGGAAAAGTCACTGTTTATCCCTGAGAGTAAGCAACAGAGAATCTGACTACTTTTGGGATTGTGCCAATGTTGGAAATTGGATACTGGGCTTGATGGACCTTTAGTCTGACTCAATGTGGCCATTATTATGCTCTTACCTTCTTAAAGTGGCTGGATAACAGGTCCTTATTCATGGCAAAATCCTGAATCAATAGAATTGTCAGTCTTACTCTTTTTTGCTCTTCTCTTTCCGTATGTGACCTCAGCAAGAGAGAACAGATAGCCTGGTGGTTAAAGCTGTGGGATGAAAACAAGGGAAGTCAATATTCAGATACCACTTCTACTGATGCATGCTGTAACCTTAGGTAAGACAACTTACTCTATATTTATTTAATTCATTTAAAACATTTATATACTGCTTAATCATAAAATCCAAAGCAGAACAAAAAAACATAATCAAATAACCATATATCAATCAACAGAAACAAACAAAAATAATTCAAAAATTTCAAAAGTAAGAGACCTCATTTTCAAAAACCTGTAGATAAAGGTCTAACGTTTTGTGAAAATCCAACAGATACCTCAGATATTGCCTCAGATACAAACCTATTTTGAAAAATTTCAAGCTCTTTCATAGAAGGAAGAACCCACTATGTCCAAATGCAACTTGTCTTGAACTTAGGTTTGGAAAGGCAAGTAATCAAGAGCAAAGCCCTATCCCCTTTCAAAGAAAATAGTCCAAAACAAAACTCAAAAGTTTTCTATGCGACCTCAAGATCATAAATAGAGTGGGATTCTCCCTGTCCATTCATATTTTGGGAAGGGAAAGAAAGGATGGATGTTTAAACGATGACTACATGCATATGTCTGATGCGATTACTATGGTTGTTGTCTATTATCAGACAAACCATGCATCTGCTTAGGGTAGTAGAATGTTGGGGATAGCACTGGCATGACTGGTAGTGGAGCTAAACCAGATCATCCAGTCTAGACACAGCACATAGTCAGTGTGGGGTCATGAGGCACTTGTGGATGCTCAAGGTATGTAGTGTGCTACTCCCTCCAACACAGGAAGTTTGCATCAGAGGGTCATTGGATGCACAGGCCTTGAGCATGCATATGTGCTCCAAGACCCTGTAGTTTTTTACTTTTGCAGAGTGCCCCGGGTGGATGATATAGTGGTAAAAGAGAGGACGATAAGATAGGGAAGGCAAGAGAGGGTAGATGCTGGACACAGGAAGATAAGAAAAGGAAAGATGCTGAACACTGGGGGGTGAGGAAAAGAAGGGGAGATGCTGATCATCAGGGGGGGGGGGGGAGATTCACCGTGCTAGAAATGGAGAGAAGAGAAGGGAAGGGTAGATGTTGAACATAGTGAGAAGGAAAAGGGAGATTCTTCATGCTAGACACAAGGAGTAGGGAAGAGAATGTGAGATGCATCATGCTGGACACGAGGCATGAGGGAAGGGACGGGGAGATGTTGGACATAGGGCTTGGGAGTGAAAGAGAAAGAGGGAAAATTAGTGAAGGCTGGGGAAAGAGAGATGGGGAATGGATGGGCTGGAGGGAGGAAGATGGAAAGCTGTAGGTAGATGGGTACAAAAAAAGAGAGATTGAGGATGGAAGGGTGAAGTCTGAATGGACAGAGAAGCATACTGATAAATGGAATAAAGCTGAAAGTGAAAGATGAATATCAGAAATGGGTGTAGGGGACAAATTGAATAAAATACAATAGGAGACAATGTGATGAGAAGCAGCTAGAAGGCAGCAAGGAGACGCTCTGGGAGATTTCCCCTTAATAAGTGGTCTTTTCAATAAAATACTGTGTTATATTGATTCACTGATAGGGACCAAACTGGCTGATGGTGGATTGACCCAGTGGCCAATCTTGCAGAGGGAGGATGCGTGAAGTATGATATACCCCTAAAACTGACTCGGGTTGTAAGGGACTAAAAGAAACCTGCTGAAACAAAATTGCCAGTGGGGCAGGAACAAGCAAACCTTAAAATTCTGAGGTAGCGATCGTGGAAATTTCCAGGTGTGTCTCAGCAGCCTTGGAAAATTGGCTGATGAAGCTACAGCCAGGCCAGTCCATCCATTGTGTGAGAATGTTGCCCGCACATGGCCCTGCGCCTGGGGAGGCCCCGCCCCTGCTTGACCGGCTTCAGAAGAACCCAGGGAGACCTAAAGCCCGGTGCCGCGGCTTGCCTCTGCAGAGCTGTGGGAGAAAAGAATGGTGTTTTCCTTTTTATCCACAGCTCTGTTAAAGTTGAGCACACCGACGCGCTGAATGCTGGGAGGTTAAACGGGGGCATTTCCTCGAGACAGGAAATGCCCCATTTAGCCTCCTGACACTCAGCGCGCTGGTGGCTTCAACTTTAAAAAAGTTGTGGGAAAGAAGGAAAATGCCATTCTTTCTTGTGGCTCTGCAGAGGTGAGCTGGGGCACCACACTTCGGGCCTCCCCAGCTCCCTCTGAAGCCAGTCAGGCAGGTGCGGGGCTCTTCTGGGGGAGGGTTTGGGGAACTAGGACTGGAAATGGGCTGATCGGGGGGGGGGGGGTTAGGACTGGTAATGGGCTTATGGGGGCTAGCACTGGAAATGGGATAATGGAGGAAGGAAAGAGCTGCTGGTCCTGGAAGAAAACTGGGGGTTGTGCTGATGGAGTGGAGGGGAGGAGAGAACTGATGGCCCTAGAAGAAAACTGGGGGCTAGGACTAGAAATGGGCTGATGAGGGTGGAGGGGAGGAGATAGCTGCTGGCCCTGGAAGAACACTGCAGGCTAGGACTCCAAATGGGCTGATGCAGAGGGATGGGAGAATGGGACTGGAAGGGAGCGGATGCTGGGAGGGGCTGGATCTAGAAGGGAGCTGATGTTGAGGAAGGACTAGAAGGGGATGGGACTGGCGAGAGAAATAAAGAAACTGGGGGAGTGAGGATGGTGAGGGGAAAATATCATTTGTGTGGGAGGGAAGAAAAATCTATGATTGGTCGGGTATTGAGAGAATAAGTAGGGACGGAGGATGGAGGGGTGAAATTTGAATGGATGAAAAAGGAATAAAGAAATAAATGGAGGAAAGAGAAAAAGGGGAAAGATCAGTATGTTAGAGCAGATGTAGAGAGAGAATGGAAAAAAACTAGGAGAGATGAAAGGACAAATGGACAGCAGACAATGGAGAGTTAGCAGAAGACACGAAGAAAAACAGAAGAAAGTGACTGGAGCAATTGCAACTGAAAAATAAAATGCCCAAACAATAAGATAGAAAAATACTTTATTTTGAATTTATCAAGTGGAATATGCCAGCTCTGGGATATGTGCATTTCTAACGTCTTTACGTTTTATTTAATACAAGAGGAAATTTATAGTTTTATTTCTCCAGTGTTGTTGTACATTCCAAGTTTGGCTTTTGGGGTTCTCAGTTTAATTATTGTCTTCGTATTTCTAAATTGTGATCCCTTGTTCTATGTTTGATGATGGTCTATGTTTTGCATGTGTAACTAAACTGCGGAATTCTGTTCATGTAGTTTCTATTGACAGTCTCACTTGTTCTCTTTCCCCAGTAGGAGATGTATTGGTGTTCTCTAAGTCAGATGTATTGGTTTAATATTTGCAGTGTTGCCTTTTGATAGGTAGGGTTTGGTGCTTTGTGAGTCCTGGTAGTGCTGTTATGATACGGCAGGTTTGCTATGGGCTCTAAATGGCCAGGGTTTATAGTACTGTACTTCCTAATCTGCCTGGCAGTTGGCACTGGAGTATAGTAATGTAGAAATCTGGTAGTTTCTTTATCCTCAGTGCCCATGCAAATAGTATTTGGACACTCATTAAGAGGCGTGTTTACCAAAAGTTAATCTTCATTCAGAAATATTAATGTGTTAATTGGAGGAACACCCATTTATTTCTATTGGCACAGTGGCAGTTAACACACATTAAGATTTATTAAACATGCCCCTAAGTCATTGCCAGGAGAAAAAAAGAGGTTTGTGAAGGACTCCTTTGAAAGCCGCCTAAAATTTTAGATGGGCAACATATACATTTTAAAATAAAATAAATTAAATTTATGAGACCTCATAATGAGTCTCTGCACATGGCCCCGCATCACCCTTGGATCACCCCTGAGCTACAGATGGCTATGGATGAGATAAAAGAGAAAACAGACTTGCAAAGGCAGCAGCTGGGAGAGGTGAAGAACAAGCGAGCCAACAAGAGCATGCAACTAACAGAATGCGGAAGCAAATAGAAGAACTGCACGAGGCAAATGCGATGCTAGCAAAAAGAGTGGAAGATCAAGAGAACAGGAGTAGAAGGAACAATTTAAGGCTGGTGGGACATAAGCTGGTAAAAACATTTGAGCAGTGGATGCCAGACCAAGAGGGCCCACAAGAGAGGGAACAAGAACAAGTGCGATGTGAGTGAACATACAAGACGGGGCCTATGAGAGAGGGAGCAAAATGCCTCAGGACATTGCTCACCAGGCTCCTGAACTGGGCAGACAAAAAGGCAAAAGCCTTTCATAAAGGAAAGGAAGTGCAATATGAGGGCCACACACTGATGTTATTCAACGATTATTCAGCAGTGGTGGCCACAAAAGGAAAGAAATGGTCCCAATCAGCACAACACTCTAAAAAAGGTGGATGAGATTCACATTGCTCTTTCCTGCCAAGATAAAGGTACAGCATGCGGATGAAACTACCTAAACACTATGGAGGATGGCCAGCAGTTCTTAGAGCAAAGAACAGGCCCAGGAGACCATGTTGAGTAAGAAGTGGTGGAAAGCAGGAATGGTGGTGCCTGCCCTAGCTCATGAGTGCCATTTCAAAGGACAGCAGGACTACGCTGTTATGTTCACTGTTGGAAGTTTGGATTTGTTTGATTAGGTGTTTTAAAATTTAATCTGCAAGATGGGAAGCAGAGAGCCTAATAAGGGCTCTGGCAAGGGGACTACTTCACTTGAGCGAGAGGGCCAAGGCGTCATGGAGGAGTTAAAGAGCTGTTAAATGTGATTTGTCTGAGAGCCCTGTTATCATTACATGGACTTAGGGGTGAGATCGAAGAAGTTCGAATGGACAGTTGAGTTTTGGCTATCATCAGAATAATGTTGAAGGTAGTCCAGAGGTTCTCAACAGGCGTTGCAGACTTAGGGATATGTTTAATAAACTGCGGTAATGTCATTCACGTTAGGTTCCGCGGTAAAGGTACAGATGCCCATATAAAGGCATGGGCGGTGCATCGTTACAGCAAGCCGTATCAGCCAACGCATCTTACAAACTAATGCACGTTACAAGGCACCTCACAAGGCACCTTATAGGGCACCTTACAAGGTGCCTTGTAAGGTTCCTTGTAGGACGCCTTGTAAGGTGCCTTGTAGGACGCCTAGTAAGGTGCCTTGTAGGACGCCTAGTAAGGTGCCTTATAAGGTGCCTTGTTAGGCGCCCTATAAGGTGCCTTGTTAAGTGCCTCATAAGGCGCTTTTGTAAGGTGCCCTATACAGTAGGGCTCCTTTGGCTAAGCGCCGTATTAGGCAACCTTGGACAAGGCACCTTAGAGGGCACCCTGGGTTATGGAACCATAGGTTAAGGTGGCCTAATAAGGTTATGGTGCCCAAGGTTAGCGTGGCCTAAGGGCTGCAAGGTGCTTCAGGATGACATGCATGACCTGTGAGGAACAGAGACAGATGTAGCCCTAACACTAGATACAGCACTCAGGAAAGGCAATGAACAGGTGAGTGAAGGAGGTAGAGCTGGGAGCCGCTGGACCTGCCATATATGAGGGCATCCCATGTGGCTGCCAGGACTGATGACAAACTTGGTGGGGGCAACTATACCACAGCACAGGGTGTTGGCAATGTAAAGTACTGGAAAGACAGTTGGTGGCAGATGATGGGAATACCTATCCCCCAGTGGAGGCAGAAGTGGCAGGATGGTTGGACAGAGGAGTGGTGGTGCCATGCAGATCAGGCACAGGCGAGGCAAGCATGAAGAGGCACAATGCAGGAAAGGGTAGCAGTGCAGGACATGGGGTGACAGCCTGCATAGGCAGACAGGACTCGACACAGCTGAGAGACGCAGATAGACGGACTGAGGGAATGTTGGCAATTGTGGCGAGGGTATTATGGGCTGATAGCACAAATCTGCAAAAATATGACTGTTACAGGCATGCACACTATTTGAGTAGGACAGGCATGAGAGGAAGGAACAATGAGGAATTGAACCCATGAACACTGCCGAAAATGGCATCGTATTAACCGGTAGGCTATACCTCTGTGGTGTATGTCACAGCAATGGCTGGGTACAGAAGGACTGCAGATCACTGCACAAACTGTCTGCTCTGAGTGTCAGGATAGGGTAACCCCACCAGTACCCATGATGCAATGCACATGCTGAATAGCTGTCTACAGCTGATCAGCAAATGGGGTCTGCACCTCTCCGGTACCTCAGCTTGGAAAGACAAACTGACAGTTCGTGATACTGGCACAGAGTAGCTACAGACCATGCCATTGTGCAGGTTCTGTGTTCTCCCTGAGGGATAGGATGAGTGCCCAGCACTAGGTCTGCAGTACATGTGGTGCTAGAGATAGGCCCTGCTGTATATCCCCATCACTAACTGTGTGTGTGACAGGTGTTCCTTGCAGTGCAGCTGAAGGTAATTTGGTGTCCATCTTTATCCTGCAGTCACATGTGGCTCTCTGGGACCAGACACCACCCAGATTAGTGTGTACCCTGTGTTTGGGTCTGGCTGACATGGGCACCTGTTATCAGGGCAGAGGGGGTTCCAGACTTGCATGAGGTTTGTGTAGCAGTGCCTTTATAGGTCAAAGTGGTATACACTCCATACCCCAAAGGGCACACATCACCATTTTGTAGGTAAGGGACAGGTGCCCCAGCCCCCATGAAGCAACCTCCATCCTGCTGCTATAGGACAGCCCTCCAGGGTTGGTGGGCCAGAGCCATACCTGTGGCTGGGGCAGTGGCAGACCAGCAGCAATGATGGGGTTAGCTCTGGAAAATGCAAACTGCTTCATACTACTGTCTGCCAGTCATCAGACAGCACAGTCAGTTCTTATAGGTGTTCCAACCATGCACAGTCTAACTGCAGATAGTTCACTAGCCAGTCCATAGCGCATGCTCACAGAGGAACTATGTGCACCAAGCAAGCATCTCAGTGATTGGGGCCCCAGCACTAGGAACACAACAGGATCACTGGAGGCAGATAATGTAGAGCGCTATGTGGGAACCTAGACATGCCATGGTCACTGCTCGGTCAGAGTGAGTGCCCTCCCAGTATGCCATGCTGTGGCCACCCTGTCCATGCAGGCAGTGGTGGGGCACTACAGTGTCCCAGCCATTGCCCCACACCCTGTGAAGATGCATCCTGGCCAATCCACCCTGTCTGGGCCATACCCATGACACCTTGCTCCTCATTATGCACATATTCAGGCTAACGCTGGTAACAGTGGGACATTGTAGGCCCGGTGAGGTGTGGGCAGCCACAAAACAATGGACAGACATACACACACACACACTCCTATTGCAGCATTGTGCAAAGATAGGGGTGGTTGGCAATCCTGCCTGCCACACTGGTCCTGATCACAGTGCCGACACTGCTAAACTGTGCAGGAGGTAGTAGTAGTGCCCTGGTGATAACTGCAGCTCAATGCTGGGGCCAACAGCCTGACTCTCCATGCATCTTTGGATTGTGGAGCCTGTGTGAGTGGGTGTCTGTACCCCTGTTCGCCGCTGCTTTGGGCTTTGCACATGTTGCTGTTGTATCTGCATTGTAGGGTAAAACATGGGGACATGCTCTGCAGAAACTACAGCTGGGGCTTGAACCTGTGACCCTCTGCTTCTGGACACACTGGCTGGGTGTACTGCACTACACTGTTGCCACAGATGCATGGTGGTCCCTGGGGCTACCTGTACTTTTCCTCAGCCAGACTTTGTATGTTGCACTGCACACCACGTACTGGTACAGGGCATGGCGTAGGTCCACTGCAGGCAGGTGCCACTGCCCTCTCCAGCACGGGCACACCCCCCCCCCCCTGCCATGCTGACGTGGCCATATGCTGTCGGTGCTGGTAGTGCGCAGTCCCAGGCCATCCACTGTGTGGGTAGGTGGTCGCCTAGGGAGCAGGGTTTGGGGCATGGGGCATACATGAGCATCCTCACATCCACCCCCCCCCCCCACATCACTGCCTACCAATAGTCTGTCCCTTCCGCTTGGGGGAGGGTTGGCTGGGGGGATGTTAGGTCAGTGCCCTGGCAACTGTTAGCTTGGGTGGACCAGGCAGATATAGGTGGATTGTGTTTGGCCTTTGTCAGCTGCTGTCATGCTGATTTCCGGTTTCTATGTTTCTATGTGCCACCTAGGCGCCCGCCTAGTCCACCCTGTGCCCCAGCTGCCCCCACTACATGTCCCACCTGCAGCCTCCTATGCCCCACTTGCACCATCGCCATAGTGGCCTTTCATACTTGGGCACTATGCTGGTGCTGGAAATGGAGCACTGCTAGCACGTTTCTTGGGCTCCCTGTCTATGCTGTACATTGCTGATACTTAAATGGTTTCTCTTTCCTGCAAATGTGCATCTAACGGCAGGTTTTCATTCACGGTAGGATTCAGCCCTTCAGTTCAGCGCGTTAGTGTGCAGGGAGCCTCTCCCCACCCATTGACCCCTTTCCCCCGCAATCTCTCTCCACCCTCTGCGGTGTTTACCACGGCCGGAGACATTAACGATCGTTAGGTAACGTTAACGTGCGTTAACGTTACCTAACAACCGTTAACATTACATAACGCGTGGTCTGTAACATTACTGCAGTTTAGTAAACATACCCCTTAGAGTCCCTGCGCTGTTGAATATGGAGGGCAAACAAAAAACTTCGAGCAGAGACAGAAAATTGGACTGCGGTGGACAGCAGCAGTGTGATGTGCAAGGAGCAGCTTGTGTGCATAGAGGATGATAGCGAACGCTGCGCTGGAAGATCCTTGAATCTTCGAGTGGCTGCAATGTGTGCTCCATGCAACCAAATAAAAGTGATTTGAAGAACTGTGTCCTTGTAAAAAGGGACATGGAGGGGTGTTGTAAGTTGGGAAAGTAGTCCTCAAGGGGAGAAGCTTCTACAATAATTAACCATAGTCTCATGTCAGGTCATGTTTCCACCGAAGAGAGGTAATATCTTTCAAGTAAACAATAATCTAACACACTTTAAATCATCAACTTTTAATATCAGAATCAAGGACACAAGCCCATCAAGAAATATAATGGACCATAGAGAGGATATAGATATCATGCCTAGGTATAAAATGCATGGCTTGAGCTAACCGTGTGACCTAGTGCAGGAGATATAGCAGTTGGATTCCTAGATTGAGCTTCTATTTATCAGGCTAGTGGAGGGGAGCATTCATGTGGGGAGGAATTCAAGATATCTTGCAACAAAGATACTTACAGGTATAATTCCGGTATGGATATACCATGTTTTCGAAGTGTACTGCAACAGAGTATGTCACTAAGGGGTATGTTTACTAAACAGTGCTAATGTCGCGACTGCGACGTTATCGTGTTATAATGGCGCATTACCGTGCGAGAACATCACGTATCATGCGATAATGTCCCTGGCGGCGTTAAGTTGTGCAGAGGATGGAGTAAGGCTTCTCAGAGGGTGGAGTAAGGCTCCCCAGGGGCGGAGAGAAGGGGTCAATGGGCAGAGAGAAGGGGTCAATGGGCGGAGAGTGGGCAGGGAGAGGCTCCATGCACACTAACGCCATGAAATAAAGCTCTGAAAATTAGCACTAGTGAAAACCTCACGCTAGAGGCACATTTGCAGGGGAGAGAGACCATTTCAGTTAGCAATGTCCAGCAAAGGCAGGGAAACCAAGAAAAGTGATAGTAGTGATATATGTGCAGCAACATCATAGTGCCCAAGTATGAGAGGGCACTACGGTGAGGCTGCAAATGGGGTATAGGGGGCTGCAGGCGGGACATGCAGTGGAGCAGCTGGGGCACAGGGTGGATTAGGCAGATTCCTAGGTGACACATAAGAATGTAGAAGCGGAAAACCAGCAAGACAGCAACTGACCAAGGGCAAACATGTCCACGAGTGTGTGTCCCACAGTGTCCCAGGGGACAGTACCCAAGAAGTACCCCAAAGGGCACATAACAATGGCAGGTGGTGCCGGGGGGGAAGCATGGATGTTTATGCAGGCACCCCTACCCCATATCATGCACCATAGGCAGCCGCCTACCGGCACACTGGATGGCCTGGGACTGCACACCACCGGCACAAGGGCATGTCAGCATGGTGGCAGAGGGGTGTTGGTGGCAGAGGGGGCAGTGGCATCTGCCCACAGCAGACCACAGCCAAGTCCCATTTAGGTGGGTGCCGTGCACTGCAACAGACAAGGTCTGTCTGACAAACAGTCATGGTATCCACAGGGAATGATCTACCTTTGTGGCAACAGTTTGGTGCAGTACACACAGCCAGTGTTCAGAGGCAGAAGGTCACAGGTTCAAGTCCCAGCTGTGGCTCCTGTAAACCATGTCCCCATATTTTACCCAGTATTACACCATGGTAATAAAGATGGAACCGTTATTGCAGATAAAATAAACATGCCATAAACGCTTATATTTTACCCTACAGAGCACAGACACCATAAACATGTGCAATCCCTAGAGCAGAGCTTCCCAACTGCAGTCCTGGAGGGCCAAACACCATTCAGGTTTCATGCTGGCCCTAATAAATATGCCTGTGCTGTATTTGTATGTACTGCCCCATTTGTATGCAAATGTATCTCATGCATATTCATTAGGGACAGCATGAAAACCTGAACAGTGTTTGGCCCACCAGGACCGGAGTTGGGAACCTCTGCCCTAGAGCAGTGGCCAACAGGGGCACAAACACCCACACCCACACCCACAGGCTCCACTATCCAAAGCCTCATAGAGAGTCAGACTGGTGGGCCCTGCGCAGAGCAGCATCTCACAATACTAGCACCTGCAGACCTTAGCAATGCCACCCTAAACTTGGGAACACGTTACACATATATCAAAAGGTTGCTATGATTAATGACAGATAACAAATCCTAAGTTAAACACAATTTGTTGACAGAGCTGCATCATAGCAACCTACTACTACTACTATTAAACACTTGTAAAGCGCCACGCACGCAGCGCTGCACAACCAAAAGTACCAGAGAAAGTCCCTGCTCGTCCGAGCTTACAATCTAGTCAAGATACTACAAAACATTAGCAACCTTTCTGATATCTGTGGAGTGTGTTTTAGTTTTGGTTTCTGACAGTGTTTACCACCCCGGGGAGTGACCCCAACAGTATTGCGTACTATAGACATGCCTGCACTGTGCCCAGGACTGGTGTGGTTGCCAGGGCTGCCAAAAACCTCTATATTTGCACAATGCTGGCATAGGTGTGGGAGTGTGTGTATGTCTATCCAGTGTGTTGTGACTGCCTACACCTCACTGAGCCCACACTGCTTGCACTGTTTCCAGTGTTAGCCTGCCAATGTGCATAATGAGGAGCAAGGTACTGTGGGTATGGCCCGGACAGGGTGGCCTGGGCAGGATGCATCTGCACAGGGCATAGGGCAATGGCTGGGACATTGTAGTGCCCGACCACCACCTGCACGGACAGGGTGGCCACAGCATGTCATGCTGGGAGATCACTCTCACCCTGACTGAGCAGTGACCACAGGATGGCTAGGTTCCCCCATAGTGCTCTCCGCTATTTCTTTCAAGTGATATTTATGGGTTCCCTTTTCTGGGGCCCAATCACTGACATACCTGCTTGGTGTGTGTGCGTGCTCACATCACATTTTTGGGTGCACACAGTTTCTCCAGAAATGTGCACTATGTACTAGCTAGCAGACTGTCCGCAGTTAGCATGTGTATGGTTGGAACACCTTGCAGGGTGAAGCGGGGGGAGACTGACTATGCCCTCTGCTGGTGAATGTCAGATAGTGGTGGGGGGCAGCTAAGCTTTTCCAGCATTCTGCCTGTCTGCCATTGTCTTATGTGTTGCGTAGAGATCTGCAATGACTGCCCTGTAGGGTGCCCGTTCCCCAGCGAGACTGGGGTTGATGGTTCCCTCTACTGCCACCATTGCAGAGATGTAGAATGTGGATCTATTAGCAGGAGATCCTGTCCCCCATCCTGAGCCACAGAGGGCGGGTTGGGTGGTGCTACATAATCCTCTTTTGGGTCCAAACACCCCCTTCACTTATAACATATGACCATGGCACCCACACAGGATATGCACTATTCTGGGTGCATCATAGTCCACAAGGGCTAGACATGACTGGGAAATACAGAGGGGCACAGGTGTATCCTAGGTGTGTCTGCAAGGACTACCTATCACACACGGGCACTGATGGGGACCTGCAACATAGCCTATCTCAGCCAATCCAGGTGCTGCGGACCTGGTGCTGGGCGCCCCACCTCACCCTCAGGGTGAGCACAGGACCCGCACAATGTCACGATCTGTAGCTACATTAACACACACGGTCAGTTCCCCCTACCAGGCCGAGGTGCTGTGGGGGTGCATACCCCATCTTGTGATCAGCTGTAGATTGCTGATCTTCATGTGCAGTGCATCATGGGTATGGGTGGGTTTACCCTATCCTGGTAACCACAACAGACAGTTTGTGTGGTGACCTGCAGTCTTTCTGTGGACAGACAGGGGTGTGTTAGTAGCTATAGAGATATAGCCCACTGCTTACTTCAATGACTGTGGAGGCAGAGGTCATGGGTTTGATCCCACAGTGTTGTTACTTAATAAGGCTGTCTGAGGCTTTTCCTTTTAATTTAATCAGTGCTGCCAGCAAAATGCACCCTCACAGTGCTGTAACCTTAAGGTGTCTCATAAAGTGCCCTATCAAAGCGCCCTATAGGGCACGTTAGAAGGCACCTTGGCAGACAGGGCACTTTATAATGTGCCCTATGGAGTGTCTTATAAGGCGCCTTATGCGGCACCTTATGTTACGGTACTGTGAGGGTGTTTTTGCTGGCAGCACTGATTTAACTTAAAAAAGGAAATGCCTCAGACAGCAGTGATTTAGATTAAAAGGAATTGCCTCAGACAGTCTTCTTACATAACACCACTGTGGGATTGAACCCATGACTTCTGCCTCCACAGTCATTGCAGTAACTAGTGGGCTACATATTTATAGTTTCTAACACTGCGCTGCCATGAATTTAGGGTTAACATGTGTTAACGTGCCACGGCACCCACTATCGCGCGATACAGATTCTTACTACCTTGCTGCTGGAACGCCCACTCCTTATATGGCATTCTTCACATTATTGCTACAACTAGCGCCGGTAACATTAAGATGGTTTAGTAAACATACCCCTAAGGCTCTTATTGTGATGACTGAGTTATTGAATTAGGGAGGGTGGTAAAACCAGTAAATGGAGAAAATCCCTGGAAAGCTAAGAATAAAGGGTCATGGTTCTGATTGAACTAGAAAGCAAAAAGAAAAGGAGGAAGCTGCAGTTAAATCTCAGAGAAAGATTGAAATTGTAAGCTTGGATCAAAGCCTATGGCTGAAATGGAGGCTTCTCACCCAATCACAATAAAGACTTCTCAGTAATTCCTTCTTTCTAGAGGTGACCAGTAGGACTAGAAGTTATATCCTGAATCAGGAAATGAAACGCAAGGAGCAGCCAATGAGAGAAGGGAGACTTTCCCACAATGCAACTCTCATGACCTACTGGATTAAAGGTCACATATTAAGCTTAAACATTACCTCTGATGTTATTAACACAACCACTAGATGATAGTATAATGCAAAATATACAGTCAACATATACAAAAGCAGAGCGTCACCATGAAAAGACTAATTGCATCAAATGTTAGAGTACCCATTATATAATATAAGCAGAATAAGTAGATTGAAGTACTTAAGCATAAAGAGAATACAGGCAGTTTTGTACGCATGTACTTTACACCTGATTTCCAGGTGCAGGGACAAAGTATGCATGTTATTCTGAAACCCTATGAATATTTTAATCTTCATGTGCAGTATTCCTCTTCTGACCACCTTGATCCACCGGTAAAAGTTATGTGGTGCTTCACAAAGTACATCTACTGTTACCCACGTGAATGAGAGGTTGTTTTCAAATGTCATTTTTACATGGATAAACATGCATTCACTCAAATAAAAACCTTTCCAAACTATCTTAATGAAGCAATTTTCCAAATGAAAATACACACATTTGTGAAACATCTGTGGGTATCTTTACCAGTGGGCTTTACACCATTTCTTTGAATATTGCTTGGGGAAAAGTATCTGAGATTAGCACCTGCCTTGTCTACAGGTACTTTATCCATCCAAAATAAATGTGCATCAATTTGATTTGAAAAGCAGCCTGGAATCTGGCTGCCTTTTGGATTATGCCAGGTACTTGTGACCTGGATTGATCACTACTGGAAACAGGACATTGGGCATGATGGACCTTTCTTCTGACCCAGTATGGCAAATCTTATGTATGAAAATAAAATCTACAGGAATTTTACCCCACCTCTGACTTAAACACACACATAGGCATAAAGACTGAGCAATTTCCAGACAGCCAGTTTACCTGGGTAAATCAGCATTAACCCGGGTAAACAAATTCTAAAACTTGCCTCCTCTGTAGCTGCAGTGGTTTCACTGGCCGAGTGGCCTAGTGGTTAGGGCAGCAGCCCAAGAGCAGGGTTCAAATCTCTCTGACACCCCCTTGTGGCCTTGGGTAAGTCACTTAACCCTCCATTGCCTCAGGTACAAACTTAGATTGTAAGACCTCTGGAAACAGGGAAATACCTGACTGTAACTTACCTTGAGCTATTACTGGAAAAGCATAAGCTAAAAACTAATAATAATAACAGCTACAAACTGTCTTGGATATTCCATGGTGAAAGGTCACTACTTTCCACAGCAGCTTAAAAACAAGCTATCATAAATATTGATATCAAACACAATGTAAACAGAGTGCTTTATAAAACTGATCTGGAAAAATCTAGCCATAAATGACAGGATCCTTAAAACCATTCTTGCTTGGCACACTTCCATAGTTACCAAAGTTGTTTTTGAATCCGTGATATTAGTACAATTGACATTTGTTCCACAGTAAGAACAAATTGATTTTGAAGAAAGAAAGAAAACAATGTCTCTAAAGTTTATTTAAAAGTTTATTTCCACACCGCAAATATGAAAAAAAATCATTCAAAGAGGTTCACAATGGTACGCAGGGAAAGAGGATTACAGGTTTCCCTGAAACAGTGTTATTCAATAATCTGAACTATAGCATAGGTGAGTGTCGTTCTTAGAATTCTTCACGTGTTATCTGATAGCAGCAATGTAATCCTGGAAAATATTGCAGTGGCATAAAGGGAGTTTCACGGAACCTGAAACTACAAGATTCACAACATCTCCGTTTTTGTTCTCTGGTGGAGAAAATCATCATGTCCATTCCTTCTGTACACAGATTGTACTTTTCACGTGGCTGCTTGTTGCTCCCAGGGACTTGTCTTCACTCAAGAGAAGGAGTAGCATAATGGTTAGAGCAGCAGGCTAAGAATGAGCAAAGCCCAGCTGAAATCTCACTGCCTCTCCTTAAAATCTCGGGCAAGTCACTTAAGCCTTCATAGCTTCAGGTGCAAACTTAGGGGCTCTTCTACAAAAATCAACATGCACTAGGTATGACTGTTCCACAGTACGTGTTGGGGGTTGCGGCGCTCCTGCCCAGCCTTGGGGCTAAAGACAGGAGCGGCGGTCTGATGCTTCGTGAGGAAGGAGAGTAACCTGTATCCAGGGAATGCTGGGTATTGTAGTTCCTGCTCCTCTTGCTCTGAATTAAAGAGTTGTAGTTATGGGGTTTCCAGTATATTTATTATAGTAAAGGATATTGTTCCATCACATGGCAAATAAATGAAAACAAAATAGGTGCTTCAAATGCTAACAGGAAAACTTAGGATAAAGACAACTTAAAGTATAACTGCTTCTTTTCACTTCTAAGCAAATTACTCACTTTGCCCCAAGAGGTCAGTTAGATTCACTGCAGCCTCTTTCAGCCACTGTTACCTTCACAGTGTTGGGGAAAATCAGGTGCACATAATTAGAGCTTTCTCAGCCAGGCAATACAACAGCTCCGTAGCATTCAATTCACATACGGTAAAAAGCAGTTTCCTTCAGCTTGGCATCTCTACACAGCAGACCGTGCAATCCATGCTCTCACAATCTGGTAAGTCTGTATTATCTTGTGTTAACTCTTCAAGCTGTATGGAATTACTGGCTTCTGGTAACACTGGCTGTCTTCTAGCTTGCAACTCTAAAAACTGCTTAAAACTCTGTAGGAGCAATTCAGCCTGCTGTTTGTGAGATAGGGAATTGCTATCAGCTATACAACTTCCCTCTGGCTTAAGGCTGTTTATTTTCTCCTCTTTTAGATTAATTGTATCAGAGTAACTGCTAGTCTCTTTTGCTAATGTTTCACACACAGGAGAGTTAGCTTTACGTTCAGCCTGGAAACTTTGTGGCAATTCACTTACTTGTTGCCATGCCGTTCTGACTTCAGATGGCTCCAACGTTCTCCAGCTGTTAGAATGTTTGTTGCTCTCTGGCTCAAACGGTACTTCACAGAATGATTGTTTTCTTTCTTGTGCCTGCCTTGAAGGCTTCCTTTCCCAGGACTGTGCCTTCCAATGGTTGTCTAATTCAGGGCTAGGTCCTCGCTCCTTGGGACTTCTACTCACTGCCTCTGAATAGAACTTTGCAGGTCTCCTTCCAATGCCAGGTTCCCAAGTATCAGCATTCTGTTTTCTGGAATTCCAATCATTCCTCCTCCTCTCCTTCTTTCTCTCATTCTCCATCTGACTAGCAAAGCCATGCTCTGGTTTAAAACCACGTTCTCTCCTGGACACGCCCCTTCCAAGGGCAGGGTGTGCCCAATCAGGATTGCAGGACTCCTCCCCTGGGCTGGTCTCCATGCTCAGCTCTGTGGAATAGAGTCTCTTTCTTCCTTGGTTTCTCAAATAGGCATAAATCCTGCTGAACCTCAGGATTTTCATCTGTTTCCATAGGCTCAGGAGGGCGCTGTTCACCACAGGGTGTAACCAACAGTTGCCACGCAGGAAGACCACTTAGCATGCATATTTAACACAAAGGTGTTTCCTTTCATACAGTTCCTCTAAAAGGGCCCTAGCTACAGTATAATGTTATTCTAATCCTCCTGCTATCCCATAAGCACATTACAACTGGATTTCCTAGGATACAGGCTGGACCAAGGGTACCTGACACCCTAGGCAAATCTGGAACCACGTGTCCCCTCCCACAGTCCTACCACCCTCCCCCAGTAGAACATCTCCCCTTCCCTTGCTTCTCCTTCCAAAGTGTCCACGATCTCTCCTTTCCTCCTCTTCCAACACCCAAGTGTCCAGTATCTTTCCCCCCAGTCCATCATCTCTCCTTTCTCAAGTGCAGCAGCTTCTCCTCTCTACCTCCCCCCCCCCTTTGCCATGTCCAGCATCACTTACCTCTTCCTGCTGCCACCGCTACTCCTTTAACTCCATCCTTTCACCAGTCCCTGCTTCTTCAACTAAAGAAACCCAGCATGGCAGCGGGGCTTGGAGCACCCATATGTACTCTAGGCCGATTGTGTCCTGCTCCCCTCTGACACTTCCTGTCAGAAGGCTTTGAGAAGCAGCCAGTCTAGAGTGTGTTCAGGTGTTGCAAGACCCACCACAGCACTGAGTTCATGATTTGAAAAACTCTCACACCAGTGTGAGGATGAAGGTAAGGAGGCAGCAGCAGCAGCAGAGGGAAAGAGGTGGGTGATACTGCCCATTTCAAACTGCCACTGTCATGCTGCACTGCTACCCTCAAATTCAGTCACCCTAGGCAGATGCCTGGTTCACCTAGTGGTTGGGCCCTGCTAGGACATATATTGTCCTATATGGAGTTTCCTCACAGGTCACATGCTCCCACGAATGAAATTATTATTTAGCGCTGTTTATAAGCATGTCTGAACATTTCAGCTCCTTCAGACGTGCTCCTCCACTTCTCCTCTGATGGAAGATCTTTCTTTTTGCCAACCACGACAGAACTCCCTCTACTACTATCCCTTTGCTATCTAAGAAGGATATAGTAACATAGTAACATAGGATATGACAGCAGATAAAGACCAGCGTGGTCCATCTAGTCTGCCCAGCAAGGCGGCAAGAGTAGGTGCACTTGCTGCTCCGTGCAGGTCACCTCTCCCCATGCCTTTGTTTAGGGGTGTACCCACCGCTACGTGTAGGTCACCCCTATTTGTTCAGATATAAGAGATATGCTTATTTTGATTTTATCCTGTTGCTATAAAGGGATCCACTGTGTCTGTCCATTGCCATTTTGAATTCTGTCACTGTATTTGCCCCCACCACTTCCATTGGGAGGGCATTCCAAGCATCCACCATCCTTTCAGTGAAAAAGTATTTCCTGACATTGCCTTTCAGTTTATCCCCTTGCTTCTCCCTCTCTCTCTCTCTCTCCACCCTTCAACATCTAGAAAGAATCTCTATAATTAGGGCTTCTATTCTTAGGTGTTTATTTTCCATTTCATTAGGAGTTCTTTGAGGATACAAAATCAGTGTTTATCCTTGTGTTCACACCACAGTACTACATCTGGGTAGCTTTTCTGGTGGGATCAAATATATACATTTGCATCATTTATGAGTCTTCAGCACAGAAAAAGCACAAAAACTGAATGGATTGTAACCAGATTTCAAAAAATGAATAAAATTACCCAGTGGGGGGGCTTGTTGAGTGGCGGTGAGAGCAAGCCTCAGGTTTTCTTTTTAAAAAACATGAAATTGCTTCATTGTTTAAAAAGGGGCTGCAGGGTTTGGCATTAAGTGCACTCATGCGTCAGTTAATGCAATGCCATATGATTCCGTGCTGATACCGCTTCATAATCGTGTGCTACCGGCGCAGCCTTTATTAAGCATGCCCCTCTATGCGTAAGCATAGATACTTTTGCTAAGCAAGCATAAATGTCTGCAGCTTCCATCTATCCACAATTTCTGCATAAGACCAGTATCTCCACATGTGCACAGAAACAGCTTTTTAAAATCACTACTCCCAGTTTCCATGCACACCCTGATCCTAGAGGTAAAGTCCATAAACCATTATTAGGGTAGACCTGGGGAAAACAACTGCATATCCCTCGGAATAAGTAGCATGGAATCTAGCTACTTTCAAAATTTGCCAAGATTGGTCACTGTTGGAAACAAGATACTGGGCTTGATGGACCTTTGGCCTGACCCAGTATGGCAGTTTATCTTCTTATGCTGCCATTTTCTTTGTTTCTCTGTTAATGGCTATCATGAGGCCTGGTCTGTCAGCAGAGGAGAAGGAAAGACAATGCCAGGAAGAATTCTGCCTCTATTATGGCCTTCCTGAGCATATGCAAAACACCTGCACCCAAGAACCATGGACAGTCCCAGGAGGCAGAGGGATGAGAATAAATACAACCTGATCCACTAAGATTAAACTTGTGGTGGGTACTGTTACAGGGCTGTGGGCTTCCTGAACCAGAGGCCTGCGATTCTTCAATGGAGCTACTTCTAGAAGTCCTTCTGGCCAGAGACACTTAGGTTCCCGCCCACCCTACCCCTCACCCCCCCCCCCCAGGGGCTGCATTGCCGATATAGTAGTCACATACGTTGCCATCTATCTTTTTAACTTGCGTTAAAGCCCACATCTTCTTCCTTTCTTCTTTATCTTCTCCTTCTAGTGTCACCCACCTACTTACCCCACTAGGAGGCAGCCTAGGGGACTTTCAGTGGGGCCTCTTCTTTAATGTAGCTGGGGCTCTTTTAAGGCCCCCTGGGAATTATCTCCCACTAGCCGTTCTAAAGGTTGTAGTTGTGACGAGCAGCCAGGCTTTTTAGTAAGAGTTATTTTTTTTATCCCTTTCCGGGTGGATTCTTGCACATGAGAAATTAACAGAAACAGACCATGTTTTCTGGTACAAATAAAAATACTACTGGAACCAAAAGCGCTTCATTTCAGCTTAACTCAAAATATAACAGCTACTAAAATTTATGCAGGTAGTTTTCAGAAATCCTTTTTCTTTAAAAGGTTATCTTCTTAGTACAGCTTAGCATAAGGAAGACACATCATTAGCCAGGGTCAAAGCACATTCCATTTGAGATACCTCTGTATTATCTTCAGCTAATTCAAAGTCCATTGCCTCGTAGCTTCCCTGGTTGCTACTCTCTGAACAGCTGTGTCTCCTTTCTTGGCTGTGCAAGCTTCCGTCTTCTGCAAGACTTCCCTTCCCCCCTTCACCAAGGTAGGATGGGAAGTTACCGTATTTCTCACAGTCTGCCCCTAGGGGACCCAACCTTCCTAGTTGTGTATAGGGAAAACTTATGCTTCTAAGGCCCTCTCTATTACAGGCTTTCAGCCAGTCCTCAGGGAGGATTTCTCTCGAGCTTTTACAGCATGGAAAGTCAGCGTTGATACTTCTAAAAGCAGGCTTCTTACTGCCTCTAGCCACCGGCTGGTTCTTAAACAGGTAAGTGTCCCTTCTAAACCCCTTACTGTTTTCTGGGTACCTGTTAGCAGAAGGACCGTCTCTCAAGGGTTTCTCTTTCCTGCTGGATTGAATTCCTCTGTGATTCTTTTCACTGGCCTCTTGCTCCGTGCTTCCTAGCACCCTGCAATTGCCCTTGGATATTCTTTCCTTAGGAACTTTATTCAAACTCCAATGAGAAGTATTCTCCTTTTCTGCCCCAGTTGTTGTAGTATCCTTGATGTCTCTCTCCTCTGAGAAATCCCAGTTAGCTCCTCTCTCTGAGAAATCCTGCTTAGCTCTGCTCTGAGAAATCCTGCTTAGCTCTGCTCTCTGAGAAATCCTGCTTAGTTCTGCTCTCTGAGAAATCCTGCTTAGTTCTCTCGGTAAGTGACTCTGTATGCATTTTAACTGCGTCACTACCTGCATTCTGTTGACCTTGCCCTGCTCTCAGCTGCCTTTCATTAACTGATTGAGGATGAGGTAATCCTTTGCAGGAGCACGTTCTACCTCTGGTTACCTTTGTTTTCCATGGTTGCTTATAGCAACCCTGCAGCATGTGCTTGGATCTGTCAGTTTCAGATCTACCTAGCCCTGCCCTTTCTGTTTCCATAGGTAATTCCTGCTCTACCCCGTGACACTAGCACCACTTATTCAGCATGTCTTGTATTCAGTGCAATAACTGAAGTACATTCATGCCAAGACGAATCATTTGGAACCTCAGAGCTTGTCCTCTGTGTCTCAGGACAGCTGCCATGCATAAAGAACTAACTCTACTAAGGGAAGACCTAGATGCCATTCATAAAGAGGTGACCCTACTGAGGGAGGAACTGGCTGCAATGAAGCACACCTCTTCTAGGATACAAACTGAACAAGGTCCACCACCGCTCCCACAAAGAATCAAACACACAAAGGACAAGTGGTTCACAGTGGGTTCTGGTAGATTGCGACATGTAACATACAGACATCCTATGCATCAAGAGATATCCCTGCATAATGCCTTCTCTGCCTTGGCCAATGAGGATGAGGAACTGAGGGAGGAACTGGCTGCAATGAAGCGTACCTCTTCTAGGATACAAACTGAACAAAGTCCACCACCGCTCCCACAAAGAATCAAACACCCCAGGAACAAATGGATCACAGTGGGTTCTGGTAGATTGCGACCTGTGACCCAGAGGCATCGTATGCAACAGGCGATATCCCTGCATAATGCCTTCTCTGCCTTGGCGAATGAGGCTGCCCAATCCAAAGAAACTGAAGGGCCCTTAAATGAGACAGACAATGACCAATCTCCTGCTAAAGGACCAAATATGAAGACAACCTCACCAAACAGCAAACTGCTACTACTTGGTGAACACAATTCAAAGGAAAGAACATAGTCAGGTGCCTCCCAGGCTCTTCAGCCAGCAGGAGTACAAACCACGTTGTTGAAGTACTTAGATCAGAAAGGGAACACTATAAACTTGATATTGTTATCCACTTGGGCACAAATGACCTGGCTAGAAACAGTGCCTCTACAGTCCAAAAGGGCTTTCAATCTTTGGGAGAGAAACTCAAGTCCATTGTTAACACTATTGCATTCTCAGAGGTTCTACCTGTTCTTGGTAAAGGGGCAAAAAGGCTGCATCACATTAACAGCTTCAATACATGGCTCCAGACCTGGTGCAAACTAGAAGGATTCAGATTTATTGGCGACTGGGGCAACAGATGGAACAACAAGAGACTATACTGTGCTGATGGACTACATCTCTCTGTCGCAGGGAAAAGAATCCTAAGTGAAAAATTCAAGCAATATGTGGATATGCATTTAAGCTAGAAAAAGGGGGTGACGGATGTGGAAGGTCAAGCTCTGGACGTCACCCCCTGCAAGAGCAGATTAAAATCAGAAACAGCCACACTTTTAAAACACACATCAACAACAAGTGGGAAGATGTAGGCAGAACAAAATCAATGCAAAATACACACAAGCCAGTTAAATGCTGGGAAGCAATGAGCACAAATGCTCGAAGCTTAGCCAACAAAGTTCCGGACCTGGAAGCCCTAATGGTGGAAATGGATTTGGACATTGTGGCCATTATAGAAACATGGCTTAATGAAACACATGATTGGGATATAGCCATAGCTGGCTATAATCTATTCAGAAGAGACAGATAAAGTGGAAAAGGAGGAGGAGTAGCCTTGTATGTCAAAAGCAATACTAAAGCTACTGAAATGCAGGGGGCATGGGGAAAAGAAGAAGCGCTCTGGATTGTATTGGAAAGAGGAGATGGCACTGTCATCCATACTGCTGTAGTCTACAGACTTTCAACACAAATTGAAGAGATAGATAACGAACTGATTATAGATATTGCCAAGCTAGCCACAAAGGGTGAAGTGATAATATTGGGTGACTTTAATCTACCGGAAGTGGATTGGATTACTCCTTCTGCAAATCTGGAAAGAAGCAAAAAAATTGTGGATGCTCTCCAAGATGCATTACTTAGACAAATGGTGATGGAACCAAACAGGGAAAGCTCAACGCTGGATTTAGTGCTCACCAAACGGTGATAGCGTGTCGAATGTCTGCGTGAGTGCCCCTGTGAGCAGCAGCAATCATCATACAGTGTGGTTTGAGATAAAAGCCATGATAGAAGTATGTAATATAGCTCATGTTGTATAATAGTACATAATGTATATAGTTCAATTTTCTACAAAGCACTACAATTTACTATATCAATCTACATTTACTGCTTGTTTACACTTTCACTTATATTATATGTTTGTCAAACCGCTTTGATTTTATGATAAAGCGGAATAGAAATACTATTAAATAAATAAATGGTACAGGCCAATCATAGCAAGCTCAAAGTCCTAAACTTCAAAAACACTGACTTCAATAAAATGGCCGAGTACCTAAAGGAGGAGCTGATAGGGTGGAAGGAGATAAGGGAAGTGGAATTGTAAAGGGCTAAACTAAAGGTGGCAATAAACGGGGCAACAGATAAATACATAAGTAAACAAAAACAAAAGGAGAAGAAAACCTGTTTGGTTTTCCAAAGAAGTGGCTGCTCAAATAAAGGCAAAAAACACAGCTTTCACAAAATTCAAAAGCTCACAAACAGAGGAACACAGAAATAAATACAGGATTAAACTCAAAGAGACAAAAAGAGAAATAAGGATAGCAAAATCAAAGGCAGAGGAAAAGATGGCTAAAGATGTTAAGTGTGGCGACAAAACTTTCTTCAGGTATATTAGGGAAAGGAAGAAGATCAGAGGTGGAATTGCAGGACTCAGAAGTGCTGCGAACGGAGTCGTGGAAGGTGACATTGAAAAAGCGAAATTGCTAAATGAATACTTCTGCTCTGTTTTTACTAAAGAAAGTCCTGGAGAAGGACCTCATGTGACTCACAAATATAAAAATGGGAATGAAGTAGATACCACACCATTCAAAGATGATGAAGTGTTAGAACAACTTGCAAAACTGAAAGTGGACAAGGCTGTGGGACCAGATGGGATACATCCAAGGATACTGAAAGAGCTCAGGGAGGTTCTTGCAGGGCCGTTAAAGGACGTTTTCAACAGATCCTTGGAAATAGGAGAGGTTCCTCATTACTGGAGAATGGCTGATGTACCTCTACACAAAAGTGGTGACAGGGAAGACGTGTCAAACTACAGGCCTGTGAGCCTTACCTCGGTGGTGGGAAAAGTAATGGAGGCGCTCCTGAAACAGCAAATAGTGAACTTTCTCAAAATCAACAAGATGCAAGACCCGAGGCAACATGGTTTTAATGAAGGACGATCCTGCCAAACAAATCTGATCGAGTTCTTTGACTGGGTGACCAGGGAACTGGATCAGGGGCATGCGATGGATGTCATCTACCTGGATTTCAGCAAAGCCTTTGATACTGTGCCTCATAGGAGACTTATCAATAAACTTAGTAGCTTGGGGACAGATCCCAAGAGAGTAAATTGGATCAAAAATTGGTTGACTGACAGATGACAGAAGGTGATGGTAAATCGAGCTCACTCAGATGAAGGGAAGATAATTAGCGGGGTGCCCCAGGGATTGGTCCTGGGCCCAGCACTGTCCAATGTATTTGTGAGCGATATTGCTGAAGGACTGAACGGAAAAGTCTGTCTTTTTGCAGATGACACAAAAATTTGCAACAGAGTGGACTCCCCCGAGGGAGTGGTTAACATGAGGAAAGATATACAAAGGCTGGAAGAATGGTCTAATGCTTGGCAATTACGATTTAATGCAAAGAAGTGTAGAGTCATGCACTTGGGTAGCAGAAATCCAAGGGAAATATACGCGATAGGGGGAGAGAGGTTGGTGTGCACGGATCAGGAGAAAGACCTTGGTATGATTTGTCGTGGCGAGGCCCGACTACGCCTATGTTTATGGGCAATCCACGGCAAAGATTATATTTAGGGAGCCACCGGGAACGTAAGGTTCATTTGCGTAGTAAAATGTTCTTATCAGTTCCGGCTGCCTAAAAGAACTTAGCAACAAAACCAAGTGGAGGGAATTAAGGCTTTTATTCCCCATCAATGCAAGGGTCAAATTAAGAGATTAATAATGAAACAGAAAAGTCCTTTGTTGCAAAAGGTCACCAGTATTCAAAACAGGTGCTTAATTGTTACACTTCACAATTAATGCAGAGGTCAGAAAACAGGAATTCAGTTCATTCCAAAAACATCAACATGTTCATAGACTCTTCTATTTTACTCAGTTACTACAGACTCTTGACATAAGGCTGTGCACAGGCCACACTCCATCTGCTCTGGTGGTGATAGGGAAACTGTGTCAATACATTCTGTCTCCATGCATTCTTCCTCACTAAAATCACCAGGGGAACAAACACTGTCCCTGTCTGACTCGTGTTGGTGTGCTATGCCTCTGGGGCCTTGTCTCCAGTAAGGGTCTGTTCTCAGGGCTTTAGGGATTTTACTAAACCAGTCTGGTTTCTCCTTCCTTGTAAAGCGAGGACTGGTTTTCCCAGGGCCTTTATGCTTCATGCATTTACTAGCATCAATAACTGTTTCATACCTGGAACTTTGCTGGCTTGACTCCACACAGAGTTTTTCCTTTCAGCAATTTTCCTGTTGTAGCAATGTCTCTGCCTCTCAGCATTAGGCAGGGCTGTGCTTCTTGGCAGTTTAGTAAAACCTGGTTTGGACTCTCTTTCCTCCCTTGGTAAGAACTCAGGTTTATTATAAAATGCCTTTCCTTTCTTGCTTGGTAAAACTGGGTAATTATTCCTCAGAGACTGTGAGCTTCTCACCAAACCATTCCCTTTGGCTTCTGGCTTAGCTCTCTCTCTTCTGGAGTCAGGAACACTGGAAGAACAGGGCGTGGCACAGCCTCTAACCTCAGAGCTGCACAATCAGCCTGGCCCTTCTGGTTTTCACCCCTGTGAACCCTGTACCTGTGGGCTTGCTCCTCTAGGATTTCTTCACTGTTCCTTCTCAGGTCCTTCTTTCTCTTCTTTCTCTTTCCTTGGCGAAGCCGTGCTCCCCTGTGTAGCCGTGCTTCTCTTCCTCAAGGCAGCTGGACCCCGTCCTGGATCTCGTCCTGGATCTCCTCCTGGATCTCCACGTCCACTTCTACTTCCACTGCACAATGCTGCTGGACTGCCTTTCCCTAAGGCAGCTGGACCTGGACCTCCACTTCTACTCCCCTTGCAAGCATTCAGCTCTGGCTTATAAGGAAATCCTCCCTGCCTGACTTCCGGGGTCACTTCCAGGTGCAAGTCATTAGGCTTCTCAAGCTCATTAGCTCCTGAATATTCCTTCCTGCTCACTCTAGCTGTGCCTGAAGGTAATTGCACACCTAGCTTCTTAAAAGAAACAGGATTTCTTTTCAAACTTTCAACTTTATCAATACCCACATCATGACAGATTATATCTGAAGATCTTAAGGTGGCAAAACAGTGCGACAAGGCAGTGGGCAAAAGCCAGGAGGATGTTGGGCTGCATACAAAGAGGAATTACCAGCAGAAAGGAAGAGGTACTTATGCCACTGTACAAGTCACTGGTGAGGCCTCACTTGGAATACTGTGTTCAGTTTTGGAGACCGTATCTTGCAAAGGATGTAAAAAGACTGGAAACTGTTCAGAGGAAAGTGACCAAAATGATTTGGAGCCTACGTCAGAAGCCTCATGAGAAGAGACTTGAAGACCTAAACATGTACACTTTGGAGGAGAGGAGGGACAGGGGAGATATGATTCAGACGTTTAAATACTTAAAGGGAAACAATGAACAAACCTCTTCCAAAGACGGGGAAGCTGTAAAACTAGAAGGCATAACAGGAAGCTGCAAGGTGGTAAATTGAAGGGCAATGTCAGGAAATACTTTTTCTCTGAAAGGGTGGTGGTTGCTTGGAACGTCCTCCCGATGGAAGTGGTGGGGGCAAACACGGTGACGGAATTCAAAATGGCATGGGATAGACACAGTGGATCCCTTTACAGCAACAGGATAAAATCAAAATAAATTAAACCATCTAAATTCTCAACAAACAAGGGTGTCCTACATGGAGTGGTGGGTTCACCCCTAAACAAAGACGTGAGGAGGGGTGGCCTGCATGGAGCAGCAGGTGCAGCTACTCTTGCCATCGTGCTGGGCAGACTAGATGGACCATGCTGGTCTTTATCTGCCGTCATTTACTATGTTACTATGTTACTATGAGTGGCTACCCTATGTCAAGATTATGGCCCAGGTCTCCTATTGCCCAGCACTCCTATCCAGACTATGGCACCACCCATTCCCATCATTATCACACACAAGATCCAGTTCACACACAGGCTTTTAACATCATGTCACCATTATGTACAGAGCCTTAAGTAATATATGAGCACCTGCTCTAAGACAGTCTGAATTTCTCTGCTCAGTCTATTACCAATACAAGTTGCCCGTTTATTTTCATAAATACTTTATTTATTTATTTATTATTGAACTTCTTTTCTATATTGTCTTTCTATGAATCAAGATGGTTTACAGGTAACAGTGCTTTGAACATGAAGGAAAAGTAACAAAGGTGTGCTTACATTTAGCAATAAGTAGAAAGGGTGGTTGGTGAGGGTATGCAAGGGGAAGATAGTTGTGTGAACATTAACTATGTACAAGGGTAGCTATGTATGGACTTAAGGATGTACATATGTACAATTGGAGCTATGGTTAGTGATGTTGATATTGTTGGGTTGATTCTATTATACTTCATTAAAACTACCATCTTTCCCCCTTTGCAATCATTGCTTAACCCACAGGCCTTGCACCTGCCTTAACCTTCAAGATTTCTCTGATCCCCTGATTTTGTGCCTCCCTAAACTTATAAGAGTTCTATTAATCAGGCAAGAGGTCTTTCAGCTTGTACTCTCTTGCGCAAACCCCCAGCCTACTATTGTATGGCTCACTTCACCTTGAACATAGAGAAACAACATTCAATTAAAGCATTGTGTTTCTTCCTTATCTCAAGCCAACTTTATGCCTCCTTCAAACACTAGAATAATTAATCAATCTGTAGTGCCTTCTTCACTGGCACTTTCTTATCTTAACCAGGCTTTATTTCTCCCTATCTCAAGCAGACTTCACACCTCCTTTTAACCTGGGTGCAATTTACCAGCACCTCACTGACTCAGCCAGGCTTTATATCTCCCTGCCTCAAGCAGACATTATGAGAGCCTTACAGTTCTTCCTGCACTTTCCAGGACCCTTTCACCAGACACCGCACAATTGTCCCTTTTACAGATGGCTAGTTCTGCTTTGGGTAATGTGTTTGGAATTCACTCTCCCAAACTGCAGCTTACCCTTTGTCTTGCCTTGGCTAGTATGTTTGGTATTTTCTCCCCCAAACTGTAGCCTACTTTCTGAGTACTCCCAGGAGGTGCACTTATATAAAATGTCATTCATTTATGCTTCTGCACCAGATCTTGCCCTGTCCCCAGCTCAACAGTGCTGCATATGCCTTGTAGCGCTATATAAATTATTAATAGCAGTAATTACCTCCTCAGCTTCTATCAACAGTTTTAGGAAATAGCAAGGTGGACCACAAATTAATTAAGCCACTGAAGACCATGTCTGCTTACCATAATTTGGCAACATTCTAAGTCCAGGGGGTGAGGAAGAAGCCGGGAGTGTGTGGAGGAAGGAAAGAATCCAGGGTGGCATACTTTCACTGGAGAGGTGACCAGGTGAGTGGGGCGCTGATGATATGCTGCTTTTTATGGGTGAAGTGAGGGCGGACATTGGTAAGGTAATCAATTGGCTAGAAAATTTTGGCACCATTTTTAGGGTAAAAAAATTAATTTCAGGAAGTCCGAGGCCCTATGCATTGGAGCCAGAAAGGTTCATCTGGCTGCTGATGCCTTCCCCCTTGCAGTGGTCGAAAGCAAAATTGAAATCTTTAGGTGTGTATTTGAGTAGCAATGCCCAGGTGATGTATGAGAGCAATATTGTTGAAAACTACAAGATATTAGGAAAACATGTGAAAGGTGGAAAGATCTCCCTCTCTGTTGGGAAGAAATGCATTGGTGAAAATGGTGCTTCTCCCCAAGATCTTGTACATTCTGCAGATGTTGTCCTTGTGGATCTGCCTACGGGAGGAGTGGTCTTCTCAGAAAATACTGTGGCAGTTTATCTGGCGAGGGAAGGCAGCCAAATTGATTTTGACCAAAGACCAGGGAGGTATAGGGCTACTAGATCTGAGGAAGTACAATGGAGCGGCAATGCTATGTTGGATGCATGAATTGCATACAGGGTGTATGCAGTATATTTCAGAGGGGATTCTGGATGCCATATGCACGTCCTATAAATTAGTTGACCTACTGCATGGGATGAAACCAAAAGAGGAAAGGGAAAGGGGAGTAAGGAGCTACTGCTTAGCTTTCAGAGGGCCTGAAAGTGGTGATATGGTCTGGATGGAATTCCAGCCGTAACTTATCATATGTAAGTATAACTGATAACCTTCAGTAGGGCACACAGTCTTTCAAAGGAGAGACTGGGTTGCCATAGGATAGGGCAGCTCTGGGAAGGATCTGACAAAAGTGTCAGTAGTTTTGAGGCTCTGCAAGAAAGAAGGTCCATTCCAAGGTGGCACCAATTTCATTGACAGGTGAAACATCATTGCTACCAGTTGCAACACATAGAAGCCCAAGGGATTGGGGGGTTGGGGGGAGCTGATTGAGGAATTTCAATCTTTGGTCCTCAGATTGAATAGACGGTCTAGGCCATATCAGGTATGCAGGGAGGCAAAGCAAGGATCATGGGAGAGTGCTTTGGCTCAAGTGTGGTCACAGAATATAGCCCGACAGGTGACAGTGAAAGATCTGGTGGCTTTATTCTGCAACGTGTTAAAATTTCTCACAAACACTGCACATCAGGGAATACAATACAGGCCATTACATAGAACATTTATAACAAAAGTGAAGGGGCACAAATGAAACTGTGGGACAATGACCTTTGTGGGGTTCATTCCTTTCTGGAAAGTGAGATGCTGCGCCCCTTATTGGAGAAACCCCTATGGGAGATTGAGCGAGTGTTGCAGGTGAAGGTGAAATGGTCCTATGGTATATTATTGGTTGGGACTTGAGAACGGCACACTTCCAGGGGCAAGGGATTACCAAATTGTGATTCCTTTATATTGCTCTATTTCTAGTGCAAAGGTTCATTTTGTCTTTGTGGATAGCAGAGGAGGGCCCCAGCCCTGCTCAGTGGCCACACTTGATGGAGAAAGTGGCTAGGAGTGAAATTCAGATATATAAGAACAATTTTAAGTCTGAATGGCGGATGTATTTTCAGTTATGGTCTCAGTTCCAGATGAAAGCTGGTCCAGTCTAAGTAACAGGTAGGAAGGGAAATGACGGTGGGGGAGGAAGATTGAAGCATGTTTGATGACTTTTGGGGGGGACTGCTAGCAGTATGCCTGCAGATGGGTTCATGTGGGTAGGATGAGTGGATGTATGTTGGGTATGAGAACAGGGTAGAGGTTATAAGAGGGAAAGGAATGGGTATTGATTGACTAGGCAGAGCAGAGGGGTTGCTGGGGACATGACCTGCAGTTGAATGGGATGATGATACCAGTTATTAGGGGAATATCTGCTATTGTTCTCTCCTCTCCTTTTGGATCTGTTTCAGTGTGCCATCCATAACAATACAGTTTGATTTGGGATACTGAAAGATGTGTTATAGCTGGATGTTGTTACAGTATATTTGCTGATTGTTTACTGTCTGAACAAATAAAGGATATAAGAGAGAAGGGGGCTATACGTTACAATTTCTAATTTCTACTGGTATAGTTTCCAGCAATGATATGAAGTGTCATATGAGCAGCCCCTCTCTACAGTTCTTTGGTGTAGTGTGCAGAGGTGGTCTTAGAAGTGGTGGGGGTAATGGGTGGGGTTCATAGATAGTTGTGTATCTGGTTGGATGAAAGGTGTTGGTGTGTTGACTGTATAGGGTTGTGTGTGTCTGGTTTGATGGGTAGGAGGGATAAACCAAAATACCAACAGTGGAGGGTGCAGAGGGACAAGAAGCCTCAGGATCAGAATATAACCAGGGGCTGGACTTGTTGATTTTCCTGCTTTGAAAGAGGGTTGCAGCGCAGCTTTGCAAAATGTTTTATGGATATGTTTAAAGTTTGGTGGTAATGGTTCTGTCATTTGCATTGATAAACTGTCAAATTCTGTATTCTATTGTTCTGCGCTTTACTGTTGAATAAGTAAATAGTTAAAAAGAAATAGCAAGGTGGCTTTCCAATAAGGGTCTACCTCTGGGATACTCCTACCTTTCTCATTCCCTCCTGGCAACAGGTCTGCAGACTCATATACCAGGCATAAGATCTACCTGTTTCTTTCCCTGGGCCCTCCTTCTCCTGCCAGTCAGGCTGTAGCCTGCCACTTCAACTGCAGGTTCCTGAATACCTGCACCTGCAGCAGGAACTCCTCCCCTATGATCTGACCAGTCTTAGGGACTGCATTACTCAGTAGTCCCCTGGGTCCTCTAAGTAAGGAAACTCTTACTAGTTTCTTATAGTTCCCCCTATTGTCTTGGGGATCTAATTATACTGGTGGCTACCCCAATCTGCCTTCTATGGAAGGGCAAGGAACTCATAGCATATGCCATAATAAACTCAAGAGCCTTAATATGTTTCATTGATCTGACCTTTGCTCAGCAGCACCAAGCTCCAGTACTTGAGAAAGGGGTAAACATAGCTATGGAAACCATTGATGACTTGCCTCTGTCCTCAGACCCCCATAACTCTAGGGACTGAACATTTTATAATGACTATGATTCAGGATCACCAGAGCTTAGTTCCTCTTGGAGTCAGAGCTCAAGGCACTAAGGAAGTACCTAGAGAACAATCTAAAAAAGGGATTCATCTGACCAATTTTCTTTGTACCCAAGATAGACCACTCCCTCTGACTATGTAGTGCTATAACCATCCAGAACTGGTACCCATTTCCTCTCATCAACGAACTGTTGGAACGCCTCCAGGCAGCCCAAAGTTTTGCCAAGCTCAACCTTCATGGGGCTTACAACCATATTTGTATATGAAAGAGAGATGAAAGAAAAACAGCCTTTTGTACCTGGATTATGGACATTTTGAATGTTGAATAATGCCCTTTGGCTTAAGAAATGTACCTGCTAGGTTTCAACACCTGGTTAATGAGATATTATGTGACCTTTTAAACCAGTGGGTGGTAGTATACCTAGACAAAATCCCGATAAGAACCTAACCTAGAGAAATACAACCTAGAGAACCTAGCCTAGAGAAATACAAATTCAACAAGAAGTCAATAGAACTTCTGGAGTATATCATTTCCCCTGATGGCATTGGGATGGATCCCTAAAAGATCTCAGAAGTGAATGAGTGGCTGATCTTGAAAACCATCAAAGTAAGTCAGCAATTCCTCCAATTTGCCAACTTCTGCCAACAATTTATACAAGGTTTCTCCAGAGTGACCACTCCACCAAAACAAATCCTGAAGAAGGGTACCCCATTCAATTTGGGTCATAAATCAACAGCAAGCATTTGATAGCCTCAAAACAGCATTCACTTCCAGGTCTATCCTGATATCATCCTCTATTAAAAGGCTATTCTGGATTAGGATGTGTCTCCAGAGGAGCAATTGGTGCTGTATTTTCTCAGAGGAAGACAATGGGGAATCTCCTCCATACATACATATTCTATTCCTGGCAACTGACTTCAGCTGAGAAAAAATACCATATCTATGATAATGGGTTATCAGTTATTAAAAAAACCTTTGAAGAGTGGTACCACCTCCTGAAAGGAGCATGCCACCAAGTCCAAGTCTACATTGGCCAAAAAAATCTTGACTATCTTAAGACCTCATTAAATATGAACTCATGACAAGCACACTGGTCACTCTTAT
Source organism: Ichthyophis bannanicus (assembly GCA_033557465.1). Lineage (NCBI taxonomy): Eukaryota > Metazoa > Chordata > Amphibia > Gymnophiona > Ichthyophiidae > Ichthyophis > Ichthyophis bannanicus. The sequence goes on along the minus strand of CM066034.1, from coordinate 834,341,258 downwards.
TTTCTTGTTTCAATGTCATCCTCTGCCAGAGAGAAGGGGGTGTCAGAGAAGAATCTCCTACCACCATCCTCTGCCCAGAGAACTTTATGCTGGGCATGCAAAAGATGGGTATTTTAGAATATGGCAAGTTGGTGCAAGATACACAGCAAGGAATAACAAGATCAGGGAAGGAAACAGGTTAAAGCTGGAATATCATGCTCCCTGCCCAGGGTAGGCCATCAGTCTATGATTTGTAGTATTGGGTAGGGGATTGGAGTGCTGATACAGCTAGTGACTTTGTACTTAAAAATGATGAATAGAAGGGTAGTAGAATTTTTCTGGATGCCTTTCCTCAACAGGAGATACCATGGGAGAAGTTATGATCTTACGGCAATTATGAATAATAGTGTTTATGAGGGAAAATGGTGTTTTACCTCCTTTCTGCCATGCTGACTGGAGTGTTGGTTAGCTGAGTCAGTGGGATCCTGAGTGTTGATATTAGGCTCTAGTCTAGACAAAGTGAACAGGGACTTGGAAAGTTTTGTCTCCTTTCACCCTAAGGAAAGTTGAAGGGAAGATTAAACTGATCCCATGATTACTTGAGAGAAATGGGGGAGAGGGCTAGCAGCCAGAAGTGTTTCAATGAAGACCTATAACCAGCTGAAGATAGCTATAGGAGAGAATTTGCAGCCAAAAAGTGTTTGCTAACAGGGCTATGACCAGTGGAAGTTCAGGGGAGAGGGCATCTAGCAAGAATGTTGCACCATAAGAAAATTATTTTTTGTAAGGCAAAAATTAGGTTGGGGAGATTGCCAAATAGGAATTCCCTAGATTCACAGAACCGATAAGGTATGTGGAGGGGAGGTGTTGCTTCAGATCCCACAAAGAAAAGCCTGCCAAAATGAGAACTATTGAGAGTGGTCCTGACCAGAGGATTTCATCTGCTAGCTGAGAGGAAGATTTCAAGAGGCAAGAACCCAATGTCTATATATTAATTTTCCTTTTGAGTTTTATTTCTTATGTATACAGCAGGATCACCACAATGTACCCTCTAAATATATATTCTGCTTCTACAGAACCTGCCAGTATGAGTGCAGAATAGAGCTAGGACATTGCTCGATAGAACTTACCATACTAGAAACATGTCTTATTCTAATGTCATCCTAATAACCATAACAAACTCTCTCAGTACCAGGTATATTGCAAAATACAAAACTCTACAAAAATGTTTCTCAGGACCTAGAGCAAATCTACCATGCCAGCGCTAGCTTCAAAGACTCACAAAACAAGGACCTTACATAGGAAAAGGCAGCATCGTAAATATTGCAATGGGCTCTAGAACATCAATATACCTGTTGGGGAAACTGAACAAACCAGATTACTACAAATCACTACGCAGAAAATTCACTCTAACAGAATACATGGCCTCACTCATACACACAGAACACAGATAAACCTTCACCAAATACAGAGTAAGTGACCACAAACAAACTAAATCCATAGTTATTTTTTTTGGCTACTATTGCCTACCCCCACACCCCCAACCCCAAACGTATCCGAACTGGAAAGCTGAAAATGTAAAGCTCTGCCATTTTGTTCCACTCCACTAAGCAATTCAGTCTCCCAGTAGTGGAGACGAACATAATGTTGAACAGACGAACATAATGTTGAACAAATATTGTGTTTTCCACATGAATGAGCATCTAATTTCTCAGCCCACAGATGCTATAGTACAAAGACAGCACTGGAACAAAATCAGCCCAAATCATTCTTACTTTTATTTGTCTTCTTTTCTCTCCCATCATATTTGTTGGAAGTGTGGGATTGCAGTTTCACAGGATAAACACATCATTGGAATACATGTTTCTAACAATCCTGGGTGGCGGTTTCCTATAAGAGGCATTCTGTCTGCTACTTTGTAGGTCCCTCTTAAGAACTCAAACGATACATGTCAGATTGAATTATGCTGTGAAAGAAGACTGTTTATTCCATTACTGAAAACATGAACAGCAGGCTTCCGCCCCCTTGACACGGTGAACTATGTACAGTATTATAAATAAACATCAAACCACCATCTAATCCTCACGGGGTACTGAAATATATCTAAACAAATTTCGCTCTGAGACTATAGAGTAAGGCAGTTACATTTTTATGTTCCTTTAGTTTCCCAACCAATTCAAGATTTGCCAAGCATCCTATGGATCTATCCCCAAGGTCTATAGCAACAGGCTGTTTTCCCCATCTTCCCTCTTCCAGCTTTTAAGCTATTTCTCAGTGGGCTATTGCTGCTGCTGCTAATTGAACATATAACAGCACTCGCAACCACTATTAAAACCTGAAGTGAATTGTTATCCCTAGAAGGCAGTTTCATGCATTTTATGGCTGCTATATTTCCCCTGGATTATTCTCTGTGATATCTATCAAATTAATATTCATTTGGCTTTCAGCTATCCTCATTCCCATTCCCACTACATTTCAAACTCTTTTGTAGAAAATTTAAAATGGGGGCACAAACATGAGCATACTAAATGAAAACAGTAGAAATTGTTCTAAGTTAATTGTGAAATGCATAATTCAAACAAAAAAATATTTGATTGTAAGGAGTAAGGACCCTTAAGATCTTTACCTGGAGAATGTCTCTCTTGTGGTTGGTACGAATAGGTAGGATTGGAATGAACCAGCTGCTATGCCAAGGGCTTCCCAAAAATGTGTTGGAGACCATCACAGTCAGTCAAGTTACATGAAATAAATTTGCATATATCTGGTTTTTGATATATGCAGTGTGAGTGACTCACTCCCCTGTGCAAGACCCACCTCTTCACTTGAAACCATGAGCAACTGTATTCTTCTAGTACAGCTACATATTTCTATATCACTACTAGACATATGTAGTATTATATACATATATATAGGAGAAAGTCCCTTTTCAGTAGAGATTACAATGTATTCATAAGAACATAAGATATGCCATAATGGGTCAGACCAAGGTCCATCAAGCCCAGTATCCTGTTTCCAACAGTGGCCAATCTAGGTCATACGTACCTAGCAGTTTCTTCAAAAGACACAGGTTCCGCAATGCTTGTACTAGGTCAAGCATTGATATCCTGGGTCCCTTCTTAATAATGGTTTATGGACCTTTCCTCCAGGAATTTGTCCAAACCTTTTTTAAATCCAGCTACACTAACAGCCTTTACTACATCCTCCGGTAACAAATTCCAGAGTTTGATTACATGTTGAGTGAAAAAAATATTTTCTCTTAGTAGTCTTAAATAGCTTACTATGTAGCTTCATTGCATGTCCCCTAGTCTTTCTATATTCTGATAACGTAAACAATCGATCTACGTTTACCCATTCCACTCCATTCATTAATTTATAGACTTCTATCATATCTCCCCTCAGCCGTCTCTTTTCTAGGTTAAAGAGCCCTAACCTTTTTAGCCTCTCTTCATAGGGGTATCCTTCCATCCCCTTTACCATTTTGGTGGCTCTTCTCTGAACCTTTTCTAATAATGCTATATCCTTTTTAAGATAAGGCGACCAGAATTGCACACAATATTCAAGGTGCAGTCTCACCATGGAATGATATAGAGAAATTATAATATCCTTTGTTTTATTTTCCATTCCTTTCCTTATGATACCTAGCATTCTATTTGCTCTCTTGGCAGCCGCTGCATACTGGGCGGAGGGTTTTAACATGTTATCCACAATGGCGCCTAAATCTTTTTCCTGGATGGTGGTTCCTAATGTGGAACCTTGCATCGTGTAACCATAGTTTGGGTTGTTCTTCCCTAGCTGCATAACTTTGCACTTGTCCACATTAAATTTCATCTGCCGTTTTGATGCCCAGTCTTCCCATTTATCAAGATCCTCTTGCAATTTTCCACAATCCTCATGGGTTTTAACAACTTTAAATAGTTTTGTGTCATCTGTAAATTTGATAACCTCACTCATTAGTCCCTTTTCCAGGTCATTTATGAATATGTCAAAAAGCAGTGGACCCAGCACAGATCCCTGGGGTACAACATTATTCACCTTTCTCCATTGGGAAAATTGGCCATTTAGCCCTACCTTCTGCTTTCTATCTTTTAACCAGTTCCTGATCCACAATAGTACACTGCCTCCTATCCCATGACTTTAGTTTTGCCAAAAGTCTCTGATGAAGGACCTTGCCAAAGGCTTTCTGAAAGTCCAGATACACTATCAGCTGACTCACCTTTGTCTACCTGTTTATTCACACCTTCAAAAAAACATAACAGATTAGTAAGACAAGATCTTCCTTGTCTAAAGCCATGTTGGCTGTCTCCCATTAAGCCATGACTATCTACATGTTCAGCAATTTTGTTCTTTATGATGGTTTCTACCATTTTTCCCAGTATTGACATCCCAGACAGACGAAGACAAATAAGGGAATTACATAGTAACAAAGTAAATGAAGCAGATAAAAACCTGTATGGTCCATCTAGTCTGCCCAATCAGTTGGTGAAGGTTGCACCTGCCATTCTGTGCAGATTACCCCCACTGTGCCTTTGTTAAGGGTTGTACCCACCACACTGTGCAGGTTACCCCCTCTGTGGCTTTGTACCCCTTTTTAAAGGGTAAGTTATTTAAGTTTGATATGATTCTATCCTCGTGACATAAGAGTTTAATTTATTATGGGTAATGGTTAAAAACAACATGGGTAAAAGCAGCCTCAAAAAGGTGGGCTTCTTGTCTGGATTTGCATAAGCATGATTTATGGTTTACTGTACTTGATATATGCCACCCTTTGCAAGCATTAAAGCATGAGGCTCTATCTCAGGAAGTCTATTCCAGGCATATGGCATAACAAGATGGAAATAATACAGTCTGGATTTGGTGATGGGAAGTCACAGACACAGTAAGTGTCTTACCCAATGAGTAGAGTTCCTGAGGAGGGATGTAGGGAGGCATAGAAGAGAAGGATAATGAGGAGCTACAATGTGAATGCAGTGGTAAGTGACTGTCTTGGGGTTTATAGAATGTTACCCGTTCCTCTCCAAAGGGTTTATCAGAAGTCCCCTTTAAGAAAGTCTACAACCCAGAGCTCAGGGCTGGGAGGACATGGCTCACAAGGAGGGGTTAAGAACCCAGCAGGCTGCAGGAGAGAGAGGCCTGTGGAGTCAGAAGTCCTTCCAAGGCAAGCCGTGCAAAGAAGTTCTGAGGTGGGAACTTTAACTGGGGTGGAAGAAGCAGCTTTGTGGAAGTTTAGCAGGCTGGAACAGAATAAAAGCTGATTTTGTTTTCCCTGAACTGCTGTCTGCTCTATGTTTTAAAGAAAACTCCATTCCAACCACATGCCACATTTACTACATATGGTGGCAGCTTGGGGATTTCATCTCTAACCATGTGACTGAGGACAAATCCATGTCCCTCCAACGCTGGGCTTCTACAGCAGATAAGAATTTTTTTTTGCTTGTTTGTTTGTTTGTATGGGCTAAGAGGGTTAGCCTTGGCCTAGTTAGGGAGATTGACAAAGGTCTAGTCAGTACCAGACAGGCAGGCTTTATTTTGGCCACTAGAAGCTGCTAAAGGTTTGTTGGAGCTGGAATGCTGCAGGGTTAACTCAGCTGCAGAAGAGGAAGCTGTGGTGGTGTTGCAAGACAACAGTGACAAGCCAGGATGGAGCACCTCCTCCAGATTCTGGCAGTTCAGCAAAAGCAACAACAATATCAGCAGCAACAGCAGCATCATCAGCAGCAACAATGTCAGCAGCAGTTTCAACACGCCTTGCTGGAAGGGCAGCAACAGCAGCAGTAGCAGATTCAGGATCTTATTTGAGTGCAGGGAGATCTACAGAAGAGTTCCCTTGCTCAGTTGACCCAAGCCCTGCAGAGACCACAACTCCATCCTCCAGAGCAAGTACTTCTTAAAATGACAGCAGAGGATGGACTGGATCACCCTCTGGTGAATGAACTGTCTGCATGGCCATGTAGCTGGAGGAAACATGGACTACTTATTTGGGGAATCTGCTGACAGGCAGCAGTCAGGCTGTTTTCCAGGATGGTAACCCAGATGAGCGAGCTACATATGCAGCTGTCAAGGCTGCCATACTGAAACAGGCCGGATGTACCACAGAGGCCTACCGCCAGCAATTCAGAAAGGGAGGCTTTAGATAGAGAAACCTCTGAGGGATCTCTTTTATCGATTAAAGGATCTTGCATGGAAGTGGCTGCAACCAGAGGGAAAGACCAGGCCCAAGATAGCCAAGATTGTGCTATTGGAGCAGTTTTGGAGGGTTTGACCACCCTGAAGAAACAGTGGGTTTGTCAGCACCTCAAGCTTACACTGGAGAGTGCACTGGAAATAGCCAGAGGGTATCATGAAGCCCAGCCAATGAGTGAAGTGGACAATGGGAAGAGGAAGAAATCACCTGTTAGCCCAGAAAGATGGAAGGGGAAGCCATAACGGATATTGGATCCCATGCTGCAACCCCCAAAGTCACCTCCTGGGTGAGAGAATGGCCCCAGCCACCCTCTTCACCTGTTTTGTGTGTGTAGCTTGAGGACACTTTGCTTGGGAATGACCCCTGGACAGGACCGTACCGAGCCCTGTGCGAGTGGTGCGGCCGCACAGGGTGCAAAGACTTAAGGGGCGCATTTCGGCTCTCTGCCGTTGCTTGCCGCCGCCACTTTAGCAGCGGCAGGCAGCAGCAGAGAGCCAAAATACGCCCCTTAAGTCTTCTCGCCGGCACACTAAGCAGGTCTGGTCTCTCCAGGAGGGACCAGACCTCCTTAGTGTGCCGGTGACTTGCACATCGGGGCGCACCTCTTTTCTCCCACCCCCATAAAGTGGCTAGATGGAGGTGTGGGCATGCACCCGATGTGCAACTCGCACAGGGGGCATTTCACCGTCAGTACAGCCCTTCCCCTGGATACGGAGGAACCCAGGGATGACAGCCTAACCATCCCTGACCTGAACTTTAATGGACATTGCCCACCCAGGGTCACAGAACTTTGTGATTCCAGTGGAGCTTGAAGGGATCCGCCTCGAGGCCTTGATAAATTCCAGGAGTGTGCAGACCCTCATTTGCCGGGAAACTGTAACCAGATTTCAACTTGACAATACAAAAACAGTAACACTGGCCTGTGTACATGGAGATCAGAGGCAGTATCCAACAGCACAAGTTACACTCAAGACTCTGGCAGGGCAAGCCATGTTCGAGGTCCTGATGCTGCCTTGGCTCCATTATCCAGAGGTGATCGGCTGAGACTACCCAAACTTCAGAGCAATATGGGCCTGCCTAACTAATGGTTCCACTAAGTCGGACCAGAAAGATTTCCCAGAGGTTTTCCCCCAAGATGACTCAGATCTATGTTAAGAATCCCAAGCCTGCTAAATCCCAGAATTAGCATCACTGGGAAAAGCTACACTACCCACAGAATCTGGGGGCAGCTATGGTGAAGGGATTAAGGGAAGAAGAGCCTAGGGAAGAAACCCCTGGGAATAGCTAAGGGCTCAGCAGTAGTGACCCAAATATAATTGTACCCTTCCCAGAGTGGGGAAGACCCAGGAAGCTTCAGGGTGGTCCAGCAAAAGGATGAGTCTCTAAAACCTGCCTGCGAGCGGGTTTTGGAGGTGGATAAGGTTCCAGTAAGTAACGGAGAGTCCCCTTTAAGAGCCTTTCCCTATTTTGTGCTAAAGGGAGGTTTGTTATACAGAATGGCTGAGGGTGCCCTAGAGGGGGAAGAGGTAGAACAACTGATAGCTCCACAGCCCTATCATCAGCAGGTGTTATCGTTGGCTCATAGCCATTTATTAGGGGGACATCTGGGGGTTGAGAAAACAGAGTGTGTTTTAGCCCAATGTTTCTGGCTCGGGGTCCATAAAGAGGTGCAGTTATATTGCCAGTCATGTCCCACCTGCCAACTTCATAACCCCGCCAGAGTCCAACCTGCCCCTCTACTGCCTATGCCAATCATTGAAACCCCATTTGAAAGAGTGGCCAATGTACCTTTTCTAATTTTGCTATATCCTTTTTAAGATAGGGTGTCCAGAATTGCACACAATATTCAACCACCCAAGGCAACAAGTATATTTTAGTCATATTGGACTTTGCTACCCGATACCCAGAGGCCATTACTCTAAGGAATATAAGGACTACTATGATCGTGAATGCTCTCTGGGAAGTGGGTGGGTTCTCGTGGGTGGGGATACTCAAGGATATCCTCACAGATCAGGGAACACCCTTTGTATCCAAGGTGTTGAAGAAAGCATGTGCCTTGGTGAAGGTCAAGATCTTGCAAACATCAATATGTCACCCACAGACAGATGGCCTTATCGGGCGATTCAATAAAGCTCTGAAACAGATGTTAAAAATGTTCATGCAGGAGGACAGGAAGAATTGGGATATTCTCTTATCCTACTTGATGTTTGCCATCCATGAGGTACCTTAGAGTTCAATGGGGTTAACATAAGAAAATAAGAAATGCCATATTGGATCAGACCAAGTTCCATCAAGCCCAGTATCTTGTTTCAAACAGTAGCCAATCCAGGTCACAAGTATCTGGCAGGTTTCAAAAAAGAGACACAGGGTCCACAATGCTTGTTTTGGGGTAAGCAGTGGATTTCCAGGTCCTCTTTAATAATGGTTTATGGACCTTTCCTCCAGGAACTTGTCCAAGCCTTTTTTAAACCCAGCTACACTAACAGCTTTTACTACATCCTCCGGTAACAAATTTCAGAATTTGATTACGCATTGAGTGAAAACATATTTTGTCTTATTATTCTTAAACGGGTTACACTGTAGCTTCTTGCATGTCCCCTAATCTTTCTACTTTTTGATGGCGCAAACAATTTCTCTACATTTACCCATTCTACTCCATTCATTAATTTATAGACTTCTTTCATATCTCCCCTCAGCCGTCTCTTTTCCAGGTTGAAGATCCCTAACCTTTTAAGCCTCTCCTCATAGGGGTATCTGTCCATCCTCTTTACCATTTTGGCGGCTCTTCTCTGTACATTTTCTAATTCTGCTATATCCTTTTTAAGATACAGCAACCAGAATTGCACACAATATTCAAGGTGTGGTCGTACCATGGAACGATACAGAGGCATTATAATATCCTGGTTTTCTTTGGTATGATTTCTAGCATTCTGTTTGCCTTCTTGGCCAAAACTGCACATTGGGCTTCAATGTGTTATCCATGATAATGCCTAAATCTTTTTCCTGGGTGGTGGTTCATAATGTGGAACCTTGCATCGTGTAACCATAGTTTGGGTGCTTCCTTCCTAGGTGCATAACTTTGCACTTGTCCACATTAAATTTCATCTGCCATTTGAGCGTCTAGTCTTCCAATTTATCAAGGTTCTCTTGCAAATTTTTAAAATCCTCTTGGGTATTTACAACTTTGAATAATTTTGTGTCATCTGCAAATTTGCTTACCTCACTAGTTATTTCCATTTTCAGGTCATTTATGAATATGCTAAAAAGCAGCAGACACAGCACAGATCCCTGAAGTACTCTATTGTTCACCTTTCTCCACTGGGAAAAATGGCCATTTTGCCCTACCCTTTCTATCTTTTAACCAGTTCCTGATCCACAATAGTTTACTGCCTCTAATCCCATGACTTTTAAATTTCAACAAGAGTCACCCATGAGGGACCCTGTCAAAGGCTTTCTGAAAATCCAGATACACTGTATTGACTGGTCATCTTTGTCTACCTGTTTATTCACACCTTCAAAAAAATATAACAGATTAATAAGACAAGACCTTCCTTGGCTAAAGCCATGTTGGCTTTCTCCCATTAAACCATGACTATCAAAATGTTCAGTAATTTTGTTCTTTATAATGGTCTCTACCATTTTTCCTGGTACTGATGTCAGGCTCACTGTTCTGTAGTTTCCCGGATCACCTCTGGAACCCTTTATAAAAAATGGCGTTACAATGGCCATTTGTCAATCTTCACGTATTACGGATGATTTTAATGACAGTACACAGATTACTTTCCCCGTTGGGCTAGAGAAAGTTAAGGTTTTGTTGACTTCTACCTTGTTTCAAGGAACATTTCGATGGGATTACCTGATTGACCCTGACGAATTTCCAACTAGCTAGAACCTCATCTGTACCCAACCTACACATACCTTCTCCATACATCCCTCCCCTCCTCCTGCCCCTTAGATTAAGCTGAAACTTCTACCTGTCACTCTGCCCCTAGCCACTTTGTTTATATTGTAAATATAGAAATATTTCAGCTGTTCAACATGTTATCCATAGAAATCATAAAGTCTCTAGTGTCCGTGCGTTCTCTTTTCTTGCTTCTAAGTTAAATAGCTGTTTAACCATGTTATGCTAGCTGCACCTTGTTATAATGCAATATCGTTCCATGTACTGTTGAAGTTATGTTAAGTTGATCCTTGGAAATGCCATATATAAGACTAATTAAATAAATAAATGTACTGAGCCCCTTATAGAGAACAGTGACCATGTAGACATGCAAGTGTGACGCAAAATACAGATGCACTTGTGGTACCAGAAAAGTGCTCATGCATGTGATACTCGAATGTGTTGTTGTGGGTTCCCCCCTTTCCCCATGCAGAACCTCTGCACATGCCTATGCTCTGTGCACAAAGCACATCAGGATGGATACCAGGCAGCCCAACTCTTCCAGGGCCAAAACCCCAATGTTGTGTCACCTGACTCTGGAAGAGAAGGAGCTGCTAACCTTACCCCACCCGATGGTGCAGGCCTCCCCATGTTGCACCATGATATGTTTGGGAGAGAATCCTTATGGCCCTAGCAAGGTGAATCCCCCCAAAGAGACAACGCACAGGAGGACATGTAGCTGCTGGTAGAGAATTAGTGTGCAGGCAGGAAAGTAAGGTAGCTGGGGCTGCGGGCAAATATAGCCAAGACAGGCTGATTCCCTTGGGAGACTTCCTCTGAGGGGCTTGAAAGAGCAGCAACAAGAGAAAATAAACCATACAACCAGAAGCATAACTGGAATCTGGCAGGGAGAGTAGACATACACATACTAGCAGATCAGTGGCAGGGAAACAGGAGGCAAGAGACGGGCAGGAGATGGCTGACACATGGTCAGGGCACTGGGAGGTGTGGGCCGGGGCGTATGGGCACGTCTTCATACTCTCATCCATGCACTTGTATTAAGTTGCAAACATTATTGCAATTAATTATATAATGAAGTCTTTTTAGAGGAGAGTTGTTAATGTCAGCTCCTACAAAACACCGCAATTGTCGCTCCACAATAAGCACCAATTTGATCGCATCACTCCATTATTGACAGCTGAACATTGGTTACTAGTTTCCTACCGAATTAAATTTAAAATCTTACTCCTCATCTACAAAGTTCTAAAAAATAGTATTTCAGAGTACCTTGTGCACCTGCTCATCCCCTATGTCCCTGCTAGATCCATTTGCTTGGCCCATGGTAATTTGCTGTTTATTCCTACCCCTTCTCAGGTCTGCCACAAGTCTACCTACCACTTGGCATCCTCTTGCTCAGTACCTACTCTCTGGAATGCCCCTCCTCATTATTTGAGAGAAATTCAAAAGAGGCCTGGAAACGTCTCTTTGAACTGGCATACAGAAGTGACCTTCAGTGTCTTCCCGATCTACCTACCTCTCCTTCTACTTTCCACTTTAATCATGATTTCCTTTCTTAACACGGTTTTATTTGATTTATTCTACTCTGCTTTGATATCAATGAAATGTGGAAAAGAAAATGAAATAAACATTTCACACTCAAATTTCAGATGAAAATTCAAGTTGGCACCTTACGTCACACTAGTCCTAGAGTACGGCTTTTCATTTCTATTATTTTTGTCTTCTGTGAATTTCTTACCATTGTTTAAGAACAAAATATAGAGGAGTTTGGAAATAATTTCTATATAGCATCAAATATCTCAGAAGTATAAATGAAAACCCATTGCACTGTATTCACCAAGGGACATCATGCATTTTGAGTCTCCTGGTCTAGTGCTTATTTTTGCAAATGAAAACTCATTGCATTGACATGAAATATTTCTGTCCCAGAGACCACTCATGAGATAGGAAAATATACTGATAATTGCTAATTGTATTATTGCTACTATCACAGGACATGCCAGATATAGGCAGTCTCATTAAAATTCTCTTTTTCTCATTATCCAAATGCACGTTCTGGGTTAACTAGGAGTCAGCTAGGGCCGTTCTAAAAACAAGATATTAGAAAGTCTAATTTGACCAACTTAGATGAGAAACATTAGAAAAGGTCTTTAAAAAGAAGCACAGAAATGCTAATACAATGAATTGTAAGCTTAGAGCCCGTTACAAGTTTCAGGCGAAAGCAGGGCAAAAAATCCTACAAGTCAGTTTTCAAATAGCATATGGTTTAGCCAAATGGTTTAAATGACTACAAATTAAAGAAATTTCAAAAAAATCCACCAAAGTTATGCAAAGTGTAAAATTTCAGCTAATAGTCTCTGCTCAGTTCATAAATGCCAATTAGCTCAAATACCATTTTCATTGCTTGCATGAGTCCTCAGACACAAATATATTTATTAGTATGTAGATTAAGACTGGAATGAGTCTAGCATTACAGCAACCATGAGACAACTATTACTTCCTATGGACGTGTATACTACTAGTGTTACTAATACCACTGCTATTTAGCGCTACGAGGTGTACGCAGTGCCGCACATGTAGATGTGAGAGACAGTCCCTACTCATCAGCGCTTACAATCTAATCAAGACAAAACACGTGGAGCCCGATTCTCTAAGGGGCACGTCCAGGCCATCTGGACGGCCCCAAGCAGGATGGGCACATCTAGACCAGATTCTGCACCACGGGAACCAAACATTCCCATGGGTGCAGGATCAGACCCTGAGACTGCCCAGTGAGCCACTGCATACCTGCAGGGTCGTCCTCCCTGCAGCCAGGGCCAGGATCGGGAGGTGGGGGACATACCTGACCCCAGCCCCGGCCTCGGAGGGGGGGGGTTTAGGCCCTGATTGCCCAGTCAAAGCTGCTTATTCCACCTTCCAGGTGGAATAAGCAGCACATTCCCTGTGCTGTGCACATTCCCTGAGCACATTCCCTGAGCTGTGACCTGTTGTGTAGCATGCTCGGCATCTCTACGGAGTCGCCATCTGTGGGGGTCTGATCAGTATAGAACAATTCTTTGAAGAAACCTATGTATGTTGAAACCATCAGCTGTGGTCAGAAGATGGTGTCTGGGCTACATTCATGCTGGAGCTCCAGTGGCATCTGGTGAAAGATAAGCCATATATTTAACATTTGTTTGTGGTTGTTGGACTGGGCATATCTATTACACTGAATAAACATTAAAAATGAGAAAATGTTCCAGGGCTATTTTGGAGCTATGATTAAAAAAACAGCAAAGTGAATACGTGTCTCGGTTAGCCTACTAGGCATTAAAAGAAAGATTGTATTGCTGATGTATGAGCTCCATTTTCTTTTCCCCCTTTTACCAGTGGTTATGAGTCTACAATAATGTAAGGAGACCCAGGGAAAAGTAGCCAGATAGACTGGATAAATAATAAGAACAATTTTTTTGTAGAATAAATAAGTATTAATAAGAATAAATATATAAAGATATTTATGTAACTACAATGTGAAGGGGGCAATATTAATGATGTGATGATTAGGAAGTTCCTTTTAAGAAAGAATTTTTTGGTTGTATCATTTGGTGAATGAAATGCAGGCAAACATTTTTGGCTTTCTGCCCTTAGCTCAAGCTGACATTACAACAGGAGTATACGTAGTAGGCTACTTCTGTCCTATTTAAGATAATATCATGAGATCAGCTCCCTTATCCAAAAGAAAGTTGAGGGTCATGCATCTTATTTAATAAAAGCTAGTGTCTCTGTCTGTAATGCCTTATAAAGGTGTCAGCTCCGGGAGTGCTTGAAAAAAAAATGGAGGAAAATCCTTTGTGTCCAGGGAGGTATATTTTGCATTCCGTGTTGCACCCCCCATCAGTTTGAAAAGTTGTCTCCTATGTGCTTTAGGAGGAATTCCTTTGGTCAAAGCCCAGGAAGTAAGCATACCTTGCAACAAGGGAACTTGCTGTTGGTCAGAGCAAACCCATAGGCAGGGCCGGCCCGTCCACTGAGCAAGAATGTTGTTTGCACAGGGCCCCGCGTTTCAGGGGGCCCCGCACAAACATTCTGCATCAGCCCAGGTAGATTAAAAAACAAACAAACCGGTGGCAGCGGCAGAATCAAGAGTCCTGCGGGGCCCCCCCTGCCCGGCAGAGCCCTCCCTGCAGCATCAGCTCCCTCAGCGTCGGCTTTCAGAGCCGCGAAGGGAGAATTTCTCTCTCGTGGCTCTGTTAAACAGCCCCAGCAGGCTTAACAGAGCCACAAGAAAGAGAAACTCTCCCTTCGCGGCTCTGAAAAGCCCACGCTGAGGGAGCTGATGGTGCAGGGAGGGCTCTGCCTGGCAGGGGGGGCCCCACGGGATGCTTGATTCTGGCGCTGCCACGGTGGCAGAAGCCGTTTTTTTTTAAATCTACCTGGGCTGATGGGGGGAGGGGGGTTAGGACTGGTAATGGGCTATGGGGAGGGTTAGGACTGGTAATGGGCTATGGGGGGGCTAAGACTAGAGGTGGGCTGATGGGGAGGTTTAGGACTGGTAATGGGCTATGGGGGGGCTAAGACTGGAAATGGGGTGATGGGGGTTAGGACTGGAAGTGGGCTGATGGGGGGTAGGACTGGTAATGGGCTATGAGGGGAGCTAAGACTGAAAATGGGGTGATGGGGAGGTTAGAACTGAAAATGGGGTGATGGGGAGGTTGGGACTGGAAGTGGGCTGATGAGGGGCTTAGGACTGGACGTGGGCTGATGGGGGGTTTGGACTGGTAATGGGCTATGGGGGGAGCTAAGACTGAAAATGGGGTGATGGGGAGGTTAGGACTGGAAGTGGGCTGATGGGGGCTTAGGACTGGTAATGGGCTATGGGGATGGGGTTAGGACTAGTAATGGGCTGGGGGGGTTGCTAGGACTGGAAATGGGCTGAGTGGAAGGGGGGGGGCTTGAACTGCAAATAGCTGATGGGGACAGGGGCTTGGAATGGAAATGGGCTGAGTGGAGGGGAGCTATGATTTGACATGGGCTGATGGTGGGGCCAGGAAGGGACTAGAAATTGGCTGATTGGGGGGCTGGGATTAGAAATGAGCAGATGGAGGGACTCGGAAATGGATTGGGGAGCTAGGACTAGAAATGGGCTGATGGTGTGGCTAGGATAGGATTGGAAATGGGTTGATGGGGGAGCTAGGACTGGAAATGGGCTGATTCAGGGACTAGAAGGGAGCAGATGCTGAGTGGGGCTGGAACTAGAAGGGAGCTGATGTTGGGGGAGGATTAGAATGGGATGGAGCTGGGAGAGTGAAATGGAGAGGAGAAAATATTTTGTGTGGCAGGGAAGAAAAATCTACAATTGGCCGGGTATTGGGAGAGTAAGTGGGGATTGAGGATGGAGGGGTAAAATTTGAGTGGATGAAATAGGAATGAGGAAAGAGCAAAAGGAGAAAGATTAGTATGTTAAAGCAGATGTAGAGAGAGAATGGAAAAAAAAACTAGGACAAATGGACAGCAGACAATGGAGAGTTAGCAGAAGACACGAAGAAACCAGAAGAAAGTGACTGGAGCAATTGCAACTGAAAAAAAATGCACAAAAGGTAGAAAAATCTCTCTTTATTTTGAATTTATTAACTGGAATATGTCAGCTCTGGGAAATGTGCATCATTAACGTCTGCGCTTTGTTTAGTACAAGAGGAAATTAATTTATAGTTTTATTTCTACAGTGTTGTACATTCCAAGTTTGGCTTTTGGGGTTCCCAGTTTAATTGTCTTCCTGTTTCTAAATTGTGATTCCTTGTTTGGTGATGGTCTATATTCTGCATGTGTAACTGAGCTGAGGTATTCTGTTTATGTAATTCCTATTTGACATTGCCACTTGTTCTCTTTCCCCAGTAGGTCATGTATTGTTATTCTCTGAAATGTATTGGTTTAATATTTGCAGTGTTGCCTTTTGATAGATAGCGTATGGTGCTTTGTGAGTCCTGGTAGTGCTGTTAGGATACGGCGCGTTTGCTATGAGTTCTAAATGGGCAGTGTTTGTAGTAGTTCCTAATGTGACTGGCGGTGGGCACTGGATTATAGTAATGTAGAAATCTTTTAGTCTTTCTTTATCCATACACTCATTAAGAGGCATGTTTACTAAAAGTTAGTGTATGGTAACATTATGCAAATATTTATGCAAATGAGGCCTGTTATGCAAATGAGGCCCCACACCGAGTCTCCGCACATGGCCCCGAACCCCCCCTGGGTCACCCCTGCCCATAGGACCATTGAAGTCAAGGGCCATGTCAATACTGCTTTGAGTGACAGTGGCAGGGCCTAGATTTGGCCTCCTTTGGACTGAAGCAAAAAGATGCTGGGTTGCATACAAAGAGGAATTAACCAGCAGAAAGAAAGAGGTACTAATGCCACTGTACAAGTCGCTGGTGAGGCCTCACTTGGAATATTGAGTTCAGTTTTAGAGACCATATCTCGCCAAGGATATAAAAAGACTAGAAATGGTTCAGAGGAAGGCGACCAAAATGATTTGGAGCCTGCGTCAGAAGACGTATGAAAAGAGACTCCAAGACCTAAATATGTATACTCTGGAGGAGAGGAGGGACAGGGGAGATATGATACAGACCTTTAAATACTTAAAGGATATTAATGAATGAACAAACAAACCTCTTCCAAAGACGGGAAAGTGTAAAACTAGAGGGCATAATATGAAGCTGCAAGGGAGTAAATTGAAAGGCAATGTCAGGAAATACTTTTCCACTGAAAGGGTGGTGGATGCTTGGAATGCCCTCCCGATGAAGGTGGTGGGGGCAAATACAGTGGCAGAATTCAAAATGGCATGGGACAGACACAGTGGATCCCTTCGTAGCAACAGGATAAAATCAAAATAACTATCTCTTATATCTGAACAAATAGGGGTGACCTACATGAAGCGGTGGGTACATAACTAAACAAAGGCATGAGGAGGGGTGACCTGCACGGAGCGGCAAGTGCACCTATGCTTTCCGCCTTGCTGGGCAGGCTAGATGGACCATACGGCTCTTTATCTGCCGTCATATACTATGTTACTATGAGCACAGGTAGGAAAATAGTAACAAGTGCTGGTCCAAGGGACAGCAGTGGGGACATTAAGAGCCACAGCAGCAGCATAGCAAAGGAGCTGGCAGCTGATACTGAGCCGCAAAAAGTGACTACATTAAACCGAGATCCCACTTGCAGAGACGACAAGCACTGGTCAAGCACCAGAGCAACCCTTCTGGTAGGAACCACTGAAGTGAGGGAGCCACTGGACGGGAGACCAGTGACAGGCAATCTTTTTGACCAAGTGCTACGGAGGGTCTAGACGTTAATCAGCTGTGGGCTCCTTGTTAGTGAAAGTTGCAATGGCATCAGTTCCAGCACAGGCCATGGAGCCTGATATTCACTGTTAGCTATAGACAATATAGAGAGATGACTGAGAGTGACAACAAGAAGGGAGCAATTATGAGGGCTTTCATTGGGGATTAGACTGAGAATGCAGGGCCCCATACAGTCAAAGAAAAGGTCTGACACAAGCTGCAGGAAGTGGCAGATGCCATATCAAGTACTTCCCGACAGTGAGAAAGAGGGTCGGACTTGTGGTGAGGGAAGTGAAAGAATGAAGAAGAGAGGAGTAAAAGAAGAAAAGAAGAATGAGTGGGAACTGAGAGGGCATGTACTACACCATAAAATATTTGAACTGTGAAACTCAGGAGTGTCAAACTTATTTAGATGATGGGGCAGACTAGATACAAATGTGGTGGAAGCAGGCTGATGGGAAGGTACCCCCTCCGATGTGAATTTTCAAGACAAGGCATGTTCACATGACATCCTGTCCTCTTATCCTGTCCCGACTCCCATTCACCAGCAGTCCATTTCCCACAAGCTGCATTCTCGGGAAAAAGCTTATGCAGCACAGATTTATTTTTAACCATGACAAGGACATGACATGACAAATCTACTGACTCCCTCCCTCTTACTTTCCATCTTCTTCTTTCTCACTCACTAGCTCTACAAGTATATTCACTGATTTACTCCCTTCCTTTCTCCCTCCCTCTCACCTTTCCTTACTGATTCTATAGTCACCACTCCAGTGGCAAACTAACATCTACCACATATTTGCAATATGACAACCCTAACATCAGGCCTTATTTTGCTGCTCTGTGTGAATGATTACTGTACTGACCCCCAGGGCCGTACAGAGTGTAAATTGCGCCCCGTGCGACTTGCACATCAGGCGCGTGCCCCCCCCTCCCCGCGACGGGAGAAAAGAGGCGTGCCCGATGTGCAAGTCGCCGACATGCTAAGCAGATCTGTCCCTCTCTGTTCTTGCAAGAGCAGGGATGGACAGATCTGCTTAGCATGCCGGCGAGAAGGCTTAAGGGGAGCATTTTAGCTGTCTTCTGTTGCCTTCCGCCACAGAGAAGAAAAAGTGGCAGCAGCAGACAACGGCAGACAGCTAAAATGCGCCCCTTAAGCCTTTGCACCCTGTGCGGCCGCACCGCTCGCACAGGGCTAGGTATGGGCCTGCCGACCCCCACCTGTCCCACCATAACCGATTCCAATGGAGCCCTTCACAAGCCTCTCTTTGTCCCAACATGCTGAAAATTCTGAGAGGGTAGCTATGTTAATCTGGAGTAGCAAAAAATGACAGAGGCAGGTGACACCTTTTACACTAACCAAAGTATTGAGGTATGAATGTTCAAGGATAAGAATGTATAGTTGTACTCTGCCTTGAATGCTGTAGCATTTGGCAGTTAATAAATGTTATAAACTAAATATAAAAAGAGAATCAAAGTGGACTCTTGCCCTCGAAAGCTCATGCCTCAATAAATTGGTTATCTATAAGGTTTATGTATGGATGAGGCTATAAATGCAGCATGTCATCAGTAACTCTGGGATCTGTCAACTTATTGATAAAATATGCCCCTTCCTATTCACCTGGTTGGTGCAGAAAAGAAATGTGCCTGAGTGGGAAGATAATTTAAGCTTTGATGTTCTTCCATTCCTTGGGTAAAGCCCTTGTTTCCTTTCACTGTGTAATGACCCAGTGCCATTATAGATTAAATTACCTTTGAACGTGTCTATGCAAAGTCTGCTTCTGGGCCTCATGATTCATTTTTTGTTAAATAAAGTAGTGTGGTGGCCATGTTTGTCCACTTCAGTACACAGAAATAAAGATGAACACATGATACCAGTTAATGCAATAAAAAGATAACACATTATGGGCCCGATCCAGGAAGGCGAATAGCAGACCTGTACATCCTGATGGGGCATCCAGCCCCGCTATCCACCCTCAACCTATTCCACTTCCTTGCCCCACTGTATGTACAGAGCCGCTGTGCATGCTGTGGGGGGATGGGGCAGCATGGGGGCAGAGAATGGGTGGACAGTGGGCAGACCCGATCCCTGGACATACAGGGCCGATTCCAGTGATGGCCCCTGTACGTCCGGGGATCGCTGGGTGGACGCCCTGTTTATTTTACCTCTGAGGTGGAATAAGCATGGGACACCCCTCCAATCCAACTCATCAGCCTCCCTCCCCCACCCCACCGCGGCAGCCCCCACCTGGAGCAACAGGACACCCCATGGTGAATCCCCACCACCCGATCGAGGCCCTGGCTGCCCCTGTTGTGGGTTGGGTGGCAGGGTGGACAGGGAAGGCACTGTCGGGGTCACGCAGATGGGATGGACATCCCCGCTGATATGCAGGGGCATGCTAAGCTGTCTAAGGGCCCGATCCTGCACCCTTGGGAATGTGTGGCTCCTGTGGTACAGAATCTGGTCCCAATGGGCCAGTCCTGCTTGGGGCCATCCAGATGGCCCAGACATGCCCCTACTCGGATCAGGCTCCACGTGTTTGTTTACCTTTAGCTCTTTTTTCCTAGAAAAACTGAGGATGGGAAACAGAGAGAAGGGTGGGCACACCACCTTCCGAGTTCAAGAAAATTCCACTCAAGAATAGAAATGAATTTTTTTCTGTAAAGTAATTATGGGTGCAATTGCTAAGAAAAAAAAAGTCCCAGCAAGTGCACAGAATACATAATTTTCAGGTTCTCTAATTACCGCTTTCAAATCAGGTATTCCAAATTCACTCAGGTACATTTTAGATACTCTCTTTCTCTGAAGTCCCATCCTGTCCAGAACACCTATCCCCCTCTCCCCCAAAAATCTGAAAGGCAGGAGTTGGCTGAGCTCATTTTATTTTAATTTTGTTAAGTAAAACATACTGTCTACAGAAATTCCACCACCTACAGGGCATAATAACAGATGCCTCGGGGCACGGCCACATCACCCCCATCCTATACCATCTCCACTGGCTCCCAATCAGCTCCCAAATCCGATACAAGGTACTCCTAAACATATTCAAAATAAAACAGAACCTCTCAGCAAACTGCCTGCAACCCCTCAAAGCCGACCAAGGCGCCAAACCCAGAAGAAAGGGAACATCAGACACCATCACCACCCCCAAAGAATTTGCCAGAACAAGACAAGACACCTCAAGAAGAGCACTATCCCTGGCAGCACCCGCTCTATGGAACTCTCTCCCTGATGATCTGAGATCAACTGTAGACCTCAAGGACTTCAGAAAGCTGCTCAAAACAACACTCTTCACAGAACACTATAAGGATTTCACGTCAACCAGCTACCAGCCTCTCCAACCTATGCATGACTCCTGCATCCCTCCTGCTACCTGTATATAGCCCCTGTCCATAGCTCACAATGTATATTTATTTATTTATTTATTTATTTATTTAGCACATATTTGTATACCGCTACTTCCAGCGATCAGCAGCGGTTTGATTAAGTAAACAGAAAATGTCAGATCATTGACAGAAATTACAAGCATTACAATGTGATTAACAAGGTTATGTGATAGGTTTTCAAAACAAATCAAGCGAGTTTCATTAAAGTATACAACAGAATTTCAAGATTACGAGATGACAAGTTTCGTTAGAGTGTATAAGATTACAACAGGCTCCATTAAGGTATACAGGATTAGCAACAGGTTTCACTAATTTACAACAGGGTATAGTTATGGGGGGGGGGACTACTACAGTATATAAACATTAATATTTTACATATATACATTTTACGCTGATTTATGATACGCTGTAGGTCTCTTGGTGCGTGCATTGTTGATTTATGATACATTGTAAGCCTCTTGAAATAGGTGTGTCTTCAGATCTTTTCTGAAACCCATCAGGTCAGTGATTGAGAGCAGCTCAGGCGGGAGTTGGTTCCAAAGTGATGGGGCAGTAAAGGAGTATGCTCTGTTGCTTGTGGCTACATTAACTGATCTTATACTTATTGGTACTTGCAGGTTGTTTTTGGTGGCGGTTCGCCTGTTTCTGTTAGCAGGTTGAAAGGTGATTAGGTTTGTGAGGAAGGTTGGTGCCAAATTGTGGATGGTTTTAAAAGTCGTCATATATAGCTCACCAGTTAATTATTAATTACACTGCTTTCCCACACCACACATTTCGATGTATCCACTGCATGTATCCACCCTCCCACACTACCTCTTGATTGTTTGATGTGCTAACCGCTTTGATTTAAAAATAAAGCGGTATATTAAATCCTTTTAAATAAAAATAAATAAATAAAACAATGACAGAAATTAAAAGCTGCATGTCCTATGGCTTTAGACAAAGAAGATCTTGTCTTACTAATCTGATATGTTTTTTTTTTGAAGGTGTGAATAAACAGGTAGACAAAGGTGAGTCGGTTGATATAGTGTATCTGGACTTTCAGAAAGCCCTTGACAAGGTCCCTCATCAGAGACTCTTGACAAAACTAAAAAGTCATGGGATAGGAGGCAGTGTACTATTGTGGATCAGGAACTGGTTAAAAGATAGAAAGCAGAGGGTAGGGCTAAATGGCCAATTTTCCCAATGGAAAAAGGTGAATAGTGGAGTACTCCAGGCATCTGTACTGGTTCCACTACTTTTTGACATATTCATAAATGACCTGGAAAAGGGAATAACGAGTGAGGTTATCAAATTTGCAGACACAAAACTGTTTAAAGTTGTTAAAATGCAAGAGGACTGTGGAAAATTGCAGGAGGATCTGGATACAATGGAAGACTGGGCATCCAAATGGCAGATGAAATTTAATGTGGACAAGTGCAAAGTTATGCACCTAGGAAAGAACAACCCACACTATGGTTACACGATGCAAGGTTCCACATTGGGAACCAACACCCAGGAAAAAGATTTAGGAGTCATCGTGCATAACATGTTAAAACCCTCCGCCCAGTGTGCAGCGGCAGCCAAGAAAGCAAATAGAATGCTAGGTATCATAAGGAAAGGAATGGAAAATAAAACAAAGGGTATTATAATGCCTCTGTATCGTTCCATGGTACGACTGCACCTTGAATATTGTGTGCAATTCTGGTCGCCATATCTTAAAAAGGATATAGCGTTATTAGAAAAGGTACAGAGAAGAGCCACCAAAATGGTAAAGGGGATGGAAGGCTACTCCTATGAAGAGAGGCTACAAAGGTTAGGGCTCTTCAACCTGGAAAAGAGACGGCTGAGGGGAGATATGATAGAGGTCTATAAATTAATGAATGGAGTGGAACGAGTAAACATAGATCAATTGTTTACGTTATCAGAATATAGAAAGACTAGGGGACATGCAATGAAGCTACAGGGTAAACTATTTAAGATAAATAAGAGAAAATATTTTTTCACTCAACGTGTAATCAAACTCTGGAATTTGTTACCGGAGGATGTAGTAAGGGCTGTTAGTGTAGCTGGGTTTAAAAAAGGTTTGGACAAGTTCCTGGAGGAAAGGTCCATAAACCATTATTAAAAAGGGACACAGGATATCGATGCTTGACCCAATACAAGCATTGTGGAGCCTGTGTCTTTTGGGGAAACTGCTAGGTACGTATGACCTAGATTGGCCACTGTTGGAAACAGAATACTGGGCTTGATGGACCTTGGTCTGACCCAGTATGGCATATCTTATGTTCTTATGTTCTTATTAAGGTAAAGGCTCTGAGGGAAGTTTCTGAAGGCAGAAAACTAATAACAGGCAGTAAATAATACAGAACAACAAGTCAGGAACCTCACATGGCCAAGTCTGTCACTGTCCTTGGCCCATGAAGAATGCAGTGGGGCTTGCTGTCTTGCTTTCCAGTTCCTCTCAGAAAGCTTCCCAGTGCAGCTTGTGCCACCTCTTATGAAGGGCGTCCAAAGGACCCACTTCCTGCTGATCTGAATACAGTAACAGAGCCGGACCTCACTCAGGGCCATGGCTCCTATCTCACCTTGCCTGGCCTTGCTTCCCTTTTTCCTTTAACAATGCCTACCTTGTTACTGCTACGAATTTGAAAAAGTACGAAGCAGCACAGGCCTTTGGAGTCCATGTACGCACTGCATGTCAGATGCATCCCAGGCTCATCTGATGTAACTTATTGTTACTAAAGAGCAGGGACGCATCAAACATGCTGCATGCACATAGGTTCCAAAGCCCCCAAGCTATCTTTTCTTTTGCCTCTCTGCTTTCTATTGCTTGCTGCCGTTCATCTTACAACTGCCGCCCTCCTGTGACTGCTGCCCCGTACAAGTGCACAGTTTGCAAAGTGGGTCGCACCGGTCCTGCCCAACATGGCTGTCTGTGGTACCAGATATCTGCACCCACCCTATGCATGTAGTCTGGTGTGAATCAGCAGATTCCTTCCCAAGTGATGGTGCCAAGCCGACATCACACAATTCCAGTATTGGCAGAGGATCAAGTAAGTCCCACCTGAGGAACTGTGTGCTCAAGATTCATCCACTTTACCTGGCATACCCCACTGCATGCATCCCAACTCCAATAAATCTCTTAGAAATACCACCTGTAGATTGCCCCTGCATCCTTTCCACCAGTGACAAATGTGGCAGAATTGAGGTGGCTTGAGCTTTAATAGGCAAGATAGATAAACTTGATAAGTTTATTTAGCAGCCCTGGATTTATCCTGTCATTTTTGTGGGAATTTCATCTGGCATAATAACATAGCACACCAAAGAAGAACGAGTAATCCAAAAAGTAGTTTATTAAAACCACTAAGGGTCATCCGTAGACACACAGGAATACTAGATGCGAACCTAACATAGTCGTGTTTCGGCAGAGCCTTAGTCAGGGGTTAGTGCTACAAACCTAAGAAATATATTAAAAATAATGTTAAAATCATGAAAACTAAAAATATAATTATTAAAACATAGCATAAAAACAGCAGAGGCATGCAATATATAAGAGCAAATCAGAATAGTATCTTAAATCATTAAACCATAAAAATAGTAAACTTAAATCATGAGAAATGAATAAATAAAATACATGAAGATATAATATGAACGCAAAGTAATTCATGATGATAGGAGGCAAGATCTATCAATATTGGGAAAATCTTAAAAAGCTCATTAAAAGACAAATAAAAGTACAATAAGTTAGTAAAATACATCTTAGAGGAACTAATTAAGAGACAGTGAAAAATACAATAAATAAGTGCATAAGAAAATAATATGTAATGACATCTACTGAGTAATATTGGAAGAGGAAGAGACTCACGTGGATAAAGCTAAAAGAGACAAAAAGAGAAATAAGTATAGTAAAAATAAAGGTAGAAGAAAAGATGGCTAAAGATGTGAAGCGTTGAGAGAAAACTTTTCTCAGGTATATTTGGGAGAAGAGGAAGATCAGAGGTGAAATCGCAAGACTCAAAAGTTCCGAGAACACATTCGTGGAAAGTGACTTTGAAAAAGCAAACATGCTAACCAAATATTTCTGTTCTGTTTTTACTATAGAAAATATTGGAAAAGGACCACCTGTGATTGACCAATATATAAATGGAGTAGATGCTATACCATTCACAGAAGATGATGTGTTTGAACAGCTTGCAAAACTGAAAGTGTACAAGGCCATGGGACTGGATGGGATTCATCTCAGGATACTGAAAGAGCCCAGAGAGGTTCTTGCAGGGCCTTTAAAGGATGTTTTTAATAGATCCATAGAGACAGGAAAAGTTCCATAGGACTGGAGAAGTGCTGATGTGGTACCTCTCCACAAAAGTGGCAATAGGAAGAAATAAACTACAAGCCAATAAGACTTACCTTGGTGGCAGGAAAAGTAATGGAGACGCTTCTGAAAGAGAGAATAGTGGATTTTCTCAAAACCAATAAGTTGTATGATCCAAGGCAACATGGTTTTACCAAAGGATGATCATGCCAAACAAATTTGATTGAGTTTTTTTGCCTGGGTGACCAGAGAAGTAAATCAAGGGCATGTGATGGATGTGATCTACTTAGATTTCAGCAAAGCCTTTGATACTGTTCCTCATAGGAAGTTTATCAATAAACTGAACAGCCTGGGAATGGGTCCCAAGGTGGTGAACTGGATCAGAAATTGAAGGTGATTAACGGCGTGCCCCAGAGATTGGTCCTGGAACCAATACTGTTCAATGTATTTGTGAGTGATATAGCTGAAAGACTGAATGGAAAAGTCTGTCTTTTTGCAGATGACATGAAAATTTCCCACAGAGTGGACCCCCCTCAGGGAGTGGATAACATGAGGAAAGATCTATAAAAGCTAGAAGAATGATCTAATGATTGGCAGTTAAGGTTTAATCTGAAGACGTGCAGTGTCATGCACTTGGGATGCAGAAATTAAAGGGAATTATATGCAAAAGGGGGTGAGAGGTTGTGTGCACGGACCAGGAGAAGGACCTTGGAGTGATTGTTTCTGAGGATCTCAAGGTGGCGAAACAGTGTGACAAGGTGGAGGCAAAAGCCAGAAGGATACTGAGTTGCATACAAAGAGGACTTACCAGCAGAAAGGAAAAGGTACTAATGCCATTGTACAAGTTGTTGGTGAGGCCTCACTTTTAATATTGTGTTCAGTTTTGGAGACCATATCTCGCAAACGATATAAAAAGACTGGAATCAGTTCAGAGGAAGGTGACCAAAATGATTTGGAGCCTGCACCAGAAGACTTATGAGAAGATAGTTGAAGATCTAAATATGTACACACTAGAAGAGAGGAGGGACAGAGGAGATATGACACAGATCTTTAAATATTTAAAGAATATTAATGAACAAACAAACCTTTTCCAAAGACGGGGAAGCTGTAAAACTAGAGGGCATAACATGAGCTGCAAGGGGGTAAACTAAAGGGTAACATCAGGAAATACTTTTTCACTGAAAGAGTGGTGGATGCTTGGAATGCCCTGCCAATGGAAGTGGTGGGGCACAGTAACAGAATTAAAACTGGCATAGGACAGGCACAGTGAATCCTTTATAGCAACAGGATGAAATCAAAATAAACTAAACTATCTCTTATATCTCAACAAATAGGGGTGACCTGCACAGAGTGGTGGGTATGCCCCTAAAAAAAGGGGCATGGGGAGGGGTGACCTGCATGGAGCGGCAGATGCACCTACTCTTGCCACTTTGCTGGGCAGACTAGATGGACCATGCTGGTCTTTATCTACTTTCATATACTATGGGCCCGATTCCATCCCGCCCATAAATCCCCTCTATGCGTCCAGTCTGAACCAGACGCACAGAGGGGAACATGATTCTGATCCCGCTGGGCACATCTAGCTCCATGGGATCAGAAATGTGATCAGGCAGGGCTTTTAAATGGAGCCACGGAGCCATGGCATCATGTTTCTATGGCACCGTGGCTCCATTTAAAAGCTGCGATGCCAGCCACCAAATAAAAGTGTTTATTCCCCACAGCCCCATCCCCGATCTGGCCTCCTAAGGCCAGGGTTGGGCTGTGAGGAATAAACCCTGGCCCCCCTGCCCCACCACGCTGTGGGCTGTTCAACAAATTATGTCCAGGGAAGTTATTCCACCTCAGAGGTGGAATAACTTCCCAGGACATTTTGCCGGCCCTCGACGTACAATGCCAACATTAGAATCAGCCCTGTACTTCCAGAGCTGGCAACTGCTCACTGCCTGCCCAGACTCTGTCCATGGACCACCCCTTCCCTGCCCCCATCTAACTTTCCCACACAACTATGGGCCTGATTCTGGGACATGGGTTACAGAGCTGCATGTCCTGGCAGGATGTGCAGCCCCGCAAGCCATCCTGGACCCAATTCCCCCTCCGGCTCTCCCCATACATCCTGAGCAGCAGGACAGGGAGAGCCGGAGGGAGGCAAGCAGGAGGAAGGGGGCAGGATCTGGGCAGAGTGGGGGTGGGCCGATTCAGGTCATGGCTCTGTACGTCCTGCCAGGTGAAAGGGGACGTGCTGCTTATTCCACCTGAGGTGGAATAAGCAGCAACAACCTGGCGATCGGGCCCAGGGATCCCCCCGGTGCTTGGGCCAACCACGGGGGGTCTCCACCACCCAATCTAGGACCCAGCAGCCCAGCCATGGGTTGGGCGGGGGGGTAGGAGGGGGCCGAAGCCACTTGAATTGTGGCACCTGTGGGGAGGACATCCCAGCAGGTGGCAGGGACACGCCAGGCTGTCCACGGGCCCTATTCTGTGCACCGTGGGAATGTTTTGTTCCCACAGTCCAGAGTCGGGTCCTATCTGGCCTGTCTTTGTCAGGGATATCCAGACACCCAAGACGTCCCCCTCCCTGAAATGGGCTTCATGAGTAAATAGGGTGAAATAGCTTTGATGCACAGTATGATGATAACCGGATAGTTCTGTAACTTTATACACCTAAGGAGAATCTAAGCAAAAGATTAAGGAATCTACATCAAGGAATGGATAATTCTAGCCAAATTTTACTGGAGTCTAATACATTGAAATCATTTACCCTAGTGATCGTAGTTCAAGAGTGCCCATGAACCCTGAGTGTGTTACCTAAACTTCTTTTGAACGAGGTGAATGAGAGGAGTCTCATACATACAGTATGATGGACAAGCCACAACAAGGAGCCTCATAAAACATGTAACATCTGTGAGATAGGTTCAAATAGTAAACTTATAGCCACTGTTCCCTCTAAGCTGTGCGCGTGTGTGCGCGCACACACCTCGCCGAGCGAGCGCACATACTTTACAAAAGAGCGCACAAAAATTACGGTTCTCATTCTGACAGAAAACACAGACATCTTAAAATTTAAAAGTTGTTGTGCATTTATGGTTTTCAAAAGTTCTACAATATTTTCTAGTGCAATCAATGCGGTGTACATACTGTATTCTGACGTGTAGTCCAATTTTAAAGTATATAACTCCGAGTATTGTTATGTGGCGCACAAAAATTTAACCTTGCTTCAAAAGCTGCACAGCTGATATTTTATGCGCACACAGCCTACAGAAAATTAGAGGGAACATTCCTTATAGCTCATATTATTGGGCTCCTAGGTGGATTTATCAAAGATTTGTGAATTTTAGGTAGGATATACACTGTAGGAACCATGGGGTGAGAAACTAAGAAAATCATGTTCTTTTTGTGATAGATAACCGATCTTGGCGTTCTATCGATTCCCTTAGCTGAGGAGAAAAAGCAGAAAGCTTCAAAATGCAGCAGTAATATAATATATTGAACTTTCATTCATCTTATTTACTTTACCAATTTTAATTCAGTTAAACCATGACATAAAGGCAATACTGTTTTTTAAAGGTTTTAAAAAGGTTCCCAATTGTTTTTAGTTTACAATATCTATGATTCTTATTACATATTATACAATATATCTTTATCTATTTATCATTCATTTTTTAACATCATATTTCTGCGCATTGTGTCTAAGAACAATATTAATTTACCTCATTCAAAAGAATTTTAGGTAACACACTCAGGACTCATGGGCACTCTTGAACTGTGATCACTAGGATTAAATGATTTCAATACATTAGACTCCCATAAAATTTGGCTACAATTACCCATTCCTTGATGTGGATTCCTTACTCTTTTGCTTAGATTTTCCTTAGGTATATAAAGTTACGGAATTACTCAGTTATCATCATACTGTGCAGTATATGCACGAAAGCTATTTCTCCCTATTTACACGTGAGTCTTTTCCTCCTCCAATATTACTCCATGGATACCAATACATATTACTATTTTCATGGCACTTATTTATTGTATTATTCACTATCTCTTCATTAATTCCTCTAAGATGTTTTTTTACCAATTTATTTATTGTACTTTTATTTGTCTTTTAATTAGCTTTATTTAGCTTTTAATTAGCTTTTTAAGATTTTCCCAATGATGATAAATCTTCATGTATTTTACTTATTCATGTCTCGTGATTTACGTTTACTATTTTTATGATTTAATGATTTAAGATACCATTCTGGATTGCTCTTATGTATTGCATACCTCTGATGTTTTTATGCTATGTTTTAATATATATGTTTTCAGGTTTCATGATTTTAACATTACTTTTAATATATTTTTTATGTTTGTAGCACTAACCCCTGATGAAGGCTCTGCCGAAACATGGCCGTGTCAGATTAGCGTCTAGTATTCCTGTGTGTCTACAGACGACCCTTAGTGGTTTTAATAAACTACTTTTTGGATTACTCGCTCTTCTTTGGTGTGCTTGTTCTTTGCAAGTTTCCTATGCTTTTGTGTTGGACTATAACATAGCATACAGAGTCATCAGAAGTGGGCACCCATCCAGGATAACACACTATGCACTATGTTGCCTTCATCATAGCAGAGGGAGAACCCATTTGGAGAAACTGCTCCAGAGGGAGAAAGACCTGAATTAAAGGATGAGCTCCTTGTTCAACTGGAAAATGAGTATGCTAGGTTTCAGGCACCAGTGGTGTACCAGGGGTTGGCCCGCCATAGGAGAGTGGCACCCACCCTGGGTACAAGGGGCTGGGAACACCACTGCAAGGCACAGAAAAGATTCATGTCTAAAGTTAAGAACATGATTAATAAGATGAAAAGGGCTATAGCCTGTATAAAGCTAAAAGTAACTCAAATGCCCTTAAGTACACAGCAGACAGAGCTTAAAAATTCCAAATTACCCCTGCCTACCAATAACCAGATTAATATGAATAAAATACAGCCTCTAAAATACTTGTATGCAAATGCTAGAAGTCTAAAAAATAAGATGGGAGAGTTAGAATATATAGCACTAAATGAGAGGTTAGACTTGATTGGTATCTCAGAGACATGGTGGAAGGAGGACAACCAGTGGGACAATGTGATACCTGGGTACAAACTATATCATAATGATAGAGCAGATCAAATTGGTGGAGGGATTGCACTCTATGTTAGAGAGGGCATTCAATCACAAAGGATTAAATTTTTACAGGAAACAAAATGCACTGTAGAATCTCTATGGATTGAAATTCCATGTAAAAAGGGGGAGAGGAAGGTGATAGCAATGGGAGTGTGGTATTGAGAGCTGGACCAGAATGAACAAATGGATGATGAAATGCTCAAAGAAATCATTGAAGCTAACAAACATTACAGCACAGTAATAATAATGGGTGATTTAAATTACCACAGTATCGACTGGGTCAGTGTCACAGTAGGACATGCTAGGGAGATAACGTTTCTAGATGAAATAAATGACTGCTTCTTAGAGCAGCTGGTTCATGAACCAACCAGAGGGGAAGCCATTTTGGACCTAGTCCTTAGTGGAACACCAGATCTGGTGCAAGAGATAAGGGTGTTGGGGCCACTTGGCAATAGCGATCATAGCATGATCATGTTTGATTTAATAAATGGAGGAAGGACAGCAAGGAAATCCACAGTACTACATTTTAACTTTCAAAAGGGAGCCTATGACAAAATGAGGAAAATAGTTAAGAAAAAACTAAAAGGAGCAGTTGCAAAGGTTAAAGATTTATATCAAACATGGGTGTTTAAAAATACTAATCTTGGAAGCCCAGCTCAGCTGTATTTCATGCTTTAAGAAAAGTGGAAGGAAGTCCAAAAACCTGCCAGGATGGTTTAAAGGTGAGGTCAGAGAGGCTGTTACCAAAAAAAAATATCTTTCAAGAAATGGGAAAAAGCTCCAAATGACAAAAACTGGAAACATAAGCACTGGCAAGTTAGACGCAAGGCATTGATAAGACAGGCAAAGGCAACATTTGAGAAGAAACTTACTGTGGAAGCCAAAACACAAAGACTTTTTCAAGTGCATTCATAGCAAAGAGAGAGAGTTAGTTGGACCATTAGATGATAGAGGGGTAAAAGGGGTAAAAGAGGCACTAAGAGGGGACAAGGCCATAGCAGAGAGACCGAATGAATTCTTTGCTTTGGTCTTTACTGAGGAAGATGTAAGGATGTTCCCCATGACTGAAATGCTATTTAAAGGTGATGACGCAGAAGAATTGAAATAAATATCGATACACCGGGAAGAAGTATTACAACTATTTGATAAAATGAGGAGTAGCAAATCACCTGGACCAGATGGTCTACATCCAAGGATGTTGAAAGAACTGAAATATGAGATTGCAGATCTAATATTAGTTATCTGTGAACTATCATTAAAATCATCTTTAATACTTGAAGATTGGAGGATGGCCAATGTAACACCAATTTTTAATAGGGTTACAGGGGTGATCCGGGAAACTATAGACCAGTGAGCCTGACATCAGTACCAGGAAAAATGGTAGCAATCATTATAAAGAAAAAAATTACTGAACATGTAGATAGTCATGGCTTAATGGGAGACAGCCAACATGGCTTTAAGCCAAGGAAGGCCTTGTCTTACTAATCTGTTATGTTTTTTAAAGGTGTGAATGAACAGGTAGACAAAGGTGAGTTGGTTGATATAGTATACAGTATCTGGATTTTCAGAAAGCCTTTGACAAGGTCCCTCATGAGGGACTCTTGACAAAATTAAAAAGTCATGGGATAGAAGGCAGTATAGTATTGTGGATCAGGAAATGGTTAAAAGATAGAAAGCAGAAGATAGGGCTAAATGGCCAATTTTCCCAATGGAGAAAGATGAATAATGGAGTACCCCAGGGATCTGTGCTGGATCTGCTGCTTTTTAACATACTCGTAAATGACCTGGAAATGGGAGTAACTAGCGAGGTAATCAAATTTGCAGGTGACAAAATTATTATATAAAAATGGAGCATATTCAGGGCTATTTAAATTGGGCAGAGGTACAAAACAATGGTGCCTAATTTCTCCATTGTTGTTTGCAATGGTGATAGAACCACTGGCCAAAAGAGTTAGATGGAATAAGGAAATCCATGGTATAAAGGTAGGTGAAGAGGAATATACAATCTCATTATTCATGGATGATGTCATGTATACATTAGGACAACCTAGGGAATCTATACCAACTTTAATACAAGAAATCAGGAAATATAGTAAAGTATCTGGGTACAAAAAGAATATGGGGAAAACAGAAGTTTTAAAAATTCAGTTGGACCCACAGGAAGAAGGTAAGGTGCGAACCACATTCCCGTTTAAGTGGGCTAATAGAAGTGTGAGATACCTGGGGATCCAGATTAGTGTGGAGGGGTCTGAGTTATATAAGATGAACTATGACCCAGCAATAAAAAGAGTGCTAACGGATGTAGTACTATGGGACAAACCTATTTTCTCATAGATGGGAAGGATTGCCATAGAGTGAAGATGAATATACTACCTCGATTACTCTATTTATGTCTTTGCCCATAGAGATCCCCACCACAATGTTAAACTTGGTGCAGAGAAGAACCTTCTTTCTCTGGAGATGCAGATCTCCAAGGGTATAAAGGAAAATAATGTATAGAGAGAAAAAGGAAGGGGCTTGGCAGTGCCTGAGATAGCAAGGTACTATGAGGCAGCACAGTTGAGAGCGTTAATGGGATGGAGGTTAGAGAGGGGAGTACACTAGAACATGAGATCGTAAGACCAAATTGCCTTACTGATCTGATGTGGCAGAGAAGAGAGGGGAGAGGAAGGGGCCAGGATAGGAACCCCTATGTGGCATGCTCATTTCGAACTTGGGATAGGAAGCATAAGGAGTTGACACAGATGGGGGAAACATTAGAGCACAGCGGATTACACAGTGTGAGGGATTTATGGTGGGAGGAATCTCTGGTATATTTCAAAAGCGGCATGAGAAAAGGTTACAGTACATGGGACAGGTATTAACAGCTTTGGGTCAATTAAGACCATTTGGGGAGCTTCAGCAAGAATTTCAAATAGAGATAAGTGACTGGTATGGTTACTTCCAATTGGCACATTTTTTTTTGGGGGGGGGGAACAAATAAAGGAATGCTTAGATAATAAGGAGAAACAATTTGAAAAGATGTCTAGGATGGGAGATTTATCCAGAGGCGTAATCTCGAGATTGTATAAAGTATTGAGTGGGCAATGGCTGTCTGATTTTGCATGAGATATGATGGGCTGGATTGGCTCTATTACACCAGCAGGAGTGTTATTGAATGAATGGGGGGGGGGGTAGATTTATTTATTTATTTAATTTATTTATTTACATTCTCTTACATACCGTGCTATTCTGCATCAGTGCGGTTTACATTGAACAAACTGAAATTACATTGAACAGGGCATTATAACTTGGAGATAACTATTTACAGGGAACATGGGCTATGGAGGGTTAAGTGGCTTGCCCAAGACCACAAGGAGCACCTGTGGGACTAGAAACCCCATCCCTTCCGGCCCAAGGTTGCTGTCCTCTACTGGGATTTGAACCCCCGACCTTCCGGCCTGAAGTACCTTGCCCCAACCACTAGGCCACTCCTCCACTCCAGGGAAGAGTGAACTGGTGTATATGTTAAAGATGTTTGCGATTGGAGTGCGGATGGAAATAGCAAAGGGGTGGAGGTCAGAGAGAGAACCAGCCCCTGAGAGAATATTAAGCAGACTGGCCTACATCTATAGGATGAGCGAAATTAAAATGTGCATATAAAACACAGGATAGAGGTCTTTCAAAGAAGATGGGAAAGGTATAGGGAATAGTTACAAAAGGAGGACAGCGAATTAATGGGATGAGTTTAATCAAGTTTAGGGAATGTGATAGTAAAATAAGGGGGTGTGCATTACAGGATCCAGTGGAGTGGGGGGGGGGGCGAGAAAGGAACATTAAAAAATATATAGGTACATGAAGAGGAATATATAATGTGATGTAAGAGGAAACATGGTAATTGGGTAATAAATGGAAGATATTTATTTATTTATTTATTTATTTATTTAGACAGTTTTTTTGTATACCGCCTTATCCTTCAATCAAAGCGGTCACAACACAAGTGGGGGATACATTTAACACGTGGGGATATGAGACACACACACTAATACTTACAGGGAACATGGGCAATGGAGGGTTAAGTGGCTTGCCCAAGACCACAAGGAGCACCTGTGGGACTCGAAACCCCAGTCCTTCCGGCCCAAGGTTGCTGTCCTCTAGTGGGATTTGAACCCCTGACCTTCCGGCCTGAAGTACCTTGCCCCAACCACTAGGCCACTCCTCCCAAGATATGAATCAGAAGATAGTTTTGAGATAGAGAGGTATGCCAATTATGGATGTAAGCTCTTTTGTTGAGCTGATGAAGACAGCCAGATATATGATATATCACTGATTATTACATAATTTTCCTCATTTACAATTTGTGCAGTAGCGAATAAAAATCTAAATTAAAAAAAATATGGAAAAACTAGGGGACATTCAATGAAGCTACAGTGTAACCTATTTAAGACTAATAAGAGAAAATATTTTTTCACTCAACGCGTAATCAAACTCTGTCATTCGTTACTGGAGGATGCAGTAAAAACTGTTAGTGTAGTTGGATTTAAAAATAGTTTGGACAAGTACCTGGAGGAAAGGTCCATAAACCATTAAAGAAGACCTGGGTAATCTACTGCTTGCCCCAGTACAAGCATTGTGAAACCTGTGTGTCTTTTGGGAAAACTGCTCGGTACTTGTGACCTAGATTGGCCATTGTTGGAAACATGTTACTGGGCTTGATGGACCTTAGTCTGACCCAGTATGGCATATCTTATTTTCTTATGTTTTTAAAGGGTCCATTTATTGACATAACAAAAATAAATCTAATATAATATTGTGCAGTCAAATTTATTACTGAAAAAAATCCTACCAATGGTGAACTTAATGTACTCAATCAAGCCAGGGTTTATTTTATACATTTCAAGGCAATTTATTATCCAAGAGTGTGGGATGCTATCGAAGGCTTTCTTGCAGTCAATCCATGCTATACTGAGATTTCTGGTTTTCTTGATGGCCTTATTCAATATTAACTGGTCTTGGGGTCCAATGCCCTTCTGTTACATTGCCATGATGTTTTTGGAATCATATGATCATATATTCTTTCAATTTCTACTGCAGTGAATAGCTTATAGAAACATAGAAACATAGAAATATGACGATAGAAAAAGATCACATGGCCTATCTAGTCTGTCCTTCCATAACAACTACAACAGTCCCCTTTTTACCTTTAGAGATCCTCTGTGTTTGTCCCATGCTTTTTTGAATTCAGTTACTGTCCTCATCTCTACCACCTCCACTGGGAGACTATCCCACGGATCCACTACTCTTTCCGTAAAGAAATATTTCCACATATCACTCCTGAATCTATCTCCCTTCACCCTCATCCCATGTCCCCTCGTAGCAGAACTTGCTTTCAATTGAAAGAGGCTCTCTCCCTGAACATTTATGCCACGGAAGTATTTAAACATCTCAATCATATCACCTCTATCCAGCCTTTCCTCTAAGGTGTACATATTAAGATCCTTCAGTCTGTCCTCATATGCTTTATAATGAAGACCACTAATCATTTTAGTAGCCACCCTCTGCACCGACTCCATCCTGTTCACATCTTTTGAAGGTGCGGTCTCCAGAATTGCACACTATACTCCAAATGAGGTCGCACCAAAGACTTTTTTTTTCAATATTTTATTTTGAACCATCAAACAAAACATTAAATACAGAACAAAAGACAATCGCTCCCTGGGGTGGACTCTGATCCCCAAGGTGCGAGATACATAGATGGTTACATAGTTTTTAGGATAGTACCCCTACTTCCCCCCTCCCCCACCCAACCTCCCCCCCAATAAACCCTTCCCCCCCCCTCCTCCCGAAAGCAGTACCCACCCGGACCAGCATATATATATATAACATTACCGAACCTCAGTAGGTCTCCACATACAAACAGGGCTATCAACAGCCTAATTGCAGGGTTACATTACGTGTCCGAGGACTCAATTTTTGAATATAGGGCTCCCACAGTAACCAGAAAGCAGACCATCGCTTCACATGACCTCGCGCAGCCCGACACTCCAGGAGCATAAGTTGATGGAAGGAGTTCCGCCACTCCCAAAAAGAGGGAGGGTGGCTGTCCCTCCACCCACGTAGGATTGGGCCCTTACCCACCAGACATGCCTTCCGCACCAGCCAGCGACTCCATTTCCCCTTTGGAGAGGTGAGACCCAGGAGATCCAAGACGATCAAGGCCGCATCCCAGTGAACAGGTTGTCCAAGGAGGTCGGCCATAAATAGGGCAATTCTGTGCCAGTAGGGGCGTATGCGCGGGCAGCCCCACCACATATGATACAAGGTCGCCAGGGGCTCCGCACAGCGTGGACAGCTACCATCCGCAGTCAAATGGCAGCGAAGGGCTCGCTGCGGAGAGAAGTGAACCCTAGTTAAACACTTAATTTGAATTTCTCGCCAGCGAGCACCATCTGCCAGGCTTGCCACTCTCCGGAGGGCCACCAGAATAGTGCCATGGGGAATCTCCCGACCCAGTTCCGCCCCCCAGGCTCTTTCCACACCGCTGTAGTCTGGCTGTGGTCGAAACTGCTCCAACCGAAGATGAAAGGTCCGAATAGACGTCCGTTCGACTTCGCCAAACCCAAAAAACGCTATTATCTGGGCCGAGCGGTCGCCACAGAGTTCCGACCTTGGAAGGGAAGCCACGTAGTGGGCCACTTGCATATATGCAAAGAAATGTAGGGGCCCCAATTCATATTCGCGGGATAGCATGGGAAAGGGCTTAGGTTTGCCCGCCAGGTCCACCACATGGCCCAGAGTATGCACTCCTCTCTCCCCCCACAGACGAAAAGCTGCGGTTTCAGTGCCTGGGGTAAAATTGGCATTGCCCCGAATAGGTAACCAGCTCGACACCTGCCACCGACGGCCCCAATAGGCATTCAATTTCCGCCAGGTTTTATAAACCGGGGCCAATAACACGCTGTCCGCCAAATGCGTAGGCCACCTACTTACCTCCAGGTGCAAAAGGGCCCGTAAAGAGTGGGGTGCCACGTATGCCTCCTCAAATGCCCTAGGGGTATAAAGATCGTTATCCCCGAGCCAGTCCCCCAAATGGCGGGCTTGACAAGCCAGTACATAAGCACCAAGATCTGGGAGCCCCCATCCCCCCCCCATGGATCCTCCCCATTAGTCTACGATAAGAGATACGAGCTCTCGACCCCCTCCATAGAAAGCCCCGAAATTCCGCCTCAAAGCGCCCGATATCCCTACGAAGGATCCAAACAGGGAGGGTCTGTAGCCAATATAAGATCCGCGGCAGGAGGAGGACCAATTTGATCGCCGCAATTCTCCCCATAAGGGATAGAGGGAGGGGTAGCCACGCCTGCAGCTGAGTCCTCACCTTGGTCAACATCCATCGCAAGTTAGTCCTATATAGGTGACCTGAATGACAGGACAGTACAATCCCCAGGTATAGGAACTGGTGCTCAGCCCATCAAAGGGGAAATTCGCCCACCCAGCTGCCCCGAAGTCGTCCAGAGACATCAAGGGCTTCAGACTTATCCCTATTGATACTAAACCCTGCAAACTGCCCGAAGGCGCAGAACTCCTGCAAAAGAAGGGGTAGGGAGTCCCCGGGAGAAAGCAAGTGTACCAACAAGTCATCGGCAAAGGCCGAAATCTTAAATACCTGAGGTCCAATACCTACTCCCTGGATTGTCCGCATACCCGCCACACGGCGTAGAAGAGGGTCCAAAGAAAGAACAAAAAGGAGAGGAGAGAGGGGGCAGCCCTGACGGGTCCCCCTCTGCAGCGAAAAAGGCTCTGATATGACCCCATTACAGAGTATCGCTGCGGTAGGATTGGCATACAAACTGTCGACCATGTTACAGAACGACGGCCCCAAACCATACTGAGGGAGGATGAATCTCAAGTATTGCCAATCCACCCTGTCAAAGGCTTTTTCTGCGTCAAAACTAATCAAGAGAGAGGACAGGTGTCTATGCTGAACCCATTCTAAAGACGCGATGATCTTGCGTAAGTTACGGACCGCGTATCGCCCCTTAACAAAACCGACCTGGGACTCATGGACCAGCTGCCCCAAGAACTCCGCCAAGCGGTCCGCCAAGATCTTAGCCATTAATTTAAGGTCGAAATTAAGCAAGGAAATCGGACGATACGAGGCCGCGGAAAGAGGGTCTTTTGCCAGTTTGGGGATAAGAACAATATGAGCATGGTTAGCCCCCCACCGAAAAGAGCCCTGCTGCGCTCTCCGATTATGTACGGCAGCCAGCGTTGGGGAGATCTGTTCATTGAGAATTTTATAGAATTCGGCGCCTAGACCATCGGATCCTGGGGATTTGTAGCAACTGGCTTTGGAAATAGCCCCTTGCAGCTCAGCCACCGTAATTGGCTGATCTAACTGTGCTCTTTGCTCTATTGAGAGGCGAGGCAAGTCCAGTC
Source organism: Ichthyophis bannanicus (assembly GCA_033557465.1). NCBI lineage: Eukaryota > Metazoa > Chordata > Amphibia > Gymnophiona > Ichthyophiidae > Ichthyophis > Ichthyophis bannanicus. The sequence goes on along the minus strand of CM066034.1, from coordinate 834,302,648 downwards.
CCCTCACATAATCCGCCATCTGCGTGGGAGAAGTCGCCTCCGCAGCGTAAAGATTCTGAAAGAAGGAGCGAAAAACACGCGCTATCGCCGGGCTTTCCCTGTGTAAGGTCCCAAGATCATCTCGCAAGGCGGGCACCAATTTAGAGCCCCGGGGTCCACGAAGGCACCGAGCCAATAACTTCCCCGGCTTGTCCCCATAGCGGTACAATTGATAGCGATAATACAATACTGACTTCTTTGCTCTCTGGTGTAGAAGTTCGTTTAATTCCATTTGAGAGTCCCATAGCTGCTTTTTTAACCCCGCAGTGGGAGTGTGAGCCCAGCGGCGTCGCATTTTCGTCACCAATCTCTCTAAGACCATAATACGTTCGGCCCTTAATCGTCGTTTTCTGGCAAGAAACCCAATTATATCTCCCCTCAGTACGACCTTTGCTGTTTCCCAGAGCAATTCTGGGTCATCTTGATGACCCCTATGGTCGGCTTCGAATTCCTGCCACCGCCGCTGAATAAATGAGCGAAATTGGGCGTCTCTATATAATTCCAATGGAAAACGCCATTGAAAGGCCCGTGAAGTACTCCCACTCCAGAAGACTTCCATCCACACAAATGCATGGTCAGATATCTCTACAGGCCCTATCTGGGCGTCCCCCACCTTGGCAAACAGCCCAGCGGATAACAAGTAGTCTATACGTGCACTTGTGCCATGGGCCCGGGATTGGTGTGTGTAGTCCCGCTCGACCGGATGTAGTAATCGCCATGGATCCACTAGCCCCAGCCTGGAACAGAAACGTCGCATTGCCCGAACCGTCGCCATTCTTTCTCTTTGCTCCCCCGCTTTAGAGGTATCGAGATCGACGTCCATGACCCCGTTGAAGTCCCCCCCCAGAATAACGGGGAGCTCCGGCAACGTCTCAAGTGTGGAGGCAATGCGCGCATACAGGGACAAATCGAGTACATTGGGACAGTACACGCTACCAAGAACTACCGGCCTCCCCTCAAGGACTCCCCGCACCAGTACATATCTGCCCGTCGGATCAACGAGGTCTTTCACCACCTCCATCCTTACACGTTTGTGTATCAAAAGCACTACCCCTCCCTTCTTACCAAGAGCTGGGGCCCCCCAGACCTGTCCCACCCATTCCCAGCAGAGTTTACGGTGTTCGTCGGCAGTCTGGTGGGTTTCCTGAAGCATAGCGATGTCTGCTCCCTGCCTAGCCAGGGCCTGCAAAATTTTTGCCCGTTTGATCGGACTACCCAGGCCACAAACATTCCAGGAGATTATCTTAAGTGGCATGTATTATTAAACTGGACACAGAAGTGTCTGTTATGTACCATACAGAATATAGGGAAGACACCCCCCCAGCCTGGGGTCCTCCCCCATAGCCCTTCAAAGACAGTCCTCGGCCCGTCCCTACCTCAACTGGTCCCCAAAAGTACAGCATTCCGTCTCCCCCCTCCCCCCCTTTCCCCCCCTTAACTACTCCCTCTCCCCCTCTTTCCCTCCCCCTCCCTCCCTCCGCCCCCCTTCGATTCCTTATTTCTACTACCATCCTCTTCTCCTCTTCAGTGAATTCCTAGATGCGTGTGGTACCCCTCCACTCCTCCAGCGCCCCGATTCCGCTACAGGCCACCCCTCCCCCCCGGCCCCCCCAAAGATACAACCACCACCCGGGCCTCTCCCCGCCCATCCCCTACACCCAGAAGAAACAACCAACATCTCTACTTAAAGGCAGTCAAGTCAAACCCGGCAACCCTCCGCCCCCACACCAATTACCATCACCATCACTTTACAGTCCAAAGCAGGATGCTCTAAACTTGTTCACCAAGGCAATAGTCTTCTCCTCCGATCCTCAGGACTCGGCTGCCACTGCGGCCCTCCGCCGTATCTCCTCCACGTAGGGCGTTGCTGCTGTCGCGGAGTCAAAAGTCCGACGGATCCTGTCATGGGTGAAGACCAATCGGGCGGGATATTGCACCATGAATTTAATATTATTGTCTATCAGGGTCTGGCACAATGGTCCATAATCTCGTCGCCGCTGCCCCAGGGCTGCTGAGTAATCCTGAACAATACGTATCCGGGCATTGTCCTTCTGAATGGTCCCTTTCTTTCGCGCTGCACGGAAGACCGCTTCTTTCTGTGGGAATCTCAGGAACCGTGCTATTGTCACCCTGGGTCGGGTATCGTTGGTTCTCCTAGGTCCAACCCGGTGTGCCCTCTCTATTTGCACTGAGGCACCTTCAAGTTCATTCGCCAGGAGTTGTTTCACCAGATCTTCTAAGTAGGATTGCAGGTCCCGATCCTCGACGGTATCTGGGATCCCAAGAAATCTCAGGTTATTACGGCGGGATCTATTTTCTAGGTCATCTAGTTTGGCTTCCTGCCCCTGAAGCAGTTTTTTCACCCGAGCCATCTCCCACTGTAGCTCCAGCATGTGCTCCTCTGACTTCTCTATCCGGTGCTCCGCCTCTTGTAGTCGGCCGCCCAAGGCCTCCACTGAGGTCTGGACAAGGTCCATACGGCCCCGCAGGTCCTCAAACTGAGCAGACAGCGCCCCCGCTACGGCTATGGAAATTTCATCCACCATCTCTGCTGCGGTCTTAGCCTCCCCCTTCAGCGGTGAGGATTGCTCCCCCCCCCTTGGGCGGCAGGGGGGTCTTCTCCTTCTCCACCCGGCGGCCTCCCTTTTATTTTATTTATTTATTTAACAGTATTTCTAAACCGCCTTATCTTAAAAATCAAGGTGGTATCACGGCAAACAATCAGGTCAGGTGAGTGTGTTATACATGCAGTGGGGGGAAATTGAGTGTGTGTCGTGTTGTGTGTTAGATTGGTATGAGCTATTTACAGAGTGGGCTATATACAGAGGTGCAAAAACAAATTCCATGCATACATTGGTTAGGCGGGATCATGCGCTGTTGTTCATTCTCTGAAGTTATGTGATGTGTCCATAGTGTTCTATGAACAGTATGGTTTTTAGCTGTTTTCTGACGTCTTTTAGGTCTGTAGCGGCCCTCAAGTCGTCCGGGAGTTTGTTCCATATTGTTGGAGCGGCCATTGAGAGTGCTCTGTCTGTTGTGTCCTTGCGTGTGTGTTTGTATTCACTGGGGGTGCTGACTCTGTTGTGGGTTTGTTTTCTTCTGGGACGCGTACTGGTGTCTGATTGTATGAGTGTGTGTAGGCTGTTGGCTGATGTGTGGTGTTTGATCTTGAATATGTTTATGATAGTTTTGTATTTGATGCGTGCACCGATTGGAAGCCAGTGTAAGTCTTTTAAGGTGGGTGTGATGTGCTCCTGTCTTGCCGTTCCTGTTATGATTCGTGCAGCAGTGTTTTGTGCTAGTTGTAGAGGTTTGAGGGCTTGTTTCGGTAGGCCGAGGTATATCGGATAGGTTTGATCTATGATGAATCAGTTGAGATAATTGATATTATAAGCCTATCTATGAAAAAATCCCCTGAAGAAACAAAAAGACTGTGAAACGCAGAGGCGCCCAGTCTGGCGTTGGGACATTGAAGATAAGTCACAAGATAAGCTTGATTATTATCATACTTTATACTATCTAACTGGATTTTTGAAAAAAAACGTTAAGCAAAAGTTATAAAAAAAGAATTTAAAATGGGTCGTTGATGCAAAGAAGGAGCACTACGTGATGCTTATCACAAATTGCTGCCCACGAGTCTGAGACCCGGTTATAAACAGATGAATTGATGTTAGTCTAAGTTGTGTATTGAGCAATTTATTGAGCCATTTAATTAAGGAAATATTCACGGGTTGGAGTAATTGGATATATATATTGGCTGAACATTCTTCAAGCTTAGCTAGATCCCTCCTCATGTTATCTACCCCTCCCTGGGTGTCTACTCTATTGCAGATTTTGCTATCATCCGCAAAGGGGCAAACCTTACCTGAAAGCCCTTCCGCTATATCACTAACAAAGATGTTAAAAAGAATCGGATCAAGAACAGATCCCTGGGGCACACCACTGGTAACATCCTTCTTCTCAGAGTGAGCTCCATTTACCTGTACTCTTTGTCGCCTCCCACCCAACCAATTTCTAACCCAAGCAGTAACTTTAGGGTCCATCCCTAGGGTGCTCAGTTTGTTTATAAGTCGCCTGTGAGGAACAGTGTCAAAGGCTTTACTGAAATCTAAATACACCACATCTAGGGATCTCCCTCGGTCCAACTCCCTGGTCACCTAGTCAAAGAAATCAATCAAATTTGTCTGACAAGACCTGCCTCTGGTGAATCCATGCTGCCTTGGATCCTGTAATCCGCTGGACTCCAGAAACCTCACTATTTTCTCTTTCAGCAGCGTTTCCAATAATTTACTCACCACCGAAGTTAAACTAACCGGCCTGTAGTTTTCAACCACATCCTTACTTCCGCTTTTGTGTAAAGGCACCACATGAGCCTCTCTCCAGTCCTTTGGCACCACTCCCGACTCCAACGAGGCATTGAAAAGGTCAGTCAGTGGAGCTGCCAGAACGTCTCCAAGTTCCCTCAGTATTCTTGGGTGTATCCCATCCGGTCCCATCGCTTTGTCGTCTTTAAGTTGAGACAGTTTCTCACGAACACAGTCTTTTGAAAATTGTTCAAGATGTCCTTTGCTTCTGTTCCTATTTCTGGGTGTTTTCTGAGGTCCTGCTACTGGTTCTTCATCTGTGAACACAGAACAAAAATATTTGTTAAGCAATTCCGCTTTATCCTTATCAGCTTCTACATATTCCTCCCCTACACCCTTGAGTCTGAGAATACCACTCTTGCTCTTCCTCTTCTCACTAATATATCTGAAAAATGTCTTATCCCCCCATTTTATTGCATTGGCTATTTCCTCCTCTTTTTGAATCTTTGCCTTCTTGACTACTTTGCTAGCTTCTCTAAGTTTTTCCAAATACAGATGCCTGTCTTCCTCTCTCTGTGATCTCTTGTATTTCATGAAGGCCTCCCTCTTTTTCTTCACTTTTTCAGCTACTTCTTTCGAAAACCATAGCGGTCTCCTTTTCCTTTTACCTTTATTTACCATTTTAACAAAAAGTTTGGTTGCCCTTAAAATATCCCCTTTAAGTTCTTCCCACTGTTTTTCTACATCCCTCAGCTGTTCCCATCCAACTAACGACTCCCTGAGGTATTGGCCCATCTTCGCAAAGTTAGTCTTCCTAAAGTCTAAGATCCTCACCTTGGAATGGATTCTAACAGCCCTAGTCCTAATACTGAACCACACCATCTGGTGATCACTGGATGCAAAATGATCTCCCACTACAACATAAGAAACACTTTCACCATTGGTAAGCACCAAGTCCAGTATGGCCGCTTCACGTGTGGGGTCTGTTACCAATTGCCTGAATAGTTCTCCCTGTAGAGAATCCAGGATCTCCTTACTTCTAGATGATACTGCAGCAGGAATGTGCCAGTCGACATCTGGCATATTGAAATCTCCTATCAGTAGCACTTCCCCTTTCCTAGCAATGCTGTGCATGTCTTCGATTAACTCTGTCCACCTCTTCCTCTTGTAAGGGAGGTCTGTATATCACAGCAATGTAAATAGATTTCTCTTTCCCTCTTTCTAGTTTAACCCACAATGCCTCCCCTCTCCCTTTTAAGCTCTGTAATTCCAAAGCTTTAATAGTAGTTTTTACATATAGTGCCACTCCTCCTCCCCTACTTCCTACCCTGTCCTTTCTGAATAAAGTATAGCCAGGTATAATTACATCCCAATCACTGTTCCCTCTAAGCTGTGCGCGTGTGCGCGCGCACACACCTCACTGAGCGAGCGCACATACTTTACAACAGAGCGCACAAAAATTACGGTTCTGATTCTGATAGAAAACAACACAGACATCATAAAATTTAAAAGTTGTTGTGTATTTATGGTTTTCACACGTGCCACACTATTTTCTAGTGCAATCAATGTGGTGTACATACTGTATTCTGACGTGTAGTCAAATTTTAAAGTATATAACTCCGAGTGTCATTATGTGGCGCACAAAAATTTTACCTTCCTTCAAAAGCTGCACAGCTGATATTTTATGCGCACACAGCCTACAGAAAATTAGAGGGAACATTGATCCCAATCATGGTTTTCTGTGAACCATGTTTCTGTAACTGCCACTAAATCCAAGTCAGCCACTCCCACCAAAGCTTCAACATCAGGGATCTTATTTCCCATGCTACGGGCATTTATACACACTGCTTTCCATATGTTACCCCTGTTACCCATTTCTATAAAGTTATTTATGTTTCACCCACCTGGGGGCTTTCACTACCCTGGGGGCTTTCTTCATCCATCCCCAACGAATCTAGTTTAAAGCCCTCTTCAGTAGATTAGTCAGTCTACTACTGAAGACGCATTGACCTTTCTTGGACAGATGGATGCCATCTCTGCTCTGCAACCCTTGGAACAGCATCCCATGGTCTAGGAAACCAAAACGCTCTCAATGACACCATCCACGCAGCCATGCATTCATCTCCAGGATGCGAGCCTCTCTGCCTTGGCTTTTACCCTCAACAGGGAGGATTGAAGAGACCACCTGTGCACCTAACTGCTTCATCCTCTGTCCCAGAGCCATGAAGTCACTTTTGATACGTTCTGAGGTATACCTTATAAGTTGTAGGTACACACATTCTATTTATTTATTTATTTATTTAAAGTCTTTTCTATACCGCGCTCTTCAAATTCAACTCGGTTTACAAACATCAGTTTTGTCCAGGCACATTATTGGTCTATAACCTTTGGGAATATTACTTAGATCCCCCTTTGGAAGGAGAAATGTTATTTCTGTTATAAGCCATTGTGGTGTTAAATCTGTCTGCTTAATCAACTGATTTTGGATCTTGGAGTGATGTTAACTGGTATAGCCAAAGTTTGGTCATTCCACCTGGGTCATTCCAGTATAGGGTGCTTTTTAGCCTGCTTTCCAACTCTTTCATTGTTATTTCAGGCCATTCCATAGGTTTAATATTTGCCTTTTCTAAATTCTCCCATATGCAGGGTAACCATTCTTCTTGATTGTGCTCTATAGGGTCCTTGTATAATTTTCTCCAGAAGGCTTCTGTTTCAGATTTGGTTGGTGGTGATTTTATCATACTAATGCTCTTTCCCAATTCAACTACTACTATTACTGATCATTTGTATAGCAGTATAAGGTGTACACAGCACGGTACAGACACACATAAAAAACAGTCCCTGCTCATCAGAGCTTACAATCTCGTCAAGACAGACAACACAACTGCTGAGGACAAGGATATATCTTGGGGAATGATAAGGAAACACACAGGAGACTAAGTGGATCAGGATCCAAAAGCAGCCTCAAAGAGGTGAGTTTTCAGTCTGGATTTGAAAAGGGCCAGAGATGAAGCCTGACATGCAGACCCAGGAAGTTTGTTCCAGGCACAAGGAGCAGCAAGGTGGAAGGATCAAAGTCTGGAGTTGGCAGTAGAAGAGAAGGGCACAGATAGAAGTGATCTGCCAGCATTGCGGCGTTCCCGAGGAGGGGTGTAGGGAGAGATGAGAGAGGAGCAGCAGAATGAGTGCACTTACAGTATAGGTCAGTAGGATAAGATTAAACTGTATATGGAAATGGATAGGGAGCCAGTGAAGCAACTTAAGGAGAGGGGTTGCATGAGCATAACTAGGCTGGTGGGCAGCTGAGTTATCCTCCAAGGTAACTTCTTTAGATAGAGCATTCCATTTAATACAAGCCTGATATGAAAATAGTTTATCTGTGGTCTTTTTATTTAATGGTAGACACAGATGGTCAAAAACGTGACATCTAAGTTGGAGCAAAATGATCTGTTAGATTGATATAATTTAGCCATGTTGCAGGTATAAAAGGCCACGTGACTATGTAATAACTTAAAAATCAAGCATAATAATTTAAATTATTCTATCCTGAATGAGCAACCAGTATAATTCTTTTAAGTATGGAGAGCTATGATCTGTAGCATGAGCACGAAAAATTAATTTGGCTACTGTATTTCAAAATACTTGCAATCTGGACAATTGTCCAGATAGAAAGACCTAAATATAAAGCATTACATTAATCCAACTGGGAAAGAACAACAGATGGAAGAAGAATCCCAAAATGCATTTCAATTAGACATGATTGAATTTATCTTAACAATCTCAGTTTAAAAACACTTTGACTTGTTGCGATTTTCTGTAGTCAAAACAGACTCTAAATAGATCCCCAAAAACTTCAAAGTAGCAAGCAAAGGTAAATTTAATCCTGCAATAGCAGGGCTAAAGCAGGCATAATAGTAATAGGCTCATTTCTGCCACTGTCCTGCTCCCACCCCAGCTGCTGCTGTCACCCCTCTCTGGGACCTGCAGCAATAGCAATGACAATAAAACATCAAAGCAGAGCTCTAAAGGGACAGCCATCCCAACCCCTCCGACACAGACCTCCTGTTAGCATCGGACAGGAACCAGCAGGTCAAAGCACAGCACCAACATCATGCAGCATTTGAGAGGCTCTGGTAAATGCTGCTTTGCTGTTTCATTGTCATTGCTGCCGCTACTCGTCCCAGAGAGGGGCGGCAGTGGCAGTAATGGCAAGAATGTGCTGCCCTCTACAGTTTGGTGCTCTAGGCAACCACCTTGTTCTCCTAGTGGTAATGCCAGCCCTGTGAGCAACCTGTAGATAACTATTAAGAATAGTCTATACTGAATCTGTAGAACCATGACAAGGAACTACAAGCAGAATATCATCTGCATAAGAATAACACAAGATATCAGTGTTAGAAAACAATAAGCCCAGTGAACGCAAATAAATATTTATTTATTATTTATTTATATTCTCTTATATACCGCGCTATTCTGCATCAGTGCGGTTTACATTGAACAAACTGAAATTACATTGAACAGGGCATTATAACTTGGAGATAACTATTTTACAGGGAACATGGGCTATGGAGGGTTAAGTGGCTTGCCCAGGACCACAAGGAGCACCTGTGGGACTAGAAACCCCAGTCCTTCCAGCACAAGGTTGCTGTCCTCTAGTGGGATTTGAACCCCCGACCTTCTGGCCTGAACTACCTTGCCCCAACCACTAGGCCACTCCTCCACTCCTAAACAAATAGGGGGACACTGAGGAGCCCTGCAGTCCTTGTAAGGACTTTATCTAATGAACCATCGTCAGAACAAAAATGTGATATTCACCCACAAGAATTTGCTGATTACCTGCAATCTAAACTCCTGCAGACAGATGAGCTACAGAATACAGTTATCCAAGAATCAACTAGCCAAAACACCTTATCTTCACTTTCTGCACCCTCAGCTAAACAAATTGAAGACACAGTCTCCTCACTCAATACCTCCACCGCTCAAACCGATCCTTGCCCAGCCTTCTGGATAAAGGAACTTAGAAGTGTATTCAGCCCATTCATTGCAAGAATCATGAACCTCTCTTTCTCAACTGGATCATTCCCATCTGCTCTAAAGCTCACATCCATCAGACCATTATTAAAAAATTCCAAATTAGACCCTAAAAGCGCTGACTCATACAGGCCTATCGCTAGCATTCCCCTCCTAGCAAAAATTTTTGAAAAAGAGGTGCAACGCCAAATTCAAGACCACATAGACTCCACAGCTCCTCTCGACTACTTTCAACATGGCTTCAGAGAACACCATGGAGTTGAAACACTCCTCACCACCCTCCTCAATAACATACTCACCAGTATAGACAACATCCGCCAAGGCGTCGTGCTAATCTTCTTAGATATAGCAGCAGCGTTTGATTCGGTAAATCACGAGATACTCATTACACGATTGAAGGAAAAAGGCATCGGTAGTTCAGCGCTGGAATGGTGCAAATCTTACCTCAACACCAGAATGCAATATGTAAAATCTGCAACAGGAGAATCAATCCTTTTCCACCAAAAACAAGGAGTACCGCAAGGGTCATCTCTTTCATCTCTCATGTTTAACATCTACATGCAGCCCATCTGCAATATCATCAGATCTTTTAACGTGGAAGGTATGATATATGCAGATGACATCCTACTTTATATGCCATTTTCTACAATGCAATTGGATCTACTTCCCATAATAAATTGCTTCAATGCCGTATCAGAATGGCTCCTCTCACAGAACCTCCGCATCCAACATAAGAAAACTGAGGTTCTCTTTGTTACAAGAGACCCTAACTTCATTCCACCAGCACAAATAAGCGTCAAAGGAGCTGATCTATCCACCAAGGAAGCAATAAGATACCTTGGAGTCACACTGGACCACCGTCTCAATATGAAATCACACGTTAACAATATAAACAAAGGCTGTATACTTCAAGATACGCACACTCAGGCATCTACGCTCATTACTAGACCCAGACGATTTTAGAACCATCTTCCAAGCACTCATCCTACCACATTTCGATTTCGCCAATTCAATTCTACAAGGTCTCCCACAATCCACCCTAAGTTCTCTTCAACTTGCCATGAACACTGCTGCAAGGGTTTTACAAGGAGCATCCAGGAGTAATCACGTGACACCAATTCTCAAACATCTTCACTGGCTCCCGATACAAGGCAGAATCATATTCAAAACCCTAATTCTCACATACAAGGCCATATATGGTTTATCTGCAAACTCTCTAACTGATCTCACACAAGTTTTACCTTCAACTAGAACCAGAAGAAAAATAGCGACAAACACCCTAATAATGCCGAAGGCCATAACAACCTGTAGCCAAGCAACAGCGAACAGAGCCTTCATGTTTTGCGCACCAAAACATTGGAACTCCCTACCACCCGAAATTCGTGCCATAACCGGCATAGTCCAATTCAGAAAGGCCCTCAAACATAACCTATTCATCAAATACTACCCCACTTAAAGTCCATAATACTCACCACAAACTTAACACAATCCCCTCCTTTTCCAAACATTATTGATAATATTACATAAATACTTCTCTCATGTGATCAAATTAGCAGATCAATATTCTATGTATATAGTTCAATGTATATAGTTTTACCCCCCATATTATCCATGTTGATCTTATCCAAATTTATTTTCCTGTTTTATGTAATACCGAGCAGCCTGTTGTTCTGGTCTTTGGTTCTCTGTAAACCGCGCTGATTGTAAATAGCGCGGTATATAAAAAATTGAAATAAATAAAAATAAAATATAAATAAAATAAGTGAGAGATCTTGGCCAAATTTTACCTTATAGCTTCCATTCTTTAAAAGATCTTGAAATGAAGAAATACACAACCAGAAATACCCCATTCACTTTGTTTCAACACTAAAAGACCATGATTTAACAGATCAAAAGCACCAGTTAAGTCCAGTTGCATAAGAATGGCCTTTTTACCTTTATCTTGAAGAAGATGAATCTCATACGCTAAAAACGACAATAACGTTTCAATAATATAGAAACTACGAAAACCCAATTGAGATGGATGCAAAATATTATGCTTATCAACATATTATTGCAATTGTTTAGAGACCACTCCTTCCATTAATTTGGCAAAAAAAAAGATAAACTTGCAACCAGTCAGTGAATATAAATCACTATTCTTATCTTTAGGAATGGGAATTGAGGTAAGATTATAACAGCTTTAATACATGGCTCCAGACATGGTGCAAACAAGAAGGATTCAGATTTATTGATGACTGGGGCAACAGATGGAACAACAAGAGACTATACTGTGCTGGACTACATCTCTCTATCGCAGGGAAAAGAATCCTAGTGAAAAATTCAAGCAATATGTGGATATGCATTTAAACTAGAAAATGGGGGTGACAAATGTGGAAGGTCAAGTTCTGGACATCACCCCCTGCAAAGGCAGATTAAAATCAGAAACAGCCACACTTTTAAACCATACATTAAAAACAAGTGGGAAGATGTAGGCAGAACAAAATCAATTCAAAATACACACAAGCCAGTTAAATGCTGGAAAGCAATGAGCACAAATGCTCGAAGCTTAGCCAACAAAGTTCCAGACCTGGAAGCCCTAATGATGGAAATGGATTTGGACATTGTGGCCATTACAGAAACATGGTTTAATGAATCGCACGATTGGGATATAGCCATAGCTGGCTACAATCTATTCAGAAGAGACAGAGAAATTGGAAGAGGAGGAGGAGTAGCCTTGTATGTCAGAAGCAATATTATAGCTACTGAAATGCAGGGGGCATGGGGAAAAGAAGAAGCGCTTTGGATTGTGTTGGAAAGAGGAGATGGCACTGTCATCCATACTGCTGTAGTCTACAGACCTCTGACACAAATTGAAGAGATAGATAACGAATTGATTATAGATATTGCCAAGATAGCCACAAAGGGGGAAGCGATCATATTGGGAGACTTTAATCTACCTGATGTGGATTGGATTACTCCTTCTGCAAATATGGAAAGAAGCAAAAAAATTGTGGATGCTCTCCAAGATGCATTACTTAGACAAATGGTGATGGAACCAACCAGGGAAAGCTCAACGCTGGATTTAGTGCTCACCAACGGTGATAGCGTGTCGAATGTCTGCGTGAGTGCCCCTGTGAGCAGCAGCGATCATCACACGGTGCAGTTTGAGATAAAAGCCATGGTACAGGCCAATCATAGCAAGCTCAAAGTCCTAAACTTCAAAAACACAGACTTCAATAAAATGGCCGAGTACCTAAAGGAGGAGCTGACAGGGTGGAAGGAGATAAGGGAAGTGGAATTGCAATGGGCTAAACTAAAAGGGGCAACAGATAAATACATAAGAAAAGTGAACAAAAACAAGAGAAGAAAACCTGTTTGGTTTTCCAAAGAAGTGGCTGCTCAGATAAAGGCAAAAAACACAGCTTTACACAAAATTCAAAAGCTTGCAAACAGAGGAACACAGAAATGAATACAGGATCAAACTCAAAGAGACAAAAAGAGAAATAAGGATAGCAAAATCAAAGGCAGAGGAAAAGATGGCTAAAGATGTGAAGTGTGGCGACAAAACTTTCTTCAGGTATATTCGGGAAAGGAAGAAGATCAGAGGTGGAATTGCAGGACTCAGAAGTGCTGCGTATGGACTCGTGGAAAGTAACAGTGAAAAAGTGAAATTGCTAAACGAATACTTCTGCTCTGTTTTTACTAAAGAAAGTCCTGGAGAAGGACCTCCTGTGACTCCCAAATATAAAAATGGAAACGAAGTAGATACACCATTCACAGAAGATGAAGTGTTAGAACAGCTTGCAAAACTGAAAGTGGACAGAGCTATGGGACCGGAAGGGATACATCCCAGGATACTGAAAGAGCTCAGAGAGGTTCTTGCAGGGCCGTTAAAGAATGTTTTCAACAGATCCTTGGAAACAGGAGAGGTTCCTCAGGACTGGAGAATGGCTGATGTCGTACCTCTACACAAAAGTGGTGATAGGGAAGAAGTGTCAAACTACAGGCCTGTGAGCCTTACCTCGGTGGCGGGAAAAGTAATGGAGGTGCTCCTGAAAGAGCGAATAATGAACTTTCTCAAAACCAACAGGATGCAAGACCCGAGGCAACATGGTTTTACCAAAGGACGATCCTGCCAAACAAATCTGATTGAGTTCTTCGACTGGGTGACCAGGGAACTGGATCAGGGGCATGCAATGGATGTCATCTACCTCGATTTCAGCAAAGCCTTTGATACTGTTCCTCATAGGAGGTTTATCAATAAACTCAGTAGCTTGGGGACGGATCCCAAGATGGTAAATTGAATCAGAAATTGGTTGACTGACAGACAACAGAAGGTGATGGTAAATGGAGCTCACTCAGATGAAGGGAAGGTGATTAGTGGGGTGCCACAGGGATTGGTCCTGGGCCCAGCACTGTTCAATGTATTTGTGAGCGATATTGCAGAAGGACTGAATGGAAAAGTCTGTCTTTTTGCAGATGACACAAACATTTGCAACAGAGTGGACTCCCCCGAGGGAGTGGTTAACATGAGGAAAGATATACAAAAGCTGGAAGAATGCTCTAATACTTGGCAATTAAGATTTAATGCAAAGAAGTGCAGAGTCGTGCACTTGGGTAGCAGAAATCCAAGGGAAATGTACGCGTTAGGGGGCGAGAGGTTGGTGTGCACGGATCAGGAGAAAGACCTTGGTGTGATTATTTCTGAAGATCTCAAGGTGGCAAAACAGTGCGACAAGGTGGTGGCAAAAGCCAGAAGGATGTTGGGCTGCATATAAAGAGTAATTACCAGCAGAAAGGAAGAGGAACTTATGACAATGTACAAGTCACTGGTGAGGCCTCACTTGGAATACTATGTTCAGTTTTGGAGACCGTATCTTGCAAAGGATGTAAAAAGACTGGAAACTGTTCAGAGGAAGACGACCAAAATGATTTGGAGCCTGCGTCAGAAGCCTTATGAGAAGAGACTTGAAGACCTAATCATGTACACTTTGGAGGAGAGGAGGGACAGGGGATATATGATTCAGACCTTTAAATACTTAAAGGGAAATAATGAACAATCAAACCTCTTCCAAACAAGGGGAAGCTGTAAAACTAGAGGGCATAAGATGAAGCTGCAAGGGGGTAAATTGAAAGGCAATGTCAGGAAATACTTTTTCACTGAAAGGGTGGTGGATGCTTGGAACGCCCTCCCGATGGAAGTGGTGGGGGCAAACACTGTGATGGAATTCAAAATGGCATGGGACAGACACAGTGGATCCCTTTACAGCAACAGGATAAAATCAAAATAAATTGAACCATCTAAATTCTCAACAAATAAAGGGTGTCCTACATGGAGTGGTGGGTTCACCCCTAAACAAGGACGTGGGGAGGGGCAGCCTGCATGGAGCGGCAGGTGCAACTACTCTTGCCATCATACTGGGCACACTTGATGAACTATACTGGTCTTTATCTGCCGTCATTTACTATGCTACTATGTTACTAAGAACATAAGAAATGCATACTGGATCAGCCCAAGGCCCTCAGGCCCAGTACCCTATTTCCAAAGGTGGCCAATCCAGGTCACAAGTACTTGGCAGGATCCCAAAAAGGTACACAGATTCCATAATGCTTGTCCTCGGGTAAGCAGTGGATTTCCCTGGTCCTCCTTAATAATGGTTTATGGACTTCAAGAATTTGATTACGCGTTGAGTGAAAAAATATTTTTTCTTATTAGTCCTAAATGGGCTACACTGTAGCTTCATTGCATGTCCCCTAGTCTTTCTGCTTTTTGAAGGAGTAAACAACTAATCTACATTTACCCGATCCACTCCGTTCATTAATTTATAGACCTCTATCATATCTACCCTCAGCCATCTGAGGAAGTGTATCAGCAAATGAAAGGCCAAAAATAAGCATATTTAATTTATGTAAGATTCCCTCTGAAATTTCAAAAAAAGAGCAGTAGAACAAGGATTAAGCAGATAGTTGTTGCAGCCCAGGATAGATTACAGACAAGATAGTTCACATCAAGCATAGACAAAAATGACAAAAAGACATATGTAGGCTCTTTAAGAAAGAACTGGAAACCGCTACTCATCTCATAGCTGGCTGCAAAGTTCTGATGGCAGAAAATTTCTACACTGAAAGGCATAATAAAGTAGCACTAGAAACTCTGTAAACACTACAACATTGCTGTACTAGGAAAAGCACTGGGAGTGTGACCCTAAGAGAATTTCAGAGAATGAAAGTGTTATGATCAACTGGGATATTCCCATTCCAACTGATACAAAGCTAGACTCAAGGAAACCCAATATAGTCATAAAGGAGACTATAAGAACATAAATGCCATACTGGGTCAGACCAAGGTCCATCAAGTCCAGTTTCCTGTTTCCAACAGTGGACAGTCCAGGCCACAAGTATCCGGCAGGTTCCCAAAAAGGTACATAGGATCCACAATGCTTGTCCCGGGGTAAGCACTGGATTTCCTGGGTCCTCTTTAAAAATGGTTTATGGACCTTTCCTCCAGGAAATTGTCCAAACGTTTTCTAAACCCAGATATGCTAACAGCTTTTATTAAATCCTCGGTAACGAATTCCAGAGTTTGATCACGCGTTGAGTGAAAAAATATTTTCTCTTATTACTCAAAAATGGGTTACATTGTAACTTCACTGCATGCGCCCTAGTCTTTCTAATTTTTGATGGAGTAAGCAACCTATCTACATTTACCCATTCTACCCCATTCATTAAATTTATAGACCTCTATCATATCTCCCCTCAGCCATCTCCTTCCCAAGTTGAAGAGCCCTAACCTTTTAAGCCTCTCCTCATAGGGGCATCCTTCCATCCCCTTTACCATTTTGGTGGCTCTTCTCTATACATTTTCTAATTCTGCTATATCCTTTTTAAGATATAGCGACCAGAATTGCACAGAATATTTAAGGTGCGGTCACACCATGGAACCATACAGAGGCATTATAATATCCTTGGTTTTATACGTCATTCCTTTCTTTATGATTCCTAACATTCTATTTGCTTTCTTGGCCACTGCTGCACACTGGACAGAGGGTTTCAACATATTATCTATGATGATGTCTAAATCATTTTCCTGGGTGGTGATTCCTCATGTAGAACCTTGCATCGTGTAGTATGGATTTTTCTTTCCTAGATGCATAATATTGTACATGTCCACATTACATTTCATCTGCATCATCATTTCATTTCATTTACATCCAGTCTTCAAATTTACCAAGATCCTCTTGCAATTTTTCACAATCCTCTTGTGTTTTAACAACTTTGAATAATTTTTTTTTTGTCATCTGCAAGTTTGATCACCTCAGTCATTATTCCCATTCCAGGCCATTTATAAATGTATTAAAAAGCAGCGTACCCAGCACAGATCCCTGTGTTTCTCCACTATTCACCTTTCTTCATTGAGAATTGGCCATTTAGCCCTACTCTCTGCTTTCTTTTAACCAGTTCCTATCCCATGACTTTTTAATTTCGCCAAGAGTCTCTCATGAAGGACACTGTCAAAGGCATTCTGAAAATATACATTCTGTACACTATATCAACCAGCTCACCTTTATCTGTTTATTCACACCTTCAAAAACATATAACAGATTAGTAAAACAAGACTTTCCTTGGCTAAATCCATGTTGGCTTTCTCCCATGAAACCATGATTATCTACATGTTCAATAATTTTATTCTTTATAATTGTTTCTACCATTTTGCCTGGTGCTGATGTCAGGCTCATTGGTCTGTAGTTTCCCGGATCACTCCTGGAACCCTGTTTAAAAATGGCCATTATATTGGCTATTCTCCAACCTTCAGGTGCCACAGATGATTTTAATTAGAGTTCACAGATTACAAATAGCAGGCCTGCAATCTCGTATAGTATTTAGTTCTTTTAACACCCTTGGATATATACCATCTGGACACAGTTTTTTGCTATTCTTCAGTTTATCAAATAGTTGTAATACATCTTCCTAGTTTATCAATATTCCTTTCAATTCTTCTGATACATCACCTTTACCATTTCAGTTATGGGTAACCTCCCTACATCATCTTCAATAAAGACCAAAGCAAAGAATTAATTCAGTCCCTCTGCTATGGCCTTGTCTTCCCTTGATGCCCCTTTTACCCCTCTATCATCTAATGGTGCAACTGACTCACAAGTTGTTTGCTACAAATGCACTTGAAAAGTTATTATACATTTTTGCTTCCACGGCAAGCCTTTTTTCAAAAATTCTGTGCCTGCCTTATCAATGCCTTGCATCTAACTTGCCAGTGCTTATGTTTCCCATTTTCATCATTCAGCTCCTTTATTTCCTGAAAGATTCTTTTTTGGCTACAACAGCCTCTCTGACCTCACCTTTAAACCATGCAGATAGTTTTTTGGCCTTCCTTCCACTTTTCTTAAAGCATGGAACACATCTGTTCTGGGCTTCCAAAATAGTATTTTTTAAACAAACGCCCATGCTTGATACAAATCTTTAACTTTTGCAGTTACTCCTTTTAGCTTTTTCTTAACTATTTTCTTCATTTTATCATCAAAAAACACCAGAACAGCATCGATAACCATGGGACGACGGACCCGGTGCTCCTCCCCTTCCCCCTTCACCCCCATTCCTCACATCTACCCCCTACCCTTTTGTAAATAACACATGAAACTGTTGGGAATTCAACCGGTCACAGCTTTATTAATATTTTGGTAATTAACATCAACTTCAACCATAACCATCAATCTAGCGGATCCATGCCTCACCAGCCATGTGATTAGTAAGGTGGCATCCTCCGCTACCGCCGCTGACAGGCCAACAGCTATCTTATCTACCACTCCCTACTTCTGGCTTCGCCATATGATTAGCAAAAGCCAACCAGGGGTTATCTGGGTCAGGGCACTGCACCTCCGCCCTAAGTATTGCCTAAGGCTCCAGACCCCGGACACCTCTGGGATCCCGCCCCCAACCAGCTGCAACACCCCTTAATTGCCCCCTAACAATAATTCCATAAGGGTGGGAGGGAGGGACGCAGGCAGCACACCACCTATCCCGCTGTCCGGCCGGAACTGCTCCCGCTGACGTCAACACTGGCTCAACCTTCACTCCGACCCCCCACCCCCAGCTGATCTCATGTTTTCATTGGCTCCCGCAGCAATCACTCACGCGGCGGGGCCAATACTTTCAAAAGATGCTGTGCTCCTGCTTCCGGCATGCTGCCCCCCCCCCTGCGGCCCCACAGCCATCCAGGGACCTCGCACCTCGCCGCTCCCCAGTTGCCTTCAGCCAGCAGGGACGTTGCCCCGCGGCCTCCTTTTAACAGTGGGACGATGGACCCGGTGCTCCTCCCCTTCCCCCTCCACCCCCATTCCTCACATCTACCCCCCTCTCTTTTTGTAAATCACACACAAAACTGTTGGGAATTCAACCGGTCGCAGCTTTATTAATATTTTGGTAATTAACATCAACTTCAACCATAACCATCAATCTAGCGGATCCATGCCTCACCAGCCATGTGATTAGCAAGGTAACATCCTCCGCTACTGCCGCTGACAGGCCAACGGCTATCTTATCTACCACCCCCTTCTTCCGGCTTTGCCATATGATTAGCA
The DNA here is from genome assembly GCA_033557465.1 of Ichthyophis bannanicus. Classification (NCBI taxonomy): domain Eukaryota; kingdom Metazoa; phylum Chordata; class Amphibia; order Gymnophiona; family Ichthyophiidae; genus Ichthyophis; species Ichthyophis bannanicus. The sequence goes on along the minus strand of CM066034.1, from coordinate 834,283,699 downwards.
AAAGCCAACCAGGGGTTATCCGGGTCAGGGGCACCACACCCCCGCCCTAAGTATTGCCTAAGGCTCTGGACCCAGGACATCTCCGGGATCCCGCCACCGGCACAGACGACATCGCTGTCCCTGTGCCGTCCCCCACCCCCAAGCTGTGACCGGCAAAACTCCTGCCCAACCACATATTCCAGTGCCTCCTGCCAATCATTCAGAAGCAGATCTATACCTACGGGTGATAAATGTACCCCATCATGTCTAAACAAACCAGCACATCCAATCTCCACCCATCTCCAGGCGTGCATGATTTGATAACCCCCCTTCTCACACATACAGTGGCCAATCTGGTGGTTAATTTTTGTCAATCCCCTTGACCACCTCCACTGCTCCCAACAGGCAGGCCTTGGAATAATGTCAGACCACAATAAAACTACATTCTGGAACATATTCAAAAACTCAGCCAAATCCTTCGTTGCTGCCCTTATCAATTGCTTGCAGGTCCATGCTCCTAAGTCATTGCCGCCCAGATGTGGCAATATCATAAAAGGTTCCTTCCTCACACGCCCATGGTGCTGAAGCAAAGGCAAAAGCTGTGTCCACCGCAGACCCCGCTCGCCCAGCCATAGGACGGTCTCCTCTGTGGCATCAAGTCCCAAATTAGGCCCCACTGGCAGCACCGCCACTTGTTGACCAGCCCAATACATGAAAGAGTGACTGATTAACCAGCAGCCAAGAGGGCACTGTGTCCGATCTGCAAAGAAAATTAACAATTAGCTGCTGTAGCTGGTCACACATTTTCCTCACAAACGCACATATCCCTGAAAAGCCTGAGAACGCCATCTGCCAATTCATTGTATCTGTTACTCAGGTAGCCCAGCCGCAGCCACGCTGGTTGCTGCACCAATATGGAAGGAATGCAGGGCGAACTTACAAGGATTCTTCACCTATATGCTGTAAAGCTATGCGCAGCACTGCTGAAACCTGAAATCGCGTCGCGTGAATGGCCCCCCCCTTCCCCTTCCCCCCCTCTCTTTATTTATTTATTTATTTATTGTTTTTGGTTCATAATTTCAGGGCGGTAGCCTGTAGTTTTGAATGGTCCTTTTACGATTTAGAGGGGATCTGATATTATGGTTACATACGCTGGTTTTATCAGTAGGGTACAATTGCAGTACGCGGATTAAGGTTATATTTTTAATTTGTTGCTTTTTGTGTTTAATCTAAGGGTATTTATATATCAGTTCGTCTCAAATAAAGTGTGCAGCTAAGGTCCAATACAGAGGTGTGGGCTAAGGAGTCAAGGAGATAAGCCCATAATTTGGTAGCAGTTCAGCAATCATTTTTTAGATCAGCGTTCTTGCCATTGAACACGACCCCGGCACAGAGGTTTCACAGTTTTCTAAATCCTTGGGCGAATGTGGTGTATGGTAATGTTTTTACTATGGAGGGTTTTCCAAAGTTCACGTTCTCTCCAGGTCATGCACCATGTTGCATATGTATGTACGGGTGGGGTTTGAGGGTTTCCCGCCCAGTATGGCATCATTTAGAGCGCATCCTCCGGCGTTTTTTACTTTAAACCCGCGGTCTTGGCAGCGAGCACGGTTCTGCAGTACTATTCTCTAAACATAGAAACATAGAAACATGATGACAGAAAAAGACCACAAGGCCCATCTAGTCTGTCCTTCCATAACAACAACTACAACAGTCCACTTTTTACCTTTAGAGATCCTCTGTGTTGGTCCCATGCTTTTTTGAATTCAGTTACTGTCCTCATCTCTACCACCTCCACTGGGAGACTATTCCACGGATCCACTACTCTTTCCGTAAAGAAATATTTCCGCATATCACTCCTGAATCTATCTCCCTTCACCCTCATCCCATGTCCCCTCATCGCAGAACTTGCTTTCAATTGAAAGAGGCTCTCTCCCTGAACATTTATGCCATGGAGGTATTTAAACATCTCAATCATATCACCTCAATCCCGCCTTTCCTCTAAGGTGTACATATTAAGATCCTTAAGTCTTTCCTCATATGCTTTATAATGAAGACCACTAATCATCTTAGTAGCAACCCTCTGCACCGACTCCATCCTGTTCACATCCTTTTGAAGGTGCGGTCTCCAGAATTGCACACCATACTCCAAATGAGGTCGCACCAAAGACTTATACAGAGGCATTATCACCTCCTTTTTTCTGCTAGCCATTCCTCTCCGTATGCACCCAAGCATTCTTCTAGCTTTTGCCGTCGCCTTTTCTACCTGTTTAGCTACTTTAAGATCATCGGACACAACTACGCGTAGGTCCCGCTCTTCTTTAGTGGACAAAAGTACTTCACCTCCTATACTGTATTGCTCCCTTGGATTGCTGCAGCCCAAATGCATGACCTTACATTTTTTAACATTAAATCCCAGTTGCCAAATTCTAGACCATTCTTCAAGCTTAGCTAGATCCCTCCTCATGTTATCTACACCTTCCTGGGTGCCTACTCTATTGCAGATTTTGGTATCATCCGCAAAGAGGCAAACCTTACCCGACAGCCCTTCCGCTATATCACTAACAAAGATGTTAAAAAGAATCGGACCAAGGACAGATCCCTGGGGCACACCACTGGTAACATCCTTCTCCTCAGAGTGAGCTCCATTTACTTGTACTCTTTGTCGCCTCCCACCCAACCAATTTCTAACCCAAGCAGTAACTTTAGGGTCCATCCCTAGGGGGCTCAGTTTGTTTATAAGTCGCCTGTGAGGAACAGTGTCAAAGGCTTTACTGAAATCTAAATACACCACATCTAGAGCTCTCCCGCGGTCCAGCTCCCTGGTCTCCCAGTCAAAGAAATCAATCAGATTTGTCTGACAAGACCTGCCTCTGGTGAATCCAAGCTGCCTCGGATCCTGTAATCTGCTGGACTCCAGAAACCTCACTATTTTCTCTTTCAACAGCGTTTCCATTAATTTACTTACCAGTGAAGTTAAACTAACCGGCCTGTAGTTTTCAACCACATCCTTACTACCGCTTTTGTGTAAAGGCACCACATGAGCCTCTCTCCAATCCTTTGGCACCACTCCCGACTCCAATGAGGCATTGAAAAGGTCAGTCAGTGGAGTTGCTAGAACGTCCCCAAGTTCCCTCAGTATTCTAGGGTGTATCCATCCGGTCCCATCGCTTTGTCTACTTTAAGTTGAGCTAGTTTCTCACGAACACAGTCTTCTGAAAATTGTTCAAGATGTCCCTCGCTTCTGTTCTTATTTGTGGGTGTTTTCTGAGGTCCTGCTCCTGGTTCTTCATCTGTGAACACAGAACAAAAATATTTGTTAAGCAATTCCGCTTTATCCTTATCAGCTTCTACATATTCCCCCCCTGCACCCCTGAGTCTGACAATACCACTTTTGCCCTTCCTCTTCTCACTAATATATCTGAAAAATGTCTTATCCCCCCATTTTATTGCATTGGCTATTTCCTCCTCCTTTTGAATCTTTGCCTTCTTGACTACTTTGCTAGCTTCTCTAAGTTTTTCCAAATACAGATGCCTGTCTTCCTCTCTCTGTGATCTCTTGTATTTCATGAAGGCCTCCCTCTTTTTCTTCACTTTTTCAGCTACTTCCTTCGAAAACCATAGCGGTCTCCTGTTCCTTTTGCCTTTATTTACCTTTTTAACAAAAAGGTTGGTTGCCTTTAAAATACCCCCAGTTTTGCCCACTGTTTTTCTACATCCCCCAGCTGTTCCCATCCCACTAACAACTCCCTGAGGTATTGGCCCATCTTCGCAAAGTTAGTCTTCCTAAAGTCTAAGATCTTCACCTTGGAATGGATTCTAACAGCCCTAGTCCTAATACTGAACCACACCATCTGGTGATCACTGGATGCAAAATGATCTCCCACTACAACATCAGAAACACTTTCACCATTGGTAAGCACCAAGTCCAGTATGGCCCCTTCACGTGTGGGGTCTGTTACCAATTGCCTGCATAGTTCTCCCTGTAGAGAATCCAGGATCTCCTTACTCCTAGATGATACTGCAGCAGGAATGTGCCAATCAACATCTGGCATATTGAAATCTCCTAGCAGTAGCACTTCCCCTTTCCTAGCAATGCTGCGTATGTCTTCAATTAACTCTGTCCACCTCTTCCTCTTGTGAGGGAGGTCTGTATAGCACACCAATGCAAATAGATTTCTCTTTCCCTCTTTCTAGTTTAACCCACAATGCCTCCTCTCTCCCTTTTAAGCTCTGTAATTCCAAAGCTTTAATAGTAGTTTTTACATATAGTGCCACTCCTCCTCCGCTTCTTCCTACCCTGTCCTTTCTGAATAAAGTATAGCCAGGTATAGTTACATCCCAGTCATGGTTTTCTGTGAACCATGTTTCTGTAACTGCCACTAAATCCAAGTCAGCCACTCCCACCTAAGCTTCAACTTCAGAGATCTTATTTCCCATGCTACGGGCATTAATACACACTGCTTTCCATATGTTACCCCTGTTACCCATTTCCATAAAGGTATTTAATGTATCACTTACCTGGGGGCTTTCACTTACCTGGGGGCTTTCTTCACCCATCCCCAACGAATCTAGTTTATTTCCTGGGATAATGTGATTTACGGTAAGAGCACTATGGGTGCTATTTAAGCTAAGCTCTTTTCAGCATTTTTATTCAGTTTATTTATTTCTAACGAAGTTTTTCTTGGTTTCTAGTAATTCAGTGAGTTTGATAAAGCGGATAGGCAGTGCTCTACAGCCGCCTCACATCGTTACAATTTGTTAGACTACGGTATGTTGATTTACAAGTTTCCACTTATGTAATAAATTGATTTGGGTGTATAGCCATGGTGCCATTGTTTTTATATTTAATTTTACCTTGTTTAGGCTAGAACAGTCATACTAGCATTCTTGTTAAATTTTGGGCTTTGGAAATTAGCTGTTCTTCATGCTCCCCGGATGAAGTTGTAATTTATTTAACGTTATCCTGCAAGTCTCTGCTTTTCATATCTCACTTTTTTCCAGTTTTACTATAATAACTTTCATTCGCACATTATATATTAATGCGCTCTGGGTTACCCCATTTTACAATTCGGTAACGATTTAAATACTAGTCTTTTAATTAAAAGAAACACCTTCGGTTTAAACGCAAGGGTTTTAGGTTCACATTTGTCTTAGGGGGCTGCATGCAGGCCTCACAGTCAGCATATTCATCGATTTCAGGTACGGGTGTCCCTGAGTAGGCGATACACGGCAGTTTAATTTTAGTTTTTATTGTTATTATAAATCGTATTTAAGCGCACTTAAATTTTAAGTTTTAATGTTTAATGAGTTGGTCATAATAGTAGAGCCCTGTTTTGGCTGTTCTTTATGATTCATTTCATTTATTTATTTATTGTTTATTTATTCACTCCATTTGGGCATGGTTTATAAATAAAAGATTATATAAAGTATAGTAACTGTTTTTGTCCCCTTTTTAACATTTGGTCCCTTTGTCTCTATCTAAGAAGATATAGATTGACTTGTTTAAGAATATTTTTTATTTATTTATTTATTTGCAGTCTCTTTTATACCGCGCTATTTGACATCAGTGCGGTTTACAATGAACATAAGAGTTGCACATCTCAATTTCGTGATTTGTGCTTACAGTGAAACAGGTATAATAACTTGGGTATACATTAAACAGGAAAATTAAACTTGGGTATGCATTAAGCAGGTATAACAGGTAAAATAGGGTATAAATAACCAGTCCCTTAACAAGGAGACACGATGAATAAATACAGTCTACTTTATGCAACAATATAATGAGTTATGCGGCATTGCATAAGTTTCTCATGGTGGTTGGAGGGGAAGGTGTGATTGCGAGTGATCAGCCTGGGAATGTGACGTGCATGAGTTTGAGGTGCTGCATTGAGATGTGAGAGTGGGTGAGTGTGGGGAGAAGACTGCATCATCGTAGTGATGAAGAAAGAGGTGCCGTTTCAGTGCCTTCCTAAATTGGGAGAGTTCACTGATGGTTCTGATAGTTGCTGGTAGTGCGTTCCAGCAGGATGGAGCAAAGAAGGAGAAGGCTCTGGATCTAGTGAATTGAGAACACTTCGTGCTTGCCTTAGGTAATATGAGAGTATTTGCGGCATTCGATCTCCTTGCTCGATTGGGAGGTGTGTGATTGAAATTAGATCAGTAATGGCAGTAGCAGGGTATTTATTGATGGCTTTATGGGTCATAATTAGGATCTTGAATGAGATCCTGGCTTGTATGGGTAGCCAGTGCAATTGTTTTAGTATTGGGGTAATATGAGAACTTCTTGAGGCTCCATGAAGGATTCTTGCAGCTGAATTCATTGCAAGTTGTAAGGGGTTAGTCATGCACTTAGGTAGACCATACAAGATCGCATTGGCATAGTCAAAGTGAGGCATTATTAGGGCCTGAAAGACAGTTCGGAAGTCATCAGGTTCTAACAGTTGACGCAAATTGCGGAGGGTCCGGATTTTATGGTACACCGACTTTGTTATGTTTTTGATATGAGCCTTCATATTAAGTTGCTGATCAAGCGTTACACCTAGGTATCTTACTGTAGTCTTGCATATGATCTCTGCATCGCGAACCTTGATAGACAGGGGTGGAGTAAAAGCCAGATTCCTGGTTACGAAGAGGGCTTCTGTCTTTTTGAAATTTAACTTAAGCATTTGTGCATTTAGCCAGTCTGTGACAGCGTCAAAGCACCTGATAAGTGGGGATAGTTCAAGATGTTCTGTCGAAATTGGCATATACATCAAGACGTCATCAGCATAGACCAGGCAGTTGATATTAAATGATTGGATGAGATCACAAATGGGTTGCATATAGACATTGAATAGCAAGGCGGATAGAGATGAGTCCTGTGGAACACCTTTAGTTTGGGGGAAGGAATCGGAGTTGGAGGGGCCAGAACGGACATGTTGCCAGCGATCAGTGAGGTATGAAGTGCACCATGACAAAGCTGAAGCTTGAACTCCCTTCTCTCTGAGGCGTAGCAGGAGAACTTCGTGGTCTAAGGTGTCGAATGCGGCAGCAATGTCCATGAAGATCAGTGCAAAGCCTTGTCTGATGTTATCGAGACCTAAGGTTATGGTGTTGAATAAGGTTGTGAGTAATGTTTCAACACCATGTGCTTCGCGAAATCCATGCTGGCAGGGATGCAGGGGTGCATTAGTATCTATGTGATCTTGTAATTGGCGTTGGGTAATCTTTTCAATGATTTTCGATAGGAGAGGTATGCTGGAGATAGGCCTGTAGGATTCCATCATCGAAGGGTCCAACTTACTGTTTTTTAGGAGTGGTCTGATAGCCGTCTGTTTCAGGCTTCGAGGAAATGTTCCAGTAGAGAACGATACATCAATCAATTCGGATAGGAATGGGCTGAGCTCGGCACGCAGGGCCTTTATCCAGGGAGCTGGACACGGATCGGAGGGTGCTGTTGTAGTGTTTATGTTTAGGATAGTGTCTTGAATGACTCTGTCAGATGGAGTAGAAAATGATGTGATAGTGTGTTGGGACCCACTCAAGAAATGGCCAAGAGGAGGTTGTGGGATGGAGAAAGGTAGGCTGGCTGGTATGGGGGGCTTAGCAGTGTGGGCAAGCTGATTACTTTTCTTATGCAAGTAATAAGCATATTCTTGTGAGTCTGGGTAGGGTAAGTTCTCTTGAGATGGCTCCTTTGCTAGAGATTTCACAATTTGGAAAAGCTCGTGGGGTTTGTTCAAGGAGCGTTGTAGTCTTTTTGCATGATATTGTTTCATACTTGATGCTACAGATATCATCAGAATACCATCTTATACAGGTATGGTTCCTTTATTTATTTGCTGTCACAACCTCTGAGTATCAGGATAAGATTCACTCCATTTAGTTGTCTTTTTTATATATATGTATGTATTCATGTTTTGTGGTTTTTGATTCATGTGTAATGATTTTTAAATGGTTGTTTTGCATTATGCTTTGTTTTAAATGATGGACATATAAAAATATATGCATATATATGAAATGTATTTGTAGTTTATTTAATTCTCCAATTCTTATTTATATATGTGGTTTGCATTTATTTATTTATTTATTTATATACATATGTTTTACTAGTAATTAATTTATTTAATTGACATGGTTTCAGGTTTTCATTCTTATTCCTATTGTGGTTTTAATTGGTTTTAATGTCTTTTATCATTTATGTATTATGTATGTGTTTATTTATTTGTTCAGCCATTTCAGCCCCTGAAGAAGGCATCACAAAACACGGCCTGTGTCGGGCCTGTGGCTGATATATTTTAATTCAATAAACATCTTCCATTGCTATCCATGTTTTTGTTCTGGGTTCTGTTACTGCACGTGGTCTGTGCTCTTTTGTTGGACACCCAATGATTGGGCCAATTTCACAAAACCTTCCAATAGCTCCTGGCACCGTACAGAATGAGCCTCTCCTATGAATAGGAAGTCATCAAAGTAATGAACCACATTCGAACAACCCACCATCTTGACCAAAGCCCAATGCATAAAAGTACTAAATTTCTCAAAATAAGTGCACGAAATTGAGCAGCCCGTTGGCATGCAATTATCAAAAAAGTTTTGTCCCTCAAAAGAAAAACCTAACCAGTGAAATGCCAAAGTGTGAACAGGGAGCAACCTGAAAACTGATTCAATATCTACCTTTGCCATCAAACACCCTGGGCTGAACCTTCTAACCAACCCCACGGCCAAATCAAATGAAGCGTAGCGCACCGCCAGGGCCGGCCCGTCCATTGAGCGAGAATGTTTTTTGCACAGGGCCCCGCGTTTCAGGGGGCCCTGCGCAAAAAACATTCTGATCTAAAAGTAAAATTTAAAAAAAAAAAAAAAAAAGCTGTCTGCTGCCGCTGCCGGGGCCGCCGTGGCAGAATAGAGTGTGCCGCGGGGCCCCCCTGCCCAGCAGAGCCTGCCCTCCCCTGTATCACCTCTCTTTCAGCTGCAGTCACACGCGCCGGCTTTCAGAGCGCGAGGGGAGAGTTTCTCCCTCGCTGCTCTGTTAAGCCCGCGGGGGCTGATGGGAAGTTCCCATCAGCCCCCACGGGCTTAACAGAGCCGCGAAAGGGAAACTAGTTCCTTCGCGCTCTGAAAGCCGGCGCGTGTGACTGACTGCAGCTGAAAGAGAGGTGATACAGGGGAGGGCAGGCTCTGCTGGGCAGGGGGGGCCCCGCGGCACACTCGATTCTGCCGCGGCGGCCCCGGCAGCGGCAGCAGACAGCTTTCTTTTTAAAAGATTTTCCCTGGGCTGGGCTGGGCTGGGGGGGGTAGGAGTGGTGATGGGCTGGGGGGGTTAGGAGTGGTGATGGGCTATGGGGGAGCTAAGTCTGTATATGGGCTGATGGGATTAGGACTGGAAGTGGGTTGATGGGGGATTAGGACTGGTAATGGGCTATGGGGGGGCTTAAACTAAACATTGGGTGATGGGGGATTAGGACTGGAAATGGGTTGGTGGGATTAGGACTGGGAGTGGGCTGATAGGGGGCTAGGATTGGAAATGAGCTGATGGGGGTTAACACTGGCTGATGGGGTTAGGACTGGTAATGGGCTGTGGGCTGTTGGGGGGGGGGTTAGAACTGGTAATGGGCTATGGGGGGGTTAAGACTGGTAATGGGCTGTGGGCTGTGGTGGGCTGTCTGTTACGGGGATGTGGGGGGGTTAGGACTGATAATGGGCTATGGTGGGGATACGACAGGAAATGGGCTGATGGGGAGGGGTTAGGACTGGTAATGGGCTGTGGGCTGATGGGGAGGGTTAGGACTGGCAATGGGCTATGGGGGGCTGACTGGAAATGGGTTGATGGGGGTTAGGACTGGAAGTGGGCTGATGGGGGGTTAGGACTGATAATGGGTTATAGGGGGGGCTTAAACTGAAAATGGGGTGATGGGGGTTAGGACTGGAAGTGGGTTGATGGGGGGGCTAGGACTGGTATTGGGTTGGGGGGTTGCTAGGACTGGAAATGGGCTGATGCAGGGACTAGAAGGGAATGGATGCTGGGTGAGGCTGGAACCAAAAGGGAGCTGATGTTGGGGGAGGATTAGAACGGGATGGCGCTGGGAGAGTAAAATGGAGAGGGGAAAAATATTTTGTGTGGGAGGGATAAAAAATCTACAATTGGCCGGGTATTGGGAGAGTAAGTGGGGATTGAGGATGGAGGGGTAAAATTTGAGTGGATGAAATAGGAATGAGGAAAGAGCAAAAGGAGACAGATTAGTATGTTAAAGCAGATGCAGAGAGAGAATGGAAAAAAACTAGAAGAGAGAAGAAAGGACAAATGGACAGCAGACGATGGAGAGTTAGCAGAAGACACGAATAAACCAGAAGAAAGTGGCTGGAGCAATTGCAGCTGAAAACAAAATGCACAAAAGGTAGAAATATATCTCTTTATTTTGAATTTATTAATTGGAATATGTCAGCTCTGGTAAATGTGCATCATTAACGTCTGCGCTTTGTTTAGTACAAGAGCAAATTAATGTATAGTTTTATTTCTACAGTGTTGTACATTCCAAGTTTGGCTTTTGGGATTCCCAGTTTAATTATTGTCTTCCTGTTTCTAAATTGTGATTCCTTGTTTGGTGATGGTCTATGTTCTACATGTGTAACTGAGCTGAGGTATTCTGTTTATGTAATTCCTATTTGACATTGCCACTTGTTCTCTTTCCCCAGTAGGTCATATATTGTTGTTCTCTGAAATGTATTGGTTTAATATTTGCATGTTTCCTTTTGATAGGTAGGGTATGGTGCTTTGTGAGTCCTGGTAGTGCTGTTAGGATACGGCGGGTTTGCTATGGGTTCTAAATGGGCAGTGTTTGTTGTAGTTCCTAATGTGTCTGGTGGTTGGCACTGGATTATAGTAATGTAGAAATCTTTTAGTCTTTCTTTATCCATACACTCATTAAGAGGCATGTTTACTAAAAGTTAGTATATGGTAACATTATGCAAATATTTATGCAAATGAGGCCCCTTATGCAAATGAGGCCCCGCACCGAGTCTCCGCACATGGCCCCGCACCCCCCTTGGGCTGCCCCTGCGCACCGCACACAACTCCTTAGGGATATGATCGTTTACCAATGCTCCCAACGGAAAAGATAGGTTATGAATTAACCAGAACTTCCTTGGCTTCCTTTTAGGTATAATTCCAAGAGGAGACACCACAAAATTCGAAAAGGGGCTGATCCGAAAATGGTCCCGCAATCCTGCCAAGCTCCAACTCAACCTTCAACTTATCCTTTCCAATGTGCGCAAAACGTCTCACCGAAGGAGAATTCCGAGCCTTTGTAGCACCTACATTCCTTGCACTGGTATACCAAACCCATACTGAAAAACCCCACCTCTAATACCCCTCTGTCCCATCGCCTCGGGTATTGCCGCAACCAAGGCCTTAAGGCTTCAATCCTTATTGGTGTTGAAACCAGGCCAAATACTTCATTGTTGCTTGAGGCCGACAGGGCGGGGGACACGGCTCCTTTCTTAATGCATTTGACAGCTGCATGACCTCCGCTACAGACAGAGCAAACATGGCGGAACTTACAATCGGGGAATAGGTACGAAGACTTGTTGAACCTCCAGCATATATTTCCCGCTTCGCTTCCCCGCTATCCCCCCCCCCCCCCGAATGAAAGGACCAACCCACTCCTATGGAAGTAGATACCACCCCTTTTGGCCGGCCCCCCTCCCCTGCTCCAGCACTGGCCGACATCTGTGTCAGCCATAAATTTATTTAAGATAATGATTTGTTCTCCTCCATCTTATCTCTGAACTTCTCATTGTAGATCAGCCATGCCCAACCTTCATGCATCTGCGCCACCTCCAATATGAATCGGCATAGGCCAGCAGCATTCCATAGTTCTCAGGGTGCTGATGCCCGCAAACACTTGTAAGCCTCAAAAAGCTCTCGCCCAATTTACGACATTCTGCGACATCTTTTTAACCCTACCCACCTTCTCGTCGTCCTCCTACTTTTTCTTATTCTCACCCGACCGCCTCCTGCCCTTGAGTAAATGGAATATGTCAATATAACGCCTCTTAATGCCTCTTCCGTATCTTACGTCGTAAATTCTTTGGCACACCTTCCCATAACTCCAAAAATGATGCTAGAGGAGGCGTAACCCTGTCAAACGTGGCGCCTGTCGACAGCTCCACACGCTCCACCCCCGACGAAGAGGTCGAGGAGTCTGCCGATGATGAGGATGAATCGGAGGTATAAAGCCGCTGCCAGGAATGTTTTCTTTTCTTGTGTGCCTTTTCCCCGCCCGTTCCTGGGAAGCCAACCACCTTGCTCCCTCCAGTTGCTCCGTCAATAACTCACCTGCTGCCTCCGCTCCGAACGCTGCCGTTCTTGTGGAAGATGATGGCTCCGCCGCATCCGCAGCTAGCTGCTGCGATCCTCCTGCTACAGCTCCATTCTCCTCCGTGAATCGCCTCTTTGATGACACTTCAGACTCCATATCTGCTATGTTCCCTTGGCCCAACACTCCCTGCCCAGCTGAGTGCTGTAAAGCCACAGTTGCCTGTGTAGGAAGATAAGAAAACACAGGGGAGGGGATCACCGAAGGCCAAGTAGGTTGCCAAGCCCTAACCAATCAGCCCGAGATGTACCTTGACCACCTCCCCTCCCGTGCTCTCAACTCTCGGGCCCTACCGCCGAATAATCCCCACTTTGCATAACAGGCCAGCCCCCTGGTCCATACCCATCCAGCAACACCTCAGCCCCCCCTCCCGACTGGGTTCTTGCTCAGCACAAGGTTTCGTTGGTTGACCGCTAGTCCGCATCCCCCAAGCCCTGGCACTACCCCCACTTCGCCTGGGTAAAACCTTGGGACCCCCCCATGCCCTCTTTTGGGCCTACAAACTCTTGGAAGTCCCCGGTTAGGAGCAACGAGATTGTGTTGCCCTCCAGCCCCCCTCGTACACCTCCTCCCCCTTGCATCGCCCCTTACCTCTCTCCTGCCCCTCTCCTGTTCACAATGAACAGATGACGTAGGCTGCCCCCTTGTCCCTCCAACCTGACTGCCATGTCCCCTGTGAGGAGGCACTGAACAGCCAGCAAATAAACACACACACACATACATACATATATATATTTTTTTTTTTTTTTGATCACCCATTCCCACCACAATCAGAGACACACCTGCCTGGCTGCAAAGTAACTGCTGCCTCCTCTCCTTCTGCTCCCCTACTGTGCCCGGTGTTGCACAGACCGCTCTCTCATTCTGCTCCTCTACGTTGCCTGATGTCCCGCACTGCGCTCCTCAGATAAAGACCGATCTCCCACTGCTCCGCCTTGCTGCTGCCTGCAACCTCGTCATCTCTATCCACCACCGCCGTCCGTTTTTCTCCCCACATGCCTCTGATTCCAGCCTGCACTTCAAGACAGCCTCGTGCAGAGCACGATGCAGGCAGCTCACCACCTACCCCGCTGTCCGGCCGGAACTGCTCCCGCTGACGTTGACCCTGGCTCATCCATCGCTCCGACCCCCCCCCCCCAACTGATCTCACATTTTCATTGGCTCCCGCCATGATCAATCACATGGTGGGGCCGATACTTTCAAAAGATGCTGTGCTCCTGCTCCCGGCATGCCGTCCAGCCCCCCGCGGCCCCACAGCCATCCGGGGACCTCGCACCTCGCCACTCCCCGGTTACCTTCGGCTAGCAGGGATGTTGCCACGCGGCCTCCTTTTTATAGAGGTGTCCGTTCCAAGAGATTATTCTGTGAATCACATTGAGAGGGAAAGGATCCTCAAATACCAAGAAATGCAGTCAGAGACCAAGAAAATATGACTGAAAGATACAGAGATATTTCCCATTGTGTTGGGAGCTACAGGCTTGATTAAGAAGAATTTCCAATTGCCACCTTGACAAGTTGCCTATATATGGTTTTGCCTATGTTACGTCTTATGAACTCCAGGAGGCGGCTCTCTTTGGCATGAGGCAAGTACTAAAACCCAGCATTAGCAGTAAATTTGAGAAACTAAGACCATTCTCCTTATTCCTTGACTTAGGAACGAAGTTCATTACTATCATGGTATGTGCACAACTAACAGTCAAAAAACAAAACCTCACTCTTCTTCCATATAGATATAAGTATAGAGAGAGTCAACTGATTTCATAAGATATAAGAGGAAAAAGACCTCAGTGGCTAACTAGAGCCCAAACTATATGGCTGCATTATAACTGACAAGCCATTAAGCTAACAATAGGCCCATTTGGAGAAATTCCCCCTGAAAGTATAATTTCTGAAGTATTGTGTTATTGCTCCTGTGTGGCCATGTTTTTTTGAGAACTAGCCAGCTGTGTTATTAGAAGGGGAGCCATTCTCTCCCCTTTAGCTGTCCAGGGCATCATTTAGTCCACAACGGTTTTGGTAGTAGACAATAGAAAGCAACTAATTGACCCATTCAGTTTACTTGTTTATCCCTGACAGCACTGCAAGGATGCCAGCCATAGAAACCTGATTTCTTGTAGGAAATAACTCCTTAGCTAAATCAAAATAATACAGCCTGCACTGATTTAAGGAACAGTTCTTTAGAGAGTGTTTTAGGATATATTCCCAGCTGTTTTTCTTGGTGAAAATATTAAAAATTGCAGCTGCTGGGCAGAAACATGAGAACCAGCCTCTTGGAAAGCAACAGTACTAAAATAACTGAACTAATACATGGGAATACACAGGACAGGCCTTCAATGATCAGCCTGCATTCAGCTGAAAAGTTTGCAAAGAACTTACTTTTTACATGAGCGTCACTGCATGCAGTCAGGATTCAGTTCCCCATCTGTACAACACAACTGAAAAGCTGATGACCGGGACCAGTCATCTAGTACTTACAACAAATAGGGTGACCTACTTGGAGTGGTGGGTGCACCCCTAAAGAAAGGCATGGGGAAGGGTGACCTGCATGGAGCGGCAGGTACACCTATTCTTGCTGCCTTGCTGGGCCGACTAGATGAACCATACTGGTCTTTATCTGCTGTCATATACTGTGTTACTATGTAGATTAGTGCAGTCTGTCACAAGCCTCAGGATTCTAATCAGAGACAACTCTTCAAGGGATCTGCCCTGTGAACACAGATTGGTTATACTATATAATTCTTTTCACATAAATAGAACATTTCATGCTGAGTGGAATTCTGTTAAGCATGACTTCATTTTTCTGTTTCTTTTTCTGTTCTATTATTTCTCTTTCAATCAATTCTTACCCTTAATTTATCATCCTTTGGTAATATGGCACCTCTTAAGGCAGTCTTGACAACCGGTCTGCATTCTTATTATCAGATAAGTGTTGGTTTATTTATTTTTCTCTTCTAAGCTAATTCCTTGTTACCTTGCATTACCCAAAGTACCGATACTTTGTTTCTAAGTCTTTCTGAAACGCAGAAGGTGGGACACCAAACTACGTCCCCAGTTAAGTATGATCAGCCTTTACTCTGTGTTCTGTATATATTACTTTAAAAAACAAACATTGTCCCAAAGTTATTTTCCTCAACCTAGTCCAAAAAATTAAATTCAACCTCTGGCTAGGGTGTTTGCCAGAGTGGGTGTGCACACACCTTACTCTGACATCTTTTTCCTTGTCCTTGCAGGCCTGGAAGCTGAAGCATCATCTTCCTCAGCCATCCTCCGTTCTTTGCTTCCTGTGGAGGTATGCCTACTGCCCAACTCAACATAAGTCAAAGGAGATAAAACGGAGTTACTTACCTGTAACTGGAGTTCTCCGGGGACAGCAGGATAAGTCAGCCACACTTGGTGACGTCATCCGACGGCGCCGAGACGGAAGTACTCTCCATAGCCCAGAAGGGCTTTTAGCCCTTCTGAGCATGGGCCAACTGGCCCCACCCCCCCTGCCCACCCCTAGCTAGCCAGTATGTCACTAGCTGAGCCTTTTGCCACTAGGAGGCGGGCACCAGGACGGAGGCCGACCCCATCCCAGGGGAGGTGGGCGGGTATGTGTGGCTGACTTATCCTGCTGTCCCCGGAGAACTCCAGTTACAGGTAAGTAACTCAGTTTTCTCCTAGGACAAGCCACACTTGGTGCCTCCCAAGCTGCCATGTGCTGTGGGGGATGGGGAAGGCCGAGACCCTTCTTCAGGTCTGGCATGAGAGCATGTTGCAAGTTGCAACAAGGGTATATAAGCCTATATATGGGCCTGTAGAGGCGATGCACGCATGTGCAGCTGTAGCGTTGTAAGAACATATAGGCCTGCAGGAACCTAGAGGCCTGGAGTGGCGGAGCACACATGTGCCATAGCAGCATGCAGTGGCAGGGAGTAGTTACCAGGCACCGTAGCAGAGGTGAAGACCCATCAAGCAGTAGTGCTGTGGGAGCAACCACAATGAGGACATTGAGCAGTAATGGTGCAGGAATAACTGCAACGAAGAAGCAGCTGCATCAGTTGCTGGCATGAGAGAGGAACATCACTAAAAGGGGAGGCGTCTTTCGCCTTTTTTACACGTGTAGTTGACTCCGGACTTGTTATTGGAGGAAGTCGTAAACCATTAGTGCGGAGGATAAGACACAACCGGCATTGGAGAACCTGTGCCGTTGGGAAGGCATGATTCAGATTGCCAGTGTTGGAAACAGAACAATGGACGTGATGGGCTCCGTCTGACCCATAATGGTGTACCATCCGGTCTATGTTAACAGTGAGGCGAACGGTGCATGCCGGAATAGCGAGGCAGCATTGGCTATGCTATAAGAGTGGTATGAGGTTGACCACCAATGCTGCAGTGCCCATAAGTCAGTTCTGAGCTGGGCGACCTGTGGAGGTGGCAGCGAGGTGGGAGTCCAGATTGTTAGGGCTGTTTGGTTGACAAGAATGCACGGCCTTACGCCTCTCAATGAGGTACACCCATTGCTGATGGTGTTTGGTGCATGGGTAACGTGATAGTTCACGTTGGGAGGTCTTGGTGCCTTGCAGATGTGTGTTACATGGGCAGGCCGCAGGGAGGACCTCCGGGGATGCATGCAATGTGTGCATGCTTGTGTGCATGCCCTGGGGCCCTTGCTTGTAGCCGAGCCCGTGGGCCCTTGCCCGTAGCTGAGCCCTTGCTTGTATCTGGTGTGGCTTGGGCCTTTGCCAGTGTCGCCAAGTTGCCTGTATCCAGGCAGCTGTGCTTGTGGAAGTGCCAGTGGGGCTTGAACCCAGGTTTGTGCACTGTTCTGTGTATATCCCAGGCATACCAGAAATCTATTTCAGGCCAACATGCCCTGGATGGCAGCGGGCTGTCAAGAGCAATGGCTATGTGGAGGCTGCTGCTTGTTCGTGCGAGCCGTTCAGTCGTGCTGATAAGTAGAAGACCACAGGCTCAGGTCTGGATCACAGCCAGTGAACAGGATCTGGATCTGGATCTGGTGCTGGAGCGTGAGCATGCAGATCTGCTTGCGATGAGGCCCACTGAGGGAGAAAGCCTATGGGTTGAGCTCCTGCACGATTCCAAGGGGGAAGGACTGCCAGGAGCATCCGCTCCCTTGCCGTTCAGGCCCTGGAGAGCCGAGCCGCAGGCGTTGTTGCACCGTTGTAACGCCCCAATATGGTCCTCGGCCTCCCAATATGGTCCTTGCTGGGTTTGGACCTGCGAATCGAGCCTGTGACCCATTGGCCAGGTACACCTGCCTTTGCTGAGGCAGGTTGCTCCTGAGTAGATCATAAGGAAGATCCAGACTGGGGTCCCAGGCTGGCTATGAGCCTGTCACTCCGTCTTCATGCCTCCCATGATGTTAGGTTCAGTGCCACAGAGTTGCTGGGGCAGGGGTCTTGAGGAGGTTCGCCAGAAGGCTCAGAGGTAATGGGCGGCCTGGTTGTAGGATCACAGCAGGGGCCCCAGATGGGCAGCGGTGGAGTCATCACTCCAGATTCCCAGGCCGGCATGAGAAAGCTGTTAGGCAGAAGCGCTGTTGAGTCCGAGAAGTGGAAGGCATATCGCAGCCAGATGGTGGGATCCCAACCTGATGATGGGAAGTGCTTACCTCAGACGTTTGTCAGGTGTGAAAGCCCGGGGACCCATGCAACTGTGGCAGAGAGAACAACCATGTCTCGACAGATGCCGGGTCTAGGATGTGCATCAAGCGGATGCTCCGGGGCTGCCAGATCAATGGTCAGATCAAGTTGATACTGGTTCTTGAGGTCATGCACTAACCAGAGGGAGTTGTCTCTGACAGCCTTTCTAAAGAAACCCACCATGACGTCAGCCGCTGAGGTCATCACCTTAACCATTGTGCTACCTAAATACAGGGTTTGGGTGATGGGATTCTTCCTCTGGAAGACCTTGTGGAAGCAGTGGGCGTCATGAATGGTCTTGCCCGCAGTCAATGTGGGGTCCTTAGTCTCCTTGGTTGAAGCAGGGCATGCAGTGCAGGATCCCAGTTGGGTTCTGAGCCTGTGACCTTCTGTTAGATGGCCCATTGATTATGTATACATTGGCTGTGTATATTGCACCACTCAGCTGTGACTGTAACTGGTGGTGGGATGTAAAGCTTCTTTAGAGTCTTCATTGTAGGCCATTCTTTAGAGGCTACAAGGGGTGCAGGGAGTGGACCCCTCAGTGGCAGAGAGAGTGCAGCCTCCCTTTCTGGAGGCTAGAGTGCAGCCAGGGAGTCTTGGTTTTGTCACCGGCATTGGCAGTTGCCTGTCTTGTCCGGGATGCAGGCCTCACACGCTAGGCCATGGTATCAGGTAGTCCTGACGGTTGTCCATTGACAGCAAGAACAGTGCTGCGTAGTCTGAGGAGTCAGAGAGACTGGAAGTCGGGTTGCCAGCCTGATGTTGGAGGCGATTCTCGCCTCAGGTGTTCCGGCCTCAGATCTCTATTTACAGTACAACGGAGTAGTTACTTTCTTCTTGGACAATCCCCATTATCCTACCCCAAAGGGGCAGGTTGTCGGCTGCCCTTTCTTGCTACCTGCTGCTGTCACCCACCTGATCCCGGTGATCTAGGGGTGGTAGTGTTTGGGTCAAACCTGATCCTGGGGTGATCTAGGGGTGGTAGTGTATGGGTCAAACCATACTAGGTGGCTATCTTGCAAGGTTGAGATGTATTGCTCCAAAGAGAGCAGAACACTGAGTGCCCTGTGCTGTTTTGGTTTGAGCCCCAACTAAACCATATCCATGCCCCGTCGCGATGCCAAGTCTTCCGGGCGCAGCAGCGATGGGATGCTAAAGTAAGAAGCGGTAGCGTGATGCGAAGGGAGGTGCTCTGAGACCCGGATTCGGGTAGAGGGGAGTAAATATGGGAACTGGGTTGGCAGGAACCACAGCTGGGACTTGAACCTGTGACCTTCTGCTCCTGAACACACTGGTTGTGTGTACTGTACCACCGTGTTGCCACCTTCTGAATCCCTGCACATTGTCTGAGAAATCTATTCCAGTGCCTAGGTGCAAGCTGGTTGAGCGAGGCTCAAGGCCGGGCTCACCATCACAGCGGGCATGTTCGAAGGAGCAGGATCTGGTGGAGCCCTGGTGGGAATTTAAGGGCTAAAGACTTCTTAAGGTTCCTAGGGTTGAAGATTGGACCCAGGACTCCCGGGACTCACCTTGGGCTTCCTTTGCGCCCAAGACAGTCAGCAGGTGGTGGGTGTCAGGTGTTGATCTGAAGCTCCGAGTGCCATGGCCACCCCCTCAGCATTGGGTTATAGTTTGCTGTCGCCAGGTTAGTAACCTGCAGTGCCAGCAATTTAAGGGAGAACCTTATTTCCTCCTGGCTTGGGACCAGCAGGGCTCGCCTGGGAGTTGAACCCAGGACCTCTCGCACCTGAAGCGAGATCATGTCCCTAGACCAACAGCCAGGACCTGGACATGCGCAGATGCTTTAATGGGGCTGCAAGGGACATGCTTTGAATGTCCCTTATGCTTTGATAGATAACAAGTGGCAGAGTCCCTTCATGTCCCCTCTCAGGTGGTGGTAGGGGAGTGGATTTGAAGTATCTTCATGATTCAGCGCACCAGCAGGGTCAGGTGTGCCTTTCTTTCTGATGTTTAGGGACTGATGTCCTTGGAGCAGAAACCAAGGGTAGATGTGAAGAGAGAGTAGGCTGCTGAGTAGCGGAACCTACATGGTCTCGATGTGACTCCACTACTGGAGAAGCGCAGAAACTGCATTCGGGCCAATTTATGCCCTCGCCGGGGAATGAGGGGCGGAGCTCCTCTCCGTGTCATCACGGCGCTGCTCCTGTTGTGCATGGCACGCGCAGATGGCGCCCTCGTTGACATCGGCGCTGGTGGCACCATCATTGGTGTCGGCGTTGATGGCGCCCTCGTTGATGTCGGCGCTGATCGGAGGGATGCTCGATGGTATCCGCTGCGAGCAGTCTTCGGGCCCGGAGTGAAGCCTTCGGCACCACCGGGAACTGGTGCACAGCAATGTTCCGGTGGCCCGGCGCCATGAGGAGGTATTCTCAGCCAGTGAGCCAATGGATCCAGGCCGCTGAGGAGGAGCCTGGCGGAGCCTCAACCAATGGTGCAGTGGGGTGGAGCCTGGCATCAACCAATAGCGCAGAGGAGGCGGAGTCTGGCATCAGCCAGTGGAGCCGTGGGCTGGAGTAGAGTGATGATCTCACCTCTAGGATAAGGGTAGCAAGGTTGGAAAATGGCCGCCCCCATGGACCACACGTGGTGATGTCTTCGGAGCGACAGAGGAGAGATGAAGCTGGCCAAGGACGGAGGCCTTCTTAGGCACGTCCTGGGCTGCCGCGGAGCTCATGGCTTATTGTGAGCTTCATTTTCGAGTCGCACTCCTTCCGGTATGTCTGATGCGATCATTGCTTCCTTTTCAGGTTATGCTCTTTCCTTAAGTGGTGGGGACCATCGCAGGAGTCGAGGAGGCTGGCATCGCAGGGGGAGGCTGGCCAGGAACGGAGACCTGTTAGAGGGCTGGTTGGGGACGGATGCCTGTTAGGCACATCCTGGGCTTCCTTTCAAACCCCATTGTCCTGGAGACCTTTTCCCGCTGACTGTTCCCCGAAGGCATGTGAGCATGTGCCCCCATGCTCCTGGGTCGCAGTGGCGATAGAGATCCTCCGCTGCCTGATGAGAGCTCACGGCTGGTCTAGATTAGACAGGTATCTGAAGAGAAGCAATAACAAGGCATAAAGCAAGTTTAAAACTGATAATACATACGTTGTAGATGAGAAACTTTTTCCCTGATGATTTTAAAGTTTGATTTTGGTGGAGAGTAGTAATGTCCGTCTTGCTGGCAAGGCGGAAGAACTGAAACTGGCTAGCTAGGGGCGGGCAGGGGGGTGGGGCCAGTTGGCCCATGCTCAGAAGGGCTATGGAGAGTACTTCCGTCTCAACACCGTTGGATGACGTCACAAAGTGTGGCTGACTCATCCTGCTTGTCCTAGGAGAAAACCCTAATTCACCTTCACTAACAGCTTCTCTTATGTAAACCCTTGTTTTTTCTTTAGCTGGGGTTTTAATCTTACAATAAACTTGGGTGTCAGGTTACATAGAAACCTAGAAACATGACCACCGAAAAAGACCACATGGCCTATCCAGTCTGCCCTTCCATACCAACTACTATAATCCCTTTTTTTTCCTTTAGAGAGCTTCTGTGTTGGTCCCATGCTTTCTTGAATTCATATATTGTCTTCGTTTCTAGTACCTCCATTAAGAGACTAATCCATGCATCTACCAATCTTTCCATAAAGAAATATTTCCACATATTACTCCGTCCTAATGTGGAACCTTGTATCATGTAATCATAATTTGGGTTGTTCTTGCCAAGGTGCATAACTTTGCACTTGTCTAAATTAATTTTCATCTGTCATTTGGACGTCCAGTTATGTTATGGATAATACGTCCCTCACTTGGTTTGCAGCTTGTCGTGCTGTGAAGGCCTGTGTGCATCAGTGATGCTGAGAGCTAAACTACCGGTAGTTTAACTACTGGCAGGGTCTCCCAAGATGGACAGGTCTCAGCTGACATGCCAGACTAAGACAAACCACCCATCTGGGCAGCAGCAGAATGGGATAGTGTTGACGGCGGAGGATCACATTTCTGTGACAACAGCAACACCAAACTTAAACTGCACAGAAGAAAGGCCTGGCAATCTACTTCTGTACCTTGCCATGAAAACCCAATGGATAGTTACAACAAAACAAATTGTGCTATAGTGCAGGTCGGAAGGCACTCAACTAGCTACTGGGGAAGGGTTGAAGACTTTTCAGAGTAAAGCCAGCATTTATGATGTGGTTGGATCAAAGCCCTCAGGACGTCTGACTGCTGATGTAGCTGTGCATGAAATGAGATCAGAAGCTGTAAAGATGTCTTACACATTGGAACATGGAACGTACGAAGCATGAACCAAGGGAAGTTGGAGGTGGTCAAGAATGAAATGGAACGTGTAAAACTTGATCTGTTGGGTGTCAGCGAACTGAAATGGACTGGCATCGGGCACTTTGCATCAGTTGAACACATGGTTTACTATGCTGGAGATGAAAGACAAAGAAGAAATGGTGTTGCATTTATAATAAAGAAGAAACTTGCAAGAACTGTAATGAAATACAATGCAGTCAGTGAACGCTTAATCTCTATTCGTCTACGAGGAATGCCTATCAACACAAATACAATTCAAGTATATGCCCTAACAACAGCTGCAAAAGAGAATGAAATTGAAGAGTTCTATGAACAAGTACAAGCTGAAATTGACAGAACATGCAAACAGGATATCCTGATAGTCATGGGTGACTGGAATGCAAAAGTTGGTAACAAAGAAGGCGGCAAAGTAGTTGGAAAATATGGACTTGGCAACAGAAATGAAGCTGGAGAAAGGCTGATAGAATTCTGCAAGACCAACGATCTATTCATCTCAAACACCTTCTTCCAGCAACACAAGCAGCGACTGTACACATGGACTTCACCCAATGGATTGTATAAAAATCAAATTGACTACATCTATGGAAGTCAACGATGGAAAAGCTCTGTAACATCAAAAAAGACAAAACCTGGAGCTGACCGTGGTACAGATCATCAACTACTAACATGTAAACTCAAGCTGAAGTTGAAAAAGAGCAAACCACTCATGAATGCAGCAAAATATGACCTTGAGAATATACCACTGGAATTTAAAGACTGCCTGCAAAATCGATTTGCTGCTTTAGATACAAATGACAGAGCTCCAGAAGAGTTATGTAATGTCATCAAGAAGGTTGTGTTGGAAGAAAGCGAGAAGTCTCTACAAAAGGTAAAAAAGCAAAAACGGCCAAAATGGATGATGGAAGAAACTCTGAAAATTGCCCAGAAACACAGAGAAGCTAAAGCCAGAGGAGAAAGAAAGACAATCGCAGAACTCAGATTTCCAACGTGCAGCAAGATAGGACAAGGAAAAGTACTACAATGATGCATGCAAGGAAATAGAAGCAGAAACTATTAGAGGAAGAACAAGATTGGCTTTCCTAAAGCTACGAGATTCAAAGAAAAAGTTCCAGCCTCGAATTGGAATGTTACAAGATGCTCAAGGTTCTATGTTGAATGATGCTGAGAAGATCAAGAAAAGGTGAAAGGACTATACAGAGTTTTTATATGATAAAGATCAAGTGGACCAACAGCTGTTTCAACCTGTACCTTATGATCAAGAACCATTGGTGATGAAAGAAGAAGTTGAAGTAGCATTGAAAGCCTTATCAAAGAACAAAGCACTAGGCATTGATAGCATTCCCATAGACGTATTACAGCAATCTGATGCAGCTGTTACCATACTTACAAGGCTCTGCCAAGAAATATGGAAGACAACATCATGGCCAACTGACTGGAAAAGATCTGTGTTTATACCAATATTAAAGAAAGGTGATCCAACTGACTGTGGAAATTATCGCACAATCACTCTGATCCCACATGCCAGCAAGATTCTACTGAAGATTATTCAAAAGAAACTACAACCATACCTGGAACAAGAACTATCTGAAGTGCAAGCAGGGTTCAGGAAAGGATGAGGAAGAGAGACATCATTGCGGATGGGAGATGGATCCTTGAAAAGACTAAAGAATACCAAAAGGATATCTATTTGTGCTTTATCGACTATAGCAAAGCTTTTGACTGTGTAAACCATGAGAAACTCTGGGCCACATTAAGCAGCATGGGTATACCAGAACACCTGATCGTTCTCTTGCACAATCTGTACATTGATCAAGAGGCAACAGTTCGAACAGAACAAGGAGAAACAGAATGGTTTAAAACAAGCAAAGGTGTAAGACAAGGCTGCATACTTTCCCCTTACCTGTTTAATTTATATGCAGAACAAATCATCAGAGAAGCAGGATTGTATGAAGACAGAGGTATGAAGATTGGTGGAAGACTCAACAACCTTCGCTATGCTGATGATACCACATTACTGGCTGAAAGTGAAGATGATCTGAAACATTTGCTTCTCACAATCAAAGAACATAGTCTCAAAATGGGCCTGCACCTTAATGTAAAGAAGACAAAGATCATGACAACTGGCATAATCAACAGGTTCATCGTTGAAGAAGAAATTGAAATTGTGGACAACTTTAACCTACTTGGATCAACTATCAATAAAGAAGCAACAAGCAGTCAAGAAATCAGACGACGTATTGCTCTTGGTAGAATGGCTATGAAAGACCTAGATAAGATTCTCAAGAGCAGAGATGTCTCTCTCCATACAAAGATTTGACTTGTTCAAGCCATGGTATTTTCAATAACATCATATGGATGTGAAAGCTGGACAGTGAAAAAGAGACAGGAAGAAAACTGATGCCTTTGAATTATGGTGCTGGCGGCGAATACTGTGTATAGCATGGACTGCCCGAAGAACAAACCAGTCAGTACTAGAGGAGATCAAACCTAAGCTTTCTTTAGAAGCTCAGTTGACAAGACTTTGACTTTCATAATTCGGATGCATCATGCGAAGAGAGAGATCATTAGAGAAAGACATCATGCTTGGCAAGATAGAAGGTCAACGCAAAAGAGGAAGGCCAGCAATGAGATGGATCGATACAACGGGTACCAGTCTGTCAACAATGAGCTGCCTGACTGAAGTCCGAACACAATTTAGGATAGCTATCCAGAGGGTTGCCATGAGTCGACTCCGACTTGACGGCACTTAACAACACGGATAATACGTTGAAACCCTCTGTCCAGTGTGCAGCAGCAGTCAAGAAAGCAAATAAAATGCTAAGAATCATAAGGAAAGGAATGGAAAATAAAACCAAGGATATTATAATGCCTCTGTATAGTTCCATGGTGTGACCCCATCTTGAATTTGTGTGCATTTCTGGTTGCCATGTCTTAAAAAGGATATAGTGGAATTAGAAAAGGTACAGAGAAGAGCCACCAAAATGGTAAATGGGATGGAAGAATACCCCTATGACGAAAGGCTTAAAAGGTTAGGGCTTTTCAACTTGGAAAAAAAGATGGCTGAAGGGGGATATGATAGAGGTCTATAAACTAATGAATGGAAAAGAACGTGTAAACGTGGATCGGTTGTTTACCCCTTCAAAAAGTAGAAAGGCTAGGGGACATGAAATGAAGCTGCAATGTAACCCCAAGTCTGTAGTTTCCTGGATCACCCCTGGAACCCTTTTTAGAAACTGGAGTTGCATTAGATTCTCCAATCTTCAGATACTACAGATGATTTTAATGATGGTTCACAGATTACTAATAGTAGGTCTGCAATTCTCATATTTCAGTTCTTTCAACACCCATGGATGAATATCATCCGGTCCAGGTGATTTACTATTCTTCAGTTCATCAAATACCTGTAATACATCTTCCCGGTTTATCAGTATTTCTTTCAATTCTTCTAATGTATCACCTTTCAATACCATTTCAGGCATGACTAACCGCTACATCTTCTTTAGTAAAGACCAAGCTGAGGTTAATTTTCCATGATTAACACAGCTTGCAGTGATTTATAACAAATTATGGTATTTGAATAATAAATACATATTTTGCATGTATTTGCAGCCTTGAATCTCATTATTATTCAACATGTGGTGGCAAATTGTGTGCTACAGTAAAACAATGCCTGTTATTGCCCTTTAATGGGTGTTAAATGACCGAAGAATAAATTGCCATAATGCAGTTAAATAATTACTCCCTGAAGTCTCTTCAGAAATGTTCAGTCATCACAATCATTCCTGGAGCCATGAAATCACAGACCTTCGCAGACTACCTCCAGGCCAAATTCACCGCCTCCCCCCAGATGACCGTGAGCACTACCGACAAACTACCACCACCCAACTGCATCTGAGACAAGTTCAGCATCCCGTCGACAGATCAGATCTCACACATCATTGCCTCACTCAACACAAGCACCACCCCCACAGATCCATGCCCTGTTGTCTGGATCAAAGCAGCAAAAGAGGATCTTATCCACAGCATCCACAACATGGTGCACAACTCCCTTACCCAAGGAATCATGCCAAACGCTCTAAAGTTAGCGACAATACGCCCAATCCCGAAAAAATCTACACTAAGTAAAACTAATCCAGCAGCCTACAGGCCTATCTCAAGCCTCCCCCTCCTGGCAAAGATTATTGAAAAGGTGATTCAACATCAACTCCAAGATCACATAGACAGCCATGCTCCTCTGGACCCCAATCAACATGGTTTCCACCCAAATCATGGAGTCAAAACCCTATTAATATACCTCTTTGATAATTTGATCCAGGTTATTGACAATATCAAGAGAGGCATCTATAAAAATCATGACGACATCTCTTCAGCGTTTGACACTGTCAACCACAGAACTCTTCAATCAAGACTACAGGAAATTGGCCTATACGGCACCACCTTGAACTGGTTCGCCTCATACCTCAGACAGACATCTCCAAGTCAAATGTGGCCCAGCCACCTCCCGGCCACAGAGCCACACAGGGTGTTCCGCAAGGCTCCTCCCTCTCTGCCCTGCTATTTAACCTGTACATACAACCTATCTGCTCCATCATCAAGAACCACAAGATACAATACAACATCTACGCAGATGACATTATGATATACAACCCTATCAACCTTGACAGCCCAGACTACTCCAGCATAGCTGACTGTCTTCAACAAATAACAAGCTGGCTTCTAGTAAACAACTTGACCATAAACTACAAGACAGAAGTGCTACTCATCACCCAAAACTCCGCCTTCACCCCCCTCCCAACATCAAGCTGAAAGACATTACAATACCAATAATGCCCGAAGTAAAGTACCTCAGAGTGACTCTCGACAAAGATCTGAACCTACAGTCCCACACCTCCAGAACCACCAGGAACGCATACCTCAAAATGCGAACCATCCGACGCCTCAAGCCAATTCTCTCACAGGATCACTTCTGCACCATCTGTCAAGATCTAATCACACCCATTTTAGACTACTGCAACCCCATTTATCTTGGGCTCCCAAAACAAGTTCTCCGGCCCTTGCAGATGGCACAAAACACTGCCACACGCATAATAACTGGCTCTTCAAGGCATGATCACATCACCCCCATTCTCAACCACCTACACTGCCTCCCAATCAGCTCCCGCATCCAATATAAGGCACTACTAATCATCTTCAAAATCAAACAGAACCTCTCAGTGAACAGTCTTCAACCTCTCATCAGATTTGACCTATGCACCAGACCCAGGAGGAGAGGCACCTCAAACACCATCAACACCCCCAGTGCTTTCACTAAAGCAAGGCAAGACACTTCAAGAAGAGCACTTTCACTTGCTGTGCATGCACTCTGGAACTCACTCCCCGACGACCTGAGATCAACTGCAGACCTCAAGGACTTCAGAAAGATGCTCAAAATGACGCTCTTCATAGAACACTATAGAGACATCACATGACCTGACCAACGGCCACAGTCTGCCCTCCTCTTTCATGACCCTAAGCCCCCCTTCCCCTCCCTCACCCGCCCCTTGTATATATTACTCTGTATATAGCTCACCTTGTAACTAGCTCACCATGAAATCATTTATACATGACATACACACATACTCTTGTGTTACAACCACTGCATGCCCAGCCCCACTCTCATTGCCTCTTGATATGTTTGATGTGTAAACCACTTTGATTTCAGGATAAAGCAGTATATAAATCCTGTTAATTAATTAAATAAATAAATAAATAAATAAATATCCAGCCGTTAAAATCTATATTTAAAAAAAAAAACAGGCAATAGTAAAGTCTGAAAACTTAGCTGTATGGAGTCTCTTGAAGCTGTGAAGACTAGAGTTGATCAGGTACTTGTGGACAGGCTGTAGAGGTGATTCAATTAGCCCCACCCTGTGAAGCAGACTTGTAACAGACAATGGAAACTGAAATATTCAAACTGAATTTTTACTTCTATGTATCAGCCTATTAAGTAAAGGTCCCTGTAACTTTAAAATTATACCTTTGCTACAAAATTAAGTGGGATACTTAGGTAAAAGACCAGATCTCTGCAAATCTAAGTACTTCTATTCCAAGTAGCCATATATCATCAAGTGTCCCTGATCAGTAGGCCTTACATGAACTGAGGGTACACTTAGATATCTGATTTAAAGACTATGTATGGAATGTAGGCAGGCAGAATATTCCTAGAAACTTATATCCAACTGTTAAAATCTATATTTAAAAAGCCAGGCAATAGTAAAGTCTGAAAGCTTAGCTGTGTGGAGTGTCTTGAAGCTGTGAAGACTAGAGTTGATCAGGTACTTGTGGACAGGCTGAAACATTTGCTTCTCAAGATCAAGGAATATAGCCTTAAAATGGGCCTGCACCTTAACATTAAGAAGACAAAGATCCTGACAACTGGAAAAATCAATAAGTTCATCATTGATGGAGAAGAAATTGAAATAGTGGACAACTTTAACTTACTTGGATCAAAAATCAATAAAGAAAGGACTAGCAGTCAAGAAATCCGACCACATATTGCTCTTGGTAGAATGGCTATGAAGGACCTAGACAAGATCCTCAAGAGCAGAGATGTCTCTCTCCATACAAGATTTGACTTATCCAGGCCATGGTATTTCCAATAACATCATATGGATATGAAAGATCAATACAATAATAGTAGCTATGGATACCACTCTATCAACAATGAGCCGCTTAGCTGAAGACCGAACAAAGTTTAGATCAACTATCTAGAAGTCGCCAGGAGTCACAGACTCGACGGCACTTAACAACAAGCAGTAACTGAAGATGATCTGTTGGTGTCTTCTTCCACATATGGCTGTAAGGATGGTGGGTGTATAATGAAGCACTGATTGGTATAGAAGTATGTCTTGAGTCATAGCCTGGGAAAATACACTTTCATGTTGCTGCAGAATTGTATTGTCAATGCAAATTTAGTGTGGCAGAAAAAAATCCCCATGTGAGGAAATATCCCTCTGCCTCGCTGAGTGTATAGTTGAATAGATTGATGTTGATGGTGCAATTAGGAATGTCTTTTGTGTAGCGCAGCATGGCACAAATGGAGGAGCCTGCGTCGTTTGGCCTCTTTTTTCTTTAGAATACTGAAGTGTATGTAGCAGATGGTTTCATAGGTGCCAACTTTTTAAAATGATTTGGAGTGCTAGTAGTAGTGCTAAACTCAACATTAAAATTAAAAAGATAAAAACAAAAAGGACAAACATAGGACTAA
This sequence comes from Ichthyophis bannanicus, assembly GCA_033557465.1. Taxonomy (NCBI): domain Eukaryota; kingdom Metazoa; phylum Chordata; class Amphibia; order Gymnophiona; family Ichthyophiidae; genus Ichthyophis; species Ichthyophis bannanicus. Next base: position 834,254,156 of record CM066034.1, on the reverse strand, counting down.
TTAAATGTACAAGGGAGAATAATGTAATCCCAGGACACATCATTTTATAAAAATACTTATGTTTCTAGATATCATTAAAATGATGAAGCACACAGAAGATAACAGTTTCGTAGACCTGAATCAATCCTATGATAATTGAGCTAAAAATTAAGAAACATAATTAGCATCAAAGAGATATTCAAAAATGAAACTAGTAATGAAGGGAAACCAATGAGCAATAGGACCAGGAAAATACAATACAGAAAAATCTCAACAATCAATAAGTGAGGATGTACCATACAGCACATAACAATATATTAAACATTGTTTGAGATTTTTCTGTATTGTATTTTCCTGGTCCTATTGCTTCTTGTTTTTATATTTTTAATTTAAAATTTTAGTCATGTTTAATATATGGTTTATTATATTTTGTTAAACAAATGCATTTGTATTTTTAATGTTCTAATTTTTTCATATTGATTTTATCTGTATGCACTTTATATGTTTGGCCAAGTTGATGTTTTTATTTATTTATTATTGTTTGCAGTTCTCAGCCCCCTGATGAAGGCATTGCCAAAACGCGTTGGGGTATTTCATTATTAATAAAGCGCATGTGATCACCATACCTCTTGCTCTTTGTGTCTCTGAGGTCCTTGCAAGTAGGTGCTCTCTTCTTTTTGGTTTGCCTGAAGCAGTCGGGCTCCTGACTGTCCCACTGATCCGGGGGCCCCTCTTCCTCACCCTTCTACTCTGTCTTCTCCTTGGGGGTGGCACACAAGTTGTTGTTACTGTGTTAAATGTTCATGTAATATAAGTGAATTAATAATTTCTTGCTGATGGATGCTATACCAGGGGAATGGGCAATATTGCTTAAAATTGTATCCATTGTTATACAGAAAATAAATGAAAAATAAAAGAATAAAAAATAAATTGCATGTTAGAGGCAAAAAATTTCTGCACTTTAGTAAAAAGGCTACTTAGTCTTTTTGGCAGCCTGCAAAAGCAATTGCTAGCTCAGAGCCACAGATTGGCCAACACAGCTCAACCAAAGGCACTGTCCTTTTCTGCAGAAAAAGTACAAAGGAAGGAGCAAGTAGGTGCTTTGCAGATGGTCTCTAACAAGGCAGACTTTAAGAGAGCAACTGTCACTGCAGTGGCCCTAATCTGATGAGACTTGACCTTGGAGCGAACAGGAGCATCCACTTGTTCATAGCAAAACTGTATACCTGAGACAATCCACCTTTCTAAAGTTCTTTTTGCAAATGGTGCACCAGGTTTATTAGGATTGAAAGAGACAAAAAGCTGAGTAGATTTCCTAAAGGATTCAGTTCTTTGTAAATAATAGGCCAGAGCCAATTACAGTCTAGAATAGAGGGCTTTAATGTGGCTTAGGGCAGCAGGTGAAGAGACCTATTTGCTCCGTATTCAAGCAAAGGGGTGCAGGCACACTCGAAGATGCTTTCCGGGCGACGGTGCCGCTGCCGGCTCTCCCTTAGCTCAGGGAAGTCTTTAGACTGGTATGCCATTATTTGCATACCAGTTTATTATGTGCAGCTCATTTGCCTACAATTTATTCTTGTAGCGTTAATTGTGCACTAGTTTTTCCTATGCTGTTTATGCATGCAACTGTCTCTTTCCTGCATTTGATGGTAGCAATAAGTGTGCTTAAAAGTGGTGTTAGCTGTGCTTTAAGGCCACGCTAGCTTCTGCATCAGCCTGTTTAATCCTATGAGTCCTGCAACAGTGCATATTAACCATTAGTACATGACCTCCAATATGTTTTAATGCATGAGCTAAAATATAACCATAATAGCTCATCCATTCTAATAGCATGCACACTGTCCGATAAAATTATAGGTGGCAATTTTTACATTAAATATGGTCTATCAGTTCCATGTGTATGTTTTACCCATGGGGCTGGAAACATAGTTTCAAAGGGATATCCCACACAGGCTTCCATTTTTTAAAAAAATCATCAGGCAGGGGAGCCAGCAGGTACTTAGTATTGGCCTACTTTGTACCTGCTTTAAAGCAGACCATTGTCTCTGGACCAGGGGTTCTCAACCCAGTCCTCAGGACACACCTAGCCAGTCAGGTTTTCAAGATAACCACAATGAATATGCATGAGAGAGATTTACATTCAATGGAGGAAGTGCATGAAAATCTCTCTCATGCATATTCATTGTGGTTATTCTGAAAAGCTGACTAGCAAGTTGTGTCCCGATGACTGGGTTGAATATCCCTGCTTTGGACTGATGAGCCATATCATTGACAATGAGCATCATAATCATGCCTTTTGGATTAACCCTTTATGAGAGACAGCAGACATTAAGAAATGTGCAAAAACATTTGAAAAGCACTTGTCATTTTGAAGTTTTGTTTGAAAAGACATTTTCATTGTGTCGATAAATGTAAATTTGTGTACGAAGATCAAAATATTTTAGTTGCTGTGTTAGTCTACTTGGATATATGGAAATAAGAGTCAAACAAACAAGTGAGATAATACATTAAGTTAGTCCAATGAAAATATATCTTTGATAAGCCTTTGAGAGCAAGGTCTAAAATGTGTGTTGGTATGACATGCATTAAGATGAATTATACTTCAGGGACCTGTTATAAAGTCTTACAATATCTTCCACAGTACATCATCTCATTTGTCAGCCACAGTATCTGCTGGTAGCTGTTGTTGTTAAATTCCTTACAAAGTGTGCACACTAAAAATATAGTGTGAGGTAAGGTAAAAAGCAGCCCGCGATCAGCGGGAAAGTCGCCATCTTCAACTCCCCCTGCATCGGGGTAGAGCACCGTCCTAGCTCCAGCCAGCTGATCTGCTCAGGTGCTCCAGCCCAATCGGGGCTGTGTGAGGAGGAGCAGCAGCTCACCAAAAGCAACCCACTCTCAGGCGGGCCCACGCCGGAGGGCCTCGCCAGAGGGCCCTTTGGCGTGGCCCTTAGGCAGTGGCCATCTACAAAGGCATTCTACTATCCTAAACAACCTTTGAAATACTCAATTCTCTGTAAGCAAGAGTTGTGAGCAGCTACCCTGCACGCACCATTCTGGATGAAAACTGCGGCAATACCTTGAGCTCCACAACCCTCCACTAACTGATCCTTTACCTGCCTACATGCCGCAAGTATACCAATCATATTCTATTACGGACACTAGTCTTCTACTCTCTTAACTACTCCTTACATTGTAACTGTAGTCTGCTACATAATTGTTTAAGCTTTCCTCCATACATAGGTATCTAGCCACTGTCTACCTTGCAATTGTACTACTTGTTAAAAAAGTATCATTTTCAACTAAATGTACAAAATTTATTCAATATACAATACTTAACTACTACATCTTGCCTTGCAATCGCAGTATTCTTAATTGTTGCCACTTCTCTCTCCTATCCCCATTTTATTTTTGTCTTCAATTAAGCCTGCCAACAATTGGTTCTTTTAGCTTCACTAATCCTGTTGCTCACTGCTGCCACATTGCAACAGTATTGTAAACTTACATTAACCATCACTGTTACTTCTACAAGTGTTACCAACTATTCTACAATGTTACTATATTCCACATTGCAACAGTATTGCTAACTTACATTAGCTATCACTGTCACTTCTACAAGTGTTACCAACTGTTCTACAATGTTACTATTGTTTCAATCCCATTGTTATTAGTATTACCTTTACTTTCTGTGCCAACTCTCTCCATCACTATCTCAACTCATTATTACCATCTAGATATTGTCATAACTGTCGATACCCCTTTTTCCAGTACTACCAGTATTTTTCCAATACTGTCATTACAGATAGTAATCTCCCTGTCAGTATTTCCAATATTGCCATCACTTCAACTAGTACTGTGATTTGCAGGCTGCCTTATTATTGCCAGTATTCCCAACACTCTCTAACATATTCACCGCAAATCCTCCCTTTTTCCCTTGATATACAATGTTACCCTTAAAGTTGCACACATTCATAACCTTCACCATCACCTACCTCCTACTTGCAATATCCGGATACTCAGATGCCTTCAACAACGGCCACAACTCCATACCAATATTAAGGAACAACTGGAAGAGATGGTCAAACAAACATCAAACACACACAACGAATCCTATTCATACACCCCACCCTCATCTGCTACACATTGCCCTGCAACTTACAAAAAAAAAAAACCAACCTAAGCAACAGAACCAACCACCTTTGCGATGTGCCCTCATCAACATCAGATCCATCCGCAAAAAATGGCCACTGATCACCGACCTTATAACAACGCATGACCTTGACATTCTGATGATCACAGAAACATGGCTATCTGACTGCGATAATGTCATTCTGAATCAGATGTTACCCCCTGGTTTCTCAATATTCACATGCCACAGGAACAACCAAAGAGGAGGTGGAGTACTCATCACTTCTAAAAGCCATCTACAATTTCAGATGACCAACAATATCAGCACAACACAATTAAATACGCTAACTATATCAAACAAACAATGAACACACAATCAACTTAGTCTATAGAGCTCCAACAACATCAGCAGATGACCTCTCAACAATAGTCGACTTGGCCTGCAACACCAAAAAAACCACAGATATCCAACTTGATCTTAGGAGATTTTAACCTTCCCTCTCTACATGACACACAAATCGCTGCATTCCATGAAGCACTAGATGACCTTGGATACAACCAGATAATCAGAGAGCCTACTCATGCTATGGGAAATACACTTGATCTAATCTTTGTACCTCAAACATCAGCGGAAGCAGACCATAACTATGCACTTTCCATAACACCGGTACCATGGTCTGACCATAATCTGATTATATTCCAAATACCCAACTCATTCAATACCCTTAACTCCAATACCACCCTTGCCAAACCAACAGCTCGGAGGTTCCGACCATTTGTTAAAGAAGACGTACTTAAGAATATTCTCCCTATGCTACACAACTCTAAACCAGATCTGGATGACTTAATCAACACCTGGGATAACTCCTTCAGAACCAACTCTCAACCAGCTAACAGGCCAAGAAAGTCCAATAATCGAACACATGTAGCTTGGTATTCAAATGAGCTAAGAACATCTCTCCTCCATCTCCGTAGACTCGAAAAACGATGGCGAAGATCACGTACTACTGAAGCCCACACAGCATACTGTTCATACCTCAGTAAGCACCGCCAAGAAATAGCTGATAGAAGAAAACAATTTCATACCAATCTCCTTAAACAATCAGTAAATAAATACCATGATCTCTTCAATATCGTAAAAACATTGGCAAAAGAACCAAGCCCTCAATACACACAAATAATATCCCCTCAAGACTACGCCAACTACTTAAAATCAAAAATGACGAAATTAATCACAAACCCTTGCACCACTGATCCACATACCATATCCAAACTCCCAGTGTCTTCCACATTGACCAAGTTCAACACGATATCAACTAAAGATATTGAAAGCACTATTGCCTCAATCAACGCTACCACTGCGTCAAATGATCCATGTCCAGCAGCCTGGATAAGAGAGCTCAGATGTGAAGTAAGCTTCTTCATACATAAAATCCTGGATCAATCCTTTTCATCTGGAACCTTCCCTCAGAGCCTAAAACAAACCTCCATTAGACCATTATTAAAGAACAATAAACTAGACCCTCTACGAGTAGAATCATACAGGCCAATATCCAGCATCCCACTATTAGCCAAAATAATCGAAAAAGTAGTCCAACGTCAAATACAACAACATATAGACACCGAAGCTCCACTTGATCCGGCTCAACATGGCTTTAGGGAAGCCCATGGAGTGGAAACCCTCCTCATCACTCTCAACACATTAATCACTGGAATAGACAATATCCGGCAAGGATTCATCCTTATATTCATGGACATTTTGGCTGCGTTCGACTCAGTCAGTCACCAAATATTTCTTGACCGTCTTAATGAAAAAGGAATACATGGCTCTGCACTGAAATGGTGCAACTCCTATTTATCTAACCGATGGCAACAGGTAAAGATTAACGAGAAAACATCAGACCCATTCCTGCAAGATCAAAGAGTACCACAAGGCTCCTCACTTTCAGCATTAATTTTTAACATTTATATGCAACCTATCTGCAACCTCATCCGTTCTTTTAAAGTTAACTGCTTAGCCTATGCAGATGATATTCTCCTGTTCATGCCATTCTCCATCAACCATCCTGATTTCACTCCACTGATTCAATGTTTCCAAGCAGTAGAAGACTGGCTCCTCACACAGAACCTAAGAATCAACCACAATAAGACCGATGTTATGTTTATCATGAAGAACCAAAACTTCACACCCCCTTCTACATTAAAGATAAAGAACAAGGAATTGGCAGTAAAACCTACCATACGATACCTAGGCATCACCCTTGACCAGCGTCTCAATATGAAAACTCACATAAAAAATATAACGAAACTAATATACCACAAGATACGCACACTACGACACTTACGACCTCTACTAGAACCTATGGATTTCAGAACCATCTTCCAAGCCTTAGTGATGCCACATCTAGATTTTGCAAATGCAATCCTTTATGGGCTCCCTCAATCTACTTTAAATCCTCTCCAATTAGCGATGAATACCGCCGCCAGAGTGCTTGAAGGAATATCTAAATCAGACCACATAACTCCAATCCTGATAAAACTTCACTGGCTACCAATCAATGCAAGAATCCAATACAAAATCATAATCACCACCTTTAAAGCCTTAAACAACCAAGCACCCTCAACTATCACTAACCTACTACACACCCAAGCCCTCAGAGCCAGAAGAACATCAGCAATAAATACCCTAATAATCCCAAAAATAACCGTCAAATACACCAAGGAAACATCTAAAAGAGCCTTCAGCATTCATGCCCCAGTACCATGGAATACCCTCCCACCAGAATTGAGAGCCATAACCAGTCTAATACAATTCAGGAAAAGTCTTAAGCACTACCTATTCCTAAGTTATTTTCCAGTATAAATGCTCCAAGAGAAATAGTCACTTCATGTTCAGTTCCAGTGAATTTTGACCGCGCTTAATGTATATAGTTTACTGTATATGTATATGATTTATACCGACTCCCCTGTTTGTTCCAAGTTTTCAAAACCCTGTTAAATGTAAAATGTACTACAGTTATCCTGTATGTATATGTTTTTGTTCCATGTGAACCGCGCTGACGACAATAGTGCGATATATAAGAGATGTTAAATAAATAAATAAATAAGTGTTAAAATTTTAGGCTTTAGTAATCATATGCTATAACAGCACATGGAGTCTGTTCAAATGTGCAGAAGTCAGCCTCTGGTATTCTTTCATTTGCATGCATGTATATTTTAGCACCCATAGGCTAATGTCTTCAGGATGGTTTAGCACGCACACTAGAACCTTCATACACAGCATCTTGCTCCATATTCATGATAATCTTTAATGCAGTGGCCCAGTATTTCGGAAGGGCGGCACAGACAATGTCATCAAATATAGGAGCGTATTCTTCTCTGTTAAATAAGAATGCTCTGCTTCTCCCTGTTGAATAGGCCTTGGGTGCTATTCAATAAAAAAATATTTTCTTTAGGCCCAGAGTGAGGGTAATTACTGTTTGCATAACTCTTAATAACCGTTATTTTCAAAAAAAATGTGTGCTTCCCATTATACACATGAGGTTAACCTCTAACTCTACAGATCTCATTTCCTTAACTGCTTGATGGGCACCCTTATTACAAGACGACTTAACTAATTATGTGCTTGGCACACTGTGCTCCTTGAGTAATATAACCTCCCTACTATTTTTGTCTGAATAGATTTGGATGCTGGAGAATTAAGGTCAAAGTGCACATATTTGTTCAGACACTGGAATTTCTGCATCACTTTTTCCATTGCACTGAGGGAGGGACTCAGTCTGGCTGCTATTTTTCCTTAGCCAGCGAAGACAAAACTCTTCAGCATCAAAGTGACCACATTTTCCACTAGGATTCTCTTTGAAAAACCAAGGGTGCTTTCTTATGACACTCAAGGAAATAAATGCCCCAGATAACCAAAAGAACATCATCTAACTCCTCCAGTCTATATAAATTGAATGCACTAAAGTGTTTTATGGCTAACAATGTGTGTGCTGCACAATGCGCCGTGTTAGTACCCCAAATATGACTAACGTGTTCATTTTTAATACATCTGCCCAGTTAGGTAATTTTCAGTGTCCCGATAGAGATTGCAGGTCTATGGGTAGTTTGCTCCTGCAAGCTTGCATGCTCATTTGCAATAAGAAACTCCCTTAAGAGTTTCCTTTTTAATGTTTGCAAGCTGGTGATACCATATGTAATGTACTTTTCCAATTCTAATCCCAACCGAGGCCCACTCTGTTAGCGCAGTTGAAAGGATGCACACTGTCATACAGCATACAGCTTTAGCTGCATACATGAGACAAAAAGGCAGTTTACAGGGGTAAGCAACCAATTAAAGTTACCCAATTCTGTGTTTTTGGTAAGGGCCAGGCTTGAAGGTTGCTTCCTGCTGTTTTGAGACTCCCAGTCAACTAGAAATCAGGCTGAGGTCTGGTGTACGCACCTCCATTTGCTCCTTTGTAACCATGTAGGGATGTTTTCTCTAATGCACATTTGCTCCTCTTTAAGCCCAGAATTTTCTGCAGCTACATCTGGAACCCTGCAAGCAGAAGTCCTAAATCCAACTTGGCTGGCCAACTGGTAGTTAATACGTGAGGGGAGTATGGGCCACACCGGCTTGCCCAATAATTCTACAGTCCATTCATTTTGCATTTCTTTGCATTCCCAGATTTCCTGCTCTCTGCAGTCTCTAGTTTCTCTTCAACACACACTTCCCATCTCTGTTCATAAATTGGCCCTGTGTTTGCAACCTAATGCACCAATATTTCAATGACCCAACATCGCTTTTTCTTGTCACTCCTTACATAAAAAATATTATTTTCCATAACAGATTCCTATCAGCTTCCCTTGTAGTTATCAAGGGGGGGGGGAGGAGCCTAGCGGTTAGAGCACTGGGCTAGACCAAAGGAAGACAGTGGTCGGATACCATTGCTGCTTCTTGTGATCTTAGGCAAGTCGCCTGCAAAAGAATAGAATCAATAAGTAACTAGCCTGGTGTGGCAGGTACAACCTTAAACAAAGGCATAGAGGGGGAATAACCAGCCCAAACAGCAGGTACAACTCTAGTTACCTTACTGGGTAGCCTAGATGTACCATGCTGGTCTTTATCTGCCATCATTCAGTATATAAGAAAAAATAGCCTTGTTTTCTTCTCTGCCTTTTAACTTTCTTCCTTCTCTCTTTTCCGTTGTTATGGCATCTTGGGGCTTTCTCCCTGACCTTCCATTCTATATCATCTCTAATCTTAATTCACATTCTTATGTGTAGTTATCCATCCATTTTGTAATAATAGTTAGACCATGGCACACTGAAACTAAGATAATGATCATTTCGAATTATGCATCATGGAACAATATAAATGCAATTAGGTGGAGGCAAGTAAAAGGTTAAATTGACTGGTGGAGGAATAGCTTAATGGTTAGAGCACTGACCTGGGAACCAAAAGACCAGGATTTGATTCCTACTAGTACTTCTTGTGACCTTGGGCAAGTCACATAACTCTCCATTGTTAACTTGGATACTTCTGAGGCAATGTCCCCATTTAATGCACATTACCAAGTTTAAGTTACAATGTAAACCACTTTGACTAAAGTGATAAAGCAGTATAAAAAAAACCTGTTAAATAACTAAATAAAATAAAGCAGCCTTGTGTTTTGAACTTGCGTTTTATATATTTATCAAACTGCATTATATACATATATCTCCTGAAGGAAATTTTGAAGCAATACTTTTCAGTACTTAAGAAATCCAAAATAGATAATAAACATTGCAGTCTGTTAAGGAAATCTAGAATTTATTTTCATCCAATTGTATTTCAGTAGTTCAGTCTACAGTACTGTATATAATATTGTATAACATCAAGGCAGCTCAGCATCATAATGAAGCTCCCAGACTATGAGGCATGTTTACTAAACCACAGAAATGGTTAGCACAGAGTTTAGCATGCATCAAATATGCAACCACACTAAAAATGATGCATTAACTGCATAACACAGGTTAGGGCGTAGACTGGGCAGTTGAGTGGCAGAACATGCACAATGTGGTCAGCATGAGCATCTTAACCATTATTCCTGTCAAAGTATGCTTAGCATGAGGGTGGCATACAACCTGTGCTAACTACATGGGGACATGCCAGCCACGCCTCCATTCGTCGGCACAGGTCCAGCACCATCTCCACATTGAGTTTTGGGGCTTAACACACAGCACACTGCTGTATTATAGCGAACATGCCCCTAGGAACATAGAAGGCTCTTCATAGCTTTTCCCTTCCAGAATCTCCAATTGATTTGAAGTAGATCTCAAGTCAGAAGTTTTTACCCTTTTTTGTTCTTGGTTAGATCTGTGCATATGGTGGACAGGAAAGAACACCATGGGCCCGATTTATAGAAGTCCAACTTCTTTTCATAGGCATAGAATGGGAGCAGCCTCTATAAATCAATCTACAACTCTTTGGACTTTCCCCGTGTAAAGGTAGAAAAATGCTAAAACAAAACTAGTCCAGAAGGCAGGCACTAATCTTTGCATAGCCATCCATATAAAAATTATGTCCAAAGGAAAACAACAAAATGTCAACGACCTTCCTAAAACCAAAATGATGGGTAACAATATGTACCTTTTGAGTCAATGCTGACTCCTGGCAACTCCTGGGTTTTCCTGGCAGTGTGAGCAGGAGTAGATTGCCAGACCCTTCTTTCAATATACAAATACTAAGTTATCTGCTCTCGTATTCACCACTTGAAACTAAGAAATCCAATAGAGTGTACAAAGGTCTCATGCGCGGCGTCTTTTTGATCAGAGAGTAAGTGGGGGAAACCCAGTGTTCAGAGTTTTCCTCCGTTTGCAGTGATGTAATGGTTACTACAGTAGAGTATGAAACAACTAACATGAGGGATTTAAATTAAGACTCTCGAGATGGACAACCACCAGCAAGAAAAAAAGCTTTTGGAGTAGAAGTTAAGTACTAGCTGTACTGATAGTTTACTATACATAAATAATTTATTGAAAAGTACCAGCTGTACCGATAATTCACAGAATATATAAATCATTTTTATTGAAAAAACAAAAAAACAGTAAATGTGTACGTGAAGAAAGGGTCATTGATGTGAACAGCAGCGAGCTGTAAGAGTGACAATCGAAAACCCTTTACAAATAGCTGTGTGTTTTTGACTGAGACCTTTGTACACTCTATTGGATTTCTTAGTTTCAAGAGGTGAATACGAGAGCAGATAACTTAGTATTTGTATATCAGCAGTGATTGCTCTGTGTTTTGACCGATAGCGTTGTAGCATATAGACCCTTCTTCCAAGGCAATGGAGGGTTAAGTGACTTATCCAAAGCTGCAAGGAGTGTCAATAGGAACGGAACCCTCATCTCTAGGTTAGAAAGCCAGTAATCTAACCACTAGGCTACTCCTCCTCTTCACCAATGATGGGCATGATTTATAAAAATATTTTTAGCAGAATAAAATGAGGAATTTTGATTTAGCTTATGCCCCTTTTAGGATTAGCTCAAGGCAAGTTACATTCAGGTACAGTAGATATTTTTCCTTTCCCTTGCAGAGCTTACAATCTTAAGTTTGGACCTAAAGCAACAGAGGGTTAAGTGACTTGCCCAAGATCGCAAAGAGCAGCAGTGGGATTTGAGCAGGACTTCCCTGGTTTTCAACCAAGTGTGTGTGGTCAAGTCAACGCTGACTCCGAGTGACCCAGCCCCTGCGTTTTCTTGGCAAGTTCACCCATAGACACAGCATTTATAAAAGCCTTAGTAGATCAGACTCTTAAAAGAAGGTTCTGTTGGGGCCAGAGGGGAAAGGGTTAATAGTGATTAAATTGCCGGCAATTGTATTGAGGTGCATACACGTGAGTTGCCAGAGGTATTAGATGACATCAGATGGAAGAAATGTGAGAAAAAACACACTTATCTACAGGGCACAGAGAGAAAGCATCACAAGAGGTAAATATGCCAGCTTAGCGTGGGGCCCAGGGTAAAATGTGACACGGAGAGTTAACAAGATACATTTCTTGAAAATGAGGGGTGGGAAATCAAACCAGGTAAAGAACTGAATAAGTGGGATAGAGGTCAGGTAACAAAGAAAAAATCTGACAAGGCTCAGGCCGATAGTCAAAGACATGGGCATACAAAAGATCAACAGGAATGAGTGCAGATGTGTGAAGAGATTTTGCCAGCTTGCCTTTAGTGTAGTTAGAATCATATCCTTCTCTTCTTCACTGTGCTAGGACCTGTCAATGGACAGGAAATCCCTCATTTAGTTGTAACCTTGATCGGAACGCTTTTTATTTCTGCATCTCCTATTTGCAAGGAGATGGTAAGAGAAATAATCCAAACTGCTTTGTATTTAGTCAGTATTGTTAGGTTCTTTCTACGTTTGCTTCTGTAAGATAAGAAAGATATAATAAAGATCTTTTGCAAAGAAAATTCTGAGAGACTTTTGTGCCAGATACATATATAATTTGCATTAGGAGTGTTTTATTGGGTGTTAGTTTGTTTCCCTTCTGCACCGAGAAGGCGGGTTGGTGTTTCCACCTGGCCAACGGAGTCAGCCACTCCTTAGTTCCTACAGTTCTTATAGTAACATAGTATATGACGCCAGATAAAGACCGGCATTGTCCATCTAGTCTGCCCAGCAAGGTGGCAAGAGTAGGTGCACCTGCCACACCGTGCAGGTCACCACTCCCCACACCTTTGTTTTTGTTTAGGTGTGTACCCACCACTCCTTGCAGGTCTCCCTTATTTGTTGACATATAAGAGATATTAAGTTTATTTTGATTTTATCCTGATGCTATAAAGGGATTCACTGTGTATGTCCCATGCCATTTTGAATCCTGTCACTGTATTTGCCCCCACCCCTTCCACCATTGGGAGGGCAGTCCAAGCATCCACCACCCTTTCAGTGAAAAAGTACTTCCTCATATTGCCTTTCAGTTTTCCCCTTTGCAGCTTCATGTTATGCCCTCTACTTTTATAGCTTCACCATCTTTGAAAAAGGTTTGTTGCTCATTAACACTCTAAGGAGGAGTGGTCTAGTGGTTAGGACAAGGTACTTCAGGCCGGAGGGCCGGGGGTTCAAGTCCCACCTGGGGACAGCAATCTCAGGCCGGAGGGACTGGGATTTCTAGTCCTATAGGCACTCCTTGTGGTCTTGGGCAAGCCACTTAACCCTCCACTGCCCATGTTCCCTGTAAGTATTAGTGTATGTGTCTCATATCCCCTTGTGTTAAATGTATCCCCCAATTGACCGCTTTGACCAGGTGAAAAGCGAGATATAAATACAGCTAAATAAAATAAATAAATTATTTAAAGATCTGTATCGTTATCTCCTCTGTCCCTACTCTCCTCTAGCATAAACATATTTAGTAACCAGGGTATCCGGATGCCCGGTTCATCCGCCGCCATAGCACCTAACCCACCTTGTCCCCTCACCCCCCCCCCCTTTCTTATCTCAACAAAAACACACAACAATAACATATTTGGAATAACCATTTGGTCGCAACTTTATTAACAAATCCAAGACCGGCCCAACATGGGCCAACACAACATTCAAATTTCAAACATTCCCCCCCCCCCGACCTCCCCCCAATCCGGATGACACCCCCCACCAGCCGTATATTAGCAAGGTGGAGCATCATCCTCCCCCCATTCCCCCTACCGCCTGCCTCGCCGTATTATTAGCAAAGGCAAGCACCAGTTTCCTTCCACCGGGCAGAGACCCCAACAGTGATGTCTCTCCCAACCCAAGGAGCACTCCGCTCCCTCCAATCCGGCATCAGCCTTATATGTCTCGCTGGGTCGATGAGCGCTAGCTCGTTACCCCGCCACCGGCACAATGTCGCCCTGCCTATCCTTGTGCCGTGCCGCCCCCCCCCCCCCCCAAAAGAAAGCTGCGACCAAACCCAGCCCTCGAGCACTTCCTGCCAGTAATTCAGCAGCAAGTCTTGCCTGACAGGGGCCAAATGCACTCCATCCATGCGATACAGCCCCAAACACCGCACCTCAGCCCACTGGTGCAAAACTTGTCTCCCGCCAGTTTGCTGTACCCAACGCCCAATCTGCCGGTTAATCTTGACTAAGCCGCGGGACCACCGCCACTGGGCCCAGCAGGCCGGGCGCAGGATGATATGAGACCAAATAATGGCCACCCCCGGCAGTAGATCACACAAAAGTCCAATGTCCTTCTGAACCGTTCGAATGAGCTGCCTGCAAGACCAGCTCGACACATCGTTGCCACCCAGATGAAGCAACAGCCCGACTGGCCGCTGCCATCGCTCAATTTCCGACTGGATGAAGGGCACAAGCTGACCCCATCGCATGCCACACTCTCCCATCCAACGCAGCCGGACTCCCGATGCAGCCAGGCCAAGGTGCCTTCCTAGGGGCCGCAACACCGCCCGGCGTTCGGCCCAATAAACAAATGAATGTCCGATGATCCACCACTCTCCAGGGAAGACAAAGTGGGCTGCAACCAGCGGGCAAATCTGCAAAAAGGAATAAACAGATTAATTCCTCCCCCCCCCAACCCCCCCTTGTAGGAACAGCACACTGGAAGACCTCATGTCAGACAGCCCCAACCCGCCTGACCACTCCTAGCCCAGGTCAGGATGCCTGCGGCCGGACATATCCCTCGTATGCGCCCAAGCGCCACCTGCCAATGTGCTGAATAACTTTTACCCCAAGTCCCGCCGCCGCCGCACTTGTAGCAGCGCCGATCCGAAAGGAGTGTGAGGCAAAATGCCTCTCATCACAACCTAATTGGGGCAGAGCCAAACGCAGCACAGCCGTAAACTGGAACTGCGTCACCGGCCTCCCATTCTCATGAAGAAACAAATAACCCGGAGACCGTGCACGCCGCTGTAAATAGTTCCGCAGGTTATGGACCAGGCAGGATGGCAAAGGCGAAATAGGATGCGGGGGTTGTCCCAGTGCCGCCGCCGATACTGCAAGCGTCTGACATGTTAGGTCGAAGACTGCCACTCTCTGGGACCTGCGCAGGAAGAGATGAAGAGAAGCCAGCAGCAAGAGACCCAGAAGCCCTGGCCAACCCACTCCCCCCACCACCCCAATTCCAGGCAGAGGTGCCCATACCGCCTGCCTCCCACCCAGCTAATCCCCTCCCCTGCATGAACCCCGGCCCACCAAAACCAGTGCCAGCCCTATCGCTCCATCCACTCCCCCACGGCCCCAACCCAGGACAGTGCCCAGGCCTGAAGGACCAAAGACCGGGGGGCCCCGCCGCTGGAGTAGGCGGGAAGTGCCCGCCCCCCCGGAGGAGGAGTATAAAACCCCGGAAACTGAGGAGGGTAGAGAACTCCCAGTGGCCCCAGCCCTGGACGGTCTACACCCCACCCCTCCGCCTCAGCCCTGCCCCCCCCTCCGGCACCCCAGCGGCAGGAGCTGACCCCACAAACCCGCTCCGCTGCTCAACCTGGGCAGGCACAGTCATGCCTGCGCAGGCCTCGACAGTCATCTCCACCCGGGCAGTCTCCACCGCCACTAAACCTGACTCTACCGGGGCGGCCCCACAGACTGCCCTCACCAGCCATGCTCCCCTCCGCATGCCTCTGCCATGCGGCTGCCTCCCCCACTCCTCCAGCCCCCTGGACCGCAGCTGACCCCATGCTAGCTGGCCCAGGCACCCCGGGCACTGCATGCCCTCGCTGCCCAGCCCCCTTTGTGACGGCTCTCGCTCTTACCAGCCCAGCCGCCCCCTTTCTACCCACCCCCTGCCCTTTTGGGGTTCGCGCCATCCCCGAGGCCCCAGAACAATGGCAAGCCTTTTCCACTCCCTTTGCTCTAGTTTTATTGGTTTTTTTTTATTTTTTTTATTTTTTTAAATTTGAATTAACACTACTGCACCCAACCCAAGGAAGAGCCCCCGCCCCCAAGCCCCACAATCCACTACTCTGTGAGTAGTTATTAATATTATTATTTAATAAACCCCAAGGCCCTCCGATGCCAGCCTACGAGCCCCCCCCCCCCCACACTTTTTTTTTTTAAACTACTCGCTGGCCGCAAGCCCAGAAAACCTAACAGACACCCCCCCCCCCTCACAACCCAGCGTCTCCCCGGCAGCTTGTACCAAGGCCAAACCCCCCAAATACCCGTTGCTCCTAATCTAGCACCACCGCGGTCGCACACACCTTTTCCCTCGCAGAGCCGGCAGGAAGAGGGAGACCACGTGGTCGAGCCCTCACATTCCCTGCTGCTCTGCACCGCCCCCAGCTGCCAACAGCCAATCACGCCGTCCCACACCAGCGTGAGGATGGCGCGCTGACGCCATGTCAAATCTTCCCCCACCTCCCCCCTGCCCCTGCGGGAACCGTCAGCCGGCGAAGACTCGGGCCCCGGGGACCCAGTTACTAGGCTGGCCTCGGGATCCTGCCCTGCGGCGCGCCAGGATGTCTTCAAGTCTCTTCTCATATGTCTTCTGGAACAGGCTCAAATCATTTTGGTCACCTTCTTCTGAACTGCTTCCAGTCTTTTTATATCCTTAGTGAGATATGGTATCCAGAATTTAACCCAATATTCTAAGTGAGACCTCATCAGCGACTTGTACAGTGGCATTAGTACCTCCTCATTTCTGCTTGTAATTCCTGTCTGTATGCAACCCAGCATCCTTCTGGCTTTGTCCACTGCCTTGTTTATTTTTTTAACATTTTTTATATAACATTTTTCTGCAATTCAAAACAGTTTACAATGAACAAATTGTAACAGTGTATTCACAGCTGTTTTAGAAGGAACAGTTTGATCAATGGTAGAACCTTTTCAACAGAACTATTTACATATTTACATTGGGAGATGAGAGGTAGGAGGATAGGGGAGTGGAGGGATGAGGAGGAGAGAAGATGGGGTTTAATTTTGATTAGCTATGGAGATCTGATGTTTAGGGGAGCAGGATAAAGTATTCTCTAAAGAGGAAGGTTTTAAGTTTGTTGCAGAATTCAGAATGATTGTTGCAACCTCTTAGGCCAGGGGGGAGGACATTCGATATAGAGGGAGCATAGAGGGAGAAGGCTCGGTTAAATGTGGATTGTGTGCACTTTTTCTTTTGTGATGGTAAGTTTAAAATGTTTGTTGTGTTTGATCTACTTGGTCTGGTGGAGTTTAGCCTTGTCACACTGTTTTGCTACCTTGAGATCCTCAGAAACAATCACTCCAAGGTCCTTTTAGTCCATGCACACCAACCTCTTGCCCCCTATCGCGTACAATTCCCTTGGATGTCTGCATCCCTAGTGCATGACACGGCACTTCTGCGCATTAAATCTTAACTGCCAAGCATTAGACCATTCTTTCAGCTTTTATAGATCTTTCCTCATGTTATCTACTCCCTCAGGGGTATCCGCTCTTTTGCAAATGTTCATGTCATCTGCAAAAAGACAGACTTTTCCATTCAGTCCTTCAGCACTATCACTCACAAATATATTGAACAATACCAGTCCCAAGATCGATCCCTGGGGCACGCCACTAATCACCTTCCTTACATCTGAGTGAGTTCCATTTACCATCACCTTCTGTCATCTGTCAGTCCACCAATTTCTGATCCAGTTTACCACCTTGGGACCCATCCCCAGGCTGTTCAGTTTATTGATAAGCCTTCCATGAGGAACAGTAGCAAAGGCCTTGCTGAAATCTAGATAGATCTCATGCTGTTGAACTAGTTCTCTGGTCACCCAGTCAAAGAATTCAAAACCAGTCCTGGCACTCCGCTCTTACAGGGCTTCTACAGTATTCCTGACTGGTATTAAGACTCAGGTTACTTTCAATATTTTCATTAGCCTCAAAACCAAACCTCTGAGAGCCTTGACCATCTGAAGTGAAAACCATAGCATTCAATCTTAGAATACAGTGATGAGAACATTTGTCTCAAAACCCCAAAAAGATGTCAAATGCATTTTTTAAACTATAGTGGTTATTTTAGAAGCCCTATATATGATTTAAGCACCTGAAAATGGGCATGCAGATATCCAAATCATGGAGACATCCCTGGAACCATTTTACAACACAGGCATGGAAATGTCTCCAGCATGAGACATGCTGGAGACATTAGGCATAATCCTAATTTCATTTCTGATTTAAGTCCCTCTTACCAGCTTAACCTCTGCATCAAGTACCTTTGCCACACTCCAAAGCAACTATAACCTCACACCTACCCAGTGATGCGCCATTTCTCTTTCCATTATTGAAACCGCTTTGCTTACAATAGATAAAGGATATGTGATTTAAATAGTTCCTACATTTAACCATTTATTGTAAATAGCTCACCGGTTACACAATGTTAAATTTACTATGTTTTGTTGCATTGTAAACCGTCCCTGATTTCTGGAAGGGTCGATATAGAAAAGTGTCCAAATAAATAAAGTAAAATGTCTGGGGCATTCCTTCGAACTTAGATGTGCGCAACTGCTTTCAGAAATGCTGGACATGTCACCACCCTCATTCAAATCTAGACCTGCTGCAGGCATTGAATAGGCTTCAGGAAAGTGCTCCTTGTGCCAGCAAAACATTTGGAGGGAGTACAGGAAATGGACCTCTCATATCCCCAATACTATCCACAGCTGTAAAGAGAACTGCGTGAATAGCAACAGTTGTGATTTTCATGCTGCTGGACACCTCTACTTGCAGAATGACAGCCATGCATGCATCCCTGGTCTGCGATACTGTTGCAGGGACAGCTACACTAGATAGATGTCCCCAAAATACAGATAAAGATGCTGCATCACAGAGTAGGGAGGGAAATAAAACAGGGAGATGCTGAACTGCAGAGTGGGGTAGGATGGAGATGGGGCTGTGGAAGGAAGAAAAAGGGAGGATGCGGGATCATGACATGAGTTTGGGGTGGGGGGAGAGGGAAGATAATAGGATGATGCTGGATCATGGGGGCAGAGCAAGGAAGAGAAAAGGGAGATGATTGACCATAGAATGGGTGAGAGGAGAGGGAAGCGCACAGGGAGATGCTGGACCATGTAGTAGAGTGAGGTGGAGGAGGGTTGGGGATGGAAGAGAAAAGGGAGATGATTGACCATAGAATGGGTGAGAGGAGAGGGAAGCGCACAGGGAGATGCTGGACCATGTAGTAGAGTGAGGTGGAGGAGGGTTGGGGATGGAAGAGAAAGGGGAGATGATTGACCATAGAATGGGTGAGAGGAGAGGGAAGCACACAGGGAGATACTGGACCATGTAGTAGAGTGAAGTGGAGGTGCGTTGGGGATGGAAAAGAAAGAGGAGATGTTCTACCTGGGAGTAAGAGGGATGTAGGGAGAGAGGGAAGAGAACAAGGAGATGATGGAACATTGAGTGGGGTGAGAGAGGAGGGGAGGGAGGGAGAGGGAAGAGAATTAGGAGATGCTAGACCATGGAAGGAGAATAAAGAAAAAGCGAGATAGTCTGGACCACAGAGTGGTGTGGAGAGGGGTGAGGGAGATGGAAGACATTAGGGAGATATTGGATGACAGGGGGAAAGTGGGAAATAGGGAGACAGAGGGGAAATATTGGAAATGGAGGGGGGGAGGAAAATAAGGAGAAAGGAGACAAAGCAGATGATAGGAATAGGAGGTGGGAGAATGGTGCTGATGTTGGCAGATGGTGGGATTGGGAGAAAGAGGCTGAATGCTAGGAGTGTGGTGCTAGGGAGAGAGTAAATAAGGAGATGAGCAAGGAAGAATCCCACTAGAGGACAGCAACCTTGGGCCGGAAGGACTGGGGTTTCTAGTCCCACAGGTGCTCCTTGTGGTCTTGGGCAAGCCACTTAACCCTCCATAGCCCATGTTCCCTGTAAAATAGTTATCTCCAAGTTATAATGCCCTGTTCAATGTAATTTCAGTTTGTTCAATGTAAACCGCACTGATGCAGAATAGCGCGGTATAAAAGAGAATGTAAATAAAATAAGAAGGCGAGAGAAGTAGCATAAAAGCTTGTAAGTAAGACAGATCTAGAGAGTGAGAAGGGGTGAAATCTGAATTTATAGAGAGGCAGAAAAGAAAGATGGAGAGAAGAGCTGAAGAAGAAATATCATTATCAGAGACAGATGTAGGGGAGGCATGAAAGAAGAACAGAGGAGCAATGGAAAATTGACAGAAAATTTTGGAGAGTTAAGAGAAGAGAAAGGAAAGCAGAAAATAGAAAGGGACCATCAAGGATTGGGAAAGCACAGTTACTTACCTGTAACAGGTGATCTCTGGGAACAGCAGGAATTAGTCCTCACATATGGGTACGTCGGTACCGACGGAGCCCGCGTGGGAAAGCTCCCCAGCTTCCCAGAAGGAAAGCTTTTGGGGCCTCCCACTGCGCATGCGCGCTGCCTTCCCGCCTTCCTGACCAACTCTCCTCAGTTCGAGTTTAAAGCTGAGACAATAGAGAGAGGAAAGGAAAGAGAGAGAGAGATACAACTCCTAGGGGAGGTGGGTGGGTTGTGAGGACTAATTCCTGCTGTTCCCAGAGATCACCTGTTACAGGTAAATAACTGTGCTATCTCCAGGAACAAGCAGGAATAAGTCCTCACATATGGGGACTCCCTAGCTAAGATGCCCGGGAGATCCCCTCAAGGGTATGAGACCCTGAAAGGTTCCTCATCTTCCTATGGATCTCAGGCATCCATTCAGGGAAGGTGGGCTGGAGTTGTTCAAGAATGGAACAGGTGTCTGAGGACAGCCTGACCAAACAAGGCATCCCGGCGGGAGTCCTTGTCCAAACAGTAATGGGCTGTAAAGGTATGAACCGAGGCCCAGGTGGCTGCTCGACAGATCTGGTCAATGGACACAGAGTTTAGATGAGCCATAGAGGTGGCCATGGCCCTCACATTGTGAGCGGTGACATGGCCCTCCAGAGAAAGGTTCTTACTCTGGTAAGCAAAAGAGATACACTGAGCAATCCAATTGGAGAGTGTTCTTTTGGAGACTGGAAGTCCTAAATGAGAAGGATCAAAAGCAACAAAAAGCTGAGAAGACTTTCGATGTTGCTGTGTCCTGTGGAGGTAAAAGGCAAGAGCTCTTTTGCAATAGAGTATGAAGGTTCCTCTCTGCACTAGATGCATGAGGAGCTGGAAAAAAGACAGGTATATATACCTCTTGATTAAGATGAAAAGGGGAGACCACTTTAGGCATAAAGTGGGGATTGGTCCTAAGGACCACCTTATCATGATGGAACCTTGTATAAGGTGGATTAGCCACTAAAGCTTGCAGTTCACTGATACGGCGAGCTGAGGTGACTGCAATAAGAAAAATAACCTTCCAGGAAAGAAATTTCAAGGAGGTAGTGGCTAAGGGTTCAAAGGGTGGCTTCATAAGCTGACCAAGAACCAAGTTTAAGTCCCATGCCACCGGAGGAGGTCGAATGGGAGGTTTAGTTAAGGTTAGGCCTCTCATGAATCTTGCAATAAGAGGATGAGAGGAAACAGGTTGTCCATTGATGGGCTTAAGGGATGCTGCAATAGCACTCAAATGGACTCTTACTGAATTCATTTTGAGTCCTGCATTGGAGAGATGCAGGAGATATTCCAAGAGAGAATTCAAGGGGAGTGCTAGAGGGTCAAGACCCTTTTGAGCACACCAAATGGAAAATCTTTTCCATTTAAAAGCGTAAGAACGCCTAGTGGAAGGTTTCCTAGAGGCATGGAGGATATCCTTCACTTGCTGCGAAAGATTGAAGTGTTGAAGGTCTAGGCCTTCAGTAACCAAGCTCTGAGGTGAAGGGACTTGGGGTTTGGGTGCCACAAAGTCCCCTCCTCCTGAGACAGAAGGTCGGGAGCCGCTCCCAAGTCCAGGGAGGGGGCTTGGGAGAGATGCAGAAGTAGAGGGTACCACACTTGGTGTGGCCAGCATGGAGCTATGAGGATCATGGACCCTTGATCCCTTTGAAGTTTGAACAGAGTCTTGGGAATCAAAGGAATGGGTGGAAAGGCATACAGGAAGCCCTGACCCCAATGAAGGAGGAAGGCATCCTTGGCCTGAACTCCCTGACACGGAATTCTGGAACAGAACTGGGGAAGTTTGGCATTCCACGGACTTGCAAAGAGGTCTATGTCCGGGGTTCCCCATTTCTAGAAGATTCTGAGTACCTGATCCATGTGCAGGGACCATTCGTGTGGAAGCAGAACTCGACTGAGTCTGTCTGCCCAAGAGTTTTGGATTCCTGGAAGATATACTGCCAGGAGATGGATTTGATGCTCTCTGGTGAAGGCCCATAATCTTAGAGCTTCATTGCAAAGCGACAGAGAGCCAGTCCCTCCTTGTTTGTTTACGTAAAACATGGCTACTTGATTGTCCGTATGAATAAGGACTGTCATGTTGCTGAGGAGGGTATGAAAAACTCTGAGAGCTAGAAAGATTGCTCGAAGTTCCAAGTGGTTGATATGAAGGGTGGTCTCCTGTGGAGACCAAGTGCCCTGAGTGGAGAGATCTTGAAGATGAGCTCCCCAACCTGTTTGGGAGGCATCTGTTGTGAGGGTTGCTTGGGGCAACAATGGTTGAAAGGGGGCCCCCAACAACAGATTTTGAGTGGACATCCACCATTTGAGAGACCAAAAGAGATGTTTGGAGTTTGCTATTTGGTCTGAGAGAGCTCCTGATGCTTGAGTCCAATGGGTGGACAAAGTCCATTGAGCTGCTCTCATATGTAGGCGAGCATAAGGCACCACATGTACTGTGGAGGCCATGTGGCCTAATAGTTGTAGCATCTCCCTGGCAGTCAAGTGGCTTCTGGACTGAGTCAGGGAGGCCAAGTGCACTAGACGTTGGCAACGGGCCTGAGGAAGATAGGCCCTTGCAGTGGTGGTATCCAACCAGGCCCCTATGAATTCCAGGGATTGAGTAGGGGTGAGTTGAGACTTTGGCAGATTGATCACAAGTCCCAGATACTGCAGAATGCGTCTGGTGCGATACAGGGAAGTCTGAGCCTCAGACTGAGATGGAGCTCGGATGAGCCAGTCGTCCAGGTATGGGAAGACAAAAATTCCCAGGGCGCGTAGAAATGCAGCTACTATTGCCATGCATTTGGTAAATACCCTTGGAGCAGAGGCTAGACCGAAGGGAAGTACTCTGTATTGGAAATGTTTTCCCTGGAACAGAAACCGTAGGAATTTTCTGTGGGATGGATGGATGAGTATATGTGTGTACGCATCCTTGAGATCTAGAGAACAAAGCCAATCCTGACTCTGTAGGTATGGAAGGAGAGTACCTAGAGAAAGCATCTTGAATTTCTCCTTGCATAGGAATTTGTTCAATTCTCTGAGATCTAGAATGGGTCTGTACCCCCCTGTTTTCTTGGGAATGAGAAAATAAGGGGAGTAAAAACCTGACCCCTGTTGAAGAAGAGGAACCTCTTCTATTGCCCTTTGGACAAGAAGAGTGGTCACCTCCTGACTCAACAGGTCCAGGAGAGACGGGGGAGAATTGAAATATCTCACCATGGTATGGGGAGGAAGGCTGGAGAAATGTAGTTTGTAGCCCTCTCTGATGATAGAGAGGGTCCACTGTTCTGATGTGATTTGCTCCCATCTGGGAGCAAAATGAGTTAACCTTCCTGGAATGGTGAGAGGCTCTGGATGTTTTAGAGCCAGAAAGGTTAAGTTCTCTAGTTTTAAGTCAAAAACCCTGAGGGGGTTGGGACTGCTGGGCTGTAGCAGTCCCTGCAGGTTTTTGCCCTGGCCTGTTTAGGCTGCTGATGCTTAGGAGCAAAGCGAGCTGCAGAAGATTGTTGGCCAGTATTTGTAGCAAATCTGGCCTTCTTGTAGAAAGGCTTCTTGAAAGATTTTTTCTTGACAGGGGTAGAGGTAGACTTAGAAAGTCTATCTAAAGCAGCATTTTCTGCATCCATTTGAGTGGCTTTGATTTGCCACTCCTTACCAAACAGATTCTCACCTGTACAGGGCAGATTTCCCAACCCATCCTGGACCCAGGGTTCTAGGTCAGAGGCCTGGAGCCAAGCAATTCTGCGAGCCGCTATGGCAATACCTGAGGCTCTGCTAGCACCCTCAAAGGAGTCAAAGGCTGCTCTGTTGGAGAACTTTGAAATATCTTGGGTATGCTTTAGCAAAAGAAGGAACTCCTCCTTTCTTTCCTCTGGGATAAATGGGAGAAAATGGCGTATTTTCAATGCAATCTCCTTCAGAAACATGCCCATATAGAGGCTGTATGAATTGATTCTGGCAATAAGCATACTTGCTTGGAAGATTTTTCTACCAAAAGCATCCAAAGTCCTACATTCTCTTCCTGGAGGAGTAGAAGAGTGTCTTTTGGTACTCTTTATCCTTTTCATAGCTGACTGCACCACAATAGAGTGGTGAGGGAGCTGAGTTTTTTGAAAACCAGGAGAAGGAGGGACACGATACATGGTGTCCAAACGACGAGAATGTGGAGATAGGGTGAGAGGAGTCTTCCATAAGTCCATCATGTGTTCTTGAAGAATTTCATGAATGGGCAAGGTGACTGCCTCTTTGGGAACCTTAGAGTATCCTAAAATATCTAATTTTTTTGCTCTAGGTTCTTTTTCAGAGGTTACTGAAATAGAGAGACCTTTAGCTACTTCAATGATGAAGTCTGTGATAAGGAAGCTTATCATAGCTCAGGTAGGAGCTATAGAAAAGATGATGTGACTCTGAACAAGCAACCTGTCAGTTCTGGTAAAAGTAAGAAAACAGAGTTTTCACATAAAAGACTACCAGTCCCAGAATGCACCAGGTTTCCAGCAGCCATGAGGGAGGCTGATGTGAGAAAATGTGTGTGCAATCAAGAGAGCTATGAGGTAATCCCTAAGCACTCATCTCAAAGGGCAGGGCCTGATTCAACACAGCTGCGCTGTGTTAGGGAGGAGCACACATTAGGACAGAATAAGAATAGAGCTTATTCTACAGATAACAGCTACAGAAAGAGCTTCAGGAAGAGATACAGCAATAGCTTCAAGCTCAAGCACCAACATCACTTGGAGAAACAGAAGCCAAGCCAAGCGGATAGAGAGAGAAGGAAACTCTCTGGAAGGAAGAGAAGAAAGGCCATTGGAAGGTCTGGGAGATTCCAAGGCAGTACCTATACTGGGAGGTATTCCAAATGCCAGCAGAGTCCATTGGACTGGAGTCAGCCAGAGGAATGGAATGGCAGAGATAGGAATCACCAGTGGCTACCTGGAAGAGAGAAGACTGCACGTGGAAAGGACTTTCAGACCTATGCCAGAAGGTATGTGAGGAAGGATCCAGTGTCCAGGGATCAAGATTGGAAGGCTGGACATCAGAACTGGATTACATACTGGCCAGGCTATACAGAGAGGAATTATGATAGCAGGAGAGGCTCAGGTATGAACACTGATCCAGACCCTATCTATAATAGTGAATGGCAGCAAGGGAATAAGCATTCTCATGATAGTGCCTTAATGAAAGACTCGTCTGTGCCAATGTATGATAGTGACCCTATGCTGATTGATGAAGGGGGAGATACAGCAGATGAAACTATTAATTACATGGACTGTTCTCTATCTAAATGCTATTGCTAGCTTTCTGTGAGCAAACACATCAGCCATCACAAAGAAACCTAACTTTGTTCTTTATTTCCACTGCAAACAGCTCTTAAAGCAGGATTTGGGTTCACACAGTAGCAGCCAGCCAGCTAAAGGGTTTCAGATGGTCAATTGATAGTAATTAAAGCTGCACCTGATTGTGTGTGTGAGCAAGGGAGAATCACTGCTGGGATCTGTGTGGAAAATAGCAGAAGTTAACCTAACAAGCAAAGTTCCTTAATTACCAAAGGAAAAAGGCACAAAGAAATAATTTGCTAAGAAAACATTAGCTAATTGCCTGACAAGCTGAAGGTTGTTTTCTGATTTGCTTTGTGACTTTATGTTATCCATTTAAACACTGCAAGCAAGTAACCTCATTTATATTGCTACCAAGCATATTTGTGCTGGGTGAATTAAACCCCATCAATAAAAGAAGTATTTTATTGGCCTTACCACTGGTTTCACAACTCAATTATTGTCTTCAGCTGTGTTTGGGAGTGAATGAACTACATTACCCACAATACCTTGCAAGAATCATATGAATATATGCATCGTCAAAATTGTGTAAGTTCTCACCCTAGGCAGCCGTCTGACAAGTCTTGAAAGGACAAATCCTCTGGAGGAGACATTCTCCTCTTTGGAGAAGAGGGCTCTTCAGGTAGAGTAAGGGATACTTCAGCAGAGTCATCTGATGAATCAGAATCATCAGAAGACTCGAAGTATCGTCTGTTTGCTTCCAGGGATCGATAAGCGTATCGACCGGTATCGACATCGGGGGTACCCGGAACCGGATCAGTATCAGGAAAAACCCCGGAACCGGGAACCGGAATCGGTATCCTGGTCGATGTGGATGCCCTGGGTACCGGTATCGGTTGTGGTACCGGAACCGGAGTCGGTACCGCTGGCTGCGGTACCGATGGCGTCGCAGCTCTAATAAAAGCCAAAATGGCCTGCTGCATGGATTGAACTGTATGCTCCATAGACGCCACGACTGTCTGGATGTCGGTACCGGAAGATTGAGCCGGTACCCCAGAGCAGTCTAACAGGTGATCGGTCGAGGCCGTGCCATCGATGTCAACCTGTAACCCCATAGGAGCAGCTTTGGAAGCTGGAGCTTCCCGCCGGGGTTGTTTGGCTGGGGCAGGGTCCTCAGGGTCAAGCCCGGGGGCATCTCGATACTTAGAGGGAGATTTGCCCTTTGAGGACCTGCCAGACGAATGTTTGGTTACCTGAGATCCATCAGGAGAGGAAGACCTGGAAGATGTCGATGCTGGAGTATCTGTAGAAAACAGCATGTGAAACTTGGCTGCCCGGTTTTGTAAGCCACGTTTAGACATCAAAGAACAGGATGGGCAATCTGGAATGGAGTGGTCAGGCCCCAAACATTTAAGACACCATTCATGGGTGTCTGTGACTGATATAGTACCGCTACACTTGGTGCATATTTTAAAACCAGAGGCTGGTTTCTCCATGAGGGAGAATTCTGTGAAGGCCTAGAGGCCTCACTGGACAAACACACCAAGTGGGGAAAAATAAGATTTTTTTTTTTAAAGAAATAAAGAAAAAAAAAAGACCGGCGGTACCGGTCCGGAATCGGGGAAGGCAGACACGCGGCCAAAGAAATAAATTAAAACGACTTCTTCAGCGGTGACAGGAACACGACCTGCTGGCTCCAGGGAAAAAGAAGAACTGAGGAGAGTTGGTCAGGAAGGCGGGAAGGCAGCGCGCATGCGCAGTGGGAGGCCCCAAAAGCTTTCCTTCTGGGAAGCTGGGGAGCTTTCCCGCGCGGGCTCCGTCGGTACCGACGTACCCATATGTGAAGACTTATTCCTGCTTGTTCCTGGAGATAAATAAAATGTTTAAACAAAAGTAGAACAATGAATTTTGGAGCAAGTTTACTAACATACGCTATGAGGGTAGCACGGAGTTACTATGTGGTTTCAGCACTGCACTAGAAAGTAACATAGGGCCCCACATTGAAAACTCCATGCTAGCCTGATAGCACATATTGGGGCAGCAATTGGGTGTTAGCTGCATCTGCAGCAGGTGCGCTGTGGTAGATTGAGTAACTGCAGGGAGATGTATGTACCTGTCTCCTACAGTTAGTGAAGAGCCCTGCACTGGTAATGCAGCCCAAATGCAGGCTACCAGCATGGGGCTTAATAAGCATGCCCCTTTATTTTGAATTTGGTAAATTGTAATAAGTCAGCTTTGGGAAATGTGTATTGCTGATGTCCTTATTTTGGATAATCAGTCCTTCTAAAAGAAAAGTAAGTTGTAAACCAGAATCAAGACGACAGGAGGGTATGCAGGAGAAGCAAAGTCCTTTGTCTAGAAGTCCATAGAATACACTGGTCAACAAATTTTTACAAAAGTCATATTACTGAAATAAAAAGTCATTTCTTATCAATTTTTAATATGCTGAACACAAATATGACAGTGAAATTGCAAAGTTGGCTCTAGCTTTTTTGTAATCTATAAGAATTAATGTTTACATCATGAAATGCATGTCAATAGTAAATATAATAGGCCTTCGGTTAATACTTGTAAAAAAACAAGTCATAGACTACTTCTTAGATTTTTTTGCCTGTCTCTTATACAGCTGTTCGGTAGCTTCTCTGGGGAGTGTCCAGCAGTAGTCAGCCAGCATTATAGTGGACCATTTTCCCTGGTATCTTTGCTCCATCGTTGCGATATCCTGGTGAAAACGTTCGCCCTGTTCATCACTAACCATACCACAGTTGTCAGGAAAGAAATTGAGATGGGAATCAAGGAAATGGATCTTTAGAGACATATTGCAGCCAGGTTTCTGATACTGCATCAGCATGTCTTCTACTAGTTCCTTGTAGCTTTCTGCCCTAACATTCCTGAGAAAGTTTGTTGACACTAGGTAAAAAGCATTCCATGCTTGTTTCGCATCACCCTGCAGCAAGTTGAACCGGTCATCTTTGAAAAGCTCTCGAATCTGAGGACCCACAAAAACTCCCTCTTTAATCTTTGCTTCGCTGAGTTGAGGGAATTTTTCATGCAGGTATCGGAAAGCTGGCAAAGTGCTGTCCATGGCTTTCATGAAATTTTTCATCAAACCTAGTTTGATGTGAAGGGGTGGTAGCAGGATTTTGTGAGCCTCAACCAGAGCTGGGTGCTGGATATTCTTCTCTCCAACTGTTACATTTTGTCTGCGATTCCATTCCTTCCCAAGTAGTGCCAATCCCTTGCTCGACTATCCCACTCACATAAGAAACATATGCATTTTATATATCCCTGCTGCAGTCCCATTAAAAGGGCAACTACCTTCAAGTAACCACAGAGGTGCCAGCTGTACTTGTTATAGTTAATGGAAATCAGTAGATGCTTTAAGTTATCGTATGTCTCATGTGGACGGCGTGTGCTACTGGAATAGATGGAAGACTGTTTCCATTGTTCAAAAGCACAGCCTTCAGACTCAGTTTCGAAGAGTCTATAAATAGTCTCCAGTCTTGTGGGTCCTGAGTGATTAAGGCATTCATGAGGATTTCAATATCGGAACAGAATACCAGATTACTTTCCTTTCCGACTTCGTATAGTACACTGCTGACGTCAGATGGCTTCAGCAGCCGTCTGGCAGTAGTATTGCATTGCATCAGAAAATGATGCAATCAATTCTGGATGATGTGTGCATGCTGGTATTATGAAATGTGATGCAATATTACATCACTCAAGGCTTATTTGGGATGTTGTTGATGTCCTACTGGATAAATTTATACGGTGAAACGTCAAAAATGAACTACATGCAATATCTTCAAAACAAGAGCCAATAAAATTTTTTTAATGTTATTTTCGTGTTCAGCTCACCAAGATACTACAGATTAGGGCCTTTTAAAGTCAGTAACGATTTCAATGTTGACCAGTGATATCGTCTACAATACAAACTCCCAACACTGGCTCATCAGGCACTTCATACTGGTTCTCGCCACTCTCTCTCTGACCTTCCTCTTCTCCATTATTCACATCGCTTCCTCCGTAGTATCCATGCCAACCGTCTTCACCTCCCTGCAGTAATCCAGGCTCACCTTGAAACTACTCACTCTTCTGCCTTCTACTTTCCTGCACCTGCCTCCTAGAATGCACTTCCCCCTACCCTTCACCTGGAACAATCATACCCCAAATTCAAATCTCTATTAAGAACCAAGCCCACTATCTCCCATCTACCTAGCTTACCCCCTCTCTTTCCCTGATATCCTCTTCACCCCCCCCCCTTTGTGTTCTTCCTCTCCCTTAAGTGTGAATGATTTTAAATTGCTCCCCCCTTTCCTGTTTTATTAGAGTTCCTTTCATTACTTTTATTCTTGTTTTGTTTTTAGCTTTTGTACGCTGCTCTGTTGCTCCCCCGAAGAGCGGTTAATCAACAATCAATCACTGCCTCAAAAATATCGGCAACAATGCTTGAAAATCAGTGATATCTGAAAACCTTAATTACACTCTAAATATTTTTGTCCTGTTGAACAAGGCTGCAGAAACTTTACCTCCGGCAGGAACCCCTGGGATTGGCACATGCTGCTGTTTTAAATTGCAGGCCCACAGGGATTGCCAGAAAAGCCTGGAGGGAGAGCAGGAAGAGCTCCCGATTCAATCAGTTTAGCGACAAAGTTGCAGCAGCAGCATCCAGGGCCAGTGCTAGGGTATGAGATGCCCTGGGGGAATCTCATTCCCTGGGCCACCCCTCCTCCACTCCCGGCCTTCTTCAGGATGTGCAGTGACAGCAATACATTGAAAAAGGAACCGCGGTGCTGGAGTTACCTTCTGTTCTGACGCCATGTGCGCTACCGTCCTCCCCTTCCATTTTAAGTGAGGCCGCAAGTCTGGGGGACTGTGGGGTCATTTTTACAGGCAGCAGAAAAAGTACCAGTACTCAGTACTGGGATGTATTACCTGAAAGAGAAGCCCTAGGTATTCTCTATTTTGTTCTGAAGGGTTTTAAAAAAAAATCTCTCTACCTGCAAACCAGAACAAAAGAGGAAAATGATTTTCTTTGTTTCAAACACCAGCTGAGTATTTCAAAATATTTTTGCTAGTGCTGCTGTAAATGCTGGCGGCCCTTATGGAATTCTGTGTTTTATGCCATTTCAAGCTTTTGAATTATTCAGATGGGAATAATATCTTTCACCAGGGAGTAGTTTACACACCATAATCATCTGTTTTTGCATTATTATATACATTTCTTTTGCAAGTACTTCAGAATATTGTACCATCCACAGATAAAAATCCAGAAAAAAATCTGTGTGCAGGCAGATATGCACAGCCCTGTTTATAAAGCAGTCTTATTTGAAATGTATGTTTCCATTTATTTTTTTTTAAGGAAAAATAGAATAAAACTGACTCCACAGTAATACAGTACTTCCACAGAAGCATATAATGCAAAGATACAGCACTAGAAACCTAGGACAATAAGCTTGCCACTCCATAATTTGGGACTCAATTCCAGGTAGGGATGTGCAAACTGAAAAAAAAAACCCATTTATAATTTGTTTGTAGATTTTTGGCATTTTTCCTTGATTTTCAGGATTTTGTTTTAGCTCATTTGTGTTTATAAAAATTAATGTATCCACTAGTAGAAATAAACTCCAAATAGTGGTGCTCACTCACATATTCATTCAATAAAGAAACACTTTTTAACCTTGAAAATATTTACTACAATATCCCTATATAAATAGCAAAAAGTCATTTTTAAATATATATAAATTGGTAGATAGATAAGGACCTTAGTGGGGGTGTCCCCACCTTGCTTAACAATATACAAGGCTGCAGATACAATGCTATCTCCATTCAGTCTCTTTCATTGGTCCTTATCAAACCAAGTCCATAGTTTTAATTTTTAAATACATATAAAAATGCTACTTAGTTCATTATAACAAGCAGCTCTACATGACCTGCCCCATCTGCTGAACCAATACTCGACTTCAGTTTCACCAATGGAAATTCTAATGGTTGCTTCAGGAGAACGGTACAGCAGGATTGGAGATTAAAAACATGATAAATTAAATGTTACTTAGTTTCATTTAGTTTATTTTATGTGAGTTTTATGTATCTTATAATATGATTTATGATGATTAATTGATATTCATGTATTATTTTTTTATCTTAGATGCTTGCCCCCTGACGAAGACAATTTGTCATAACACAGCCCTGTCAGGGGCTTTGTTAATAAAGACCTTTTTCTTTCATCTCGCTTTATTTTGTTCTCTTCTGTGAGTGTGTGTGCTCTTTTGTGGACCTTTTTATAAATGTACACCATACCTAAAGGTATGTGCGATGCAAGCCAGCATGCTCAGAGGAGACGTTTGGGAATCACAATTTGCATGTATAATATATAAAATATGCATATATGTGCGTAAAGTAAATCTTAAGATTTATGCCTGCTTTTAAGTACAGTGCTCACGCCTTTAATCTAGGTGCAATTTCTGAAGAATGTGTGTTAGTATTTTATTTAACAGCTTTTTTCTACCGCTTTTTTCTACCAGTCACAGCGGTGTATATAGAACAAGTTTAACTTTACATGGAACGTAGTTAATAAAATTTAACCGTTAACTAATCATAACTCTACATAGAATGTGGCTAGTAGGTAAACCAATCATAACTGTCCATACAACACAGTTAATTAGTAACAGGGTCATTCTGAGGCACAAATAGCAGGGAGGTTAGACGGGGGTGGGAAACGGGCATTGCTGGGGCAGAGTTAGGGCAGGCAGTGGGCAGTCTGCAGCCCCAGACATACCGGGTCGATTCCAATGGCAGCCCTGTACGTCCAGGGCCGGCTGCCTGTATGGGGAACTTATTCCACCTCTCGTTGTCCTGAAGAATCTTGGAGAGTTCGGGCCACCAAGGGCGTGGGAGGAAACACATACAGGAGGCCCTGAGACCAGAGAATCAGAAAAGCATCTGCTGCTATTCTCAGAGGATGCGGTTGCCTGGAGCAGAACTTTGGCAATTGCTTGTTCAGTGGACTGGCAAAGAGATCTATCAAAGGGAGACCCCATTTTAGAAAGATCTTCTGAACTACTAAAGGATGCAGCTGCCACTCGTGGGGCTGTAGAATCCTGCTCAACCTGTCTGCCAGGTAGTTGTCCTGGCCTGGAAGGTACACAGCCTTGAGGAGCATGTTGTGCTTGAGGGCAAATGAACAAAGGTCCTGAGTCTCCCGACAGAGGAGTCTGGACCCAGTCCCGCCCTGTTTGTCCACATAAAACATGGCTACTTGATTGTCTGTCTGAACCAGGACAGATTGATGAGCCAGGGTAGGAGAGAAAGCTTTGAGTGCTAACCGAATAGCTCCAAGTTCTAGGAGATTGATCTGCTGTGCAGCCTCCCAAGGAGAGCACAGGCCCTGGGTGCACTTGTTCAGACAATGAGCTCCCCAGCCTTGCAGGGAGGCGTCTGTGGTCAGTACCACTGTGTACCCAGGAATTTGAAAGGGCACCCCTTTTAGTAGATTGGCTGGGTGCAACCACCAGCTGAGGGAGTTCAGAAATTGTCTGGACACCCTTATCCTGTCCCTGAGGCTGCCAGTGGCCTGGGACCACTGAGTCCGAAGGCACCACTGTGCAGGCCTCATATGGAGCCTGGCATTGGGGGTCACATTTATTTATTTATTTATTTATTTATTTACATTCTCTTATATACCGCGCTATTCTGCATCAATGAGGTTTACATTGAACAAACTGAAATTACATTGAACAGGGCATTATAACTTGGAGATAACTATTTTTCAGGGAACATGGGCTATGGAGGGTTAAGTGGCTTGCCCAAGACCACAAGGAGCACCTGTGGGACTAGAAACCCCAGTCCTTCTGGCCCAAGGTTGCTGTCCTCTAGTGGGATTTGAACCCCCGACCTTCTGGCCTGAAGTACCTTGCCCCAACCACTAGGCCACTCCTCCACTCCACATGTACTGTCGAAGCCATGTGGCCAAGAAGCCTCAGGCACAGACCAGTGACCTGTTGAGAAACTGGTTCGCTAAGGCTATCAGTCTTTGTGCTCTGTCTTCTGGGAAGAAAGCCTTTGCCAGCAGAGAGTCCAGCCTTGCTCCTATAAACTCCAAGTTCTGGGAGGGGAGCAAAGTGGACTTTGCGAAGTTTTACAAACCCCAGGCTTTGTAGAAGAGCAATAGTTGTGAGAGTGGCTTGTCTGGTCTCCTGGCACGTCTGACCCCTGATGAGCCAGTCGTCCAGATAGGGGAAGACAAAGATTCCCCGATTTCTCAGGTAGGCCGCCACCACTGCCAGGCATTTGGTAAAGACCCTAGGAGCGGAGGTGAGGCCAAAAGGCAGTACTCTGTACTGATAATGGTTTCCTCCCACAATGAACCTGAGGTAATGAACATTTTCTGTGGTTTGGATGAATGAGGATGTGAGTGTACGCATCCTTTAGATCTAAGGAGCATAGCCAATCTCCCTGCTCGAGGTAGGGCAGAAGTGTTCCAAGAGTAAGCATCTTGAACTTTTCCTTCTCTAGGAACTTGAGGTTCCTGAGGTCCAGAATGGGTCGAAGGCCACCGGTTCTTTTGGGCACCAGGAAATACCTGGAGTAGAAGCCGTGATCTTGCAAGTGGGGAGGCACAGGCTCCACTGCCCTGTCCACTAGCAGACCTTGAAGCTCTTGAAGGAGAAGGTCTGTGTGCAGGGGAGGCCTTGGAGGTTCCCCTGGGAAGTATGGCGGAGGCAGCTGGTGAAAGTCCACAGGGGCTATGCACTGCATTATGTTCAACACCCAACTGTCCCCAGTGATGTGGGGCCACTGGTGGGCAAAGAGGGCGAGGCGACCTCCTGTGCATGGTTGGGAGAGCAGGGTTGGAGAGGCTACGCTCAAGGAGTCAAAAACCCCCACCCTGCTGAGTGGGAGCAGGGGTCGGAGGCTTGGGGGTCCTCTGCCTACGGGGCCCATTACCCTGCCCCTTGGCTTGCTGACCCTGGGGGGCAGCTTGGGCAGCCTGATACTGAGGGTACTGTTTGTAGGCAGTGCCCTTCCTCAGGTAAAAGGGCTTCTTACCCGAGGCCTTCTTCTTGTGAGAAGGGGCAGAGGTCTTCCTAGACAGCCTTGTCCTTGTAAGGTGCTCAGTCTCAAGCTGTGAAGCCTTCTCGGCCATGGGCTTGCCAAAAAGGTTTTCACCTCGGCAAGGGACATCGACCAACTTCTCCTGAACCCACGGCTTGAGGTCCGATGACTGCAGCCATGCCTGGCGTCGAGCCGCGATGCCGGCTGTCGCAATTCGGGTCGAAGCCTCGAAGCCATCGTAGGCGGCATGGGACAAACTTCGAGCAGTCCCGAATCCCTGAGGACAAGGACTTGAATCTCTGCAAGGGTTCCCCGGAGAGACCAGCAGAGAACCTGGCCAACTCCTTGGCCAGGTCCCGCAAGTACATGCCCATGTACAGCTGGTAAGACTGGACATGGCAAGCAAGCATCGAGCCCTGGAAGCACTTTATACCGACACCATCGAGGTTCCAGGCCTCCCTGCCGGGGGGCACCGCAGAGTGCATCTTCTGACTCTTCAGGTGATGCATGACCGATTCCACAACCATGGAATGGTGTGGCAGCTGCGCCTTCTGAAAGCCAGGGCTCTTCCGGAGTCGATAAATCGAATAGACTCGCTTGCTGAGAACCGGCGCCGAGGCCGGTGCCTCCCACATCCGGAAGAGGAGCTGTTCCAGCATCGGAGGAACCGGGACAGTAAAGGCCTCCTTCGGAGGAGAGTTGTACTGCAGGGCCTCGATCTCTGACTCGAGGCTCTTCCTTGGGGTCCGCCGAGATAGCCAACGCGGTGGCCATATCCCGTACAAACTCCGAGAACCAGGTATCCTCCGGAGGGGATCTACTCCGGGGCTCAGACTGCGGTGAGTCCGACGGGACGCACCGAGTCTTAAACGTGTCGGGGACTCCTCATCCTCCGTCTCCCAGGTGGACTCGTCCGATGAGGAGTCAGGATCCGACCCCGCGGGGCCCTGGAGCATCTGCCCAGACGCCGGAGGCACCAGCGTCGATGCCCTCAGTCCCAAACGGGAGGTCGAGGGGGACCGTGACCGAGGTAGATGTCGAGCCATGATCAACTCGAGTATCGGCTCGGTCTCCGGGGTCGACTTCGATGTCGATGTCCCGGTGGTCGGGGCAGATGCCCCAGACAGGCTGGCCATCAGTGCCCGCTGCTGCTCCATGAAGGCAGACAATCTGCTCTCCAAGGCTGTCATCCTGAGACTCAGCTCAGGAGACGCAGCGGCCACCGACTCGGGTCCCAGCGGCGCCGGGCCTGACGTCGGCTCTCTGGGAGGAGAGTCCTCGAGGATCACAGGGCTTATGTGTCCAGCAGACTCTGGCTCCACACGAGGAACTTTTGAAGGCTTCTCTTGTTCCACGGGCCCGGGGCGATGGTCAGGGGTCTTAGACCTGGCCCTCGAGGAGCCAGGGACCTCCTCCAACGACGCCCTCATGAGCCACTTCTTCCTCTTGCGTTCCCGGTCGGGGGACCCCCTGTCCGAGGAACTTCGACGGCACTCGGGATCCGAATCCCGAGATGTCGAGGCCTCAGATGAGGTCCGGGCCCGGCTGGAGGCTGAGTCTGAGAAAAGCCTTTCTTTCTGCTGCTGGTGACTTCGGAGTGCCTTGGAAGACATCTTCCCACATGGTCCACACGTCTTAAGGTCGTGATCAGGACAGAGGCACCGAAGGCAGCAGTTGTGTGTGTCGGTGAGAGACATTAACATTTTACACCCATCACACTTCTTGAAACCGCTGGAAGCCATCGGGGAAAAAAAAAAAAAAAAGAGTCCCCGTGAGGTCAAAGGAGCGGCCTTCCAGGGAAAAATCAAAAAAGGGCGCGAACGCCAGCCACGAAGGGCAAAAACCAAAAAAGGAGAATCGGGCTCGATACCGGTGTACCGAACCAGGCGGGAGGGGAACCGGCGTCGAACCAGGAAGAAAAAAATAGCGAAAATCACCGAAAAATCAAACTTTTATCCGGGATGACAGGACACACATCCGGTGGGCTTCTCGGAAAAAGAGAGACTGAGGTAAGATGGCACCTTTAGGCGGGAAGGGAACTGCGCATGCGTGCCTGCATTCCCAAAGGCTTTCATAGAAAGCTGGGGAAATGCTCCGCTGGGGCTTCATCGGCGTCGATGACACCCATATGTGAGGATTGACTTCTTGCTTGGTCCTGGAGAATGTTGTTCACAAAGGGCCCAGCACGAACACCATTATGGTACACCAAACGGCTTCAGAGGGAGCCATGGAAGCCCACGCGAGGCTCCGGCTCCCTCTGTACAGCCGCTAGCATGAAGATCCTTTTCTTTTACGCTGGCAGCTGTTTCTGTGAAGCCACTATTGCTGGGAAAGGTTAAAGGCAATGTATTATCCACAATGATGCCTAAATCGTTTTCCTGGGTGATAGTTCCTAATGTGGAACCTTGCATCATGTAACCATAGTTTGGGTTGTTCTTTCCTAGTTGCATAACTTTACACTTTCAACATTAAATTTCATCTGCCATTTGAACATCCAGTCTTCCAGTTTATCAAGGTCTTCTTATAATTTTTCACAATCCTCTTGAGTTTTAACAACTTTGAATAATTTTGTCTCATCTGCAAATTTGATTACCTCACTTGTTGTTTCCATTTCCAGGTCATTTACGAATATGTTAAAAAGCAGAGAACGCAGCATAGATCCCTGGGGTACTCCATTATTCACCTTTCTCCATTGGGAAAATTGGCCATTTAGTCCTGTCCTCTGCTTTCTATCTTTTAACCAGTTCCTAATCCATAATAGTACACTGCCTCCTATCACATGATTTTTTTTTAATTTCACCAAGAGTATCTCATGAGGAATCTTGTCAAAGGATTTTTGAAAAGCCAGATACACTATCAACTGGCTCATCTTTTTCTACCTGTTTATACACACCTTCAAAAAAAATATAACAGATTAGTAAGACAAAACCTTCCTTGGCTAAAGCCATGTTGGCTTTCTCTCATTGAACCATGACTATGTAAATGTTCAGTAATTTTATTCTTTATAATGATTTCTACCATTTTGCCCAGTACTGACATCAGGCTCACCAGGCTATAGTTTCCCGGATCACTCCTAGAACCCTTTTTCAAAACTGGCATTATATTGGCCATTCATCAATCTTCACATATTATAGATGATTTTAATGATTGCAGAACTACTATTGGTAATCTGTGCACAATCTCATTTCAGTTCTTTCAACATTCTCAGATGTATACCATCAGATCTAGTTGATTTGCTACTCTATCAATTAATTGTAATACATCTTTATGGTTTATTGATATTTCTTTCAATTCACCTTTAAATACCATTTCAGTCATAGATAACTTCCCTACATCTTCTTCAGTAAAGATCAAAGCAAAGTCAGTCTCTCTGGTATGGCTTTGTCCCCTCCTAGTACCCCTTTTACCCCTCTATCATCTAATGGTCCAACTGACTCACAGGATTTTTGCTATGAATGTACATGAAAAAGTATTTATGTATTTTTGCTTCCATAGCAAGCTTTTTTTCAAATTCTCTTTGCCTGCCTTATCAATGCCTTGCATCTAATTTGCCAGTTGTTGCTAGTTTTCATCATTTGATTCCTTTTTCCATTTCCTCAAAGATGCTTTTTTGGCTACAAAAGCCTCTCCAACTCACCTTTAAACCATGCCAGGACCGACCCGTCATTGAGCAAGAATGTTTTTTGCACAGGGCCCTGCATCTCAGGGCGCCCCACGCAAAAATCATTCTGCAGCAGCCCAGGTAGATAAATAAAAAATGGCTATGGCTATGGCTGCGGCTGCTGCTGCTGCTCCCACTGCTGCTGCCGCCGTAGCAGCAGCAGAATCAAGCATCCCACAGGGCACCCCTGCCCAGCAGAGCCCTCCTTGCAGTATCGGCTCCCTCAGTGTTGGCTTTCAGAGCCACAAAGGGAGAGCTTCTCTCTCGCGGCTCTGTTAAGTCCACCGAGGCTGATGCTGCAGGGAGGGGTCTGCCAGGCAGGGGGACCCCGTGGGACGCTTGATTCTGCTGCTGCCACAGTGGCAGCAGGTTTGTTTGTTTTTTTAATCTACCTGGGCTGATGGGGGGAGGGGGGTTAGGACTGGTAATGGGCTATGGGAAGGGCTAAGACTGGAAATGGGCTGATGGGAGGGTTAGGACTGGAAGTGGGCTGATGGGGGGCTTAGGACGTAATGGGTTATTGGGGGGCTTAGGACTGGTAATGGGCTGGAGGGGTTGCTAGGACTGGTAATGGGCTGAGTTGAAGGGGGGCTTGAACTGCAAATAGCTGATGGGGTGGGGGCTTGGAATGGAAATGGGCTGTGGGGAGGGAGCTAGGACTGGAAATGGGCTGTGGGGAGGGAGCTAGGACTGGAAATGGGCTGATGGATGGGCTAGGATGGGACTGAAAATGGGATGTTGGGGGTGCTAAAATTGGAAATGGGCTGTGGTGGGGGCTTGGATTGAAATGGACTCATGGAGGGGCTAAAACTGGAAGTAGGCTCATGGGGGGCTTGGATTGGAAATGGGCTGAGTGGAGGAGAGCTAGTATTTGACATGGGCTGATGGTGGGGCTAGGAAAGGACTAGAAATGGGCTGATGGGGGCTTGGATTGGAAGTGAGCTGATGGAGGGACTCAGATAGGACTGGACATGGATGGGGGAGCTAGGACTGGAAATGGGCTGATGGTGGGGCTAGGATAGGATTGGAAATGGGCTGTTGGGGGGCTAGTACTGGAAATGGGCTGATGCAGGGACTAGAAGGGAGATGATGTTGGGGGAGGATTGGAATGGGATGGAGCTGGGAGAGTGAAATGGAGAGGGAAAAAATATTTTGTGTGGGAGGGAAGTCAAATCTACAATTGGCCAGATATTGGGAGAGTAAGTGGGGATTGAGGATGGAGGGTTAAAATTTGAGTGGATGAAATATGAAAGAGCAAAATGAGAAAGATTAGTATGTTAAAGCAGATGTAGAGAAAGAATGGAAAAAAAAACTAGAAGGACAAATGGACAGTAGACGATGGAGAGTTAGCAGAAGACAAAGAAACCAGAAGAAAGTGGCTGGAGCAATTGCAACTGAAAAAAAGATGTACAAAAAGGTAGAAAAATTTCTCTTTATTTTGAATTTAACAACTGGAATATGTCAGCTCTGGGAAATGTGCATCATTAACCTCTGGGCTTTGTTTAGTACAAGAGGAAATTAATTTATAGTTTTATTTCTACAGTGTTGTTGTACATTACAAGTTTGGCTTTTGGGGTTCCCAGTTTAATTGTCTTCCTGTTTCTAAATTGTGATTCCTTGTTTGGTGATGGTCTATGTTCTGCATGTGTAACTGAGCTGATGTATTCTGTTTATGTAATTCCTATTTGACATTGCCACTTGTTCTCTTTCCCCAGTAGGTCATGTATTGTTATTCTCTGAAATGTATTGGTTTAATATTTGCAGTGTTGCCTTTTGATAGGTAGGGTATAGGGCTTTGTGAGTCCTGGTAGTGCTGTTAGGATACAGCAGGTTTGTTATGGGTTCTAAATGGGCAGTGTTTGTAGTAGTTCCTAATGTGCCTGGTGGTTGGCACTGGATTATAGTAATGTAGAAATCTTTTAGTCTTTCTTTATCCATACACTCATTAAGAGACATGTTTACTAAAAGTTAGTGTATGGTAACATTATGCAAATATTTATGCAAATGAGGCCCCACACAATCTCCACACATGGCCCCACACCCCCCTTGGGCTGCCCTTGAACCATGCTGGCAGTTTTTTGGACTTTTTCACTTTTCTTAAAAGCATGGAATACAGCTGGTCTGGGCTTCCAAAGATAGAAGTTTAAACAATGTCCATGCTTGATGTAAATCTTTAACTTTTAGTTTCTCCTTTTAGTTTTTTCTTTCCTCATTTTTTCAGTCTCCTTTTTCAAAGATAATTAAGCAAGGCGCGGGCAGGGTCCTGGCGCCCGAGCGTAACCGGGTGCCGGTTAGGCGCGGGACCCTGCATAGCGTGGGGGCGAGCCGGAGGCGCGTGCCATTGTGGAGCGCATCATTTAATCTGATTGGCTCCGCGGGTGCACGTGTTGTGCGGAGCCAATCAGACGGGCCGGTCGGGCATGTGCTCCTGAGGCGGGCGCGAGCCAGGAGCACATGCTGTAGGCTGTCGGAACGGCGTCCCTCCCGCCCGCCCTTTGTTACTGCGGTTTGGGGGTGATTGTGGGGTGTCGCAGCTGGGGGGTGTGGGTGTTTTGCGGGATCCCGGAGGTTTCCGGGGTCCGGAGCCTTATGCCACTTGGGGTGGGGGCGGGGTGCCCTTGCCCGGATAACCCCTGGAAGACTTTTGCTTGTAATATGGCGAAGTCGGATAGGGGTGGGTGAGCTCGGCCGTTGGTGGGTCCACGGCCGCAGCGGAGGCGGGGCCGCTTTGCTAGTAGCATGGCTGGCGGCACATCGCTCCGCTGGGTTGCTATAGTGATGTATTCTTGGCATTAATGTTAATACGTTCCTGTTGGAAATAAAGCTGCGACCAGTTTGTTACCAAAAAATGTTGTCTGTGGTTTTTACCATACGGGGGTGTGGTTGGGTGTGACCGGGTTGGGGGGGGGGGTTGGGGTTGGGGAAGCGCCTAGTCCGGCTACCCGGTTAAAGGTAGTACTGTGGATTTCCTTGCTGTTCTTCCATTTATTAAATCAAACACGATCATACTATGATCACTATTGCCAGGTGGCCCCAACATCTTTATCTCTTGCACCAGATCTTGTGTTCCACTACAGACTAGGTCCAAAATGTCTTCCTCCTTGTCAGTTCATGAACCAACTGTTCCAAGAAGCAGTCATTTATTTCAATCACCCATTATTATTGTGTTGTAACCTTTGATTTCTTTGAGCATTTCATCATCCATTTGTTTATTCTGTCAGGCGATCGATAGTACGCCCCCAATGCCATCGCCTTCCCCTTTGACATGGAATTTCAATCCATAGAGATTCTACAGTGTATTTTGTTTCCTGCAAAACTTTAATCCCATGTGACTCAATGCCCTTTCTCAGAGTGCAACCCCTTCAAAAATTTGATCTACTCTGTCATTGCAATTTAATTTTTACCAAGTATCACTGTGTCCCATTGGTTGTCCTTCTACCAGGTCTCTGAGATAGTAACCATATCTAACCTTTCATTTAGTGCTATATATTCTAATTCTCCAATCTTATTTTTAAACTTCTAACATTTGTATACAAACATTTTAGAGATTGTATTTTATTCATATTAATCTGGTTATCAATAGACAGGGATAATTTGAAATTTTTAAGCTCCATCTGTTCTGCCCTTAAAGGCATCTGGGTTACTTTTGTCTTTATTGGAACCTCTGTCAATATGCCCTAAGTTCATTCTTTTGCTAGTATCCTTCAAGGACACATCCTTCAGAACCATGTGCTCTTGGCTTTCCCCTATAATCTAATTTAAAAACTGCTCTATCTCCTTTTAAGGATAATGCCAGTAGCCTGGTTCCATCCCAGTTAAGATGGAGTTCATCCCTTTGATAAAGCCCCTCCTTTCCCCAGAATGTTGCCCAGTTCCTAGCAAATCCAAAACCCTCTTCATTGCACCATTCACACATTGACACTCCGGAGCTCTGCCTGCCGTTTGGGTTCTGTGCGTGTAATGGGAAGCATTTTTGAGAATGCTAACCTGCAAATTCTGGATTTCAACTTCCTACCTAAAAGCCTAAATTTGGCCTTCAGAACCTCCCTCCCACACTTTCCTATGTCATTGGTACAAACATGTACCAAGACAGCAGACTCCTCCTTGTCTAGGTAGCACGTGAGGCCCGCTACCTTTGCACCAGGCAGGCATGTTACCAGGCGATCCTCATGTCCACCAGCCACCCATCTATCTACATGCCTAATGATCGAATCACCAACTATAACTGCTATCCTAACCCTTCCCTCATGGGCACATAACCCTAGAGAGACCTCTTCAATATGAGAGGGTTTTACCTCACCTGAAGAACAGGTCCTAGCTACAGGATCACTTTCTGCCACACCAAGATGGTCTCCTGTCACGTGACCTCTTTCCTCGATGGCAACAGGGAGGCTGCCAGACTGGAGGGGGGACTTCAGTACTACATCCCTGGAGGTCTTGTCTAAATACCTCTCTAACCACTGCAACTGTAAATATCCTTGTTTCATGTAACCTGCTTTGACCCGATGAAAGGGGGTATATAAATCCAGCTATATAAAATTTAAAAAAAGAAAGAAATTATGGTGGGTTGAGCCATAATGGTAGCACCATGAGACTACTGCAAGGGGTCATAGTCACCCTTTTGAACCCTGAAGGCTATGGGGCCAGAGTGGAAGGGGACCACTCCCATCCCATCCACTAGATAGCCAGGGAGACCCCCAGGTAAGTTTCAGAGTGGTTGGGGACAAGAGGGAAAAGTCAAGGATTACTGGTGAAGGGTTCTTTCAGGTGGTATTTATTTGGTAGGGAGTCTCTTAAGGGGGAGGTTTGTTTTTGAGGTGGGGCTTGGGAAGATGTTATGGGTGATACTGTGCAGGGGAGATGATCAGGAGGGGAGGTCAGTTCAGGGGAGGTTGGATCATGTGGGCACTCTTTTTAGGAGGGGGGAATGGGATATGCAGCAACAGACTGTTTAAAAACATTTTTGAGCAGGGGTCCTCTTTACATCCCTCAGAAGATAGCACAGGTACACCTGTGCTACCTGCTGAAGAATATAAATGCAGGGTACATGTTGGTCACACCCCCTGCACTTAACGTACAGACTTTTCACTTATTTCACTTAGCTCTTAAGATGCAGTAAGTACAAAGCCTTACTGCACTTTAGCAAACATGCACCTATATTTCTCCGCATCAACTTTTTAAGCACATATACCCACAGGCAATTTTATAGAAGCCCACTTGCTCAAGTTCCTTGTGAAATTACCACCATTAAGTAACTTGATTATCAACTGTACTTTACTTCTGATTAGGAAACAAGTACCCAGGGAGATTTTTCAAGGCTATATTCTTTACTGAGTTTAAAGGCAAGTGAAGAGAAAACTGATATTTCAAATGATTTTCTTGTTGTAATTTGAAGACAACAGACCTGAGCAACAGGATTATGGAGAACTATTTATTTAGTTAATTTACTTTCTTACCTGCGTATCCATACATTTCCAGTAGATGTTTGTTACTTAACACTTTGTCACCGTTGACATACAGTAATAACCCCATTTGCATTTCAGACAAAGAAATATTTATTTTAGTTTCCAATGGTTTATCAACTGAAAGATTCACGCTTAAGTAAAAGGGCCTAGTTTAAACAACTGATTTGAGAATGTATAAATGCACAGCACTAGTGACGCCCTTCCTCAAGTACTATGTTCAGTTCTGGAAGCTGTACCTTTGTAGGGACATTGAGAGGATAGAGGAAACTGTTCTGAAAAAGGGATCTAAAATGATACAGTAAAAGAAACTCTACAACGTAAAGTTTAAGATACTGCAAATGTACTCACTAGAGGAAAGGGGTATATAATAGAAATATTCAAAGCTTCAATACAGGTGGAAAGAATTTAAACAAGAGGTCATGAGAGGGTGGTAGAAGCCTGGAATAACCTAACAGAAGTAGTAGTAGAAACCAGTAGTGTGATATAATTCAAGCATGCTTTGGACCAATATGGAAGGTAGTAGTAGGAATAGGCTGGGAAACTGCAGTATGGGCAGCAACTCACCTTTTATTCCTTTGAGAGCAGAGGCAAGAGGGAAAGTGCTAAGAAGAAAACAAGGAACAGATAAAAGTACCACAGTTTAGCAGCGCTGCAATTCATGGGGCAGTTGAGTTGAAATAAGCAGGCTACAGCTTCCCAGAAAACTGACAAGTCAATGCCAGTAGGGTGAATGTGACTATTGAACCAGGCCCTGAGGGCTTTGGCCGTCAGATGTTTGAACAATAGTATTACTGTTTTCCAGGTTATGTCTCATTTTAGTAAGTGAAACCAACGTTTCAGCCATCATGCCTTAGTTTTCTTCATGTTGAAGTGGTCATACAGTGGATGTCTGTTCTTATATATACAGTTGTATTCAACATTATTGGCAACCTTGCATTTCAACCACTTAATGT
This sequence comes from Ichthyophis bannanicus, assembly GCA_033557465.1. Lineage (NCBI taxonomy): Eukaryota > Metazoa > Chordata > Amphibia > Gymnophiona > Ichthyophiidae > Ichthyophis > Ichthyophis bannanicus. The sequence goes on along the minus strand of CM066034.1, from coordinate 834,209,445 downwards.
CCAATATCTCCTAAAGAAAAGTGGCCTAGTGAAATAGCTTTAACCTATATTTGTACACATATTTGACACACAAAAGAATCAAATAAAACAATACCAATTAAAAAAGGAAATAGGAAATAGTATAAAAACTGGTACATTGCCAGGATATTATTAGCACTCTTATAAACAAGTCAAATCAGTTTGAACAAAAGAACCACATTCCCACTGCAATAAAATTAGACACACCTGTGATCAATTGTCAGTACTCACATGACTTGAATCAACCAATAAATGATGGCTCTAATGTTTAAAATGGCCACATTCACTCCCTATTCCATTTTCACAACGGTGAAGACAAGAAAGCTGACTCTGACCATCAGAAAAGCCATTATCGCCAAACATAAAACTTCAAAGGGGTACAAGGCTGCCTTCAAAGACTTTGGGATTCCTGTGTCTACAATTCGAAATGTTATTAGGAAGCTTTCTGCTCATGGAACTGTCAAGAATCTACCAGGATGTGGTAAGAAAAGGAAAATTAATCCAAAAAGTATTTTAGTGTAAACTGTTGGAAAAACACCACATACAACATCCAAAGAACTTGAGGCTGACCTGGGACAATCTGGAGTGGTGGTTTCAACCCACACCATGCACCACACACTAAACAAAGAAGAACTTCATGGGTGAAGGCCAAGGAGGACCTCATTGATCAAAGACAGACATAAAAAAAGCACACATGATCTTTGCCCAAACCTACCTTGAGAAACCACAATCCTTCTGGGAAAATGTTCTGTGGACAGATGAAACCAAACTTGAGCTCATTGGCAGTGCAGACCAGAGATACATTTACAGGCAAAGAAATGAAGCTTATAAGGAAAGAAAACACCCTTCCTACAGTTAAATATGGTGGAGGTTCCATAATGCTGTGGGGCTGTTTTGCTGCCTCTGGAACTGGAGGCCTAGAACTCAAAGGAATCATGAAGTCAAAGGACTATCAAGGTATTTTGGAGCAAAATGTGCTACCTTGTGTTAGAAAGTTAGGTCTAGTCCTTCAGCAGGACAATGACCCAAAGCATGCATCTAACAGTACAAAAGTACAAAAGAATGGTTTAAAAGCAACAATTGGACCGTTTTAAACTGGATAGCAATGAGTTGAGTTTCAGGATACCCACAATGCACATGCATGAGATTTTCATGTACTGCCTCCATTGTATGCAAATCTATCTTAAGCATATTCACCAAGAGGATGGTTGGGTGGAAGCAAAGGCATAAGAACATAAGAACATAAGATATGCCATACTGGGTCAGACCAAGGTCCATCAAGCCCAGTATTCTGTTTCCAACAGTGGCCAATCTAGGTCATATGTACCTAGCAGTTTCCCCAAGAGACACAAGTTCCACAATGCTTGTACTGGGTCGAGCATTGATATCTTCGGTCACTTCTTAATAATGGTTTATGGACCTTTCCTCCAGGAACTTGTCCAAACCTTTTTTAAACCCAGCTACACTAACAGCCTTTACTACATCCTCCGGTAACAAATTCCAGAGTTTGATTACAAGTTGAGTGAAAAAATATTTTCTTTTATTAGTCTTAAATAGTTTACCCTGTAGCTTCATTGCATGTCCCCTAGTCTTTCTATATTCTGATAATGTAAACAATCGATCTACGTTTACCTGTTCCACTCCATTCATTAATTTATAGACTACTATCATATCTCCCCTCAGCCGTCCCTTTTCCAGGTTAAAGAGCCCTAACCTTTTTAGCCTTTCTTCATAGGAGTATCCTTCCATCCCCTTTACCATTTTGGTGGCTCTTCTCTGAACCTTTTCTAAAATCGCTATATCCTTTTTAAGATACGGCGACCAGAATTGCACACAATATTCAAGGTGCGGTCTCACCATGGAACGATATAGAGGCATTATAATATCTTTTGTTTTATTTTCCATTCCTTTCCTTATCATACCTAGCATTCTATTTGCTCTCTTGGCTGCCGCTGCACACTGGGCCGAGGGTTTTAACATGGTATCCACAATGACGCCTAAATCTTTTTCCTGGGTGGTGGTTCCTAATGTGGAACCTTGCATCGTGTAACCATAGTTTGGGTTGTTCTTCCCTAGGTGCATAACCTTGCACTTGTCCACATTAAATTTCATCTGCCATTTTGATGCCCAGTCTTCCAATTTATCAAGATCCTCTTGCAATTTTTCACAATCCTCTTGGGTTTTAACAACTTTAGATAGTTTTGTGTCTTCTGCAAATTTGACAACCTCACTCGTTATTCCACTTTCCAGGTTATTTATGAATATGTCAAAAAGCAGCGGACCCAGCACAGATCCCACTATTCACCTTTCTCCATTGGGAAAATTGGCCATTTAGCCCTACCCTCTGCTTTCTATCTTTTAACCAGTTCCTGATCCACAATAGTACACTGCCTCCTATCCCATGACTCTTTAGTTTTGCCAAAAGTCTCTGATGAGGCACGGCAACCTCTGATGACCCCAGCTTTGTATAGCCTCCCCTTGTCCTGTCCATTGTACAACAGGTAACCAAGCTACAGTGGAAGATTCCTACATCATGGCTTGAATGAGCTGGAAGGAAATGGGGGAGAGGGGTAGGGGCAGTGGCACAACACCATGCTAAGGGTGGCTGTCATGCAGAAGGCATGTCACCTTGCCATTCCCCTACTGCTTTCCCTTGTGTCCTGACCGAGTAGACCTGGAGCTAAGTGAATCTCTCATTAGTATCCAGAAGAAGGGCTACAGTATATTATACTGTGATGCCATACACCCCAGAAAATTTTGAAGGAGCTAATATTTCTTCACATGTAATATGTTACATCCTTGATTTAATTAGAAAAAAAAGATCTTAGCTGAACAAGGCTAAAAGATTTGTTATTGGGAAATGTTCCCATCCATCCCATATATATATATTTTTTTTTTTTATTTTTTTTTTTGACAGTGCAGATCGTGCAGATGGGTTTTTCTCTTCACTTTGCACAAATGATTTATTCAGCAAACAAGGGAAAATTAATGGGCCATGTCAGAAGTCCACTCAGGCAGTGGAACTACTTTACACCAGCTGAGCTTTTCTGTGGATTTCGTGACTGGTTACTGACTATATTTGAACAGTAAAATGAAGCAATTTCCTAACCCTTAATCAAATCAGTACAATTTGTTCATGATGCCTCTTGGCAAATGAATATTGTTACATTGTTTACTGTTCCTTTGTTGACATATTAAGTGCTGCACTACTATCTAAATTATAGATGGATGAGGGCAAAAGCCCTTTTTTTCCCACCTTTATTTACTATTTGCTTATATATGATTTGCTTAATGAGATTGTGGTGATGACTTTTGAAAATTGGAGAAAAAGTCCAAAAATCCAAAAATGATAGCATTTCTACATTGGGCAACAGTGGCTCATACTAGGTTACTCAAGTTCATTCATAACAATTGTTCAAACTGTTTGTTTTTCCATGCTAAAGCAACTAGAATTTATTACAACTAACGATGTTCTGGTAGTTATTGTTGACTCCAAGTAGCACAACTGAAGCTGGTATGATGTAATTAGCAATACTATAAGATCAGCCTTTTCCCTATATATAGTTTGATATACACTCTATATGGAACTGTGATGTAGGACCCGATTTTCAAAAAGGCACCGAGGCATGTCATACCCGCAGAAACATACCTGCTCAGGAAATGTGCTTGAATCGTGAGTCATGCCCCTTCCAAAATGGCCAAACTTTGAAAATGCAGCACAAACCGAGCACAGCAGCAGGTGCCCAGTGCAGCATGGAAAGGTGGGCACAAAGTCCAGAACCCAGGCTCGGTGCCTAAGATGTTATCCCACAATACCCAAGTATGTGTCTAAACCAGTGGCCAAAGAAGCAAGTGTGCATGAACCCATGTATCATCCATCCAGTATACCTGTGCATTGATGACACCATCATGCAGGCCCCATGGACCACCTGTGCAAGAGACCCCTCTGGCTGGGCAGATAAATACCAGCAGCATAGCGGCAAGAACAGTGAACTTCAGTCCCGATGAGTCTGAGGCCCTTGCCCAATCCATGCTGTGGTACAAGGGGGTGCTATACCCCAGGAGGGCCAGCGGCCAAACCTGCAGCTGACCATGGTCATATAGAGGGCCATCCAACTCTGCATGCATGGGTAAGGAGACCTGAATGGGCAGGGAGAGGGGGGGCTGAGCACCATGCTAGGCCAGACACACACTGAAAGGCAGTTGTGTGTGCACAGGGGGACAGGGCTGTGAGGCCAAGCCACATGATGGCGACAGCCCCAGTTGTTGCAGAACTGGTGACAGCGGCAGAATGGGCCATGCCTGGTAAAAGTGCCATCCAAGGCACCCACAGCAGTAGGCATATCCAGACACAGCAGCTGGGGAGGCCACTGCATCCGCACAGACAAGGTATCAAGGATAAGGTTGTGGTTAACAGTATCAAAGCAGCAGAAAGGTCAAGAAGGTTAAGGATTGAGTAAAGGCTCTTGAATTTTGCCAGGAACAGGTCACTGGAGACTTTGACAAGAGCAATTTCAGTAGAATGTAAAGGACAAAATCAGGATTGTAGAGGATCCAGAAGGGCTTGGAAGGAGAGAAAGTTGAAGCAATGACGGTGACCCACACGTTCAAGTAGTTCAAGAAATTAAGGGGAGGAAGGAGATGGGCCAATAGTGAGAAGGACGGGTAGAGTCTAGTGAGGGTTTCTTGAGGAGAAGAGTGACCACAGCATGCTTGAAGCCCGCAGGGAAAGTTGCAGTGGAGAGCGATAGGTTGAGAATATGAGATAGGAGAAGATGGTGCTATGGAGATGGATGGGAATAGGATCAGAAGAGCAGGTAGTGAGTTTAGATGAGGAAAGGTGGTAAGTGGTTGCCGCCTCAGATCATATGAAGAAAGGGTAGCAGAGGTCGGGGGGGAGGAGTTGGGAGTGAAGTGGGGGAGAAGGGGAAGTAGCTGACCTCATGGACAAATGCAATCAAACTTGTGATCTTTGGCAATGCCGACCAGCGAATCATTTACAGGTGAAAAAATGAAGCTTATAAGGAAAATAAATCACCCTTCCTACGGTTAAATATGGTTGAGGATCCATAATGTTGTGGGGCTGTTTTGCAGCCTCAGGAACTAGAGGCCTGATACAATAAAGGAATCATGAAGTCAGAAGACTACCAAGGTATTTTGGAGCAAAATGTGCTACATAGTCTCAGAAAGCTAGGTCTGGGTCGAAGGATGACCCAAAACATACATCCAAAAGTACAAAAGAATGGTTAAAAAGGAAAAAATGGACTGTTTTAAACTGGCCAGCAATGAGTCCTGATCTCAATCCAATCAAGAACCTTTGGAAAGAGCTGAAATCTGCCATTAGTAAAAGGAATCCTGAAAACATTCATGAGCTGGAACAAAGCACAGTTGAAGAGTGGGAGAAACTACCAGCAGACAGATGTATGAAACCTAAAGATTGCTACAAGAAACATTCAGAGGCATCATCACTGCCAAGAGTTGTGCAACCTAATATTAGTGAAGGGCACCATTAATCCTGTCCAGGTCATATTTTGATTGTTTTCTCAGACATGACTACATTTAAAATTGCACAGACATCTTTTTGTTGTTGTATACCTTTGATCATACTATTAAAATATTATGACAACATACAGTTGGAATATTTCCAATTATTTCTTAAGATATTGTACACAACATATCTAAAATGCAAGGGTGCCAATAATGTTAACCACAATTGTATTTCCGAATACTGTTCCATCTTCTCCTACTGAGTGCAAGTGCATTCATTCTACAGCTCCTCATTACCTCTCCTCTTATTGTATCTCTCCCTACACACCTCCTTGGGAACGCCATTCATCAGGCAAATTGCTTTTATCTGTGCCCTTCTCTTCCACTGCCAAATCCAGAATCCATTTGCTCCACTTTGCTATGCCATATGCCTGGAATAGATTATATAATCCTATTCAAAGCTGAAAAACTCACCTTTGGAGGATTCTTTTGAATCCTAACCTCTTTATGCTCCTGTTCCACACCCATGTTTTAAGCATTTCCCTGAAAGGATTACCTTAGTCCGTTGTTTGTCTTGAATAGATTGTCAACTCCATGAAGCACTGACTGGCTCTTACATGTATATATACAGTGCTGCATATATCTAGTAGCACATAGAAATGATAAGTGCGTTTGAAATTACACCAGTCGATCCCTTTGGTAATCTCATGGTACTACCAGTAGGGGTCAAACTTCCAAATGTGGTGTTCCATATTTAGCAGCTTGACCCCTAGTGGTACCACCACAAAAAACTACAGCTAGGTGTCAAACTGCACCATTTTGAACCTAGCAATCTAGAAGGCAGGAGAGACTTGGGATTACTCCTGTTCCCCACTGCTAGAAAAAGGAATTGAACTGGTAGGTCTGGGGGAGTGCCTTTGGGAGGGGTGGGGGTCTCTTCTGGTGAGGAGGCAGGGGTCAATGGATCTGTTTTGTGAGAGGGCTCTGATCAGGAGGTATGCATGGGAAGTAAAATACTTCTGGCCTGATAGGAAGTGATGTCACCGGAGCCGATGGCGACTTGAGAGAGCTGCTCCGGCACCGACCCAGCCATCGGGAGGATAGTGCAGCCTCCCAGAGGTGGAAAACAGACACCCCAGGTATAGGAAGCTGTCGGGCGGTGGCAGAGGTAGGCAGAAGGCAGGCAGCAGCAGAAAAGAGTGGCGGCGAGCCACAGCTACGGGAGAGGAGGGCAGCCGCGTGTGGAATAAAAATGGTGCCCGGAGTGACGGCGGGGTCTGAATGAGCGGCAGGAAGATTGCAACGAGGAGCAGGAGTCCCACACACCAAACAGCATAGAGCAAACCAGGCGGTAAAGCCGCAGAGGAAACGAGGTGCTAGAGGTGAGAAGGGGCTGGAGAGAGGCCCACAGGCATTGTGGAAGCAACAGGAACTGGGAGAATGCAGTGCAGTGCAGTGCCCTGAGGGGAGTGCTGTGAGGTTGGAGAGATCCTTTGAGGAGCTGTGAGAGGATCTGGCAACAACCTATCCACAGGCAGGTGGAGTGCACACTCTGGTGGAGTGGGAGAGGAAAGTGAAGTGTTGAACACAGAGCTTGTAAGTCTGTGCACAGGGAGAGAAGTGCAGCATTTGGCAGTGAACGACTGTTCAGTGATGACTACGAGAAGAAAAGCAGCGGACCTCCGAGAGTATGTGTACTCGGGGGTCGCAAGTAGGAAAGAGTGATTCTGGGCAGAGTGAGAACAAAAAGCACCAGGAAGGACATGGAGAGCAGGTGGGAGAAGTGGAGATGGAGACTGGGAGAGCACCTGGAATGGCCCCTGCACAAAATATCACCAAAGCGGAGCTCAGGGACTGGTTTCTGGAAATTAAAAATGAAGTGCAGTCTGAAAAGGGAGCTTAATGTGTTGCTGGGGCCCCTGAAGGAAGAAATTGGAGAGCTGGTGTGCAGAATGGGGGACCACGAAAGTCGGTTGCAAGAGCTTGAACAGCTGCAGGAAGGAGAAGCACAGAGAGGTGCAAAGATAGGATCGCAATATGAGACCCTACTTTATAAGCTGGAAGATCTGGAAAATCGATCGCGTCGCAACAATTTGAGGATTCAAGGAATCCCAGAAGAGAGAGAATTTCAAGATAGTGAAAAAGTGGCAAGGTCCGTGTGTCTCGAGGTGCTGCAGAAAGGTGGTGAGGAGGTGGCTGCTGTGAACATACAACTTGAAAGGGTGCACAGAGCACTGGGGCCACCAGTTGGAAACAGGCCCAGGGATATTATAATTTGCTTAGCACGATATAAAACAAAGGAGAAAATTGTCAACAAAATGAGGAGTGGTGGAGCCCTAATATGGCAGGGGTACCAAGTGAATATCTATGAGGACCTTTCTGCAGGCACGTTGCAGCAGAGGAGGGCAATGCAACCAGTGACACAATTACTGCGGAGAGCGGAAGTTAAGTACCGGTGGTTGCACCCCTTTGGACTATTGTTTACCTTTTAAAGGGCGGACATGGAGGACACAGGTACCAGAGGAGGCGATGAAGGTCCTGCGGGAAGTGGGCCTAAGACCCCAGGAAAATGCCTTGGGGGCAGGTCCATCAACATGGAGAAGGCAGGAGCAGCGTGGAGGTAGCCAAGAGAGAGGGAGCAAGCAGACGGCAGGACAAGAACAAGAGCTGTGAGAGGATCGACTTGTGGAAGAAACCTGAGGACTGAGAATATGCTGGTTATGCACAGAGGGGAGATGGGGGAGTGTTTTGTTTAAGAGTGTTTAAGAGTTATATGTGTATTCTGCAATGCAATGTTGGGTGAGGTAGGGGGGTAGGGAGAGTGTGGGGTGGGGAGAGGGTGTTGGAGGGAGTGGGAAGGATGAAACGGTATGTGTTGGGAAAGGGGAGAGGGTGGGAAGGTGAGTAAAGAGGTGGAAGGGGGAGGGGAGTGTAATAGGAGGGAGGGGAAGGAGTGCAGGGGAGGGGGAGGGACGGGGTGTTTGAGTACGGGCTGGTGGAGGAGGATGGGGGAGAGAAGACCGGAGTAAGGGAAAGGGGGGGGGGGAATGAGTTTGTGAAATATAATGGCTGGGGAAGGTAGGGGGCGCACTACTCCTGAAGTATCCTCTGGAAGTGAAGGAGGATGAGGGGGGGATGGGGTGGAAGAGGGGGAGGGCAGGTGAGGGGGCAGCAGGCATTGGGGAGAAGGGCTGGGACTTGTAGTAAGGGGAGAGGTAAGGGGGGAGGTTGGGTGGGGGGGACAAGGGAAGGGGTGTTTGCAGAGGAGAAGTTTAACGATTGCGACGTTGAATGTAAAGGGGTTGCATACGAGACAGAAAAGAAGGTTGGTGGAGATGGAAGGTAGAAGACTGGGTGCGGATATTATGTGCATACAAGAAACCCATCTGAGGGTGGGGCAGGAGTATCTGTTGGAGTCTAGGCAATACCCCAAGGTAGTTTTGGCAGGACAGAGTAAATTCTAGGAACAGGGGGGTTGGAATTTTGGTTGGGGGTGAATACCATAATATGGTGAAGGGTATTAGTCGGGGGAAAGGAGGTATATGGGTGGGGGTACTGTTACAAATAGAGCGGGAAGAGGTGTGGGTGATAAGCTTATATGGCCCAAATGAGAAGCAGGGGAGGCATATGAGCAAATTTTGAAGGAGTTGGAGGGATTTGGGAATACCCCAATACTCTTGGGGGGAGATTTCAATTTGACGTGTAATCCCCAAGTGGATACCAGTGGGGAGCAGGGGGGAGGAGGTCGAGGAGATAGGCGAAGCCTGCATAAAATGCAGGAGAGATTGGGTTTGGTGGATGTCTGGAGAAGCTGGCATCCGGGAGAACGGAAATACACATTCTACTCCCCAGTACATGGCACCTATAGCAGGTTAGATATGATTTGGGGGGGTGGTAATTGGATGGAGAGAGTACAGGGCGTGGAGCATGGCTCAATTACCTGGTCAGACCATGCCCCAGTGAGCGTTCATTTTGATATGGGTGCAACAGATGAAAGTTTAAAATTTTGGAAACTCAATGACTCTCTGCTTGAGGAGGCGCAGCATGTGGGGAAGATTAAGGATAACAAAGGAATACCTCCGGTTGAACGATAGGGGGGAGGTGTCCATGGGGGTGTTGTGGGATGGACTAAAGGTGGTAATTCGGGGACAATTGGTCAGGTTGGGAGCAAGAGTAAAGAAGGAAAAAGGGGCCGTAGAAACTGAATTATTGAGACAGTTGCGAAATTTGGAGAGTGCGCATCAGAGACTGTCGGATCCGCATACTATTGTGGGGATAACTAAGGTGAGAGCGGAGCTGAGTAAATTGCGGGCCTAAGAGATAGTGTACCAGCTAGCGGTATTGAAACAAGCCCATTTTGAAGGGGGAAATCGGGCGGGGAAGCTTCTGGCTTGGTCGGCTTAAGGGGAGGAGGCAGGCAGCGCACGTAGAGGGCATTCGGAATACTAAAGGGGAATTGGTACACCAATCTAAGGGAATCTTGGGGATATTTAGGGAGTTTTATGAAAAATTGTATAAAAGTGAACTGATGGCGGGGGAGGGGAGAAGATTGCAGAGCTTCCAGAGGAGTGTGGCTTACCACAAGTGAATGGGGAGGAACGGGAGCGTTTAGGGCGGGAGATACAGGAAGAAGAGGTAAGGAGGGCTATAGCCACTTTGAAGCTTGGAAAGGCACTGGGATTGGACTGGTACATGGCAAAGTTCTATAAGGTAGTGTCGGAATGTATCACGCCCGTCTTCACTAGGGTAGTGAATAGGGTTCTTCAAGGGGAGGGGTTACCGAAGACCATGGCGGAGGCGGGCATAACCGTTCTACCCAAACTGGGCAAAGATAAGGGGGTATGCAGATCTTATAGACCCATATCTAAAACTTAGATGCAAAAATTTTGGCAAAGATACTGGCAAATAGGATTCAGGATGTAGTACCACAGTTGATTCATCCTGATCAGACGGGTTTTGTAAAGGGGTGGCAAGGTAGTGACAATGTGAGAAAGATTTTGATCATGTGGCAACTCCAGAGGACTAAAGAATCGGCAGTGATGGTTACTGTGGACGCAGAAAAAGCTTTTGACCGTGTGGAGTGGCCTTTTATGTTTCAGGTTTTGGAGAAAATGGGGTTTGGAGGACAGTACATCAGTTGGATAAGAGCTCTCTATCAGGGGCCACGAGCTAGAGTTAGAGTAAATGGTGGGTACTCAGAGTTTTGAGCTCCATAGGGGTACCAGACAGGGATGCCCGTTGTTGCCTTTACTGTTTGCACTGGCTATTAAGCTGCTTGCGGCATACATTAGACGGGCAGGGGATGTTAAGGGAGTATGGATACGAGGGAGGGAGGAAAAAAGATTGGACTCTTTGCAGATGTTATATTTACCTTGATGCAGCCGCTTACCATGCTACCAGTGTTGATGAAGGCTATTCAGAGGTATAGCCGGATAGCAGGCTATAGAATGAATCAGGGCAAAACGGAATTGTTGGGATTTAACTTAGTGTCGCAAGCTCTCTTCCACCCTAGGCACTATTTTAAGTTTCAGTGGGTGGCAGGGAGTTTGATATTTGGGGATCCAGCTGGGGATCCCTTTATACAGGATCAAGCAATGGAACTATCAGGGATTGGTGGAGAGTATTCGGCAGGATTTATCTAGATGGAGGGGGGTGTATCTGTCCCGGATGGGCCGTATTGCGGTTGTGAAAATGAATATTCTCCCAAGGTTGTTGTTTGTATATATGTCCCTGCCATGTCGGTTGGTAAGAAAAGAAATCAATAGGATGCAAAATTTGCTCCTGCAGTTTATTTGGGATGGAAAGCATCTGAAAGTCGCTAGGGCTACCATGTTTAAGATGGAGGAGAAGGGGGGCTGGGGGTCCCATCATTGCTTAGATACTATGAGGCGGCACAACTTCGGGCATTGTTTGCATGGAAGGAGGGGGTGGACGCCCTGGGTGGGTAGGCATGGAAGGGGAGGAGGGAGTAGGTACGGGTGCTTGGATCTGGGATCCTGGGGTGGGAGGACAGGGAAAGGGGGAGGTTAACCCTGTTCATCGAACACTATGGCCTCACCCCTTAAGCCAACATTCAAAGACAGAACTTCGGTCCCTTCCACCACCCCAAGACTGTATATAAGATTGTATAATAGCTCATGATGTATTATAGCGCACCATGTAGAAAATCCAACTCTAATCAATCCCCCCCTACACCTACATACCACTCTCTCCACTGCATGTAGACACTTGCCCTCCCCTTGATTGTTTGCTGTGGAAACCACCTTGATTGAATAAGGTGGTACATAAATAACATTAAATAAATATGGAACTTACGAGACAGGTTTGGGTGAAATGGAGGGGGTATTTATTAGGGGGGGAAGCAGTACTCTAGGGAAATTTATATTCAGACGGTGATGGAGAGTAAGATGGGGGAGATGGCGGGGGTTTTTAGGAGTTGGGGGGAGAAAGGGCTGTGGAAAATTGGGCAATTGGAAGGGGATGGGGGGAGGGTTCAGAGCTATAAGGAGCTCCAACAGCAATACCACTTGGAGGAGCGGGACAGATATGCGTATGTTAGTCTGTGGTATTGGCTACAATGGAGGGAGGTGAAAAAGGAGTGGTCTGCGAAGCCTACACTATTTGAGGAGATGGGAAGTAAAGGAATGCCTACTCGGATAATTTCAAAGCTGGGAATTTAAGCAGGGGGCTATATGAGGTCAGCTGCAGTGGGAGGAGGAGCTGGGAGGGCAGTGGGATTCCGAGCGGTGGGATAGTATTTATATTAGGACGCCATGGTATTTTCAATACCATGGTATTTTCAATAACGTCATATAGATGCAAAAGTTGGACAGTGAAAAAGAGACAGGAAAAAAATTGATGCCTTTTAACTATGGTGCAGGAGATGAATACTGTGTATCCCATGGACTGTCCAAAGAATAAACTAAGTCCAAAAACGACAAAGCACAACTCCACGTGCAGCTTAACAGACCCAGTCCAATAACGTGGATAGCGAGGAAAGGATATCTTATCTTGGTCCAGTGGCTTAAGCTTTTTCAATAAAAAGATAAGATATTCTTTCCTCACTATCCAAAGAACAAACTAGTCAGTACTAGAGGAGATCAAACCTAAGCTTTCTTGAGAAGCTCAGACAAGATTTTGACTTTCGTACTTTGGGCACATCGTGCAAAGACAAAGATCATTATAAAAAGACATCATACTTGGCAAGATAGAAGGTAAATGCAAAAGAGGAAGGCCAGCAATGAGATGGATCAATACAATTACAGGAGCTATGGGTGTCTGACTGAAGACCGAACACAGTTTAGGACAACTATTCAGAGGGCTGCCCCGAGTTGATACCGATTCGACGGCACTTAAGAAAAATTTTTGAAAAAATTGTGTGCACCAGAAAGAAAAAGCAAATATAATAATTAGTATTAACGTTAGGGTTTACTTTGTAAATAAAAAGGAAATGGAACTGTGGAGCCAGGAGAAGGAGCAGGTAAGCAGGAGAAGCAGATGCAACAAAGAAAGAGGGACTAGATTAGCAAGTAGAGTGTGATTTCTCTGCTCTGCTCCAGGCTCACCTCTCCCCTCTTCTCTGCAGTATACCTCAAAAGGGACAGGCTGCAGCATTACACCCCTGCTGCTCTGGAGTCCGGGAAGAAGCGGGAAGTGGCTGAACTGTTTAAAACCAAACTACTCCCCAGTACTGGCAAAAAAGTAAACAGGGATCAAATTTAAGCAGACTGAAATTGTACTAGAGTTCCCTGGAGAACATAGAGACACTCAGTTCCAGATGCTACCTACAACCTCCTGAGGAATAGGAGTGGGTTGGATTGCCCGCACGATACAGTACAGTAGTAGAACCACTGAGCCACTCTTGAATTGACAACTTTATGGTATGCAACTTGCCTGTGCCTGTACTGAAGACCCAATAAGATTTATTCAGACCATGACTGCAACTAGCATAAATACTGAAGGAATGAAAATGCTGATCTAGAGAAATAAATATGTAAGCCTTGCATGTATGCTTCAGCCTTATCTCTCACATGCGACCTCAGCCAGGGCAAGTTTCTCTGCTGAACCTTTGATTGACATGCTGGTTAATTATATTATTGTGGAATGTTGCTACTTTCACCCTTACTGCATGACACAACAAAGGAAGCATACGTTTTCTAACATAAGCCTTCGTGCCCGGAGGTTCAATTGGTTACTGCAGTATATTTTCCCTATTCAAGTACTGTTTACATGCAGATTCTGGCAAGACTCACTGCTGACTTGTCAATTACATTCTTTTCTTGTTTATGCCACAGGAGGAAATGTGGCGTCCCATCTGGTTTTACTTCGGAGTGTAGTGCTTAATTTACCAATGGAAGGGCCTAACATGACTATTTGAGTTGCTTCTACTGAAGACAGTAAAAAGGAAGACAGAAAAGCAGGAGGAGGAAATACCAAGAGATTTTTTTCAGAAAATATGGCTGTTTAGAATTATGGAGGGTAATTTTATGATAGGTTGTCCATGTGTGAAGGTCAGAGAAGTGCTTAAGTTTAGCCTATTTTGTAAAGGCACATATGCACCTAAGTGTCTTCATAAAATGCTAGCACAAATTTGATAGAAATAGTGACTGGATTGAAGCCACATAAGGAGCAGCTGTAAGTATTAACACACCAAGTGCACGTATACATTCACCCGCACCCCACCTAAAATCCTCCCAGAAACATGCCTGATCTAAAGTCACATACAAATATGCACCTAACTGAACCATGCATACTTATAAGAGGCTTAGTTCTGGCACATATGCATGAAAAATCCTTTATACAGTAAGATTACCTCCATAATATGTAGCACAGTGTTCTAGTAGCTGCACTGGTTTAACTGCCTAGTTATGATTTGCTAACTGTTGCAATTTAAAATGCAGCAAGCAAAATATGATGGATAAAACTGACAGTACTGATTTTTCTTTACAATCTATAGACCTTTAGAAGGCTCTGTAAGGTCCCAATTAAGTGAGTTGAAAACCATAAAATAAACCATAAGATATGCCATACTGAGTCAGACCAAGATCCATCAAGCCCAGTATCCTGTTTTCAACAGTGGCCAGTCCAGGTCATATGTAACTGTCAGGTTCCCAAAAAGGTACACAAATTCCATGCTGCTTATTCCAGGGGTAAGCAGTGGATTTCCCTGGTCCTTTTTATTAATGCTTTATGGTGTTTTCCTCCAGTAACTTGTCAAAATCTTTTTTAAACCCAGCTACTCTAATAGCTCTTCCTACATCCTCAGGTAATGAATTCCAGAATTTGATTACGCATTGAGTGAAAAATATTTTCTTCTATTAGTCTTAAATGGGCTATATTGTAGTTTCATTGCATGTCCCCTAGCCTTTCCACTTTTTAAAGAAGTAAACAATCAATCTATGGGGTATATTTACTAAAGGACGTTAAGGTAGCAGGCGTTATCAAGCATTAATGGCAGCGATAAGAGGTTTTCTGTGAGAAAAAGACTCTGGGCGGGAAGGAGGCGCTCCAGTGCTAAGGGCGCAATGGGCCACATAACATGCACTAATAGGACATCAGGAAAAATGGCTGTCACTTTATCACTGGAGAAGGAAGCCCCAGCAAAAGCCTATGTAAAAGGTGATGGATGGAAGGACAAGTGGGAACTGATGGACCTGACAGATCTGTGGGCAGCCTATGTGACAGCCAGTAAGTTGGACAAGCATATGGGAGTCAACTGTACCGATGCACTGGGGGGTGTCCATGTAAAATGCTGTAATGTCAATGTGTGGCACAGGATGGGGAGGATGTGTCCCCCAGCGGAGTCAGAAGTGGAATAATGTGTGCAGTGAAAGGAGGATGGAACAGGAGTGGTGATGTGCAGATCCGGCCAGAAGAGGCATGAGTGAAGTATCAAAATGCGGAAAAGAGTATCTGTGTAGGCCATGGTATATAGCGGGGCATGTCCAGGCCATCCGGATGTCCAAAAAAGGGACAGGGCCGATGTATACCTGATTTTGCAACCGTGGAAGCTATACGTTCCCGTGGTTTCAGAATCAGGGCACAGACGGCCCAGTATGCCCCTGATTCTGCAGCAGGGAATGTACAGGTCGCTGCCCATCCAGCCCTCCCCATGCTCCAGTTGACATGCTGGTGCCATGGCATCCTGTTACCATGTCACCCACACATCCAGTAAGAAGACCTGGATCGCCGGACCCCAAGCTGCCCCTTCACACCGCTGTCCAAATCTCGCTGTGTGCCCTCCATGGCCAGGGTCAGGTGGCTTGTGCACTCCCATGGTGGCATGAAGGGCTCACACCTCAATCGGTGGGATGCCTGGAACTTATTCCACCTTTGAGGTGGATTAAGCCGGGCTCCAAGTGGCTGTCTGTGGATATACAGTGCCCTGACCTGTATAGGCTCTATACTTCCAGGTGCTTTGGCCCACCTCTTCCCATCTCCATCCAGCACTCCCCGCACAACAGCTCTGTATGGGCTGTGCAGGGAGCAGGAAGATCTGAATACGGTCCCAGGCCTAAATGGGGGTTGGACATCCAACCCCACTATTCGCGGGTCAGAATCAACCCTATCTCATTTTAATATGTGCAGCTCATTTGCATATTATTTAAATACACTTGGCATTGTTGTGCATGCATACTTATTTGCTTGCTGTTTATGTGCAAGTAAATCACTTTTCTTCATTTGGGGTTGCGGAACTTGTGCATATAAGTTGAGTTATCTGTGTGCAAAATTTGCACTAGTCTTTCTGCATTGGCTGTTATACATTTACTGTATATTTATTAAAACTTGATGGAGAATCCAAGATGGCACTGTAAGGGCACAAGCTGGAAGACGCACTGCGGTCACTCATTGAGACTGTTTGTTGGCAGTGTTAGCTGCGGCAATGGGCAAGAGGAAGGGAAGGGAAGGGAAGGGAAGGGGGAAGCTTACCCTCCCGGAGGGCTCCTCTTTCAGCCCCTGCATCAGATGACAAATGGATGATTTCAGCATCCCTCCAGTCTCATCGGCACAGTTCTGAGTTTTCTTGGGGAAATCTCCTCAGCAGCAATGAAGAGGCTTCGCTAAGCCCGAAGTGCAGATGCGGTCTCCTAACCCTGGAAGTGCTTTTGCTGCCGGTGCTCTGGGGTTTCTGCAGACCGAAGTGGTTGGTGCTGGGAGAAACATCAGTGGCTGCTTCATCCCCCATATTGGCAGGAACAACTGATGGTGGGCCAGTTCCTCATTTGATAGCTGTGGAGGACATTGTGAAGAGGGGTGAGATGCCTTCAGGGAGTGTGTTGTGAGGCCGTGACTATGAAGTTACTTTGGGAAATGATTCAAGGCTTCAACTCCTCTCTTCAATCTTTATATAGTCAGATGGTGGGCGACTTAACTGTTGTGTCCCAAGTTGTGGTTTATCACTCTTAAGCGTTGAGCTCCATCTGGGAAAATGGATGCTTTGGAGTCAAAAGTGAATGTGGTACAGGTTATAGGAGAAGCTTTAGTAAAGGACAGCAATGTTGTGTCATCTCCCTTCCGACATCCGTGCCATCTCCCTTCCGACATCCGTGCCATAGCCGACCTAACCCAATTCAGAAAGGCCATTAAATTCATCCTATTCACCAAATACTACCCCACATAAAACATAGCTCAACAGTCCCACCACTTATCCTTCCAATTTTTTCTTTCTCTCTTATTCTCTTCATTCTCGCCCAACAACCATGCTAAATCATGTACATAGTTCGATTATGTTATCTAGTTAACAGACTACATATTCCATGTATATAGTTCTCCCAGTTTGATCCAAGTTGTTACCCCTGTTATATGTAATACCGAACAGCCTGTTCTGGTTTTGTTGTTGTTCCCTGTGAACCACGCTGATCTCAAAAAGTGCGGTATATAAGAAACTAAAATAAAATAAATAAAAATAATAATAAATAAATCTGATAGAGAAATTCATGTTCTTCGTAACAATTTGCACTTAGTGAACTTTCCCAAATCTCCCCTAATACCATCTATGGATATGGTGAAGTAGTATTTGGCTGAGAACCTGGGGATGGACCCTTGTAATCTCCCTCCTTTAGTGAGGACTAGAAGGAAAGGAACTCCGGTTTCATGGACAGGAAAGAGTCAAACATACTAAGAAAAGGTGGGAGAGGAGAAATGGTCACCACAGGATCCAGTGGATCAGGTGATGGGAATGTCAAAGGCCTCATTTCTTTAAGAATGCTGGAAAGTAGTGGATGAGGATGAAGTTGGTGATTATGGAGTGAGGTTGGTAGTGTCTAATCTGTATACATTTCATCAACTGCTTGCTGTTTGAAATGGACATTTAGCACTGAATGAATGTGTAGTGTGCAGTTTGTAGTGTGTATCAACTAATTTTATGTATTTTTAACATAGTAGACTGCTGAATGTAAAGATGATTTGGATTGGTGGTATCTTAAAAATGTTAAATATATAAATACAAATAAGCCATTTGTTGGCACAGAAATTAAAGCCACCTTGGCACAGAAATTAAAGATCCCTAATGCTCTTACATACTGAGTACAAAGTAGGATGGTTTCATCATGTTACATTTGAAAAGCAAACAGCTGACAGCTTTACTTTTTTTTCTTTGAATAAGATAATGCTTACAGTGCTATTCATAAGTCAGTTTTGATCCAGTGCATACCTTTCCCAAAATAGGGTGCTTATTTACTTACATTGACCAACTCCACCATTTTCATGCGATGCTGATTCACGTGCTGCTTGTACCCTTCAAAGCAGCTACCAAGTTCGGTCAGATTGCAGCACATATTTTCTACTTTCTCCATACTCTCCTCCTTGGTGTTTTTAAATTTCCCTTTTACACTCTGCCAACAAACATTGCATGTCTGCTTGGATGAGGTGCTCTTGGCTGCCCTCAGATTCTGACTCCACACCAGAGGTCTCCTCCACATTCCTGCACAACATAATAAATGACAGCAGATAAAGACCAGTATGGTCCATCTAGTCTGCCCAGTATGATAGCAAGAGTAGGTGCACCTGCTGCTCCATGCAGGCCACCCCTACCCATGTCTCTGCTCAGGGGGTGAACCCACCACTCCATGGAGGACACCCCTATTTGTTGAGAAATTAGATGGTTCAGTTTATTTGGATTGTATCCTGTTGCTGTAAAGGGATCCACTGTCTGTCCCATGCCATTTTGAATTCCATCACCGTGTTTGCCCCCACCACTTCCATCGGGAGGGCGTTCCAAGCATCCACCACCCTTTCTGTAAAAAAGTATTTACCGACATTGCCTTTCAATTTACCACCTTGCAGCTTCCTGTTATGCCCTCTAGTTTTACAGCTTCCCCGTCTTTGGAAGAGACTTGTTTGTTCATTATTTCCCTTTAAGTATTTAAAGGTCTGAATCATATCTCCCCTGCCCCTCCTCTCCTCCAAAGTGTACATGTTTAGGTCTTCAAGTTTCTTCTCATAAGGCTTCTGACGCAGTCTCCAAAGCATTTTGGTCGCCTTCCTATGAACAGTTTCCCGTCTTTTTGCATCCTTTGGAAGATATGGTCTCCAAAACTGAACACAGTATTCCAAGTGTAGAATAGTCTCCCAGTGGAGGTGGTAGAGATGAGGACAGTAACTGAATTCAACAAAGCATAGGACAAACACAGAGGATCTCTAAAGGTAAAAAGGGGACTGTTGTAGTTGTTGATATGGAAGGACAGACTAGATAAGCCATGTGGTCTTTTTCTGTCATCATGTTTCTATGTTTCTAAGTGAGGCCTCACCAGTGACTTGTACAGTGGCATAAGTAACTCTTCCTTTGTTGGTAATTCCTCTTTGTATGCAGCCCAACATCCTCCTGGCTTTTGCCACTGCCTTGTCGGACTGTTTTGCCATCTTGAGATCTTCAGAAATAATCACACCAAGGTTTTTCCTGATCCGTGCACACCAACCTCTCACCCCCTATCGCGTACATTTCCCTTGGATTTCTGCTACCCAAGTGCATGACTCTGCACTTCTTTACATTAAATCTTAATTGCCGAGCATTAGAGCATTCTTCCAGCTTTTGTAGATCTTTCCTCATGTTAACAACTCCCTCGGGGGAATCCACTCTGTGGCAAATTTGTCTCATCTGCAAAAAGACAGACTTTTCCATTCAGTCGTTCAGCAATATCACTCACAAATACATTGAACAGTGTCGGGCCCAGGACTGACCCCTGGGGCACCCCACTAATCACCTTCTCTTCATCTGAGTGAGCTCCATTTACCTTCTGTCATCTGTCAGTCAACCAATTTCTGATCCAATTTACCATCTTGGGATCCATTCCCATGCTACTGAGTTTATTGATAAGCCTCCTATGAGGAACAGTATCAAAGGCTTTGCTGAAATCCAGGTAGATGACATCCATCGCATGCCCCTGATCTAGTTCCCTGGTCACCCAGTCGAAGAACTCAGATTTGTCTGGCAAGATCATCCTTCGGTAAAAACATGTTGCCTCGGGTCCTGCAACCTGTTGGTTTTGAGAAAGTTCACTATTCGCTCTTTCATGAGCGCCTCCATTACTTTTCCTGCCACCGAGGTAAGGCTCACAGGCCTGTAGTTTGACACATCTTCCCTGTCACCACTTGTGTAGAGGTACGAATTCAGCCATTCTCCAGTCCTGAGGAACCTCTCCTGTTTCCAAGGATCTGTTGAAAACATCCTTTAAATGGCCCTGCAAGAACCTATGAGCTCTTTCAGTATCCTGGGATGTATCCCATCCGGTCCCATGGCCTTGTCTACTTTCAGTTTTGCAAGTTGCTCTAACACTTCATCTTCTGTGAACGGTGTGGTATCTACTTCATTCCCATTTTTATATTTGGGAGTCAAGAAAGTCCTGGAGAAGGACCTCCTCTTACTAAAGAGAGCAGAAGTATTCGTTTAGCAGTTTTGCTTTTTCAATGCCACTTTCCACGAGTCCGTTCGCAGCACTTTTGAGTCCTGCAATTCCACCTCTGATCTTCTTCCTTTCCCGAATATACCTGAAGAAAGTTTTGTTGCCACACTTAACATCTTTAGCTATCTTTTCCTCTGCCTTTGATTTTGCTATCCTTATTTCTCTTTTTTCTCTTTGAGCTTGATCCTATATTAATTTCTGTATTCCTCTGTTTGTGAGCTTTTGAATTTTGCGAAAGCTGTGTTTGGCTTTGAGCAGCCACTTCTTTGGAAAACCAAACAGGTTCTCTTCTCCTCTTGTTTGTTTACTTTTCTTACATATTTATCTGTTGCCCCTTTTATTGCCACCTTTAGTTTAGCCCATTGCAATTCCACTTCCCTTATCTCCTCCCACCCTGTCAGCTCCTCCTTTAGGTACTCGGCCATTTTATTGAAGTCGGTGTTTTTGAAATTTAGGACTGAGCTTGCTATGATTGGCCTGTACCATGGCTTTTATCTCAAACCACACCGTGAGATGATCGCTGATGCTCACAGGGGCACTCACACAGACATTCGACACGCTATCACCGTTGGTGAGCACTAAATCCAGTGTTGAGCTTTCCCTGGTTGGTTCCATCACCATTTGTCTAAGTAACGCATCTTGGAGTGTATCCACAATTTTTCTTTCCATATTTGCAGAAGGAATAATCCAATCCACATCAGGTAGATTAAAGTCACCCAATATGATTGCTTCCCCCTTTGTGGCTATCTTAGCAATATCTATTATCAGTTCATTGTCTATCTCTTCAATTTGTGTCGGAGGTCTGTAGACTACAGCAGTATGGATGACAGTGCCATCTCCTCTTTCCAACACAATCCAGAGTGCCGCTTCTTTTCCCCATGCCCCCTGCATTTCAGTAGCTTTAAATATTGCTTTTGACATACAAGGCTACTCCTCCTCCTCCTCTTCCATTTTCTATGCCTCTTCTGAATAGATTATAGCCATCTATGGCTATATCCCAATCATGCAATTCATTAAGCCATGTTTCTGTAATGGCCACAATGTCCAAATCCATTTCCACCATTAGGGCTTCCAGGTCCGGAACTTTGTTGGCTAAGCTTCGAGCATTCGTGCTCATTGCTTTCCAGCATTTAACTGGCTTGTGTGTATTTTGCATTGATTTTGTTCTGCCTACATCTTCCCACTTGTTTTTAATGTGTGGTTTAAAAGTGTGGCTGTTTCTGATTTTAATCTGATTTTGCAGGGGGTGATGTCCAGAGCTTGACCTTCCACATCCGTCACCCCTTTTTCTAGTTTAAATGCATATCCACATATTGATTGAATTTTTCACTTAGGATTTTTTTCCCTGAGATAGAGAGATGTAGTCCAGCAGCACAGTATAGTCTCTTGTTGTTCCATCTGTTACCCCAGTCACCAATAAATCTGAATCCTTGTTTGCACCAGGTCTGGAGCCATGTATTAAAGCTGTTAATGCTATGCAGCCTTTTTGCCCCCTTACCAAGAACAGGTAGAACCTCTGAGAATGAAACAGTGTTAACAATGGGCTTGAGTTTCTCTCCCAGAGATTGGAAGTCCTTTTGAACTGTAGAGGCACTGTTTCTAGCCAGGTCATTTGTGCCCAAGTGGATATCACCACGTTTGGCGTGTTCACTTTCTGCGCTAAGTACTTCAACAACGAGGTTTGCATTCCTGCTGGCTGAAGAGCCTTGGAGGCACTTGACTATCTTCCCTCCTTTGAGCTGTGTTCAAGTTGGTGCCACTGATGATGGAATCACCAAGTAGTAGTAGTTTGCTGTTTGGTGAGGTTATCTTCATATTTGGTCCTTTAGCAGGAGATTGGGCATTGTCTGTCTCATTTAAGGGCCCTTCAGTTTCTTTGGATTGGGCATCCTCATTCACCAAGGCAGAGAAGGCACCATGCAGGGACATCGCCCGATGCGTAGGATGCCTCCATGTCACAGGTCACAATCTACCAGAACCCACTGTGATCCACTTGTTCCCGGGGTGTTTGATTCTTTGTGGGAGCAGTGGTGGACTTTGTTCAGTTTGTATCCTAGAAGAGAAACGCTTCATTGCAGCTAGTTCCTCCCTCAGTTCCTCGTC
Source organism: Ichthyophis bannanicus (assembly GCA_033557465.1). NCBI lineage: Eukaryota > Metazoa > Chordata > Amphibia > Gymnophiona > Ichthyophiidae > Ichthyophis > Ichthyophis bannanicus. The sequence continues at coordinate 834,186,937 of CM066034.1, read as the reverse complement.
TGCATTGGCCAAGGCAGAGAAGGCATTATGCAGGGATATCTCTTGATGCATAGGATGTCTGTGTGTTACAGGTCACAATCTACCAGAACCCACTGTGATCCATTTGTTCCTGGGGTGTTTGATTCTTTGTGGGAGCGGTGGTGGACTTTGTTCAGTTTATATCCTAGAAGAGGTGCGCTTCATTGCAGCCAGTTCCCCCCTCAGTAGGGTCACCTCTTTATGCTTGGCAGCTAGGTCTTCCCTTAGTAGATTCAATTCTTTATGCATGGCAGCTGACCATGCCCAGATCTGAGAGGAGCCCTCCTGTTCCAGGAAAATGAGCAATGGATGTCCCTGAGATCTAGAAGGTCAGAGACATACTCTGCAAAGAATTCCTGACTCTCTCTCCTCTAGTGGATGGCAGATTCCAGCAGTGGCATCACTATGGTACATGCACTGCACAGTCAATGCACTGCACAGCAGAGGATCACTGGTTTGGGGATGCTGGCTGTGGATCCTTCAATGCATGTCCAACCTTGAAATAGGGCTTAAGAGGTATTATTCCTGTCAAGCAGTGACCCTAGTGGCAGCCCAAGACGTGCCTGAAAGGGCCTCAGTCCCCAGCCAGTGCCTCCTGTTCTCTCTCATGGACCTAAATCTTCTCATGATTCACATATGGTGCACGTTATTCTAATTTTTGTTTAACTGACATCTGCACTTTATTAACTTTGCTCATCTGTACCTGCGGAAGTGTCAACTCTAAAGGCCTGCTTGGATGGGTAATATGCTCGACAGCCCAACACAGCAACCCGTTTTATGACTCCATTACGTTGGGTGATGTCACTTCCCTCCCATGGGGGAAATATATTTAAATATATAAATAACTACTTCTCTACTGCCATTTGATTCTTCACTCTAATGCTCCCAAACACACCACTGTCCCTCGCTGAGCCATCTGTTGTTGGTTCAATGCCTGGATAAGTCAGTGGTATGGGGCAGTAGGGCTCAGGGAAACCTCTGCATTTCACTAGGTGGCTGCTCTCATGGTCACAACAGCAAGACTTTCAACTAACACACCAAAGGGCATTGATGAAATTGGCTCCAGGATCAAAGAATGATAGAGTGGGGATCCTCTGAATGCTACAGAGGGTTTCATACAAGTGACACCTTACCACCTGCCCACTGCAGTTTTAAGGCAATCTTTTCAAAAGAATACAGGTAAAGTGTAGCACCCTTGCATCAGCATCTAATCAGTAGCAACTACCTTGATCCCAATTCCACTTTTAAAAAAAATGCTGCTTGTCTGTAGGAAAGGTTCTGTCTTGCAGATAGAATTTGTTGCTCCAGCAGTAAAAAGGTCACTAGCTTTTTCTTTACCTCCTTATGAATTACCCTCTGCTACCTTGCATTGCTTCCATCCATGAGCCCGAGGACCCTCTTGCACATCCTCTACAGTTATGAAGCTTTTAGAGTAGGTAAAGGGTAGTATTCCTTAAAGGTTCTGGTTTGGGAATTCTTCCTCTCCTGTGCCTAACTCCCATGTCTATGCAATTGTCATGGCAGTCAGGGCCAGTCCAGCCACTAGATGAACCTAGGCAGTCATCTAGGGCAGCAAACCACCATGGGCAGCATGGCACACATGGCCTGCTACACTCATGCTCAGCAGAGCCGTGCCGCTGATTTCAGTGGTGGGGTCAGAAGCAGCAGGCCATATGGATCAAATTACATTGCCTGCCACCAAACCACCCCCAATCAGTGGCAGTGCGGCTTAGCATGGGGAAGGGTGGAGCAGGGAGGAGGCACACCAAGGCTTCTGCCTAGGGTGGCAGAAACCCTTGGGCCAGCCTTGATGGCAGCAAAAGCTTGCAGGTCTCCCCAAATACCAGCCTTGTACTGGCACAACAAATTGCTTTGTTTGAGCAAGCCTTCTGAGGCTTTGTCTAGTGCAGCTACACCAACTATTGGTCAAATGAGACCTGTGGACATCAGATCACACTACTGGCTCCAGATATCTCAAGCCTTAACATTGAAGAAGAAGAAGAAAAAAAAAAAAGGGGTATTCCTTCAGGGTGAGACTTTTGGTCCTTTACCTTTCTGGTTAGTGGTGTTTTCTAAAGAGCTATACAAACCAATAAGAAATAGTGACTGAGCTTTGAGGCAGAAGCACAAATAAACAGGCTTTGTGTCTCATCATGCCTCTCTTATAGTAAGATAACATAACCAGCATATGTCTTTAACATACAGAGTGGAGGAGTGGCCTAGTGGTTGGGGCAAGGTACTTCAGGCCGGAAGGTCGGGGGTTCAAATCCCACTAGAGGACAGCAACCTTGGGCCGGAAGGACTGGGGTTTCTAGTCCCACAGGTGCTCCTTGTGGTCTTGGGCAAGCCACTTAACCATCCATAGCCCATGTTCCCTGTAAAATAGTTATCTCCAAGTTATAATATCCTGTTCAATGTAATTTCAGTTTGTTCAATGTAAACCGCACTGATGCAGAATAGCACGGTATATAAGAGAATGTAAATAAATAAATAAATACAGACTTGTGGACTTTCTTCAAATGCTTCTCTGGATGCATATCTGAACAAACTGTCAGGGCTGCCTTGGATGTGAGTAAGATTTATTTTTGTTGCTACGTGGCCATGTTAAGTATTTAAGGGATGAGTTCACCAGTGCTACAGGACTTTGATGGAGTCTTGATCTTCTGTAGTGCCTTCTAAGCTGCATAATTGCAGACTATAGCCTCAGGCAGCTGTATTGAATCTGGCCAAGTATCACCTTTATCTATAACCTGTACTCTTTCAGGCCTCTTTGCTTCAGGAATGGCTTCATACCACTTCGTACTGGGATCGATGGTAAGACAATGATAGAGGGAAATCATTACTAAGTGCAACTTACATCTGCAAGTATGGCAGTGTTTCTATAATTTCATTAGTTCTCTATGGAAAACACTCCTGGCGCAAAAGTTGGGCTTCCTTCACACAGACTGGTATTTAGGCTCAGACAAAAAGGCAGCTAGATCTTGGCTTTTCTGCACATTCTTGTGCTATGCTTGATTATCTGACCTTCCATTGGATCTTTAATGTTATTGCCAGGAGGGTATAGTTCAATGTCATTTGAAATTATTGCCTAATATACCATGGTTGTACAGTCCAAACACAGCGAAGTTGCTGTAAACCACATATATTTAACAGGTTTTATATACTGCCTTACCCTTAAGTCAAAGCTATTTACATTATAACAATTAAATAGGGGTGGGATAACATGGCATGCAGGGTAACCTAAAATCAAAATAACTTATATACAGGTTGTATAGAAGTGATGGGTAGTGTCTTTGAAGAGTCATGCATCAAAGTCATGTATTGGATTCTTCATTATCCAAGGTCTGATACCAGTGGGCAAGGGCATTTCATTATGATGTTTCCAAAATGTTCTTTGTATAGCACAGTCTAACTTTTTCCTGAAGTCTTTAATATCATGCATAGTCCTGATATTTTCTAAGAGGGAGTTCCACAACTCTTGTGCATATAATGAGAGCACTCTATTAGATATGGTCTGTTTGGATTAGAGTAAGCACTGGGTTTAAGTATCATGTTCTTGTTTATCCTTCTTGGTCAGATATTGGGGTCTCTTTTTATTAGGTTCTGGAGGATTTCTGCTGAGCTATTTTGTATTCCTAACAGGGGCTCTGCATTTCAAGCCAAGGCGAGAGTGTGTGGCTTTTAAATTACAAACTTTTAAATTACTAGCGCTCTGCCTAAGAGCTCTTAAAGAATAAAGTACATTTTTAAAACAAAGTTATATTCTTTTTGGTGCTTTATTCAAAAGGGGAAATATAGTCTTTAGTGGTGGAGGTTTGACACTACTTTTAGTATCTCTCAGCTCTTTTAAGCTACAGACATCTCATCAGGTGTAAGTTCCCTCCCTAACCCCCCCCCCCATGTGATCGGTCTTGCACTATAGGGCATCTCCTCCAATCAGCTACACACAGGGACTTGGAATCAGCACATTTAGAACACACTTAAAAGGTTAAGTGTTTTTTCCCTGAAAGGACAGCTGAGAAACAGGCTGGTATTGTGGTGGGTCTCTCTTTTCTGCTTCAAACAGCCAGCTAAGCTCCACCAACTGAACAATGGATGGGAAAAATATCACTAAAGCAGGTACCCATTACAACTTCTGCTTCTATCCAGATAGAGATCCCAAGGCCAGCTAACGGCCTGGTTCCATGTGAAGGATGCTTGCATATTGAAGATCTCAGGAAACAAGTGGAGGAGCTCAGAGAAGATGTGGCAAGGCTGAGGAGCATTCAAGACAATGAGAAGTACATTGATGAGATGCTTATTGTAACATCCAAGCTCTCCAGCACAGGAGAAAATTAGAGCCTACAGAATGATGAAGGTTGGATTCAAGTCACCAGGACCTGCAAAACTACCAAGCCAACTCATCCAGCCCTTGAATTGAAGGATCATTATGTAGCCCTGGAAGTGGAGGGGGTGAAAGCATCCCTGGAAAGGGAAGAACCAGAGCTCAAGCACTCCAAGGTTGCAGAATCAGTCACCACAAGGAAGTGAAGGGTAGTGGTGGTTGGTGACTCTTCTGAGGAGTACTGAGCCATCCATCTGGCGACCAAACCTGATGTCCAGAGAGGTATGCTCTCTGCCAGGTGCCAAAATCAAAGATGTTATGGAAAGTTTGCAGAGACTCATCAAGCCTACTGACTATTGCCCGATGTTGCTTATCCATGTCGGGGCAAATGCCACTACCAGGTATCCCTCAGAGTATCAAAAGTGACCTCATGGCTCTGAGCCAGAGAGTGAAGCAGATAGGGGCACAGGTGGTGTTCTCTTCAATTCTCCCCATTGAGGGCAAAGGCCAAGGCAGACATGCTTGCATCCTGAAGATGAATACATTGCTGCGTGGATGGTGTCATCTACAACGTTTTGGTTTCCTGAACCATGGGATGCCCTGCTAAGGGCTGCAGAGCAGAGATGGCATCCATCTGTCCAAGAAGGGTCAACATGTCTGCTGTAGCAGACAGGCTAACCTACTGAAGGCGGCTTTAAACTAGATTTATTGGGGATCGGTGAAGAAAGCCCCCAAGTGAAACATTAAATATCTTTATAGAAATAGGTAAAAAGGGCAACATTAGGAAGACAGTGTTTATAAAGGCTCGTAGCATGGGAAATAAGAGCCCAGATGTTGAGACTGTAATGGGAGAGGTTGACTTGGATTTAGTGGCAGTAACAGACATGGTTCCACAGACAACCATAACTGGAATGTAACTATACCAGGCTAGTCCAAAATACATGGTTTGAGGGAAGGAGTACTTTATTAAATATTAACACAAATATTAAATAGTAACACAGGCACACTCAAATAGCAACAATCCCGTTCTTTCCACGTAACCTCTGCTATCCCAACAACACTTCACACCTCTCTCTCATATTAACAAGGTTCTTTTTTATACAATATGTCTTCCAAATGTAAATAGTTACATTGACTATTATTTGTTGTAATTACCCCGGTTACCCAAGTTATTGTTCCTGTTATATGTAAACAAAAAAACAGATAATTGTATCTTGTCTGATGTTTTCTTGTTCTATGTAAACCGCGCTGATTATGAATAGTGCGGTATATAAAAGATGTTAAATAAATAAATAAAAATTGATTCCTTGTGCCAAAAAGCCCAAAGCCTGACACAGGCTGTTTCAAATTCACATCAGGGGAATTTAGGCGTACTACATTTATAAACACATAAACAAAGACCCAATTACATAAACATATCATTCAAAACCTCATAAGACTAATGGACTAAAAATCATTTGAACATGTATATAAAATATTAATAAAACTTGTATAAACAATTAAACTAAAAAACATTAAAACATATGCTATGGTTATAACTATTTATTTTCAAAGTATATCAATAAACACATATTTAAAACCATACAATAAATAAATAATGAACAGATGTAAAATTGAAAGGGTGATTAACCATTCATTCTCTTACCAATACCTCTAATTTAGGTAAGCTCAACTTAGTTGATCTTGTACTGAAAGAAGAAAAATATTACATATCAAATTAATGATCAACACAGAAGCAGGAGCGAGTACAACATGGACTAAATTAGTCAATTTGTATACAGCAAATACTTCATCTCAATTAATATCATGATCTTGTGTAGTAAAACACTTTTAAAATAGTCATAGCAATATTATCTAACAATTAAAATGGCCCTAAACTAATTGTATCAAACTCTCTTAACAAATCAAACATTAGAAAACTGTATTCAAGTGTTGTCTAATTATATACAAACAAGACTATAAAAAGAGACAGTACTTTAAAAAAAAAAAAAATTAAAAACCTAATGATCCTCATTAGAGCAGATGAGCCAATACAAATAAATTAAATTAAACTGCGTATCATTTGTATAAAAACAAAAATTAAAACACGGCAACCCATTTGAAATAACATGAACTATAATTGCCCCAGGCTTCTTAATAATGTACAAACTATCTTGTTAAGAAACTGCCCGGCTATGTGGACTAAGCCAGAATTACCATCTTAAACTTTGTATTTAGAAAACCTGCCTATGAAATGCGGGAATATTGCAACACTCTTTTGGAATTGGCTACTGTTATCTCAAAAAAAGAATCCTTAGCTATCATGTAATTATGACCAAAGGTTTCTCATGTAAATCATCATATCAAATTCCTACTACTATATTTTCTGAATATATATTTATATAACTCGATATTTATAAGAACAATGGAAAAAGGCTATAAACTAAATTGAAACATGACATTAAAAAAAACCTTTCAAAACATTCCGTATACAAAATGGATAAAAAGTAAAAGTCGCCAAATGCTGTCATGAGAGTCTGCCTTAAAAAATTATAACCACCCTTTAAAACCTAGATTCTTGTGGCATTTATAAGAAAAGTATGTAAAAACCAAAGACTTATAAAAGATAAGCACCTACACGAACCGTCTATCTTTATGAACTGGATGAGACCAAACAAACCACCACGCCATCATAGGAATCTGTCACGGAGGATTATGAGCCTTCTTTAAAACTCACGCTATCTAGTTTAATATTGCACTATGTAGCATTTGATTAAATCATAATCAGCTCAGCCCTGGGAATCCTAAGTTTTTAAACATCAGTATCTCAGTCTTTAAAAGCTAGAATTGCCTGGCTGAGCTGTTTTTAAAGTTTTAAAGGTTTGTGAAAAACCAGATATGAGTTTTATGCATCAATTTTTCCTGATGCCAAAAAGGTAGCGATTATAATTTAATCAAATGCTACATAGCGCAATAGGTGCTTATCTTTCATAAGTCTTTGTTTTTACATGCTTTTCTTATAAATGCTGCAAGAATCTAGGTTTTAAAGGGTGGTTATAATTTTTTTTATGGCTGACTGACAGCATTTGGCGACTTACTTTTTATCTGTTTTATATACGGAATGTTTTGAAAAGTTTTTTGATGTCATGTTTCAATTTCTAAGATTTGAGTATTTAGTTTATAGCCTTTTTGAATTCTTCTTAGAAATATCGAGGTTATATAAATACGAATTCAGAAAATATAGTAGGAATTTGATATGATGATTTACATGAGAAACCTTTGGTCATAATTAATTACATGATGATAGCTAAGGATTCTTTTTTGAGATAACAGTAGCCAATTCCAAAAGAGTTGCAATATTCCCGCGTTTCATAGACGGGGTTTCTAAATAAAAAACTTTGTAAGATGGCATTTTTGGCTGAGTCCACATATCTGGGCAGTTTAACAAGATAGTCTGTACATTATTAATAAGCCTGGGGCCATTATAGTTCGTTTTATTTCAATTGGGTTGATACACACGTCCTTATGAGGATAGTTAGGTTTTTAAATACCCCTTTCTGAAAAATGCTGTATTTTAATTTATTTTTTTTGCTTTTTACATAGAAACATAGAAATATGATGACAGAAAAAGACCACATGGCCTATCTAGTCTGTCCTTCCATATCAACAACTACAACAGTCCCCTTTTTAGCTTTAGAGATCCTGTGTTTGTCCCATGCTTTTTTGAATTCAGTTACTATCCTCATCTCTATCACCTCCACTGGGAGACTATTCCACAGATACACTACTCTTTCTGTAAAGAAATATTTATGCATATCACTCCTGAATCTATCTACCTTCACCCTCATCCCATGTCCCCTTCGTAGCAGAACTTTCTTTCAAATGAAAGAGGCTCTCTCCCTGAACATTTATGCTACGAAGATATTTAAACATCTCAATCATATCACCTCTATCCCGCCTTTCCTCAGAGGTGTACATATTAAGATCCTTAAGTCTGTCCTCATATGCTTTATAATGAAGACCACTAATCATTTTAGTAGCCACCCTCTGCACAGACTCCATCCTGTTCACATCCTTTTGAAGGTGAGGTCTCCAGAATTGCACACTATACTCCAAATGAGGTCGCACCAAAGTCTTATACAGAGGCATTATCACCTCCTTTTTTCTGCTAGCCATTCCTCTCCGTATTCACCCAAGCATCCTTCTAGCTTTTGCAGTCACCTTTTCTACCTGTTTAGCTACTTTAAGATCAGATGACCCAACCACGCCTAGGTCCCGCTCGTCTTTAGTGGACAAAAGTAATTCCACCCCCTATACTATATTGCTCCCTTGGATTGCTGCAGCCCAAATGCATGACCTTACATTTTTTTTAACATTAAATCTCAGCTGCCAAATTCTAGACCATTCTTCAAGCTTAGCTAGATCCCTCATGTTATCTACACCTTCCTGGGTGTCTACTCTATTGCAGATTTTGGTATTATCCGCAAAGAGGCAAACCTTACCCGACAGTCCTTCTGCTATATCACTAACAAAGATGTTAAAAAGAATCAGACCAAGGACAGATTCCTGGGGCACACCACTGGTAATATCCTTCTCCTCAGAGTGAGCCCCATTTACCTGTACACTTTGTCACCTCCCACTCAACCAATTTCTAACCCAAGCAGTAAATTTAGGGTCCATCCCTAGGGTGCTCAGTTTGTTTATAAGTCGCTTGTAAGGAACAGTGTCAAAGGCTTTACTGAAATCTAAATATACCCCATCTAGGGCTCTCCCTCGGTCCAACTCCCTGGTCACCTAGTCAAAAAATAAATAAAACAGATTTCTCTGACAAGACCTGCCTCTGATGAATCCATGCTGCCTCAGATCCTGTAATCTGCTGGACTCCAGAAACCTCACTAGTTTCTCTTTCAGCAGCGTTTCCAATAATTTACTCACCACCGAAGTTAAACTAACCGGCCTGTAGTTTTCAACCACATCTTTACTTCCTCTTTTGTGTAAAGGCACCACATGAGCCTCTTTCCAGTCTTTTGGCACCACTCCCAACTGAGGCATTGAAAAGGTCAGTCAGTGGAGCTGCTAGAACGTCCCCAAGTTCCCTCAGTATTCTAGGGTGTATCCTATCCAGTCCCATTGCTTTGTCTACTTTAAGTTGAGATAGTTTCTCACAAACACAGTCTTCTGAAAATTGTTCAAGATGTCCCTCGCTTCTGTTCCTGTTTGTGGGTGTTTTCTGAGGTCCTGCTCTTGTTTCTTCATCTGTGAACACAGAACAGAAATATTTGTTAAGCAATTCCGCTTTATCCTTATCAGCTTCAACATATTCCTCCCCTGCACCCTTGAGTCTGACAATACCACTTTTGCCCTTCCTCTTCTCACTAATATATCTGAAAAATGTCTTATCCCCCCATTTTATTGCATTGACTATTTCCTCCTCCTTTTGAATCTTTGCCTTCTTGACTACTTTGCTAGCTTCTCTAAGTTTTTCCAAACACAGATGCCTGTCTTCCTCTCTGTGATCTCTTTCATTTCATAAAGGCTTCCCTCTTTCTTCACTTTCAGCTACTTCTTTTGAAAACCATAGCGGTCTCCTTTTCCTTTTACCTTTATTTACCATTTTAACAAAAAGGTTGGTTGCCCTTAAAATATCCCTTTTCAGTTTTGCCCACTGTTTTTCTACATCCCCCAGCTGTTCCCATCCCACTTACGACTCCGAGGTATTGGCCCATCTTGGCAAAGTTAGTCTTCCTAAAGTCTAAGATCCTCACCTTTGAATGGATTCTAACAGTCCTAGTCCTAATACTGAACCACACCATCTGGTGATCACTGGATGAAAAATGATCTCCCACTACAACGTCAAACACTTTCACCATTGGTAAGCACCAAGTCCAGTATGGCCCCTTCACGTATGGGGTCTGTTACCAATTGCCTGAATAGTTCTCCCTGTAGAGAATCCAGGATCTCCTTACTTCTAGATACTGCAGCAGGAAAGTGCCAAACATCTGGCATATTGAAATCTATCAGTAGCACCTCCCCTTTCCTAGCAATGCTGCGTATGTCTTCAATTAACTCTGTCCACCTCTTCCTCTTGTGAGGGAGGTCTGTATATCACACCAATGCAAATAGATTTCTCTTTCCCTCTTTCTAGTTTAACCCACAATGCCTCCTCTCCCTTTTAAGCTCTGTAATTCCAAAGCTTTAATAGTAGTTTTTAAATATAGTGCCACTCCTCCTCCCCTTCTTCCTACCCTGTCCTTTCTGAATAAAGTATAGCCAGGTCTAGTTACATCCCAATCATGGTTTTCTGTGAACCATGTTTCTGTAACTGCCGCTAAATCCAAGTCAGCCACTCCCACCAAAGCTTCAACATCAGGGATCTTATTTCCCATGCTACGGGCATTTATACACACTGCTTTCCATATGTTACCCCTGTTACCCATTTCCATAAAGGTATTTAATGTATCACCTACCTGGGGGCTTTCACTCATCCCCAACGAATCTAGTTTAAAGCCATCTTCAGTAGATTAGCCAGTCTACTACCGACGACATGTTGACCTTTCTTGGACAGATGGATGCCATCTCTGCTCTGCAACCCTTGGAACAGCATCCCATGGTCTAGGAAACCAAAACGCTCTCGATGACACCATCCATGCAGTCATGCATTCATCTGAAGGATGCGAGCCTCTCTGCCTTGGCCTTTACCCTCACAACAGGGAGGATTGAAGAGAACACCACCTGTGCACCTAACTGCTTCACCCTCTGTCCCAGAGCCATGAAGTCACTTTTGATACATTCCAAAGTATACCTGGCAGTATCATTTGTTCCAAAATGAATTAGCAACATTGGGCAATAGTCAGTGGGCTTGATGAGTCTCTGCAACATCTTGGATTTTGTCACCAGGCAGACAGCATACCTCTCTGGACATCAAGTCTGGTCGGCAGATGGATGCCTCAGTACCCCTCAGAAGAGAGTCTCCAACCACCACTACCCTTTGTTTCTTTGTGGTCACCGATTCTGCAATGTTGGGGTACTTGAGCTCTGGTTCTTCCCTTTCCAGGGATGCTTTCACCTCTTCCACTTCCAAGGCTGCATAATGGTTCTTCAATTCAAGGGCTGGAGAAGTTGGATTGGTGATTTTGCAGGCCCTGGTGACTTGTGTCTAACCATCGACATTCTGTTGGCACCCATCTTCTCCTCTGCTGGAGAGCTTGGTTGCTGCAAGAAGCATCTCAATGTACTTCACTGTCTTGAATGCTCCTCAGCCTCGCCACCTCCTCTCTGAGTTCCTCCACTTGTTTCCTCAGAGCTTCAGCATGCAGGCACCCTGCACATGGAACTGGTCCTTCAAACTAGCATTAAGACCTCTGTCTGGACCGAGGCAGAAGCTGTAACAGGGGCAACAGCTTTAGCAATACGATTTTTCCCAGCCTGTTCGTGGAGCTTAGGTATCTGTTAAAGCAAAAGAGAGAGAGATCTACCAAGTACCAGCCAGTTTCCCAGCTGTCCTTTCAGAGAAAAAGCAGTTAAATCTCTAATTATATTCAAAATGTGCTGGTCCAATTCTCTGTGCTTTGTTAAATGGGGAGGTGCCCTATAAAGCAAGACTGCTCACTAGGGGTGGGTAAGGAGGGAACTATAGTTCATTATAACAGTTCATTACATGCAACGTATGTTTTATGTTCCATGTAAACCGCACCGATGTTGAATAGCGCGGTATATAAGAAAATGTAAATAAAATAAACACCTGATTAGGTGTTAGCAGTTCCCAAAGCTGAGCAGGTTACTAGAGTTCAACAACCTACTCTGCTCAAGGAAATTTCCACTAAAGCACCAAAAAAAGTAACCTTGCTTTAAAAATATACAAAAACCCTTTTAAGAGCTCCCAGTCAGAGAGCTAGCAATTTAATAAAATAAATCCTCAAATCCTTACGAATGATACACAGCTTAATTTATTTGTATTGGCTCATCTGTTCTTATGAGGATCATTAGGCTTTTAATTCTTTTTTTTAAAAAGTGACGTCTTTTATAGTCTTGTTTGTATATAATTAGAAACACTTTTGAATACAGTTTTCTAATATGTTTTTTCGATTTGTTAAGAGAGTTTATGATACAATTAGTTTAGGGCCATTTTAATTGTTTAGATAATATTGCTATGGACTATTTTAAAAGTGTTTTAGTACACAAGATCATGATATTGAGATGAAGTATTGCTGTATACAAATTGACCAATTTAGTCCATGTTGTACTCACTCCTGCTTCTGTGTTGATCATTAGTTTGATATGTAATAGTTTTGCTCTTCTCTCTTTCAGAAGAACAAGTTGAGCTTACCTAACATTAGAGGTATCGGTAAAGAGAATGAATGGTTACTCACCCTTTCAATTTTATGTCTGTTCATTATTTATTATTGTATGGTTTTAAATATAAGTGTTATTTATTGATATGCTATGGTGATAACCATTTTCAAGGTATGTGTTTGTTTTAATGGTTTTTAGTTTAATTGTTTATACAAGTTTTATTAATATTTTATATGCATGTTTAAATGATTTTTAGTCCATTAGTCTTATGAGGATTTGAAAGATATATTTCGGCCACTTTAAAAGAAGGGTGCCAGCAGCAGAACAGCCCTTTCTCCGCCGCATGCTCTCCCAGGAGAGATTGAGCCGTTCTTCACCGGATGCCTCCAGCCACATCGCCTGCCCAATCGGAGCATTTTGGCCACTTTAAAAGAAGGGTGCCAGCAAGCACACCCACACCTTGCGGGCCTGCGCCAGAGGGCCTCGCCAGAGGGCCCTTTGGCTCGGCCCGTAGGCGGAGGCCACGGACCTTCCATGATCCACTGTAACGGCCCAAGAGTAAGCCGCAACCAGGACACAAAGCAGGTACTGTAGAGCCCTATATATCTTGATACCTAGTCTTTTGCTAGGTAGTTGCCGCATTACCCCTTATTTACACTCAGCAAACAGACTGTGTGGGACCTGTGCTGATAACAGCAGAGCTTAGCCTGCTGTGGTAGGCCTAGCATCTCCACGATCCTCTTATAAGAGTATTCTTGGACGATCCTTTACCACATACTCACGACTGTGCTGCTTAGACTACTACAGTGCTTTTTCTGCTATACTGCCTATATCCTTTGTATTGCCGGTATTCCTTACATTGCTGTATCGCTGTAGCACTGTACTGCTGTATTACCCCATTCCCATACCACTGCCTTGCCCTTTCATGATTGTGCTGCTTAGACTGCAATACTGCTTTGCCCATCCATGACTGTGCTGTTTAGACTGCTATACGGCTTATTCTGCTATACTGCCAGTATTCCCTGTATGCTTTATTACCCACATGGCTATATCACTTTAGCACAGTACCGCTGTATTGCTGTTACTCTCTCTCCACCACTTGTCAAGTAAGCAACACAGCGAGATATTTAAATCTGCTACTCTGGAGCGGAGACACAATATGGTACTCTCAAGCATTTACATAGCGACCTTATATCTGATGGGTTGGATATGTAATGCCGCAGCATTTTCCCCTCACCATAATCAAATACCCATCCTCCAAAGCCACAGGAGGAGGTGGGCAAGCACACCCTACCACCCATTTGGTGGGGATGCATACCCTCGCCAACCCCACTTACTTCATATAGCAATATAACATAATTCGAAAGTAAAAAAAATAAATCTCCACCCACCAGCAAAATATAAAATGTGCTCTCAAACGCACGATCAATACGTAAGAAGTGGCCAGTCATATCAGACATAATTTCCCTCAATGGCCTAGACATACTCTTTATAACAAACATGGCTATCGAATGATATTCTCCTCAACCAACTACTACCTAATAGCTTTTCAATACACACGTCACAGAAGCGGTAAATGAGGAGGAGGTGTTTGCTATCACCAAAACTGACCTCCATTTCCACCTGAGCAATACGACCAACGCAGCATACATAGATGCAATCACCATTACCAACAAACATTGCTCCATCAATCTGATATACAGGGCCCCATCCTCAGACTCCAACTCCCTTGCAACAATAATTGAGCTCGCATCCAACCCACAATACCCTAGCACACCAAGCTGGGCCGTAGGCGATTTCAATTTACCACCCTTGCAAGATGCGCATGCCTCAGCATTCCTTGATGCTCGAGGAATTAGGATACATACAACTGGTCGATGAGCCCACCCATGTGAAAGGTAGGACATTGGACCTTGTTTTTGCCCCTCTGTATACCTTTACCACAATAACCCACTACTATATACTCTCCACTACTGCAGTCCCCTGGTCAGACCACATGTTATGTTTCAAATATCTCTACCCAACAAATGCCAGAAGAATGTTGATAGGCCCAGCAGTTCCAAAGCAGCACCACGTAGGTTCCAAGCCTTTGACAAAGTCTTGATCTTAGACCGAACCTGTGCACTCTTCAACTCGACATCTCACGATCCTGAAGTTGGTTTCCACCTGGAATGAAAATTTCAGTTCCATTGTGTTAGGACCACTATCAAACAATCCTCACAAGAAAAGAGCCTCTGCAGGTTGGTACTCCATCGAGCTTAGATCGTCACTCTCCTACCTAAGAAAACTTGAAAGATGCTGTCACCGAACTTACTCCACTGAGGACCTATTGGCATACAACGTTCAACTAGAAAAGCACCGCCAAGCAGTAATCAGAGAGCATGAAAAGATTCCACATGGACACACTAAAGCGATCCCTAAACAAACCACATGACCTGTTCTCCCTGGTAAAGAACCTAGCAAAAAAGAGCCAGCACCAGAGCAACCTAGCCAGATTGACCCCCAAGTCTTCGCTGACCACTTAAAAGCAAAGCTGTGCCAGACTGATAAGTCCCCTGTACCCACCATGACACTCGAGCCGAGAGCCTCAGCACTATTGCCCACTTTTTCTAAGCCATCTGTGAAACACATTGAAGATAATTGCTGGAATCAACACAACGACCACTCAAACCGACCCCTGCCCAGTGTCCTGGATAAAAGAGTTATGATAGACTGTCAGCCCTTTTATAGCTAAGCTAATGGACTGCTCTCTCTCGACAGGCACCTTTCCCCACTCCCTCAAACATACCTCAATTAGGCCACTCCTCAAAAACAGCAAGCTTGATCCCAGGCAGCCAGACTCATATAGACCGATATCAAGCATACCACTCTTGGTGAAAATCGTCGAAAAAGATATCCAAAGACAAATTCAAGAACATATTGATGCGTCTGCCCCACTTGATCCATGTCAGCATGGCTTTAGAGCTGCACATGGGGTTTAAACTCTCCTCACCATCCTCTTTAGTACCATAATAGCGGGAATTGATAACGTATGTCAGGGATATGTGCTCATATTCTTAGACATAGCGGCTGCGTTTGACTCAGTCTGCCACGATCTCCTACACTGCCTCAAGGAGAAGAGGATATGTGTCTCAGCACTTGAATGGTGCAAGTCGTATCTCTCGGATAGATGACAACACGTAAGATCAGGTGAAACATCAGAACCTTTCCACCAGAGTCAAGGGGTCCCACAAGGATCCCCTCTCTGCCCTAATGCTTAATATATATATGCAACCTATCTGTGAGATCATCCGGTCCTTCAAGGTGAACTGTGTTATACGCCGATGATGTTCTCCTATATATGCCTTTCGACGGAGAACCCTGACCTCTCCCCACTGACAGACTGTTTCAATGCAGTGTCCAGCTGGCTCCAGACGCAAATGCAACATAAGAAAACAGAAGTCCTTTTCATCACGAGGAATCTGAAATTCATCACATCACCCTGCTTGAAGGTCCTAGATGCAGAGCTTCTTACCAAATCCTCTATTAGATATCTGGGAGTCACACTTGACCAGCGACTAGACATGAAGATTCATATAAAGCAATGTAGCAAGAGCCATATATCACAAAATCAGATCAGTTAGACACATACGCTCCTTACTGGAACCGGTCGACTTCAGGACAGTGTATCAAGCCTTGATCATACCACATCTTGACTATGCAAATGCCATACTCCAAGGACTCCTGCAATCCACTCTGCAACCTTTACAGCTTGCAATGAATTCAGCGGCAAGAGTTCTCCAGGGTGCTTCCAAGTGGGAACACATGACACCCATCCTGAAACAGCTCCACTGGCTTCCCATAAAAGGCAGAATCACATTCAAAACTGTAATAATGACCTTCAAGATCATAAATGGGCTTGCCCCACCCTCCCTAATGGACCTCATACAGATAACCCCCCTAACAGATCTAGAAGATCTCCAGCGGCAAATAAACTAATAGTCCCAAGAGCAATGACCAAGTGCCGCCAGTCAACAGCGAACAGGGCTTTTAAATTCTCCGCACCAAAATGCTGGAACACCCTCCCACCCAGTATCCAGTCAATCACTAATTTAACCCAGTTTAGGAAAGCTTTGAAATATTACCTTTTCTTCTTGCATTACCAGGATGACAGCACCTCAAATGCCTCATCAGCTAACTAGCTATATCAAAACAAATGTTCAGTCAGTTCGCTTTGTGCAGCTGTAAATAGTTACCCACGTTTCTATCCAAGTTACTGATACCTGTTAATTGTAAACACAAATCAAATGTTTTGATATGTGTATTTAAATGGTTACATGTAAACCGCACTGATAGAAAAGAGCACGGTATATATGAATGTAGATAAAATAAATAAATGTTTATGTAATTGGGTCTTTGTTTATGTGTTTATAAATGTAGTATGCCTGAATTCCCCTGATGAAGTGAATTTGAAACATGGCCTGTCTCGGGCTTTGGGTTTTTTGGCGCAAGGAATCAATTAATATTTAATAAAGTACTCCTTCCCTCAAACCACGTATTTTGGACAGGGCTTCTTCTAACAATGTGGCATAGTGCTTCCTTTGGTGGACTATACCAGGCTATACTTTATTCAGAAAGGACAGGGCAGGAAGAAGGGAAGGAGTGGTGGCACTATATGTAAAAAAATATTAAAGTTATGAAAATCAGGGGTTAAAAGGGAAAGAAGCAGCACTGTGGGTTAAACTAGAAAGAAGGAAAGAGAAATCTATCCATCTCTCACAGGTTGAAGAGGTGGATAGGGAGTTAATGGAAGACATATGCAACACTACCAGGAAAGGGAAAGTGCTACTGATAGGGGATTTCAATATGCCTAATGTTGATTGGCACATCCATGCTGCAGTATCATCTAGAAGTAAGGATATCCTGGATTCTCTACAAGGAGAGCTATTCAGGCAACTGGTAACAGAACCCACATGTGAAGGGTGCATATTGGACTTAGTACTTACCAATGAAGAAAGTGTTTCTGACGTTATAGTGAGAAAGCATTTCACATTTGGTGATCACCAGATGGTGTGGGGTTCAATATTAGGACTAGGGCTGATAAAATCCATTCAAAAGCAAGGGTCTTAGACTTTAGGAACACTAACTTTGCCAAGATAGGCCAATACCTCAGGGAGTTGTTATTGGGACGGGAACAGCTGGGGGATGTAGCAAAACAGTAGGCAAAACTGAAAGGAGATATTTTAAGGACAATCAACCTTTTTGTTAAAATGGTAAAAGGAAAAGGAAACCGCTATGCTTTTCGAAAGGCATAACTGAAAAGGTGAAGAAAAAGAGGGAGGCCTTCATGAAATACAAGAGATCAGAGAAAGACAGGCATCTATATTTGGAAAAAAACTTAGAAAAGCTAGCAAAGTAGTCAGGAAAGCAAAGCTTCAAAAAGAAGAAGAAATAGCCAATGCAATAAAATGGGGGGATAAGATATTTTTCAGATATATTAGTGAGAAGAGAACGGGCAAAAGTGATATTGTCAGACTCAAGGGTGAAGGGAGAAACA
Organism: Ichthyophis bannanicus; assembly: GCA_033557465.1. Taxonomy (NCBI): domain Eukaryota; kingdom Metazoa; phylum Chordata; class Amphibia; order Gymnophiona; family Ichthyophiidae; genus Ichthyophis; species Ichthyophis bannanicus. The sequence goes on along the minus strand of CM066034.1, from coordinate 834,168,788 downwards.
TGTAGAAGCTGATGAGGAAAGTGGAATTGCTTAACAAATATTTCTGTTCTGTGTTCACCGATGAAGAACCAGGAGCAGGACTTCAGAAAACACCCAAACAGGAACAGAAGAGAGGGGCATCTTGAACGATTTTCTGAAAACTGTTTTCGTAAGAAGCTAGCTCACCTTAAAGTAGACCAAGTGACGGGACCAGATGGGATACACCCAAGAAGACAGAACTTAGGGACGTTCTAGTTGCTCCACAGACTGATCTTTTCAATGCCTCATTGGAGTCAGGAGTGGTGCAAAGGGACTGGAGAGAGGCACATGTGGTCCCGTTGCACAAAAGTGGAAGTAAGGATGTAGTTGAAAACTACAGGTGGGCTAGTTTAACCTCAGTAGTGAGTAAATTATTGGAAGCTCTGCTGAAAGAGAAAATAGTGAGGTTTCTGAAGTTGAATGGGTTACTGGATCCGAGGCAGCATGGATTCACCAAAAGCAGGTCTTGTCAGACAAATCTGATTGATTTCTTTGACTGGGTGTCCAGGGAGTTAGACTGAGGGAGAGCCCTAGATGTGGTGTATTTAGATTTAGTAAAGCCTTTGACACCATTCCACACAGGCAACTTATAAACTAAGCACCCTAGGGATGGACCCTAAAGTTACTGCTTGGGTTAGAATTTGGTTGAGTAAGAGGCGGTAAAGGGTACAAGTGGAGCTCACTGAGGAAGAGTACTAGTGGTGTGCCCCAGGGATCTGTCCTTGGGCCAATTCCTTTAACATCTTTGTTAGTGATATTGTGGAAGGGCTGTCAAGTCCTTCCCGGATGATACCAAAATCTGCAAGAGTAGAAACCCAGGAAGGTGTAGATAACATGAAGAGGGATCTAGCTAAGCTTGAAGAATACTGTTAAAAAATGAAAAGTCATGCATTTGGACTACAGCAATCCAAGGGAGTGATATAGTATAGGGGGTGAAGTACTTCTGTTCACAAACGAAGAACGGGACCTAGGCATGATTGTGTCTGATGATCTTAACGTAGCCAAACAGGTAGAAAAGGCGATGGAAAAAGCTAGAAGGATGCTTGGGTGCATAGGAAAAGGAATGGCCAGAAGAATTAAGGAGGTGTTAGTGCCTCTGTTTAGGTCTTTGGTGCAACCTCATTTGGAGTATTGTGTGCAATTGGAGACCGCACCTTCAAAAGGATATAAATAGGTTAGAGTCACTACAGAGGGTGGCTACTAAAATATTGAGTGATGTTCTTTATAAAGCATATGAGGACACTTAAGGATCTTAATATGTATACTTTAGAGGAAAAGCGGGATAGAGGTGATATGACAGATGTTTAAATACCTCCATTGCATAAATGCACAGGAGGAGGGCCTCTTTCGATTGAAAGAAAGCTCTGCTACAAAGGGACATAGGATGAGCGTGAAAGGGGATAGACTCAGGAGTAATATGCGGAAATATTTCTTCATGGAAAGAGTGGTAGATACGTGGAATAGTCTCCCAGTGGAGATGGTAGAGATGACAGTATCTGAATTTAAAAAAGCATGGGACAAACACAGAGGATCTCTAAAGGGGAAAAGGGGACTGCTGTTGTGCTTGATATAGAAGGAAAACTTAGAGACATGACGGCAGAAAAAGACCACATGGCCTATGTTTCTATGTAAGATTTTGAAGATATTGAGTGCGGATTTGAACCTGGTACGACCCTTCAGTGGGAACCATTGTAATCGATTCAGTATAAATGTAATATGGTCATGTTCTGCTGATCCTACAATGATATGAGCTATTGTTTTTGGGCCATTTGGAGGGGGTGAATGGTTTGCCTTTGTAGGCCTTGGTATAGTGAATTGCAGTAGTCTAAAACTGGTGTGACAATGGCTTGCAGTAACATATGGAAGTTATTCTGGCTGAGAAGTGGCTTTAATTTCCAGATGACTTTCATTTTGTGGTATGTGTTCTTTGTAGTCATGTTTATGTGGGATTTTAAGTTCAGGTTCTGATCCAGAATGATTCCTAGGTATTTGACTTCATTTTTTATGGTTATGCTTCTGTTTTATAGCTGGATTGTGCTTGAAGACTGTTTCTTGTTAGGATGACAGCTTCTGTCTTATTGTAATTAATGCTGAAGTTGTGGTTACTGAGTTATGTGACCATTTTGAGGCATTTGGTTATAATTGTGTAGTCTGGTTTGTCTATGTTTATTGGTGTATAGCTGGTTGTAAATTTTGTGGGTTTTTTGCAGCACACGTAGGCTGGATGTAAAATTTGAAGAGGAGTGAGGATTATTGCCGACTCGTGGTATGCCCTGGAGGTAGGCTGAATGAGGTGGATGCGTGCCTTCCACATTTGACGTGCCTTTCCTGTTTTCCCCAAGTATGATCGGAACCACTTGATTGTGATGTCATGCAGACCAATTTCCTGTAGACATTTCATAAGTATGTTGAGATACAGTGTCGAAGGCTGATATGTCCACGAAAAAAAAAAGGGAGTTTCCTACTAATTTATGTTGTCTATGCCTTTGATAATGCTGTCAAAGAATGATGTTAGCAATGTTTGTACGCTGTGGTTGAGCTTGAATACATGTTGAAGAGGATCTATGGTGTGTGTGTGCTGATGTGATCTTGCAGTTGCATTTGTACCATTCTTTCTATGCTTTTAGCCATAAATGGTAAGCTTGAAACTGGTCGATATGCAGAGGTCATACCTTTCTTAAAAATCCCACACTTGACAGGAATTGATGCTTGTTTGAGAATTGTAGGCATATAGCCATTTGTAAGGGATGCTTGTGTTATTTTGTGTACGAGTGGGATGAATTCCTCCTTGGCTGATTTGATCCATGTTACACGACAAGGGTCATTTGATGAAATTCTTGTGTTCAGTATGGATATTGTGTGGACTAGTTGGTTGGTAGATGGCATAGTGAATTTGCCCCATGTTCCGGTGAATGTTGAGTGTTCTCTAGAATCTGTTGACAGTAGCATTGTGTCCTGGTGGGTGCTTTTTATGTTTCACCATTAGGTAGTCTGCAATTCCTTGTGAGTGTATTTTGGTGTTGCTTCCATGTGACAGTTCCTTGGTGAATGTGCAGGCCATTTTGAATAGTTCCCTATGTTTATTTGCAGATTTCATAATGAGATTGGTGTGGTATTCTTGCTTACATCTGTTAATTAGGCCATTGTATTCTTGTTGCTTTGTTCTGTAATGTCATAAGGTATCTTGGTCCTTGCTTCATCTCCATTTCCTCTTGAACCTTCTTAGATTCCTTTTTCTTCTCTTATTTCATTAGAATACCAGGGTGCATGGTGCATTCTTTGTATTGCTGTGGCTTGAACTATACTGTCTGCTCATAATCCTGAATAAAAGCAATATCTGTGGAGTTACAGCTTTCATGTTATCTTTTTTGGGTGAAAAACAGGGTTCCATTACTGAGGGGATATGAAGTACATTGATCATACTAGGTAATGAATGCATATTGCCACAACAGTGGGGCAAGAACTGAGATGGGTATGCCAACAGGAATCATGTGCCATTATGGTTTAGATGTAGGAAATGTGCTACAGCAACTAGTAAGAGTGGGTCAGTTTTGACCATAATAGTTAGACATGGGGCACATGTCTGTATAGTTATTTTGGGGAGCATTCAAAGACCTTACTGGCAAGATGAAAGGATTTAGAGGGCAAGGTGGCTAAGAAGCTTTCCTTAGCTGAACAAACTAAGATTAGTCTAGCCCCAGCTTCCTGACACTTAAAACAGGTTACTGGGTATTCTAGAGCCATACAAAGAAATAGTTAGAATAGAAGGGGGGAGTTCCCTTCCAGAAAATCCTACATGTGAGGATACTTAGGTACACATCAGTCTAGACCCCTAACACAGTAACTTAGTAAATGATGGCAGATATAGACCAGTATGGTCCATCTAGTCTGTCCAGCAAGGTGGTAAGAGTACTTGCATCTACCACTCTGTGCAGGTCACCCCTCCCCATACCTTTGTTTAGGCATGTACCCACCAGTGTAGGTCAACACTATTTGTTGAGATATAAGAGAAAGTTATGTTTATTTTGATTTTATCCTGTTGCTATAAAAGGGATCCTCTGTGTCTGTCTCATGTTGTTTTGAATTCTATCACTGTATTTGCCCGCACTACTTCCATCGGGAGGGTATTCCAAGCATCCATCACCCTTTCAGTGAAAGTATTTGACATTGCTTTTCAGTTTACTCCATTGCAGTTTCATGTTATGCCCTCTAGTTTTATAGCTTTCCTGTCATTGGAAGAGATTTGTTCATTAATACTCAAAATACTTGAAGATATGAATCATATCTCCCATGTCCCTCCTCTCCTCCAGTGTATACACATTTAGGTCTTCAAGTCTCTTCATACATCTTCTAATGCTTGCTCCAAATCGTTTTGGACAGCTTTCTCTGAACCATTTCCAGTCTTTTTATACCCTTTGCGAGATATGGTCTCCAAAACTGAACACAAATATTCCAAGTGAGACCTCACTGTTGACTTGTACAGTGGCATTAGTACTTCTCTTTCTGTTGGTAATTTCTCTCTGTATGCAACCCCGCATACTTCTGGCTTTTGCCATTGCCTTGTCATACTGTTTCGCCACCTTGAAAGCCTCAGAAACAATCATTCCAAGGTCCTTCTCCTGGTCTGTGCAAACCAACCTCTCGCATACAATTCCCTTGGATTTCTGCTTTCCAAGTGCATGACACTGCACCTCTTCACATTAAATCTTAATTGCCCATTAGACCATTCTTCCAGCTTCTGCAGATCTTTCCTCATGTTAACTACTCCTCAGGGGAGTTCACTCTGTTGCAAATTTTCATGTCATCTGCAAAAAGACAGACTTTTCCAATCAGTCCTTCAGCAATATCACTCAAATACATTGAATAGTACCGGTCCCAGGCTCAAACCCTGGGGCACACCACTAATCACCTTCCTTTCATACGAGTGAGTTCCATTTACCATCATCTTCTGTTGTCCGTCAACCAATTTCTGATCCAGTTCACCACCTTGGGACCCATCCCCAAGCTGTTGAGTTTATTGCTAAGCTTTCTATGAGGAACAGTATCAATGGCTTTGTTGAAATCCAGGTAAATCACATCCATCTCATGCCATTGATCTAGTTTTTGGTCACCCAGTCAAAGAACTCAGATTTGTTTGGCAAAAGTTCTCCCCTATGTTGTATCCAATTAGATTTCCTGTTATATGTAAACTCACGACAGCCTGTTGCTATCGGTAAGTATTTTATGTTTACTGTAAACCGCGCTGATGATAAAAGTGCGGTATATAAGAACGTTAAATAAATAAATAAATAAGATCGTCCTTTGGTAAAAGTCATGTCACCTCAGATCATGCAACCTGTTGATTTTGAGAAAGTCCACTATTCACTCCTTCAGGAGTGCCTCCATTACTTTTTCTGCCACAGCGATAAGGCTTACTGGCCTGTAGTTTGTCACGTCTTCCCTACTGCCACTTTTGTGAAGAGGTACCACATCAGCCCTTCTCCAGCCCTGTGGAACTTCTCCTGGATCCAAGGATCTATTAAAAACATCCTTTAACGGCCCTGCAAAAATCTGAGCTCTTTCACTATCCAGGGATGTATCCCATCCGGTCCCATGGCCTTGTCCATTTTCAGTTTCGCAAGCTGTTCTAACACATCATCTTCTGTGAATGGTGTGCTATCTATTCCATTCCCATTTGTATATTTGTCAATTACAGGTGGTCCTTTTCCAGGATTTTCTTTAGTAAAAACAGAATAGTATTTTTTAGCATTTCACTTTTTCAATGTCACTTTCCACAAATCCATTCCCGGCACTTTTGAGTCCTGCAATTCCACCTCTGATTTTCCTCCTCTCCCAAATATGCCTGAAAAAACATCATATAAAGCTACTTGGAATATAAATACTTTGATTTGCAGGGACCTGGTCTTTATCCAAGTCTCCCACTTACTTTAGAAGCAAATGTATCATTTAAAGTTACAGGAACCTTTGCACAGCAGGCAGATACATAGAAGTAAAAAGTTCAGTTTGACTATTTCTGCTTCCATTGTTTGAATTGTCTGTTGCAAGCCTGCTCACAGGGCAGGGCTAATTAAATTATCTTAAAGCCTTTCCACAAGTACCTGATCAACTCTAGTCTTCACAGCTTCCAGAGCCTCCACAGCGCTAAGCTTTCAGCCTTGTATCTTTTTTGCCTGTTTTGTTGCTGATATAGAATTTAACTGTTGGTTATACATTTATTTTTGGGAATATTCTGACTGCCTACATTCCTTGTGTATCTCTTAAATCAGATATATAAGTATGCCCTCAGGGGTCTCAAACTCCAGTCCTGGAGGGCCGCAAACCAGTCAGGTTTTCAGAGTATCCCTAATGAATATGCATGAGATATATTTGCATACAATGGGACAGTGCATGCAAATATATATCATGCATATTCATTAGGGATACCTTGAAAACCTGACTGGTTTGCGGCCCTCCAGGACTGGAGTTTGAGACCCTTGATGTAAGGCCTACTGGCCAAGGACACTTAAGTTCCCACCCACACCAGGGCTGCATTGCCTATATAGCAGTCACATATGTTGACATCTATCCTTTTAATTTGGTGTTAAGCTCACCTTTTCTTCCTCTCCTTCTAGGACCACTTAATCAGCATGTCGTGTATTCAGTGCAATAACTGTGGTGCCTTCATTCTGAGAAGAATCATTTTGAACCTAAAAACTTGGCCTATATGCCTTAAGTTAGCTGCCATGCATAAAGAATTGACTCTACTAAGGAAAGAACTAACTGCAATGAAACTCACCTCTTCTAGGATACAAACCAAACAAAGTCCACCACCGCCTCCCACAAAGAATCAAACTTCCCAGGAACAAATGGATCACAGGGGACTCAGGTAGATTGTGACCTATAATGCAAAGACACCTATACATCATGAGATATCCCTGCATAATGCCTTCTCTGCTTTGGTTTATGAGGATGCCCAATCCATAGAAATTGAAGGGCCCTTAAATGAGTCAATGCCCAATCTCCTGATAAAGCACCAAATATGAAGAAAAGCTCACCGAAGAGAAAACTACTACTGCTTGGAGATTCCATTATTAGAGGCACCAACTTGGAAACACAGTTCAAAGGAGAGAAGATAGTCAAATGCCTCCCAGGCTCTTCAGCCAGCAGGAATACAAACCAAATTGTTGACGTACTTAGCGCAGAAAGTGAGCACTCCAAAATTGATATATTATCCACTTGGGTACAAATGACCTGGCTAGAAAACAGTGCCTCTGCAGTTCAAAGGAACTTCCAAACACTGGAAGAGAAACTCAAGCCCATTGTTAACACTGTAGCATTCTCAGACGTTCTACCTGTTCTTGGTAAGGGGGCAGAAAGGCCGCATTGCATAAACAGCTTTAATACATGGCTACAGACCTGGTGCAAACAAGGAGGATTCAGATTTATAGGCGACTGGGGAAACAGATGGACCAACAAGAGACTATACTGTGCTGATGGACTACACCTCTGTTGCAGGGAAAAGAATCCTAAGTGAAAAATTCAGGTAGTATGTGGATATGCATTTAAACTAGAAAAAGGGGGTGACTGATGGGGAAGGACAAGTTCAGGACGTCACTCCCAGAAAAAGCAGATCAGAAACAGCCACACTTTTAAACCATATATCAACGACAAGTGGGAAGAAGTTGGCAGAACAAAATCAATGCAAAATACATGCAAGCCAGTTAAATGCTGGAAAACAATGAGCACAAATGCTCAAAGCTTATCCAACAAAGTTCCGTACCTGGAATCCCTAATGGTGGACATGGACTTGGACATTGTAGCCATTACAGAAACATGGTATAATGAATTGCATGATAGGGATATAGCCATAGCTGGCTATAATCTATTCAGAAGAGACAGAGAAAGTGGAAAAGGAGGAGTAGCCTTGTATATCAAAAGCAATATTAAAGCTACTGAAATGCAGTGGGCATGGGGAAAAGAAGCAGCGCTCTGGATTGTGTTGGAAAGAGGAGATGGCACCGTCATCCATGCTGCTGTAGTCCATAGCCCCCCAACTCAAATCGAAGTAACAGATAAATTGATTAGAGATATTGCCAAGATAGCCACAAAGGGGAAGTGATCACATTGGGTGACTCCAATCAACCCGATGTGGATTGGATTACTCCTTCTGCAAATCTGTAAAGAAGCAAAAAAAAGCAAAAAAATTGTGGATGCGTTACTTAGACAAATGGTGATGAAACCAACCAGGGAAAGCTCAATGCTGGATTTAGTGCTCACCAACAGCAATAGCATGTCCAATGTCTGGGTGGGTGCCCCTGTGAGCAGCAGCGATCATCACAGGGTGTGGTTTGAGAAAACAGCCAAGGTGCAGTCCAATCATATCAAGCTCAAAGTCCTAAACTTCAAAAACACTGACTTCAGTAAAATGGCCAAGTACCTGAAGGAGGAGTTGGCAAGGTGGGAGGGGATAAGGGAAGTGGAATTGCAATGGGCTAAACTAAAGGTGGCAATAAAAGGGGCAGCAGATAAATATGTAAGGAAAGTAAATAAAAACAAGAGAAGGAAACCTATTTGGTTTTCCAAAGTGGCTGCTCAAATAAAGGCAAAAAACACAGCTTTCACAAAATTCAAGCGCTTGCAAACAGACGAACATAGAAAGGAATACCGAATCAAACTAAAAGAGAAAAAGAGAAATAAGGAAAGCAAAATCAGAGGCAGAGGAAAAGATGGCTAAAGATGTGAAGTGTGGCAACAAAACTTTCTTCAGGTATATTCGGGAGAGGAGGAAAATCAGAGGTGGAATTGCAGGACTCAGAAGTTCTGGGAACAGACTCATGGAAAGTGACAGTGAAGAAGCAAAATTGCTAAACAAATACTTCTGCTCTGTTTTTACTAAAGAAAATACTGGAGGGGGACCACTTGTGACTCCCAAATATAAAAATGGGAATGAAGTAGATACCACACTATTCACAGAAGAGGATGTGGTAGAACAACTTGCAAAATTGAAAGTGGACAAGGCCATGAGACCAGATGGGATACATCCCAGGATACTGAAAGAGCGCAGTGAGGTTCCTGCAGGGCCATTAAAGGATGTTTTCAACAGATCCTTGGAAACAGAAGAGGTTCCTCAGGACTGGAGAATGGCTGATGTGGTACCTCTTCACAAAAGTGGTGACAGGGAAGAAGTGACAAACTACAGGCCCATGAGCCTTACCTCGGGGGCAGGAAAAGTAAAGTATGGAGGCGCTCCTGAAAGTCCACTATTCACTCTCTCAAAACCAACAGGTTGCATGATCCAAGGCAACATGGTTTTACCAAAGGACGATCTTGCCAAACAAATCTGATTGAGTTCTTTGACTGGATGACCAGAGAAATAGATCAGCCATTGTCCAGCAGCTCCCCCGATCGGGGTAGAGCGCTTGAATGGGAGAGGCAGTCACATTCTCCCACTCGGAGGCTCCTGCCCAATCGGGGCTGTGGGAGGAACAGTAGGGGTGGCATAAGAGTGCCGTCGAGGGAAGCCAGCAGCCGCCATTGTCCAGCAGCTCCCCCAATCAGGGTAGAGCGCCCGAATGGGAGAGGTAGCCACATTCTCCCACTCGGAGGCTCCTGCCCAATTGGGGCTGTGGGAGGAAAAGTAGGGGCGGCATAAGAGTGCCATCGCCAATGGGTGCGCCTGCGCCTGGCGGGCCCATGCCCGAGGGCCTCAGAGGGCCCTTTGGCGTGGCCCTTAGGCGGGGTCCTGCGATGGGAACACCCCCACCTTCACAGAGAGCCATCTAAAACAGCCAACATTGCAGACAAACCAACCGAAACAACTGCAAAACATTCCACACATCAAAGACCACTGAATTACTGCAGCGGGCAAAACTTCAAGGGACACTGCCTCTCAGGAAACGTATGTAGACAAAGACCTAATAGTGCCAACACTACACTGCACACACCACCTTTTGGCATACTCATTTGAAGTGTGAAGTATCCTCTGCTGTACAAGTCAGCCACTACTGTTAATCCTTGCTATCTCCTATACAAGCACTCACTGTTGCATTATCCACTTCTGATCCTTGCTGTACTAGATAGTCACTGCCACACAAAATTCCCTGCCCCACAACTCATCATGGCCATACCCATCCTAACCCTAGCCAGTTTGTACCTTCTCAGCAATGCAATCATTGGCTCCCTCACTTCGGCCTCCAACTACAACCCTATTCCAATCCTACAAGGCAGAGGAAGGAGACATCACAGCAGCACACGCTGTAAACCATCAAACCTCTATCAAGACTCTCACCCACACAATCCACATACCACTCCAACACACCGCAAAATCCAAAGTAGCGTAGCTCCAAAGCCCACGAAACCTGAAATGTGCCCTCAAATGCATGATCAGTATGCAGGAAATGGCCAGCCATCACTGACCTTATAACACACCTTGAGCTAGACATCCTACTAGTCACTGAATCATGGCTCACCCACTCAGATTCAGTCCTCAACCAACTTATCCCCCACCAACTTCTCAATCCACACTTGCCACAGACCTAACCGCAGAGGAGGTGGAACATTCATCCTATGAAAATCAGAGCTTCAATATCAACTGATCAACTCCAGCAGCACAATACACCTTGATACAATCACCATAACCAACAGCCACAGAACCATCAACCTAATCTATAGATCACCATCCTTGTCCCCTGAGGACCTCGCAACCATAATCAACCTTGTCTGTAACCCCAAGTAGGCTCAGAGGTCAAACTGGATATTGGGAGACTAACCTTCCAGCTCTCCAAAATACCCACTCCAGAGCACTGTTCCCTCTAAGCTGTGCGCGTGTGCGCGCGCACACACCTCGCCGAGCGAGCGCACATACTTTACAACAGAGCGCACAAAAATTACGGTTCTGATTCTGATAGAAAACACAGACATCTTGAAATTTAAAAGTTGTTGTGTATTTATGGTTTTCACAAGTTCTACAATATTTTCTAGTGCAATCAATGTGGCGTACATACTGTATTCTGATGTGTAGTCAAATTTTAAAGTATATAACTCCGAGTGTCGTTATGTGGCGCACAAAAATTTAACCTTCATTCAAAAGCTGCACAGCTGATATTTTATGCGCACACAGCCTACAGAAAATTAGAGGGAACATTGCTCCAGAGCCTTCCTTGAAGCATTCAACGAGCATGGCTATGAGCAGATAGTTGAGACACCTACCCACCGGAAAGGAAATACACTAGACCTCGTATTCATCCCACAACCAGACATAAATCCAAACTACAGCTTTGACTTAGATATCACCCCAGTCCCATGGTCTGACCACAACCTAATCAAATTCCAGATGCCCATGCATCAGGACAGCAACCAGCCTAGGAAAGCAGCCGAAAACCCATCAGCACCCACAGAACGTTTCAGACCATTCGACAAAGAGGCAATCCTCAACAAAGTCCTCCCAAACCTCAAGCTAAATTCACCTAACTTGGATGAAATGATGGACACATGGAATAACAGCCTGAAATCTGCTGCATGCCTACCTGCCTCAAACAAGCCTCCTGCACCAGACAAGACACCAAGAGGTAGGAAATCTGCACGATGGTACTCCGGTCCTCAAACTTCTCCTTAGGAAATTAGAAAGAAGATGACTGCACTCCCAGTCCCTAACTGACCAAGCAGCCTACACCGCCCACCTGAATGCACACCGAGACTCTATATCAGTGAAAATGAAAGACCACCACTCCGAACTCCTGCTCCGCTCACTGAACAAACCTCATGACCTCTTCAACTTAGTGAAGACCCTGACAAAAGAACCTTCACCCACCCAAACTACAATATTACATCTGCAGGAATACGCCGACTACATACTTGCCAAATCCAGCAACATCAGCGTAACCACGAAATCCACTCCTAGTAACAACCCATACCAACCACTACCGCTCAACTCACAACACCATCAGCCAGAGGCATTGAGGACATCATTGCAACCATCAATGCCACCACTGCACCAAACGACCCTTGTCCAGCATATTGGATAAGATCTTTGCGCAATGAGTTCAGTCCAACTCTAACCAAGATTATGGAGCAGTCCTTCTCCACAGGAACCTTCCCAGCATGCCTCAGACGTCAATAAGGCCCCTTCTGAAGAACAAGCTGAACCCCCAGAAGGTTGAGTCCTATTGACCAATCTCAAGCATCCTGCTTCTAGCCAAGATTGAGAAGGTCGTACAATGGCAAATCCAAGAACACATTGACTCCACTGCCCCTCTTGATCCATGCCAACATGGCTTCAGGGAATCACATGGCATCAAAATGCTTCTTGCCACACTTCTCAACACATTAATCACGGGAATTAACAGACAAGGATATGCCTTGATTGTCTTGGACATCTCTGCAGTTTGACTCTGTCAACCATGTGCAGCTCCTGACTCATCTCCAGGAAAAGGGAAATCATGGCTCAGCTTGGAGCTGGTGCAAATCATACCTAGCAGATAGATGGCAGCAGGTGTGTACAGACTCCATGACCTCTGAGCCTTTTCAACAAAAACATGGAGTTCCCCAGGGTTCCTCGCTATCTGCCCTATTATTCAATATATATATGCAGCCCATATGTGCAATCATACGCTCCTTCAACATATCCTGCCTGCTCTATGCAGATGACATTCTACTCTTCACCCCATTCACTATCGACCAACAAGACTTCTCATTAGCAAAATGCTTTGATGCCATCACTGACTGGCTCCACTCAGTCTCAAAATAAATTTCAGCAAGACAGAAGTACTGTTCATCATGAGAAACTATACCTTCTCCCCACTGGCAACATTAAAGATGAGACGCCAAGCTCCCGAGTCGATCCACCATCTGCTACCTAGGAGTCATGCTCGACCAGCACCTTGACTTGGAAGCGCACATAGGCAATACCATCAAGAAAATCTACCACAAGATGAGGACGATTCGACATCTGACCCCTACTACACCCAGTCGACTTTCGAACAGTTTTCCAAGTACTAGTAACCCCCTACTTCAACTACACCAATGTGATCCTTCATGGACTCCCTAAGAACACACTAAACCCACTACAGTTAGCAATGAACGCTGCTACCCGCTTCCTAAATGGGGCCTCTAGAAGAGACCACATTACATCAACCCTGAAAGACCTGCACTGGCTACCAATCTACTGCCAACTCATCTACAAAGCAGTACTGTTAACATTCAAGGCCATCACCATAACTGCTAGCTCCTTGACAAATCTTATCCACCCCACACCTGAAATAGAGCAAGAAGATCCTTCGCCGCCAACACACTAATAACCCCCAGGGAAGTAACAAAATGCACTCAGGCAACAAAAAACAGAGCCTTCATGTTCTACGCACCTACCTGCTGGAACGAACTCCCAGTGACTATCCGCGCAATCACCGACCTTGCCCAATTTAAAAAGGCACTAAAGCACCACCTTTTTCTCCTACACTACGCCCAGGCCAACAGCACGTCCCCTCCTGACACAACCCTACAATCCAACCGCAAAAAACAGACAACCCAGTAAATAAATCACATCCCTGTACACAGCTCCCAGGACAAGCCATGTAGTTACAACTGCATAGTGATTTCATGTTTTGACTGGATAGCCTGTATTATATCCTGCCTAGACTGTAAATAGCCTGTATATAGTTACCCTGTTCTGAATCCAAGTTGTTCTATCTGTTCGATGCAAGTACAGAGCAGGCTCTTCCTACTCTGTACAAAATGTTATCTGTAAACCGCACTGATTTTAAAGAGCACGGTATATAAAAGCATTAAATAAATATTTAAAATAAATCAGGGGCATACGATGGATTTCAGCAAAGCCTTTGATACTGTCCCTCATAGGAGGCTTATCAAACTCAGTAGTTTGGGGATGGGTCCCAAGGTGGTGAACTGAATCAGAAATTGGTTGACTGACAGATGACAAAAGGTGATGGTAAATGGAGCTTACTCGGATGAAAGGAGGGCGATTAGTGGGGTGCCCCAGGGTTCGGTCCTGTTCAATGTATTTGTGAGTGATATTGCTGAAGGACTAAATGGAAAAGTCTGTCTTTTTGCAGTTAAGATTTAATGCGAAGAAGTGTAGTGTCATGCACTTGGGAAGCAGAAATTCAAGGGAAATGTATGCGATAGGGGGCAAGAGGTTGGTGTGCACGGACCAGGAGAAGGACCTTAGTATGATTATTTCTGAGGATCTCAAGGTGGCAAAACAGTGTGACAAGGCAGTGGCAAAAGCCAGGAGGATGTTGGGTTGCATACAAAGAGGAATTACCAGCAGAAAGGAAGAGGTACTAATGCCACTGTATAAGTCACTGGTGAGGCCTCACTTTGAATACTGTGTTTAGTTTTGGAGACCATATCTTGCAAAGGATGCAAAAAGACTGGAAACTGTTCAGAGGAAAGCAACCAAAATGATTTGGAGCCTGTGTCAGAAGCCTTATGAGAAGAGACTTGAATACCTAAATATGTACACTCTGGAGGAGAGGAGGGATAGGGGAGATATGATTCAGACCTTTAAATATTTAAAGAGAAATAATGAACAAACAAACCTCTTCCAAAGACAGGGAAGCTATAAAACTAGAGGGCATAATATGAAGCTGCAAGGGGGTAAATTGAAAGGCAATGTCAGGAAATACTTTTTCACTGAAAGGGTGGTGGATGCTTGCAATGCCCTCCCGATGGAAGTAGTGGGGGCAAATGCAGTGACAGAATTCAAAATGGCATGGGACAGATACAGTAGATCCCTTTACAGCAACTGGATAAAATCAAAATAAACTTATCTAATTTCTCAACAAATAGTGGTGTCCTACACAGAGCGGTGGGTTCACCCCTAACCAAAGACATGGGGAGGGGTGGCTTGCAGAGAGCAGCAGGTGCTCCTCTTGCCATCTTACTGGGCAGATTAGATGGACCATACTGGTCTTTATCTGCCGTCATTTACTATGTTACTTCACATCTTTAGCCATCTGCCTTGGATTTTGCTATCCTTATTTCTCTTAGTTTGATCCTGTATTCTTTTCTTTGTTCCTGTTTGCAAACTTCTGAATTTTGCGAAAGCTGTGTTTGCCTTTATTTGTGCAGCCACTTCTTTGGAGAACCAAATAGGGACATCAGATACATATGTAAGGAAAGTAAATAAAAGCAAGAGGAAAAGTAAACCTTTTATTGCCTCCTTTAGTTTAGCCCACTGCAATTCCACTGATTAAAAAGATATATGAATGCATGTTTAACAAAAAAACAAACTTATTTACAAATGGGGGAATGAGGAAGAAGTGCTATTGATAGGTGATTTCAATATGCCAGAGGTAGATTGGCACATCCCTACTGCAATGTCATCTAGAAGTAAGGAGATCCTAGATTATCTACAGGGCGAACTATTTAGGCATCTGGTAACAGAACCCACATGTGATGGGGCCATACTGGACTTAGTGTTTACCACTGGGGAAACTGTTTTGGATGTCATTGTGGGAGATCTCGTATCCAGTGATCACCAAATGGTATGGCTCAGTAAGGCTGACAAAATCTATTCAAAAGTGAGAGCCTTAGCCTTTAGGAAAACTAATTTTGCAAAGATGGGACAATACCTCAGGAAGTTATTAGCAGGATAGGAACAGCTGGGGGGGGGGGGGGTGTAGAAAAAACCCAGAGGGCAAACTAGGGAAAGGAGGCCACTATGGTTCTCAGAAGTAGCTGAAAAGGTGAAGAAAGATGCCTTCATGAAATACAAGACGACATCACAGAGAGAGGAAGACAGGCATCTATATTTGGAAAAAACTTATAGAGCAGCTAGCAAAGTAGTCAGGCAAGGAAAGCAAAAAGGTACAGAAAGAATAGCCAAAGCAATAAAATGTGGGGGATAAGACATTTTTCAGATGTTAGTGAAAGAAGGGCAAAAGTGGCATTGTTAGACAAGGATGCAGGCGAGGAATACGCAGAAACTGATGAGGATAAAGCAGAATGGCTTAAAAAATATTTCTGTTCTGCATTCAGATGAAAGGCCAGGAGCAGGAACTCAGAAAACACCCACAAATAGGAACTGAAATGACAGGGATCTTGCATGATTTTCAGAAGACTGTTTGTGAGGAACTAGCTAAACTAAAAGTAGACAAAGCCGTGTGTCCATATGGGATACATCCAAGAATACTGAAGGAACTTAGGGACATTCTAGCAGCTCCACTGTCTGACCTTTTAATGCCTCTTTGGAGTCAGGAGTGCTGCCAGAGGACTAGAGAAAGTTACGTGATCTCTTTACACAAAAGCAGACATAAGGATGATATTGAGAACTACAAAAACAGGGAAACTGTAAAACTAGAGGCATAACATGAAGCTGCAAGGGGGTAAATTGGAAGGCAATGTCAGGAAATACTTTTCACTGAAAGGGTGGTAGATGCTTGGAATGCCCTCCTGATGGACGTGGTGGGGGCAAATACAGTGACAGAATTCAAAATGTCATGGGAGAGAGACACAGTGGATCCCTTTACAGCAACAGGATAAAATCAAAATAAACGTAACTAAATTTCTCAACATACAGGGGTGTCCTACACGGAGCAGTGGGTTCACCCCTAAAACAAAGACATGGGGAGGGGTGGCCTGCACAGAGCAGCAGATGCACCTACTCTTGCCATCTTACTGGGCAGACTAGATGGACCATACTGGTCTTTATCTGCCGTTATTTACTATGTTACTATGTTACAGGCTGGTTAGTCTAACCTCCAATCTCTTAACACCAACATATCGCTCCCCTCCTGAGCCAACTGCTTCTGATCACCTCCAGGATCAAATTCACTTAACATATACACAATCCAGCACAACATATCCCCAACATTCTCAAGTCTTATCAACACAAAAAAAACATAAGCACAAGACCCAGATGACACAACAGAATGGACACCATTCAGACCCCTAGCATTTACTCAAACCACCCAATCGACATCTGCAAGAGCACTGTCACCAGCAGCACTGGCCCTCTGGAACTCCCTTCCAGATGACTTGAGAGCCACTTCTGATGCCAAAGACTTCAGGAAGAAACTCAAAACCCACCTCTTCACAGAACACTATGGAGCAGTCACTTAATGCCTTTGTAAATAAGTTACTATCAAGAACCTTCCACATGTCCCCCAACCCACACGACTATGTAATGTATAACTGCCATGTATCATGTTTATCATGTAAACTACTTTGATTATAGGATAAGATGGTATACAAAACCTGTTAAATAAGTAAAATAAGTAAATTAACAGAAAGGCTACTAAAGGAAAGAATAGTGAGGTTTCTGGAGTCCAGTGGAATGCAGGATCTGAGGCAGCATGGATTCACCAGAGGCAGGCCCTGTTGGACAAATCAGATTGGTTTCTTTGACTGAGTGACCAGGGAGTTGGACCAAAGGAGAGGTCTAGATGTGGCATATTTAGATTTAAGTAAAGCCTTTGACACCGTTCCACACAGGCAACTTAAACTGAGCACTCTAGGGATGAACCTTAAAGTTACCGATTGGGTTAGAAATTGGTTGAGTGGGAGGCGACAGAGGGCACAGGTAAATGGCGCTCACTCTGAGAAGGCTACCAGTGGTGTGCCGCAGGGATCTGTCCTTTGATTCAGTTTAACATCTCTATTAGTGATATTGCAGGACTGTCAGGTAAGGTTTGCAGATGATAGCAAAATCTGCAGTAGAGACCCAGTAAGGAGTTGATAACATGGAGGGGGGGAGGGGGAAATCCAGCTACGCTTGAAGAATGGTCTGGAATTTGGCAACTGAAATTTAATGCTAACAAAAAAAAACAAAAAAAAATTCAGGGTCATGCATTTAGGATGCAAAATTCCAAAGGAGCTGTACAGTGTAGAGGGTGAGGTACTTCTGTCCACAAAAGAAGAGCAGGACCTTGGTGTAATTGTGTCTGATGATTGGTCAACATTGAAATTGTTACTGACTTTAAAAGGCCCTAATCTGTAGTATCTTGGTGAGCTGAACAAGAATTTAACATAAAAAAAAAAAATTGGCTCTCGTTTTGAAGATATTGCATGTACAGTCAAACCTCGGTTTTAATGATTAATCCGTTCTAAGAAGTCTGACTAAAACCGAAACGTACGAAAACCGAAGCAATATTTCCCATAGGAAATAATGTAAATTCAATTAATCCGTTCCAGACACCCAGCTCCTGTCACTTCTCTCACCTGCCCGATCGTCCACAGGACAGCAAACACACAGATATTGTACTGTACGGGCACTGTAATCTGATCGCTGACTCCGTCTCAACAGCAATTTGCAAGCGTACCTGCCAAGGAGAAAGAACTGCCTCCCACCTTTCATTGCAACCATCTCCTGCTTACATTGACAGCTACCCTGCTACCTCCGAGCCTGAGGGGGCGCTCCAGAGAACAGGCAGGCGGTGGAAGGATCGGGGCCCTTCCTCTCTGGTGCAATCCTTGCATCTCTCTGGCTCGAGGAGTTGCTCAGCTGACTTTGGCTTCTCAACACGCGATCGGTGAGTCCGGGGGGGGGTAGTGCTGCCGGGATGGGCAGGCAGACCAGCGCGCGGGGTGTATGTATTGCAGTACAGTATACAGTATAGGTTTTCAGATCTGCAGCACTGGCTCACCATTCTTGATGAAAACCGAGGCGATATACGATAACCGAGACAAGATCTCAGTCAGAAAAGACGTCGAAAACCGAAACGAACGAAAACCGGGGCACACGAAAACCGAGGTTTGACTGTAGTTCATTTTTGACGTTTCACCATGTAAATTTATCCAGTAGGACATCAACATCCCAAATAAGCCTGGAATGATGTAATATTGCATCACATTGCATAATACCAGCATGCACACATCATCCAGAGATTGATTGCATCATTTTCTGATGCAATGCAATACTACTGCCAGATGGCTGCTGAAGCCATCTGATGTCAAGCAGTCGAAAAGGTTGAGCATTTAAAAATATTTCAGACTGTTTGCGAGACAGTTTAAGCTACTGTTATATGTAACTTTTATCATATAATTTTAGCCATTCAAGTACAATACAAAACAGTAATGCCACAAAAGTGCGTTAACATCATTGACAATTTCTGCTACATTTGTGGGGAAGTGACATTTGTCAACTAGAAGAAAAAGTATCACTTCTCAACTGAAGAAGGCATATCATCTTTACTTCGGATGCAAGATTGGTGACCAAGACAAGTCTTGGGCCCCACAAATATGCTGCGCTACATGTACAACACAGCTTTCACAGTGGTTGAATTGCAAAAGACCATCAATGCCGTTTGCAGTCCCCATGGTGTGGAGAGAGCCAAGCAACCACATAAATGACTGTTACTTCTGCTTGGTTCCTCCTCTTTCCAGCGGAATAACGAAGCAAAAGAAGTCGAGCATAGTCTACCCAAACATTGTCTGCATTGAGACCAGTTCCACATGGTGAGGGATTTACTATTCCAGAACCTCCATCAGAAATATTCTCTTGATTCATCTGATGAGGACAAGGGTGAGCCGACCTGTTCTTCTCCTGGTCCGTCAGCATGCAGTGACCCAGATTTTCACTGGGATGCATTATCAACTCCACAGAATAACACAGGAAGAACTAAATGACCCGATTCGTGATTTGGACTTATCCAAGAACAAGGCAGAATTGCTAGGATCAAGACTCCAACAATGGAATCTTCTAGAAGATGTCATTACTTCATATCGAAAGCACCACCAGCAGTAGGAGCCTTTCTTCAGAAAGGAAAATAATCTGATATTCTGTTCCGATATTGAAAGCCTCATGAATGCCTTAAAAATTACTCATGACCCACGAGACTATTTATAGACTTTCGAAACTGAGTCTGAAGGCTGTGCTTTTGAACAATGGAAACATCTTCCATCTATTCCAGTAGCGCATGCCGTCCACATGAAAGACATACGATAACTTAAAGCATCTACTGACGTCCATTAACTATAACAATTACAGCTGGCACCTCTGTGGTGACTTGAAGGTAGTTGCCCTTTTAATGGGACTGCAGCAGGGATATATAAAATGCATGTGTTTATGTGAGTGGGATAGCCGAGCAAGGGATTGGCACTACTTGCAGAAGGAATGGAATTGCAGACAAAATGTAACAGCTGGAGAGAAGAATATCCAGCACCCAGCTCTGGTTGAGGCTCACAAAATCCTGCTATCACCCCTGCACATCAAACTAGGTTTGATGAAAAACTTCATGAAAGCCATGGACCGCACTTTGCCAGCTTTCCGATACCTGCATGAAAAATTCCCTCGACTCAGCGAAGCAAAGATTAAAGAGGGAGTTTGTGGGTCCTCAGATTCGAGAGCTCTTCAAAGATGACCGGTTCAACAACTTGCTACGGGGTGATGTGAAACAAGCATGGAATGCTTTTTGCCTAGTGTCAAACTTTCTCGGGAATGTTAGGGCAGAAAACTACAATGAAATAGTAGAAGACATGCTGATGCAGTATCAGAAACGTGGCTGCAATATGTCTCTAAAGATCCATTTCCTTGATTCTCATCTCGATTTCTTTCCTAACAACTGTGGTATGGTTAGTGATGAACAGGGCGAAGGTTTTCACCAGGATATCGCACAATGGAGCAAAGATACCAGGGAAAATGGTCCACTATAATGCTGGCTGACTACTGCTGGACACTCCCCAGAGAAGCTCCCAAACAGCTGTACAAGAGACAGACAAAAAAATCTAAGAAGTAGTCTATGACTTGTTTTTTTACATGTATTAACCGAAGGCCTATTATATTTACTATTGACATGCATTTTGTGATGTAAACATTAATTCTTGTAGATTACAAACGAACTAGAGCCAGCTTTGCAATTTCACTGTCATATTCATGTTCAGCATATAAAAATTAAGAAATGACTTATTTCAGTAACATGACTTTTGTAAAACTTTGTTGACTAGTGTGATTTTAAAGTAGCTAAACAAGTAGAAAAGGCAACTGTGAAAGCCAGGATTCGTGGGTGTATACAGAGAAGAATCGCCAGCAGAAAAAAGAATGCCTCTGTATAAGTCACTGGTGCAACCTCATTTGGGGCATTGTGTGCAATTCTGGAGACCGCACCTTGAGGATAAGCAGGTTGGAGTCAGTGCAGAGGTGGCTCAAAAATGGTTAAAGGTCTTTGTTATGAAACATATGAGGACAGACAAAGATCTTAATATGTATGCTTTACAGAAAAGGCAGGATAGGGGCAATATGATAGAGACCTTTAAATACCTCCGTGGCATAAATGCACAGGAGGGTCTCTCAATAGAAGGCAAACTCTGCTACAAAGGGACATAGGATGAGAGTGAAAAGGGATAGACTAATGAGTAATATGCAGAAATATTTCTTTACAGAGAGTGGTATATGCATGGAATAGTCTCCCAGTGGAAGTAATGGACACAACTTCATTATCTGAATTTAAAAAAAGCATGGGGCAAATGAAGAGGATCTCTAAAGGTAAAAAGGAGACTATTGTAGTTTATGTAGAAGGGCCGAATAGATAGAAACATGATGGTAGAAAGAGACCACATGGACTGTTTCTAAAAAGAGAACATATCCCCTTCCTACAGTTCAGTGAGGCCTCGGGCTAGCAGTATGCCAATCCTCAACCCCTCATAGGTAGGAAAACTCCTGAGCAGAGAGTTAAGGGCAGGGAAGTTCCTGTAGCCAGGAGACTGGGGAAGGTGCAGAGGATCTGCAGCTCCCCTGGGAGTACAACCAACATGAGCTCCCTTCCAGAAGCCAATCACAGCATGAGCGGGAGGTAACTGTTACCCCCGAAACCATGGGAGTGGTTAAGGCCAGGGAGTTGCCCTGGGATAGAGGGATTCCAACATCTTGGAGAACCTCCTGTAGGCAGCCAGCCAGCCTCAGGTCAGCAGATGGCATAGAGATGAAGCTATGGAAGTTGTCCCCAGGACCTACCTAATCAAAGGAAGAATTGGAGGTAGAATGGGCCAGTAGGCTGTGAACTTTTTTTTTTAATTTCTCCCTTCTTTCTGGATTGTTTGAGGGTGGTGCAGGAGGAAGGCATGAGAGAGTCAGAGGTGTGGGCACCTCCCCACCCTCTCACCTCACTGTTTGGGCCATAGTGGCTATTTTAACTGTTTTGAGGCTGAGAAAGGAGAATTACATTGAAACTGTTCCTCAAAGGAGGCTTGTCAAAGTCAATAGCTTGAGGATGGGTCCCAAGATGGTAAACTGGATTAGAAATTGGTTGACAGACAAGAGAAGGTGATGGTACATGGAGCTCACTCGGATGAAAGGAAGGTGATTAGCGGGGTGCCCCAGGGTTCGGTGCTGGGCCCAGCACTGTTCAATGTATTTGTGAGTGATACTGCTGAAGGACTGAATGGAAGGGTCTGTCTTTTTGCAGATGACAAAAATTTGCAAAAGAATGGACTCCAAGGGAGTGGATAACATGAGGAAAGATCTACAAAAGCTGGAAGAATGGTCTAATGCTTGGCAATTACGATTTAATGTGAAAAAGTGCAGTGTCATGCACTTGGGTAGCAGAAATCCAAGGGAAATGTACGCAATAGGGGGCGAGAGCTTGGTGTGCATGGTTCAGGAGAAAGACCTTGGTGTGATTATCTCTGATGATCTCAAGGTGGCAAAACAGTGCGAGAAGGTGGTGGCAAAAGCCAGGAGGATGTTGGGCTGCATACAAAGAGGGATTACCAGCAGAAAGGAAGAGGTACTTATGTCACTGTACAGGTCGCTGGTGAGGCCTCACTTGGAATACTGTGTTCAGTTTTGGATATCATATCTTGCAAAAGATGTAAAAAGACTGGAAACTGTTCAGAGGAAGGCGACCAAAATGATTTGGAGCCTGCATAAGAAACCTTATGAGAAGAGACTTGAAGACCTAAATATGTACACTTGAGGAGAGGAGGGATAGGGGAGATATGATTCAGACCTTTAAATACTCAAGAGGAACGATGAACAAACCAACCTCTTCCAAAGACAGGGAAGCTGCAAAACTAGAGAGCATAACATGAAGCTGCAAGGTGGTAAATTGAAAGGCAATGTCAGGAAATATTTTTTCACTGAAAGGGTGGTAGATGCTTGGAATGCTGTCCTGATGGAAGTGGTGGGGGCAAACACGGTGATGGAATTCAAAACAGTATGGGACAAGCACAGCGAATCTCTTTACAGCAACAGGATAAAAACAAAATAAACGGAACCATCTAACTTCTCTACAAATAGGGGTGTCCTACATGGAGTGGTGGGTCCACCCCTAAACAAAGACATGGAGAGGGATGGCCTGCACAGAGCGACAGGTGCACCTACTCTTGCGTATTGCTGGGCAGACTGGATGGACCATGCTGGTCTTTATCTGCCGTCATTTACTATGTTACATTTCTGTTTTGCATTCACCTGGAGGAATAAAATAAAAAACAATAAAAATAAAAATAATAAGATATGCCATACTGGGTCAGACCAAGGTCCATCAAGCCCAGTATTCTGTTTCCAACAGTGGCCAATCTAGGTCATATGTACCTAGAAGTTTCCCCAAGAGACACAAGTTCCATAATGCTTGTACTGGGTCAAGCATTGATATCTTCGGTCACTTCTTAATAACAGTCTATGGACCTTTCCTCCAGGAACTTGTCCAAACCTTTTTTAAACCCAGCTACACTAACAGCCTTTACTACATCCTCCGGTAACAAATTCCAGAGTTTGATTACACGTCGAGTGAAAACATATTTTCTTTTATTAGTCTTAAATAGTTCACCCTGTAGCTTTATTGCATGTCCCCTAGTCTTTCTATATTCTGATAACGTAAACAATCGATCTACGTTTACCCGTTCCACTCCGTTCATTAATTTATAGACTTCTATCATATCTCCCCTCAGCCGTCTCTTTTCCAGGTTAAAGAGCCCTAACCTTTTTAGCCTTTCATAGGAGTATCCTTCCATCCCCTTTACCATTTTGGTGGCTCTTCTCTGAACCTTTTCTAAAATCGCTATATCCTTTTTAAGATACGGCGACCAGAATTGCACACAATATTCAAGGTGCGATCTCCACCATGGAACGATATAGAGGCATTATAATATCTTTTGTTTTATTTTCCATTCCTTTCCTTATCATACCTAGCATTCTATTTGCTCTCTTGGCCGCCGCTGCACACTGGGCCGAGGGTTTTAACATGGTATCCACAATGATGCCTAAATCTTTTTCCTGGGTGGTGGTTCCTAATGTGGAACCTTGCATCGTGTAACCATAGTTTGGGTTGTTCTTCCCTAGGTGCATAACCTTGCACTTGTCCACATTAAATTTCATCTGCCATTTTGATGCCCAGTCTTCCAATTTATCAAGATCCTCTTGCAAGTTTTCACAATCCTCTTGGGTTTTAACAACTTTAAATAGTTTTGTGTCATCTGCAAATTTGATCGCCTCACTCGTTATTCCACTTTCCAGGTCATTTATGAATATGTCAAAAAGCAGCGGACCCAGCACAGATCCCTGGGGTACACCACTATTCACCTTTCTCCATTGGGAAAATTGGCCATTTAGCCCTACCCTCTGCTTTCTATCTTTTAACCAGTTCCTGATCCACAATAGTATACTGCCTCCTATCCCATGACTCTTTAGTTTTGCCAAAAGTCTCTGATGAGGGACCTTGTCAAAGGCTTTCTGAAAGTCCAGATACACAATAATCAACCGACTCACCTTTGTCCACCTGTTTATTCATTCCTTCAAAAAAACATAAGATTAGTAAGACAAGATCTTCCTTGTCTAAAGCCATGTTGGCTGTCTCCCATTAGGTTGTGACTATCTACATGCTGAGTAATTTTATACTTTATGATGATTTCTACCATTTTTCCCGGTACTGACGTCAGGCTCACTGGTCTGTAGTTTCCCGGATCACCCCTGGAACCCTTTTTAAAAATTGGTGTTACATTGGCGATCCTCCAATCTTCAGGTATTAGAGATGATTTTAATGATAGTTCACAGATTACTGATAGCAGGTCTGCAATCTCATATTTCAGTTCTTTCAACACCCTTGGATGTATACCATCCGGCCCAGGTGATTTGCTACTCTTCAGTTTATCTAATAGTTGTAAGACATCGTCTCAATGTATCCATATTTCCTTCAATTCTTCCGCACCTTTAAATACCACTTCAGTGATGGGTAACATCCCTACATCTTCCTCAGTAAAGGCCAAAGCAAAGAATTCATTCAGTCTCTCCGCTATCGCCTTGTCGCCTCTTAGTGCTCCTTTAATCCCTTTATCATCTAATGGACCAACTGACTCTCTCACAGATTTTTTTCTACGAATGTACTTGAAAAAGGTCTTTACTTCGCGTTTTTGCTTCTACAGCAAGCTTCTTCTCAAATTCTCTCTTTGACTGCCTTATCAATGCCTTGCATTTGACTTGCCAGTGCTTGTGCTGTTTCCAGGTTTCGTCGTTTGGCTCTTCTTTCCATTTCCTGAAAGATGCTTTTTTGGCAACAGCCTCTCTGACTTCACCTTTAAACCATGCTGGCAGTTTTTTGGACTTCCATCCACTTTTCTTAAAGTGTGGAATACAG
This sequence comes from Ichthyophis bannanicus, assembly GCA_033557465.1. Taxonomy (NCBI): domain Eukaryota; kingdom Metazoa; phylum Chordata; class Amphibia; order Gymnophiona; family Ichthyophiidae; genus Ichthyophis; species Ichthyophis bannanicus. The sequence goes on along the minus strand of CM066034.1, from coordinate 834,143,268 downwards.
ATGGTCTGGGCTTCCAAGATAGTATTTTTCAACACCACCCAAGCTTGATGTATGTCTTTAACCTTTGCAACTGCTCCTTTTAGTTTTTTCTTAACTGTCTTCCTCATTTTATCATAGTCTCCCTTTCGAAAGTTAAAAGGTAGTACTGTGGATTTCCTTACTATCCCTTCTCCACTAATTAAATCAAAGGCGATCATGCTATGATCACTATTGCCAAGTGGCCCCTACACCCTTATCTCTTGCACTAGATCTGGTGTTCCACTAAGGACTAGGTCTAATATGGCTTCCCCTCTGGTTAGTTCATGAACCAGCTGCTCCAAGAAGCAGTCATTTATTTCATCTAGGAACTTTATCTCCCTAGCATGTCCTGACGTGACACTGACCCAGTCGATACCGGGGTAATTGAAATCACCCATTATTATTACTGCGCTGTAACTTTTGTTAGCTTCCTTGATTTCTTTGAGCATTTTATCATCCATTTGGTCATTCTGGCCAGGTGCTCGATAGTACACCCCCACTGCCATTGCCTTCCCCCTTTTATATGGAATTTCAATCCATATAGATTCTACAGCAGATTTTGTTTCCTGCAAAACTTTAATCCTTTCTGAGTCAATGCCCTCTCTAACATAGAGCGCAACCCCTCCACTAATTTGATCAGCTCTATCATTACGATATAGTTTGTACCCAGGTATCACAGTGTCCCACTGGTTGTCCTCCTTCCACCATGTCTCTGATATTCCAATCATATCTAACCTTTCATTTAGTGCTATATATTCTAACTCTCCCATCTTATTCTTTAGACTTCTAGCATTTGCATACAAGCATTTTAGAGAATGTATTTTATTCATGTTAATTTGGCTATTGTTAGACATGGGTAAATTGGGATCTTTAAGCTCTGTCTGCTCCATACTTGAGGGCATTTGGGCTACTTTACTCTTTTGTGGAACCTCTCTGCTTTTGGTAGTATCCTTCAAGGATACATTCTTCCGAACCATCCGCTCTTGGGCGACTGTCGGCTTTCCCCTAATATCTAGTTTAAAAGCTGCTCTCTCTCCTTTTTAAAGGTTAATGCCAGCAGCCTGGTTCCATCCCAGTTAAGGTGAAGTCCATCCCTTCGGAAGAGCCCCTGCTTTCCCCAGAATGTTCCCCAGTTCCTAACAAATCCAAAACCCTCATCTCTGCACCATTGTCTCATCCACGCATTGAGACTCCAGAGCTCTGCCTGCCTTTTGGGTCCTGCGCGTGGAACAGGAAGCATTTCGGAGAACGCTACCATGGAAGTTCTGGATTTCAACTTCCTACCTAAAGGCCTAAATTTTGCCTCCAGAACCTCCCTACCACATTTTCCTATGTCATTGGTACCGACATGTACCAAGACAGCAGACTCCTCCCCAGCACTATCTAAGACCTTATCTAGGTGGCACGTGAGGTCCACTACCTTCGCACCAGGCAGGCATGTTACCAGGTGATCCTCACGTCCACCAGCCACCCAGCTATCTACATGCCTAATGATCGAATCACCAACTATAACGGCTGTCCTAACCCTTCCCTCATGGGCACATGGCCCTGGAGAAACTTCCTCGGTGCGAGAGGGTTTTACATCACCTGGAGGACAGGTCCTAGTTACAGGATCACTTCCTGCCACACCAGGGTGATGCTCTCCTGTCACGTGACCTCTCTCCTCCATGGCAACAGGTGTGCTGCCAGACTGGAGGTGGGACTTCAGGACTATATCCCTATAGGTCTCGTCTATGTACCTCTCTGTCTGTCTTATGTTTTTCAAGTCTGCTACTTTGGCCTCTAGAGAATGGACTTGTTCCCTGAGAGCAAAGAGCTCCTTGCACCTAGTGCACACGTAAGACCTCTCACCAACTGGTAGAAAATCATACATGTGACACTCAATGCAAAAGACTGGAAAGCCCCCATCCCACTGCTGGACTGCTGTCTGCATTTAGTTTTAAGTTTGTGTCTAGATCTTTAAGTTCTTACTTACTAGGGGGTGCTATGGATATTTATACCAATAAAACTGTACCTAATACGTTTAATATACCTTGTTCACCTGAAGCTTAATTAATCTCAGGTCCTTAGTGTATGACTGATTTGGGTAATGAGCTTCACCTGAAAGCACCTCCTGTCTTTTAAGTTGTGTAAGTACCTATGAAGCTATGATTATCCCAGGGGTGGGAGGGAAATAACACTTATTAAAAGAGGGCTGCTACACAGTACCCTGTCTTGTGCTGCTGAGGTAAGCTAAATTCTGATTTGATTTAAATTATAGCTCTTAGCTGCTGCTAGGCTCTAACTTCTTATGAAATTTAAACTACAAGCTCTCTGCTGTGTTCTAAATTTAACCAGAAAGCTCTCTTCTGTGTTTTAAAACTAAAACTAAAACTAAAAGTAACTGAAAGAGTGCTTCGTTTTTCCTTGTTGGGAGAAATGGGACTGTGCAGGAAGGCTGGGACTGGACCAGAGACAGCCTTTGTAGTGTTATTGGAAACAGCTGAGGCCTTCGCAGACTGAACTAAGCATGCATATAGGTCACAGCCTATAGTGTGATTCTGTTTTCATACTTTTCTGCTGACTCACCTGTGAGGGGGAGGAGAAAGGAAACTGCCTCCCATGTTTTGGTTTGAACTTTGGCAAATAGAACTGAAAGGATATCATGGGGCTTCTGCAGTGATCCCTTCTCTCGATCAGTTATGGGTGTTGGTACCCACCTTCTATCTGTAAGAGCTAGCAAGACTTCCAGGAGCACTACCTTAAGCAGACTGCCAGCAGCAAACAGACTCATTGGTGCCATAATAAGAACATTGCATATAGAAGGGCAACAATTCTTTCAAAATTAACATGCCTGGTTTTCCCTGTTCTGAAACTTTTGTATCAACTGCATTCCTCCAAGGACAGGATTCCATGATGGCTCAGAACAGACAGGTAAAGGGGGTGAAGAAAAAGCAAGCATCTATTTTCTATGAGCAGTGCCATCTTCAGCCTTCATCATTACAGGGGTGATATTATAAGGAACCACCTAACATTATGCACTATCAATATGCAGAAATCTTGGCATTTTTGTTTAGACACTTAAATGGGCATGTATGCATGCAAGTGATGTGGTCACAGTTTTGTAAATACATGCATCGCCCCGACGGCACATACCTCACTGGGAGTGTGGGCATGGGCAGAGCACATACTACATGTGTAAAATTATAAAATCTTATAATTTATATACATTTTTTAGAAACAGAGGTGTGGTCACTGATGCCAGTTCTAGGACTGGTGTAAATGATTCTGCCTTAAATTAATGCATGTATCTTCAGCACTTATGCCTTATTTTATAAAGTCAAGTAGACGCCTAGGGATCTCTTTGTGCGGCTCTAGGATGCCCAGCAACACATGCCAAGGATCAGGAAGCTAAGGATTGGGCTTAATCTTAGCTGTACGTACTAAGGGAAGTCTCTTAGCCACTTTGACCTTTTTTCCTCCTACCTGTAAGGCCTTTGAATGCCCCCTGAAATAATCATATGGACATGCTCCCCATGTCTATGTATTATGGTCAAAACTACTTTCTGTAGCTCATTTCCTATATCTAAACCACAAAGGCACATGGTTCCTGTCAGCATTCCCTTCTCAGCTCTTGTCCCATTATTGTGGCAATGTGCATTTACTGCCTGCTATCACCAATGCACTTCACATCCTCCCATCAATAGAACCCTATCCTTTCACCAAAATAAAGTTAAGAGTTTCAGTTTTGCACATGGTGCTTTTATTGAGCATTATAAGCACAGTATGTACAAGTCATATACTGGTTACAGAAACTTTACTGTTTTTGGATTTACAAGCATGGTACATTAGGCAGTCATTTCAAATGATACTGAACTATACCCTCCTGGTAATAGCACTAAAGAGAACACAAGGTAGTGAGATAATATCCAACCATAGCACAAGAACATGCAGAACATCCAGGACCTAGCCTTCCCTTTTGCCACAGCCTAAGTACCAGTTTGTGTGAAGGAACCCAACTTTTGCCCAGGGCATGTTCCCATAGAGGACTAATGTCATCACAAAACTGTGTGGAATGCCAACTGTCATAGCTGCTGCTGTGTCTTGTGCTTCACTCCATGCCATGCTTGTAGATGTAAGCTGCATTTAGTAAGACCAAAATGATGTAGTGAAATCCCTGTATGAAGCCATCCCTGAAGCAAAGAGGTCTGAAACAGTGCAGGCTATAGATAATGATATGTGGCTAGATGCAGTACATCAGGAAAAGTCCTACAGCATTGATGAACTCATGTCAGAAATACTGAACCTGGCCACAGCAACAAATAAAACTAAGCCCGAGGCAAGCCTGACAGTTTGTTCAGATGTGCAGCCAGAGAGACATTTGATGGAGAAAATCCATATCAGTATGTTAAGATGACATACTGGTTATGTTCTTACCATAAGAGGAACAATGAGACAAAGCAGCTTGTTTACTTGTGCTTCTGTCTTGAAGCTCAGCCACTATTAATACAGTCAAACCTCGGTTTTCATTTGCCCCGGTTTTCATATGCTTCGGTTTTCAACGTCTTTTTTGACTGAGATTTTGTCCCGGTTTTCATACATCGCTTCGGTTTTCAACGTCTTTTGACTGAGATTTTGTCCCGGTTCTCGTACATCGCCTCAGTTTTCGTAAAGTACAGTACTGTAAATACATACACCCTCGCGCTGCACACCATTCTGTATACACTGCCAGAACGCCTGCCCGGTCCCGGCAGCACTGCCCCCCGGACTCACCGATCGCCAGCGTGATGAGAAGCAAAAGCCAGCTGAGCACGTAAATGAAACACATCCTCGAGCCTGGTCAGAGTCAGAGAGGCAAGGATTGCGCAGAGAGGAAGGCCCCGATCTCGTCCACCGCCTGCCCGTTCTCTGGAGCGCCCCCTCAGGCTCGGAGGTAGCAGGGAAGAAAAGCTGTCAACGTAAGCAGGAGATGTTGCATGAATGTGGGAGGCAGTTCTTTCTCTTGCATGGTACGTCTGAAGCTATATCATTAAGATTTTCTGCCATTCTGAAGCATTGAGCAGATAATGCAAAGGCATTTTAATGGGCTGAATCCAATGTGATTCCGAAGAGAGCTGGGCACAGCAGCTTGTCAGGGGTGGCTAAGGCCAGATGTTAACATACTGTACTGTACAGTACTGAACTTAGCTTGCTTTCAGTGATGTTAAATGTTCATTTATCCATTTCATTAGTCATTTATATTTATTTCTCATTGTTTTCTGTATGTAAAAATATAGTTATTCTCTATAAAATGTATTTTTGTGAATATTTTGGGTGTCTGGAACGGATTAATTGGATTTACATTATTTCTTATGGGAAATATTGCTTCAGTTTTCATACATTTCGGTTTTAGTCAGACTTTTTCGAACGGATTAATCATGAAAACCGAGGTTTGACTGTACTTATTGTTTGTTTAGGTTTTTAAAAGACTTTGCTAACCAGGAAAAGTAGAAAGAGAACCAAAGCATCACTTTGAAGGAATGCCTTTTTTTTTTTTTTTTTGCAATGTTAGGGCATCAGATAGCTGGAGCCAGCATGGTGATCTGATATCCAGTGGGTCTCGTTTGCCCAAAGTTTGCTGTAGCTGCACTAGACAAAGCATCAGAGAAGGCTTGCTCAAACAAAACAATCTACTGTATCAGTATGTGGCAGGTATTTGGGGAGACCAGCAAGCTTTCACCACCATAACAATTGCATAGTGTAGCGCCGGAGACCAACCCTCTTGGTAGTGGCAGGGAGCAGACATAATCCAGGCCTTCTAGCTCCAATTTCTCCAGTTCACGACAAAGTTATAACAAGAACAATTAATACTGCTTCTCACATCAGTTCAGTACAAAACAGTCTTTCATAGAATGCACTATAAAGCTCAGCTGCACAGTTAAAAGTTGTGCAGCCATCCCTCCCTTCCTCCCTTCCAGTTCACTTAATCCTTAGCAGAGCCTGCCCTGAGGCTAGAGCTTCTACCATTCCATCCCTTGTAACTCCATGGGTTCAGGGTTCTCCTAGTCTTCACAGGGCGGGGTCTCCATGGCCACCTCCTCTTTATCAGGGTAGATCTCTCCCTTACTTTGGAACTGTGGGCGTTTTTCTAGGCCCAAACTACCTGAGCCCTCCCCACTTCTTTCTAGATCCAAGGAGTTGTTCCTGGTGAGCCAGTGAAAATCATCCAGAGCAGAATCCAGAGATGGATGAGCAGATTGGACCTGTTCCCTCCTAACAGGAATGGGGATGGGGTGGGCCTTCCCTTTGGGAATCCAGGCCAGGTCTTCCCTATGCTTGTTACTTCTAGGTTGCCTGAGAGGCTGCAAGAGCTTGCACTATCCCAAAACTATGGCCCTCCTGGCTCTGCAGGGGCTGATCACTACAATAGACATGGGAACTGTTAGGCAAAAGAAAACTCCCAAACCAGAACTTTTAAAGAATACTGTCCTCACCTACTCCAAAGGCTTCATTATCACTGTAGAAAACATGCAATGGGATCATCAGGCATGTGGACAGAAGCACTGAAAGAAAGCAGAGCATTAAGGAGGTAGAGAAAAATCCAGTAACCTTTCTACTCCTGGGGAAACAAATTATGAACAAGACAAACTATGAATAAGCAGCTCGGTCTTGAATCAAAGGAGGTTGCTGCTGGTGAGATGCTGATGTGCAGGTGCTAGACTTTACCTCTGTTCTTTTGAAAAGATCTCCTTGAAGCTGCAGTAGGCAAGTGGTAAGGTGTTATCTGTATGAAGCCCTCTGTAGCATTGGGAGAACCCCCACTCCATCATTCTTTGATCCTGGAGCTGGACTCATTAATGCCCTGTGGTGTGTTGGGTGAAAGCATTGCTGTTGTGACCATGGGAGCAGCCACCTAGTGAAAGGCAGAGGTTTCTCTGAGCCCTGCTGCCCCATACCACTAACGTCTCCAGGCAGCAAGTCAATAGATGGTTCACCAAGGGACAGTGGTGTTCGGGAGCAGAGTGAAGAGTCAAAAGGCAGCGGAGAAGCATTTATTTAAATTGGTATCCCCATGAGATGGAAATGACATCATCCAGAGAAACAGCATATTGAACAGAATGGTTAATTTGCTCGATGGTCCAAAGCAAAGCAGCAAGTTTGTTAACTTTGCTCATCTGTACCTGGAGAAGTGCCAAACAGCATATTTTGGATAAGCAAACATTAGATGAGCAACACACATGATAGGTGAATCATAAGAGGCAGTGCGGCAAAAATTGTAAAGTTAAGTTTGCCCATAGAGGGTCCCGCTGCTGCCACAGCAATGGAGGTCCCTCAGAGCTTATGCCACTATTGCATACACATGCAAATGGTGATTTGAAAAAGCTGCATTTGCAAGTGGAAACATACACCCTTTTAAGAGGGCATGATTGAGGTGTGGCCGATACAGGTCAAACTCTTACAGTTGAAGTCCCCATGTCACAAAGAATCCATACATATGAGGAAACGTTTCCCCCACTGAGTTTTACACCAGCTCAGAGGTACATATAGATTATGCAGAAGTGCTTGTTCCAGCCAGGGCTTTATATGAGGGGATTAAGGGAGAAATTTACTTTAACATCTTTTTTCCCTGTTTTGGAAGCAGAGAAAACATACATCACAACTGCAGCTGTCCTTAGCTAGTGGCACTTACACATATAGCTTTACAAAATGTTCCAGTGTCACTGGAGTGCTGGCACTTCTGTGGAACCATAAAACTGGCACTTCCACATGGAAGCTGTCTACTTGGTGATGCCCATTTTTCCCACATGTAGATTTGTAAAATAGGGAGCAAGATGGCAGACTGCTAGAGTTGTTGTTCATGGCATTTCCTCTGAAGTGTTTAGCTTGCTATAGGGTGAGAAAGGAAGAAAGGTGCAATCTGTGCCTTCTCTACACCTGTGGGGCATGATTCTTCCTTGGACCTGATAGATTCTTTTGTCTGCAGAGCACAAGGCCAGAGTACGCCCTGGGTGAGGCTGCTTGGGTAGACACTTAGAAATAGGAGCTTGGCAACACCCTTGGCAACAGATGTCAGCCTGAGCCGCGAAGGCATCCTTCTGATCCAGCGCTGGATGTGGTGGAACCTAGGAGGTTAACAGCATTGGCTCAGGCCACTATTGTTTCTTCTGACCTGAATAAAGTAGTAACAGTACAGTCTGGAAGATGCCAGAGGCCATAGAAACCAAAGTGGGGAGATATACTGGACTGCCGTCTTTGAGTCTTGCCTCTGATGCAGTAGCATCTATTGGAGTTTGAGTGAATTTGCCCTGGATAGACCACAAAGTTATGAGGGAGATCTTTTGGATGGTAAGCAAGGGTTTGGGTAAAACATATGGGCCAGAGTTACTTTTTTTTCCCCAAATAAGTTCATGATTTTTTTTTTAATGAAGCCAAGGGTCCTCCGACTGGGGTCCTCAAATTTCCAAACATGTAGTTAAGTCTAAGGCAGTTACGAGCTGATGCAGAAAGACTAATGTTCCCTTTGCACACACAATGCAACTTATAAGCACAAATTGCAACATGCCAAATGCAGGAAAGACTGACACATGTAAACTGCATAGGGAAAAGCTAGCACAAATGGTAATGCCAAGTGTATTTCAATTATAAGTAAATGAGCTGCACATGTTAAAATGGCATGTTAATATTGTCTGCACCTGATGCAGAGATTTATTTATTTAACAGGTTTTTTATACCGCCTTTTCCTTAAATCAAAGCGGTTACAAAGACATACAAAAGCTAAACATAGGCATGGGAAGTGAAAGGTGGGATACATAACATGGTGAACTATTACAAAAAACACAATGTAGAGAGGTTACAATTAATATGAGTTGGTTAAGTGTCATAGCCGTAGTGCTCAATGAAAAGAACAAACTTTAGTTGTTTTCTGAATTCCTTCAGTTCCTCAATAGATCGTAGGTCGGGGGGGGGGAGAGAGTTCCATATTCGAGGGGCCGATAAGGAAAGAGATGTGTAGAGGATTATGTAACCAGCCAACATGCCACTCTCTACTTGTGGGTTTGAGGTGACAAATATCTTGTGCATACCCTCAACAGTATTTTGATGGCAGAGACTTTCCCTGATGCCTGGATCACCTGAGGGGAGGTTTGGCTCATTCTGAGGCAAAGTGTCAATCAGGGAAAGCCCTGATGCCATCAAATTACTGTTGGGGGTCTGGTGCCCCCAACACAGATCCTTCCCCCAACAAAACAAATCCGTTGTGGCCCAGGGGCCATGAACTCCCTACCCCCCCCCCCCCCTTCAGTACCTTTATGATGGTGCGGGAGCATTACCTACATGTTCCCGTGCCACCATCTTGAAAAATGGGAGCACTTTGCCCCATGCAGAGCACCTTGGGATGCACTAGATTGGGTTCAGACTGCCATAAGGTAGAAAATGCCTTATGGCAGTCTGGTCCTGCCCAGTCATCAGTTGTACTCCATTTGTTTATTCTCAGCTCCCCATACTTCCCCTCCTGTAGTCCCATCCCTCCTCTTCCCCTGACCCAGACCAGCTAGCTGCCTTCTCAGACAAGATTCCGTCTCTTCACTCCACGTTTCCCTCCTGCCCCCTCTTTCTCCAACTACTCTGCTCTCCAAATATGTTCTGCTTTGACCCCCTCAACGCCATCCTTATTGCATACCTGGTCTCTTCTGCCCTGTAACATTGGCAGGGTTATCAAAAGCCCTTTCCTCTTCTCATAGGACCACATGCCCCTCTGATCTCATCCCTTTTTGGCTCTCCTTCCATATATACTCACCATGTTTAACACTAGTCTCTCCTCTGGTTCTTTTCCTTCTATCTGGAAGCATGCTCTGATTCACCCCATCCTTAAACGCACCCTGGAACCCTCTGTCCCAGCCCACTGGCACCCTGTCTTGAATCTTCCTTTTCCTTCCAAGGTTCTGGAGAAGTTAGTCTGCACAACTATCCACACACTGACATGACATGCTATGCTCTTCACCCCTCCCACTCCGGCTTCTCTCCTGGCCATAGTACCGAAACCATTTTCTCTTTCCTGAATGAACTACATGTCTAACTATGGTGACATTTCTTTGGCTGTCTCCTTAAAATTATCTTCTGCTTTCAACTTGGTTGACCACTTCACCCTTCTCACTCGCCGTCATGACTTTGGGATCCATGGGACACTCTTGCAATGGCTCCACTATTTTCTTTCCAACAGGTCTTTTTTGGTTCTTTCTGGCTCCATCTTCTTCTACCACACTTCTGCCATGTGATGTTCCAAGACTCAGTCCTCGACCTCCCCTTCCTATTTAATATCTTTCTGGCCCCCTGACTCTACTTATCCAACACCACAGCATGCAGACAATATTATTCTCCTATATCACACCAGTCACTGTGCTCTCAATCTAGACCCACTTAACCCCTGCCTCTCCCAGATAAGTTCCTGGATGTCTTTGAATTTCTTACACCTCAATTCCATGGAAACAGCAGCCATCTGGTTCACTTTCAGCAGTCCTTTTGCCTGTCTGGCCCCACTGCTCTCAGACACCCCTGTTCCCCTCCCTTCATTATCTTGGCATTACTTTGGATTCCTTTGTCTTTCTGTGAACACCTCTTCACTAATTTGGCATTCTTTCCACACCCTATGTCAAATCTGTGCTGTTTGTCCTTTTCTGTGACCCCCCCCCTCTCTGACTACACTACTCTCCATTCACTGCATGCCTTGATTACTGCAATGCCACTCTCACTGGTCTCCCTCAATAGCGCATGCAAGGCCTCAAATTTCTTCAGAATACTGCAACTCGAATCCTCACCCATGCCTCACATACAGATCATACCACACCTCTGCTTATACATCTTCATTGTCTCCCCATCAAATTCCAGATCAAATTCAAGATATTCACTCTTGTCCATGAAACTATTCACACTAGTACCCCTCAATATCTCAGACCTCGTCTGCCTGTATGCTCCTCAATGTCTCCTTCACTCTGTCTAGCTCCCTCCTGCCTTGTAACCCACTTAGAGACCACTCGCAGCTCTGCATTTTTTTTTCTCAACCCCGTACTATGGAACTCCCTTCTATTCACCCTCCACCTGGAATTTTCTTTTCAGAAATTCAAAGCCATGTTAAAAACCCACCTTTTTCATGTTGCCTTAGACCTCTCACCCTCCCAAGTCTAGCCCAGCTCCCTTTGCTTTCTTGCCTCTGTGTGATTACCTCTTTCCTTTCCAAATAGCATTCCTTTAACTTCACAGCAATACTTGTGCTATTTATTGCAAAACTGCCATGGTACCTATGTTTAGGTAGTATATTAAATGCACAAATAAAGATAGAGATACCGGGGGGGGGGGGAGGGGATGTCAGGACCACTAGATCACCAGGGCTTTTTTACAGCATAGGGGCCTTTCCCTGCTGCCTGGATCATCTGAAGGGACGTATCAAACTTCCCCTCAGATGACCCTGTTTATCTGGGACAGCATGCTAAACTTGTGCAGACTTCTATGTGCATGTGTTTGGCTTGCTCTCCCAGTTTAATGCTGACATTAGTGCCACAGTTTAACACGTGGCTAATTTGCATATGTGCCCCTTTCTGCATGCCAGAGTTGAAATCGGGTGCTATTAATGCACTGCCTAGAGGCATACATATGGCATGCGACGTCAGCTTTCTGCATCAGCCCAGGTATGAATCATCTCAATTTACCACTTTGAGCAACAAGACACCGGATCTGATTTTGTCATCTGAGATGCCAGCCCAGGATGATGTTTAAGCAGTCTGCATTATGAGCCTTGTAAAACGCTAACTGTGTATAATTGTTCCTGTTTAGATTTTATTTTTTGTTATCCCAAGTAAGGATCAGTCTCCTTATGAGCTGTTGAGAGACTGAATAAGTAATACAAATTATTTCTTCTTTTAGAAATTCTCAGTTTGTGTGTTTTCTGCGAGTATTGTAATATTTGAAGAGTTTTTTGTAAACTTGAAAAAGGGAGTGCTGAATTCCTGGGATGCATGCATTTATCAGACTAAAACCAAGCTGGCCTCGCTTGATCAGTCAAAAATATATTTAGTTAGCCCAATAAAAAGGTATTGCCTACAACTTTTTTTGTTGACCTTTATTTGCATATAAAGTTGATAAACTCAAAGATTTGTAAAAACAGCTCCTCCTGCCAGCAACCCCACTTGTATTCCTGCATGTCTGTTTTTTGGGGGGGGGGTTTTACACAATAAACACTCCATGGTCAGCATGTTAGATGAACTATTACCCGAGAAGGGATTAATATATATGTATTGGGGACTATGTATTGAGAGAGAGATGGGGCCATACCAAGCCATAATTATGCCCTGTGTGACTTGCGCATTGAGCATGCCCCTCTCCCTTGAGTTTAGTCTTTATTCCCCCATGCCCAGCATCTCCCCATCTTACCTCCATGTCTCTAGCTGGCTTACCACCCAGCTTGCCCTACCACTTTTAGGATTAATGGGGCAGCAACAGTGGGACCTCAGATTGGAAACAAAAAACCCCCAAACAAACCAACCCCACAACCACCAAATACACGGGTCTCTCCAACTCCATCCCCTTCCTCTGATGTATGCTCACATCAGAGGACAGAGGGACCAGACCAGACCAGCCATTCAAAACCAGATCTTTGCAACTTTGCGATTAAATGGCTGGTCTGGTCCCTCCATCCCCTGATGCAAACATACATCGGGGGGGGGGGGGGGGAGGAAGAATCAGGCCAGCATGCAAGCATAGAGTTGGAGACCCAATTAAAAAAAAACCCACACAAATGTGGAGGTCCCACCGCTGCCGAGGGAACCCTAATAGTGGTAGTGGGGCAAGGGCAGGCAGTTGGGGCCCCCCCCAAGGCTGGCATCCCCAAATGCACCCCTATTTTTTGCACACTGTGAAGCTGCCCCACTCACTCCGGGCTAGGTACGGTACTGGAGAGAGATTAGGAAAAAAAAACCCCTCATGCTTGGCAAGATTGAAGGTGTGCAAAAGATGAAGACAAGCAATGCGATGGATTAATACAACAGCAGCTATGGATGCCACTTTGTCAACAATCAGTTGCCTAACTGAAAGCCACACACTATTTAGAACTATCCACAGGGTTGCCATGAGTCAACATTAACTTGACAGCACTTAATATTGGGGAATTTGCACTAGCCTTTATTTAGAACTTGCATGGCAACATGTTCATTAACAAAACAAAATCAAGAACAGGGCTCTCTATGATGCAGGGAAGTTTTATTCCAAAAGGAAATTATAAGCTTGCTCAATAGAGCACTCAATCATATGCATATTTTTATTTTCTTGTGGGATCTTACGCAAAGTAAATATGTTGCAAGAAAAAAACAAAAACACAGAAACAGACTAGTGAAATCCTGAATCAATTATGCTGGTTCTTAGTAAACTCAGTCTGTTGCTGCGGTTTCTAGAGATGGTTCTCTAGATGGCTGCTTGGAAGAGTTCTGCTATTCTTATTCAGCATTAATGCAAGGAGATGAGATGCCCTAAGCAAACCTCATCCCTTATGTCCCTTCTCTGACCCCATAGCTATCACTGCCACCCCTCTCCAGGATCTGCAATGGCTACAAACATCCCTGCGGCACCTACCTTAAACTTTGATGCCATGGGGCTGCTTGGCATAGAGGATCAGAGGAAACAGAAGCCAAACAGCCACACAATGCCAAAGTTTTAAAGTACAATTACTGCAAAAGAAATCCCCAAAGGACAAAAGAAAATTGAAAGCAAGCACCATGGGGCTGTTTGAGGCCATTGCCGCTGCTACGGGTCCTGGAGGGAGCCAGCAAATGGACTGCTCTTGGACCGCTGGCATTCTAGGCTGCTGCTTAGTTTGCCTAATGGGCAAACCATCTCTGCTCTTTCCCGTTTGTCTCTTTTCCTCCTCTCTGTACTGTTTTATATCTTATAAAGCTACAAGAATACAATGACTTCTTCCTTAGCAGACCCTTGATTGTGATTTCTGTACGATAAGATTGTTAGCAATAATGGGGGGTATGAAACTGATCTTTGATTGGCTTTCAATTGTGTATTCTGGTGAACAGTAAAAAACTAATTTCCTTTAATCAGCAAATGAGGGAAGCTTCAGTTGTGTTCCAATGTATCAGTCTATTGTGCATTTGAGTCAGAAGTTAGACGTTACATTCCATTTAATAGGGTTGAAACTGGTCTTGAATGGATTAGGTGGAAGAGTGTCACGGTACTTGCTTCTCAGTGTTCAGCTGGCAGGTATCTCCAGGCAGCTTGAATTCCAAATCCAGTAAAATCAGAAATTCAGCATATCATGCTACCAACAGAACGTTTTGTAAACTATTGCCAGAAATGAGCATGTCCCATCGTGGATGCCGTAATTCATCTCAATGTTCTATGGGCCTTCACGTGTTATTTTATAAAACCATTCGAAACATGTTATCAGGGAATACCTTCCCAAAAGCCAACTAGAACTACTATAGCTATGTTGAATAAAAGCACAGAAAATTTATAAACCAGATAGTTTTCTTGAACCTTGCCAAACCAGCTCAGATGAGTGGGTTATGCTCCCTTGCCAGCAGGTGGAGGTAGACTTGAGCATCTTTCAGTGATATCAGAAAGTATATCGTTCTGGTGCAGCACAGAGAAGCCAGTAAGACACTTCAAGCTGTAAGCAAGACCGATCTATTAGCATTAATAATCAGTCAAACACATTTGACTCTTACTGCAGTTGAATCTGCATCAGGCACTGAAAAATAACGCAATTCAAAAGCAGCAGGAGTTCCAACCTGTAGGAAGGTCTTCCAAGGTAAATTCTGGACTGGTCTAGCAGGATTCATGGAAAGAAATGTATGGGATCAAAGCCAACTTACATAGCTTTTAAGCTTAAAAAAAAAAAATTGAGAGGTGGTAACCTGCACAGAGCAGCAGATATGACCCTAAACAAAGGCAGAGAGTGGTGGGTACAACCCTCAGCACTTTGCTGGAGAAATTACATTTATCTGTTATTTACTATGTTACCATTCAGTATGTAAAATGTTTCCTTCCTTATCCTGCTAGACTAATCCCAGGGGCAGCTCAAGGCAATTTGCTGCCTGAGGTGAGGGATGAGATGGTGTCCCCCCCCCCCCCAAAAGCAGGGGGGGGGGGAGGAGATGAGGCTCTCTCAAAGCTCCAGTCAGGGACTGAACCAAATCAAAAAGCTGATTCGATAATGTGGAGGACATGCAAGATGTTCACACATCAAGGAACTAAAATAAAGTGCTGCAGTTCTCGCTCTGTTTATAACACTAAAATTATAATTCATGTCTTGCTTTCTTTTTGATCATATATTTTGCATCCACAGAACCCCATCCCTCAGCAATGGGTGCAGAGCTGAACTAGGACATTCACCCACAGAACTCAATATCTTAAAAAAATTCTGATTCCGATCTCACTAACATTCTCCTGTACCAGGCATATTTTGTTTGTAACATTTTTCTATACCACCCCTTCCAGAGATCAGGGATGCTTTACAGTAAATACATAATACATCAAATCAAGTTAGAACAGAAAAAAAACTTAAGATTGTAACTATTTACAATGAGCTCTTCAATATTAGTGGATCATTCTGGACACTGTGGGCAGCAGGGATTATCTGCCTGAATATAGCAGTTAATTTATTGGCTTGTGGTATGGATTGTTATTGTGCGAGGATGGGCTTACGGCTGTTTTGATGTGTTGGAGCTAAGGAATTCAGGTCGTGTTGGTGTGGGAGAGGTGTAAGGAGGTGGGACTGAGGTTATTGTAATGTTGAACAAATGTTTTAAATTTCTTTCAGAACAATTGGAGGTCTTTGGTATTTTAGTGTTTCCGGGAGGGTATTCCATTGGGTGGGCACAATATCATTATGCACTTATCTGCTTAGTTTTTCGGACTGAGGTAGGAACTAGGAGGGTATTAAGGTTATTTTGTCTTCTAGCCCTATTGTCCAGTGGTATGTGGATTAAGGATGAGAGGTGAGAGGGTGCTATATTGTTGATTAGTTTGAACATTTGTCATTATGATTTTGTATTTTATTCTGCTGGCGATTGGAAGCCAGTGGAGAGAGTACAAAATGCGGGTGATGTGATCAGATAGGCAAGTCTTAAAGATTATTCTGGCAGTAACGCTTTGAGCCATTTGGAGTATGTTTAAATTCTTTCTTGGTTGTTCCTTGGAGTATGATATTACAGTAGTCAAAGTGGGGTGTGATTAAAGCTTGGACTACTGATCTGAAGTCCGTGTCAATCAGGGGTCTGAGTTGTTGAAAGGTCCTTAATTTGAAGAAAATGGTTTTGGCCATTCGCTTTGTGGGCAGTCATGTTGAGGGTTTTGTCCAGAACTACTCATAAGTATTTTACCTCATATTTAACTGGGAGTGTGATATTATGCATGTTGATTACTGATGGAGGGTTGAAGTTAGGGTTTCTAAAGGTAAATAGTACTTCTGTTTTGTTGTAATTGATGGTCATGTTATTGGAATGGAGTCAGTCTTCTGCTTCATTGAGGCATGCTTTTATTAGGCTGTCATAGGTGGGGTTTACCATGTCTATGGAGGAGTATAACATGATAAAATAAGATATCACCATATGCTGATATGTTTTTTAAAAATGGAGCAAATTAGTTGGAGATACAAGTTGAACAGTAGAGAAGAAAGAGCAGAGCCTTGGGGGATTCCTTGTTCTTGGGGGAAGATTGCGATAAATAGACCACAACTCATCAGCAAATCGGTTGGAGATATAATTTAAATAAACTGAGTTAATCCTCTTATGCCTATTTGGTTAAGTCTAGTGAGGAAGATATCATGATTTATACTGTCAAAAGCAGAGGAAATGTCAAGAAAAATAAGTATGAATGCTTGCTTAAATGTTGTCCATACCTTGGATGAGGGTGTTCGAGCAAGTACAAGGGTTTTAACCCTATGAAAAGGTTGAAATCCATATTGTTCATCTAATGGTGCTGTCGTGTCTATAAAATCTTGCAATGAGAGCTGGACAACTTTCTCAATGATTTTTGCTAAGAAGGGGATACTGGTAATGGGTCACTATGAGGAAGGATAGTCTTTGTCAAGGTACTTGGTTTGTTTTGTTTTTTTAGTATGGGGTGAATTGCAGTGAGTTTAAAGTCATTTGGCATGATTCCTTGGCATAAAGATTGGTTTACTGTGTTTAATAGGTAAGGGGATAGTTTTATTTTTGTCGCTTTAATCCAAGCAACAGGACATGGATCGGGGGAGGTGGTAGTATTAATTGGACAATGTGTCCAGTTTGCTGGTAATGAGGTGAAAGGAATTCCACTCCACAAGGTTATTTGATAGCATTACAGAAGGGGTAGGGACCTAGGTTTTTTTTGTTTTAACTTGCTTGCATAGTGATTGGCTAGCAAATGCAACGGTGGTCACTTCAGAGAAGTAATTTGTCAAAACAAGTAGTCTATCACTCTGATATCATTCCTGAAAGTATACTATATCTGATGGCACATTAATCTCTTATCAGTGGTATTATATTATATATATTTATTTATTTATTTATTTATTTTATTTATACATCTTTTCTATACCGCCACTTCCAGAGATCAGTGGCGGTTTACAGGTAACAAACATTAATAGAGCACTATTATTTTACATAGAACAGATTTAGAACAAAGAACATTCAACTATTAAGTGTAACTTAAAAATACAATGAGATAACAGGAGGGGTAGGAACATTTGAACTGGGTATTAATTAGATAATGTTTCAAAACATAGTACCAACAGTATATCAACAGTAAAGTCAAATATTTACATTTACATATACATATACATATATATAATATATATATATTAGTTTTTTTTTATTATTTATATTTTTTACTTGAGCAACTGATAGGTCTCAGACTTACTGGGTGTTATGCACATCAAACCTTTATGTATACATTCTGAAAACGCCTCAATTTGCATCAATGAACTTTATTATTGTCTTACTTCAACAAAGGCTAACACCTTGTAATGAAGACGTGCAGTTTATTTACAAACAAAGTAAGGAAACATTTAGAAAGACAAGTAATTCTCTTAGTTACACATGAGTAGTTAGAAAAGATAACCAGAATGCAATTAAAATAATAACTAATGCACTTAATTACAGCACTGAAAGAATTATGAGAGAATGCAGCTATTTACAGAGAATATACTTCACCTAACTTGTCATAAGCCCTTTACACATCAGCTGGGAGCGCTCAGCGAGAGGAACTGATGACAGTCTAGGATACTTCATGCTTGGCCAAGCAGATCTACGCTCTGTCTGTTATGGATTTTCTCTGTACTTATATAGGCACAAATGTGTTGCAGCCAGCTCTCACCCATGAGCTTCTCTCCACCCCATCCACCTTTTTTTGCTTTGGTTTCTGGGTGGACTTCTGACCACCTGTTAGAAGCTCAAACTTACACAATCAGACATGGTCAGATATCTGAGAATGCTCAAAGGACACATCCTCCATGGCCTACATTCCAAGGCTAGATGAAGTGTTCTTTGTTATCATTAATGGGTCTCTGTCAAGGGAGACACCCAAAAGCATCTCAAAGCTTTTACATTATAATTGATGAATTCTTATCCTGTCTACATTGGCTAGGCAAATGTTTCTATATTGGCCAAGAGAATTGTTCAAAGGCCAAGGGAAGAATTCTGTCTCCCTCTCTGGCCTCTTAACACTCCCCAGGCTAGATGTGTAAAGATCTCTCATCTCTGGAGCAAGTTGGCTCAGATAAAGTACAATATCCTTTGCTGATCCAAAAATCCATATAAATCTTTAATTAGTAATACAATTATGTATATCAATTGCTTGAGATGAATTATTCTTCATAACTGGCTCAAAACTGTACTTAGCTTTCAATATGCTTCTCAATTTGTTCAGAGCTGTGCTTAGCCTTCCATAGCGTTTCCCAACGCCACCTTCTGCGCTATATCTGCATTTCACCACACATCGGTTTCTTCAGGGGATTACGCAAGAAGCACTATAATAAACAAATCGTGCTCTCAATACGCATAAGCTTTCCATTAAGAAACTAAAATCACAAATGTTATATGTTGCATACAAGGGACCCCTTACCCTGCTCTCGGTTATTTCTCTTTCAAACTCTGGATTACCGCATCCTTCTACCAACTTTCTTCACCTCCAGTCAGTTCCAGAGCCCGCCGGCTTACGAAAAAACGCTGTGCATGCGCACACCATTTATGGATCTCATCCCTCCCACATGATCTTTTGGCGGGAATGTATTACACACTTCCCATTCTATTTGGGCATTTAAGCCCCCAGGGGCTACTGATTGTAACACATAAATCCAGCGCTGTTCATGCCATAACAGGGTCTGTTCCCTGGATCTTCCCTTCTGACCATTCTCAATCTGAGCAATACAGAAGCAACGGACCTCAAACGCATGATTATGGCTAAGACAATGGTCCACTATAGGTGCTTCATGTCGTCGGCATTTCAGTCTGCTTTTGTGTTAGATCATGCGTATTTTAAATTCTCTGATGGTTTTCCCGACATATATAAGGCCACAAGGACACGGAATGGAGTATATCACATAGGTTGATGTACAGGAAGTCTGATTACGTAGCTGATAGACTACTCCATGGTATCGGAACTCATTTACTTCTACCGTGATATTACATATGGCACACTCTCCACATTTCTTCTTATGTCCCAACTGGGCAATTTCAACCAATGTTCGTAGGGGTTTCAATACTGCCGGGCTCAGCAATTCCTTAAGGTTTTTATTACGTTGCCAAACGCACCGTACAGTTGTGTTCCAAGAAAGGGATGCCATTCAATATGTTATCAACTCAAACGTCATGCTAACTGAACGGAGAATACTGGGCTACCATATTGATGTTAGAGGGCATACCTACTTCTGCTATTGTTTTTTTTCTGCAGGTGCACTAATAAGTCACGGTTACTAAATAATGCTCGTTTATAAGCCCTGTCAATCACTGCTTTCGGGTACCCCCAAATGCTAAAATGTTTCAAAATTTGATTGTCTTTTAAAATCATGAATATCAGTGATTGGCTAAGGCTTGCGGGTTGAGTGATATTTTGAGTTGTGGAGAGAAGATTTGGTTAGGGACTTAACGATTTCAAATAGCTCTCTTGAACAGTTGACAGCCTTGGAAAGGATTTTTGCATGATGAATCTTTTTGGCATTGTTTATGGCTTCCTTGTATGAGTTTAAGGTTGAGACAGTGTTTTGTATTCAGTGGACTTTTTTTATCCCCATTTATGTTCGAGGTTTGTTTGTTTTTTTTAAACTTAGCTAGAATAGGTGTGTACCATTTTTCGGATATCCTGCAATTGGGTTTTGATGAGGTTGTTAATGGTTTAGCTGCAGTATTGATTGTGGAGTTCCAGACGGTGACTTTGTAACTAAGGTTGATCGAGTTATCTAGCTGAGGAATAGTTGAATTAAGGGATGTCTCTGTGTCAAATAGTCTGAACCTTGGACCTAGGTAGGGGGTAGGAATGTGTGTGTGTGGGGGGGAGAGCTTGGTGGAAGGGGTAAGGAGAAACATATTATGGACTGGTCAGACCAAGGGACCAGAGTTATTTGGGGGTACTGTATTGTGGGTGTTCAGTTATATTTTCTGGGAGGAAAACAAGGTCTAAGGTGTTGCCTTTAATATGATTTGGATATTTTATTGTTTGACAGATTCTCATTTCTTCCATAGAATCTAGGAATATAATAGTGTTATTGAGGGAAGCTAGGTTAAAGTCACCTGGGATGATGTGGGGTTCTTATAGGGGAGCTGCAGACTGATTCAAGGATTGTTGTAATGTTTTGATAGTTGGGGTTGGGGGTCTATAGATAAGAGCATAGCCATTTGCCTTATCTTTAATTTTGAGGATGTCCATCCCCTCTAGGTTATTGCAAATGGTGGGCAAGATGTTATTACCAGATATTATGAGGACACCGCCTCCTCTTTTGTGATCTCTAGAGCAGTTGAATAAAGTGTAATCTTATACTCTTAGCTGATGCAGAAGAACGGCATCAGCATCAGAAAGCCAGGTTTCAGTGATGCAGAAGAAATCTGTTTTTTCATCTGTGATAATGTCAAAAGTGGAATTTTGTTTCTTATGGATGTGGCATTTATAAAAATGATTTTTTATGGAGGTGGGGGGATTTGTGTTTAGACGTCTATCATTTGGTGTCAGGTTAATATGAATTAGTCTGTGGGGGTGTCATCTGGTTTAGGAGTGTGCTACTGGTGTTTGTATACCTATAGGAGTAGTTGTGAAGGTCATATCTGGGGTGATAGTGTATGATAGGTATGGGGGGGGGTTGTAGATGCTAGGTGGAGGAGAAAGGGTGTGAATGAGAGGTATGGATATGAGTAGGAGGTAGAGTGTGCAGTATAGCATGTTCCAGGATAACAAACATTTTCAATAATGCCATCATGGTGCTTCTTAATCTTGGTAAGATCAATGAAAGTGGGAGGTAATAAAGCATGTAACAAGACAAAAAAAAAATTCAGCTTACAGTGTGGGTACCTGGAGCAAACGTAAAGATCCTGTGCTTATATAAAGCATGTTATCTTGGTTGAGGGGGAGCAACATGGAACTTAAAATGGGAGTACCATGGGAAGAAGCACTGGCGAAGATAGGGAGGTGCTTAAACGAAATTCAGAAAAGCAGTGGTGGGAGACAAATTAGATCAATGAAAGAACAAGAGCTGAGAAATGGATCACTGTGTAGGGGTTGTGGATATGAGATAAACAGCAAAGATTCAGAATTGAGGAATTAATACAGTATTCTAGTGAAATAGTTTGCAAGTGTGCTTAAAAAGGCTACATGATATTCAGTGCAGGTAGATTATAGAAATTATGAAAAAGACGTCTATGTATATAGAGTTAAGTAGCAAGTAATGAAAGCATAATAAAGAAGACTGAGACCGTCTGGTGTGGAGTTAGGGTGTACCCAGATTAGCTTGATGAATTAATAATTTATGGTCAAGTCAATAGTTTTTGGGGCAAATTTACTGATGAGATTGTAGATTCTGGGCTCCTGCCTTAGTTCCTCACTTAAGGGCCATGCCCAAGGGTCCTCTGGTGAGACCCTCTGGTGCGGGCACACCTGAAGCATGCCAGCTTTTAAGGCCGAGTTCGGGCTGCCCGATTGGGCCTTGGCGGGGAGCCCTCAGCTTCTGCTTCCTCTCCTGATGCATTGTATCCACATAACCTTATGCAGTCAGATGTTTCTTCTAACCAAATAGGAAACTGAGGCCCATATTTAGATAACTGAGTATTACCAAGACAAATCTTTCAATTTGACTGAGGCAACAGACTGATCAAATTTGTCCAGACAACTCACTTTTGACAAAATTGAACCTGTTAAATATGAGGGGGATTGGAAATGTGCTGGGATTGTAGCAAAATTTCAATCGGATAGCACCAATATTCAGTGCTGTCCAGTTAAAGTTAACTGGTTAAGTTGAACCATAGAAATGACATGTCTGACATTAAGGGGCTTGTTTACAAAGCCGCGGTAGCAGTTCGCGGTCGTTATCGGAGCCGCAGCCCCATTGATTTCAATGGGGCCGCGGCTCTGATAACGACCGCTACCCGCTACCGCGGCTTTGTAAACAAGCCCCTAAGAGTTTATCTGCTTAACTTTGACTATATTTAGAGGTGCTGACCTAGGGGACTTGCTACTAAGGTGTGCTACAGCATTAATGTGTGTTATTAGGACTAGATCCCATTGTATAACATGAGACCTGTGCTAAAATAACACATTATAGGGATTTAACACAGATTAGTAACTAGCCCCCTTAACTGGTTATGTGTCTGAATATCTGGTTACAGGTAATCAAATATCTCATTCAGTTAACTTTAACTGAACATCACACAAATAAATATGGTCCTCTGATTCTGAGATCATCTGTGCAGATATCACTATATTTGGGGCAGGCAGGTGAGCAGTATGTAAGTGGAAAACCTGATGCATTGGTGCCTGCAGCATTCTAGAATCTAACGATACAGTGCAAAACTGATGCTTAACCCATAGGGCAGGTCAGATCTGGATTTAAATGATGGGCACTCATAGGCAATGAGGGTTTCTCTTAGTTGTCCCTGCCTAGATCTTCCCCTCTCCCTCTCCTCCACTGCTGACCTGAAGAGCAGTCAGTTCCATAGGAACAACTCCATTTCCAGCAAGGAACCAGTATAGCAGTATGGAGCCTGCAAAAGCCCTCACACATTGACAGGCCATGTGGTACCCACCTCTTCCTCTCTACATGTGTCCTGTCACCATGGAAGCCAATGCCAGGGACAGGGTGTCACAGGGCTTGCATGCTATAGTCACTCTTCAGGTAAAATTGAAGACTTGGTTGGAGGTCTGGCAGTGATACTCTAGAGCTATTTTTATTTGTACAAAACCTTACAACAAAAGTCAGAGGATATGTAGAGTAAACCTACCATAACAGCTCAACTTCCAAAACAAGCCTACCCCAAAAAAGCATAACTAAATAGTGCAGCAGACCCTAGAACATCCAAACACCTATTTGAAAAGCTGAACAATTCAGATTACTACAGTACAGATCCCTACATACAAACTAATGTTAATAGAACACCTGGCCTTGGCCACAAACTCAGAACAGACCCTCAAAGTACAGAATAAGTGAGCATAACCTAATGATAAATGTATGTAGATAATTAAATTGCAACCCCAGTCAGATTCTGCATACAATACAATGCCAGAGAAATAGAAAGATACATTTCCCTGTACTTTATAAAATATAAAGATAGCACCAAGAGACTGTTCATTAAATTGAAAATAAAAAGTTTTCTACCTTTGTCGTCTGGCCATTTTATTCTTGATCATGCTGGACCCAATCTGAGGATTTTGCTTTCCTCCACCTCCCAGTGCCTCCCATCTACTTCCTCCCAGGGACGGCATGAGGGTTATGCAGAGCCATGTGCAGAGAGATTCATTGCAGAATTATTCTCAAAAAAGTAGTATACTCTTAAAAATGTATATGCCACCAATCTAAAATCCTAGGTGGTTCCCAAACATATATAGATGTAATTTAGTAAAACAGATGTTACAATAAAATCTTGAGAGAGAGAGGTCACGTGATGTGGACAGGGTAGTGGTCGCATTCTGAGTGTGCTCCGCAACCCCTAGCCCAAACCGGCGTAATTGTACCGTTCAAAGTGGTGGAACTCAGCTCTACTCCTGTGGGAACTGCACCGGAGTCTCTGCCATCCTTAAAAGTTGGTTTTTTTCTGTGGCGGAGAGCGGCATGGCAACAGTGGTAAAGATGGCCCGCAGAGACAGGGAGCGCGTGGCCGGGACCAGCAAGATGGCAGAGGTGGCCGCGGCGCCAAATTCACCGAAGTCTCCTGTGTTTCTTGATGAAATGTCAGCGGCGGTAGCAGCGGCTCTGTCCTCTCAGTTTGCAGCTCTACATGAAAAGATGGACGGATTAAAGAGTTCAGAGGATACTCTGGGGAACAGGCTCCGAGAGGCGGAAGACCGTCTTGGACAGACAGAAGACAGTGTGGAGGTGCTGGCTAGAGAGGTGGCAGGCCTGAAATCTCAAATGGGCTTGCAAAAAGCAAACTTGGACAACTTGGAGAACCGGTCGCAAAGAAAGAACTTAAGGATAACAGGGGTCCCAGAATCAGTGGCGGATAAAGACCTACGAAGATATTTGGAGTCACTGATAACACAGCTGTTGGAAGGTTTAGGGCAGGGAGATCCGGTGTGCATTGAGAGGGTCCATCGTGTGGGCAATACTCAGACACGAGACCGCTGGCCTCGGATTGTGCTTGCAAAGTTCCAGAGTTTCCCCCAGAAAGAACTGATATTGCGGGCGGCCCGGCAGAAAGGTGAAGTGGTGCACAATAACGCAAATATTCGGATAGCACAAGATTACTCTGTTGCGCTGAGTTGGAAGTGCAGAGAATACGCACCTTTGTTGAGAAGCTCATCAGTGCCAAGATTCATTTCTCTGTGCAATATCCCGCCCGATTGCATGTGGTGCATGACGGAGTACATCGCGCCTTCGAATCTGCTGAAGCAGCGGGGGCTTATGTGGATCAGATTGTTAACTGGGAGACAGTGGATCCGATGCCCCCCTAAAGACAAGAGGACTGTGCTGGTTCTTGTTCTGAGATGGACTTGCTTCTCTTCAGGACTTCTGAGGAAGACTGCTGTATGGCTTTACTGTGGAGAGAACTGGCTGGGCAAATTGGACTATAGCAGGAGTTGGAGGGAGGGTGGGGGTGCTGGGGGCTTGTCCCCCTGAAGCCCTCAGTTCAGATTTGGTGGAGCTTGGCCATGCCGCTCTTAGATTGGGGGGGGGGCAGGGGGGTGCCTATTTGTATCGCAACGGGGATGGCGTGTGCTCCCCCCATTGCTGTTCCTCGAATGGGGCCCTGCGGGGCTTGGCACTGCCACTCTGTACGGGATGGGGTAGCAGCTGGGGCTCTCTGGGTGCTCCCCTGTCCTCCCCCCCCCTCTTTTTTTCTTTTGTTTGTGTCTCTGGTTTGGTGTGTTTGGGGGGGGGTCTATGGGAGATAGGAGTTGAGCAGGGTCCCACAGGTTTATGGGTTTGTTTTTGCTTTGATATTGGCTGGGTGGGGGTTAAGGTTTGTGTGGAAGGAGGGGAGGGAGTATGATGCTTGGAAAGGGGGGGGTGGATCGTGCTCAGTGGGACCTCCATTTGCTTTCTCCGGAGAGGGGAGGGGGAGAGAGTCTTAAGGTTAGAGGATTAGTGAGGGGTGGGAGCAGGGTTGGGTGGGGAGGGTGTGGAGGAGGGGGAGTTAGGAGAGGGATGGGTGAGAGATTACAGGGAGGGTTGGAGTAGTAGATGGACTAGAGAAGCGGGCTTTAGACTAATTGGTGATGGGTGTGGAATAGAGGATACAGCGAAGGTGTGGCGGGTACAATTGTGTGTTGAGAAGTCCTTGTTGGGGTGCCTCCATGGTAGTTTAGATAGGGCCAGGGAGAGAAGGGGCAGGGGGAGGGAGGTGTTGGGGATAGAACAGAACCATTGTCCTGTTTTGGGAGCTGACTACGGGAGCATGTTACTGTCTAGGGGTGGACTTCAGGCTGGGGGGGGTCCATCTTGACTGTCTTTGTTATATCTGACAACTTGTTGTGTTTCCACTCCAGATTAAAGGTTATTTCATGGAATGTCTGCGGGTTAGGTAACCCTATCAAAAGATATAAAGTGTTGCAGGCCCTAGCCAGGTTAAACTGTGATATTGCCCTCTTGCAAGAAACCCACCAGACTGCTGACGAACATGCTAAGCTGCAGAGAGCTTGGGTGGGGCAAGTGTGGGGCATCCCAGCTGCCGGGAAAAAAGGTGGAGTGGTCATTTTGATTCACAAGAGGGTTCGCTTTGAATTTGTGAAGGAATGTGTAGATTCAGCGGGTAGATACATTTTGTTGTTTGGCCACCTGGAAGGGCAGCCAGTGGTGTTGGGTAATTTGTATGGCCCAAATGTACTGGACCGGGAGCTGTATGCCTGCTTGGCCTCTAAAAATCGAACAATTGCCGGACATCCCCTTGATTCTGGCTGGCAATCTGAACGGGGTGTGGGATATTGAGATGATACGTCTGGGGATAGGGGGGAGTGATTGTGAGTTCCGACTACTAAGGTGCTGCAGGATGTCCGGCTCCGCTTGGGACTAGTAGACCCTTGGAGGTTATTGCATCTGTCGGAGAAAGACTTCACTCAATCGAGAGCCCATGGATCGAGTGCTAGAATTGACTATGTACTGGTTTCGGAGCGGCTCTTTGTGCAGATTGGGGATGCACAAATAGGCCCTACTGAGGTGTCGGACCATGTGCCAGTATGGGTGGATCTTTTGTGGGGCGATCTGGACGGCCCAGAAAAAATATGGCAGTTTCCTATGGGCCTGTATGTAGATAGTGAATTTCGCAGTTACCTGGGACAGTGCTGGCAGGAGTTCTTGGCTCACCATGAGTGTCATCAGGCTGAGCTGGAGTTGCTTTGGGAAACAGCAAAGGTGGTTCTGCATGGTGATATAATTGCCTATGTGGCGCGGAAGCGAAAGGTACTGGCAGCACGGATCGCGCAGTTGGAGAATCAGGTAGTGAAAGCCTGGCGGCGGTGTGTGGGTGCCCCCACTGCGGCTATTAAGAGTACTTTGGGAAACGCAGTCTCTTAACAAATTGCTTCAGAGGGCGAAGAAATCTTTTCTGTATTATAGATATCAACTTTACCGTTTCAGAGATAAACCGGGGAAGCTCTTGGCGCGTTGCCTCCGGGATAGTCGAGGTGCTCGGTCAATAGTAGCGTTGCGAGATGAGCAGGGCCATTTGCATAAAAATAATCAGGCAATAGTCCACGTATTTCGATCCTTCTTCCAGAAGCTCTATACGGGTGAGGAGGGGGTCTTGGACCTTGATGGAGAACAACCTTCGCGAGGTGAGGTTGCCACGGGTGATGGCCGAGCAACGGGCACAGTTGGATGCGCCAATATCGGTGGAGGAAGTGCATAATGTTATTCTGCAAGCTAGTTATAGATCACCGGGCCCGGATGGATTTGGGGTGGAATTTTATAAGCTATTGGGAGATAGAGTGGCTCCTGCCCTAGTGGCGATGTACCATAGTAGGGTAGATCGGGGAGGATTTCGCTGGGGGACGAACCATGCATATATCACCTTAATACCTAAACCGGGAAAAGACCCCCCTGCAGGTGGCTTCATACTGACCCATTTCCCTATTGAATTTTGATTTGAAAGTGATGGCTAAGGTTTTGGCAGACCGACTTGCCTCTGTTTTGGGGGACCTGGTGCATGACTCACAGGTAGGGTTTGTCAAAGGGCGCTATGCAGTGCGGAATCTGCGAAAAATCTTGGCATCGATTGAATGGGTGCGTGAGCGGGATTTGCAGTCACTGTTGATCAGTTCTGATGCAGAAAAAGCATTTGACCGAGTGAATTGGGATTACCTCAAATTTCTTTTACCTCATTATGGCTTGGGCAACTCTTTTTGTCAGATGGTGGAATTGCTCTAAGCTAGCCCCACGGCTGGAATATTGTGTAATGGGGTGCTGTCAGAGAAAAGAAGTTTAACCTTGAGAGGTATTCACCAGGGTTGCCCCCTCTCTCCTTTGCTTTTTGTGCTGACCCTAGATCCATTGGTGAGAGGATAGAGGAGACCTTGGATATATGTGGTGTTCATCTTGGATCGCATGGGTTCAAGTTGGCTGCGTTTGCAGACGATATGCTGGTTCATTTGCTGTCCCCACAGCAGTCGTTACCCCGTTTTCTTGAAGAATTTTCCCTATGTGGTAAATTTGCAGGATTGTGTATCAATGGAGATAGGTCGGAGGCCTTGGATGTGGGGGGTCTGCTCCGGGGGACTTGGCAAGGGAACTTTCCCTTAAAGGTGGGCAGGCGAATCCTTTATCTATTTGGGCATAGTGTGAGAGAGACCCGGCAGTGTTATACAAGAGGAATTTTGATAGAACCTTCTCCAAGTTATGGGCACAGCTGCAGGCCTGGGCTCCCCTTCCATTGTCTTTGTTGGGCAGAGTGGCAGCTTTGGGGATGGTGATCTTACCACGGGTGCTGTACTGGATGCAAACTTTGCCTGTGTGGCTATTGTGCTGTGATCTTATACTTATGGAATGAGAGATCCGCGGGTTTCTTTGGAAGGGGGTCAGAGCATGCATACCGTTGGGCCGTTTAAAAGGGGGATGGCGAGTGGGTGGTATTGGAGTTCCAGATTTCTGGAAGTATGCCATAGCCTGTCAGGCCAGGCATTTAGGAGATTGGTTGGGAGATACAGGGTCTATACCCACAGAGTGTTCGAGGAGGCTTCTGTGGCTCTGCAGGCCTTGACGGCAGTTTTGCATTTGCAGTGCATAGCCTTGCCGGGTCGGGTGATGAAGAGCATCTTGGTTCAGGCAGCGTGGCGTACATGGCAGCAGTTGAACAAATTTTGGGATTGCTCCCCTGAGATCTCGAGCTGGTTGCCCTTGCAGGGAAATGCCTGTTTGCCGGGTTCCGACTCCACTTCTTTTCGGTGGTGGGAACGGCTGGGGATATGTAGTCTGGGGCACATTGTGGACCTGGAAGGGTGGTGTAAGACCTTGGAAGCGTTGTGTAGAGAATATGACCTGAATCCTAGTGCCTCCTTGTTTACTTATATGCAACTCTCCCACTATGTGGGCTCATTGTCTGGGAAGGAATTGATGGTAGAGCACTCGGCAAGGATCCTGGAATTCTTTGCTCTGGGGACAGGGTCCCCGCCCACTATCGCAGAGTTGAAGAAAGTTGGATGCATATAGTAATATTCCTGATTACGCGGCGGAGGAAGCCTCGTGGGCGCTGGAATTGGGTTGCGAGATAGCCCCAGGTTCTGTCTGCAGTGCGTTGAGTCGGATTGCACAACTGGTGGAGGGGGCTAGATGGCGCAAAGTGCAGTTTAAATGTATTGTCTGTGCCCACATTTCTCTGCGGCGTGCGCTACGCAGTCATCTTACATTGTATGGTCCGAAATGTGCCTGTTCGTTGGTGGATCTGAGTCATATGTGGTGGTGCTGTTCCCATATCCGTAGATATTGGATGAGGATTGAGAGCTACCTAAGCGGTTTAGTGCAGCAGTAGCTTTCTTGGACAGGGCCCTTGGTAGGATCAGTTAGGACCACTCCACCCAAAGGGAAGATGGGAGAGAATTTTGGTGCAGAAAGCCTGTCTGGTTAGTAAGGGCCCGATGGAGAGAGACGGAGGCCCCTTCCTTTTGGGAGTGGCGGAATAGTTTCCACCAGCTTATGCTTCTGGAAAGGAGGAATGCAAGAGGGCACCCTCAGTGATGGGCCTCCTTTTTGGTCTGGATGCCCTATATTCAGGGATTGGGTCCTAAGGTCTGCAGTGAAGTCCTTAGTGTTGTATAGTGTTGGGCTGGCCTAAGTTATTGCTCCCTAATAAGACGGGTAGTACTATTCGGGGTTTGGGGAGGGGGGGTAGAGGGTGGGAGTCTGTGTGGGTTATAATAATGTGTATTGCAACAACTTTACTTGTGTGTTGTGACATACCCCAGGGTAGTGGACAAGAGAGTCAGCCCTGCCCAGGGAGTGGTGTGTATATTGTGTATTATATACTGGAATAGTGACGTTGTTGTATTATAGTACTGGTTTTCGTTTATTTGTATTATGTGAATTCAATAAACAAACCTTTGAAAAAAAATCTTTGAGAGAAGTCTTATGCATGGGCTCAAAGGGTGGCCCTTTCAACACCTTCAAAAACAGACACTCCATTGGGTAACCACTGGACACACTGATGGAAGAATCCTAATCTCCTTTAGGAAGCAAGAAACATCAGGCTGTGCTGACAAGGATATGCCCTCAATATACCCCTAGTAGTGAGCCAGTGCCCTCACCTAAATCTTAAGAGTTCAGGGTCAACCCCTGTTCCAAGCTTACCTATAAAGAGGATAAGACTGCTCTTATATTTGTTTTCCCAGCCTTGATGGCTTCAGAGAAATACCGCTTCTCAAAAGCTCTCCAAATTCTCATACAGTTGTGGTCAACATTATTGGCACTCTTGCATTTCAACCCCTTAATCTCCAAAGGCAATGTGGCAGGTGAAATGGCTTTGGACTATATATATATGCACATATTTGACACAAGAATCAAAACAAAGGAAATAGTATAAAAACTGGGACATAAGGGTGCCAATGTCCTGGCAAACAAGTCAAATCAGTTTGAACTGAACTACCACATCCCTATTGCAGTAAAATTAGATGCACCTGTGATCTATCAGTACTCAGCTTGAATCAATGAATGACGGCTATAGTGTTGAAAATAGCCACATTTACAATGGTGAAGACAGAGCTGCCTGAGACCATCAGAAAAACCATTATCACCAAACAGACTTCAAAGGGGTACAAGGCCATCTCCAAAAGATCTTGGGATTTCTGTGTCTGCAGTTCGCAATGTTATTAAGTTTTCTGTCCATGGAACTGTCAAGAACTTCCAAGGATGTGGTGGGAAGAGGAATATTAGTCCAAGTCTTTGAAGGTTAGTGCAAACTCTTGGAAAAACCATGTACAACATCCAAAGAGCTTAAGGCTAACCTAGAGCAATCTGGAGTGGTTTCAACCTGCACCATATGCCGCAGATGAAATCAAACTTGAGCTCTTTGGCAATGCAGACCAGCGATACATTTACAGGCAAAGATTTGAAGCTTCAGGAAAAAAATACCCTTCCCATAGTTAAATTTTGGAGGTTCCATAATGTTGTGGAGCTGCTTTACAGGCCTCCAGTTCCTGAGGCATCAATTTCTTAAAGGAAGAGTACTTCCAAGGTATTGGAGCAAAGTGTGCTACCTAGTGTCAGAAAGATAGGTCTGGGTCCAAGGTCATGGGTCCTCCAGCAGGACAATGACCCAAAAAACATGCATCCAAAAGAAGAAAAGAATGGCTAAAAAGGAACAAATGGATTGTTTAACATCTTTGTTAGTTATATTGCAGAAGTACTGTCGGTAAGGTTTGCTTGTTTGTGGATTATACAAAATCTGCAATGGAGTAGACACCCAGGAAGGAGTCAATAACATGAGGGGGATCTAGCTAAGCTTAATGGTCTAGAATTTTGCAGCTGAAATTTAATGATAAACACAGGATTATGCATTTGGGCTGCAAAAATCCAAAGGAGCTGTACAGTGTACAGGGTGAGGTACTTCTGTCCAAGAGTAGGACCTGGGCATAATTGTGTCTGAATCTTAAAGTAGCTAAACAGGTAGAGAAAAGGTGACTGCAAAAACCAGGAGGATACTTGGGTGTTGTCAGACGGCTGCCTAGGGTGAGAACTTACACAATCTTGACGATGCATATATTCATATGATTCTTGCAAGGTATTGTGGGTAATGTAGTTCTTTCACTCCCAAACACAGCTGAAGACAATAATTGAGTTGTGATACCAGTGGTAAGGCCAATAAAATACTTTTTATTGATGGGGTTTAATTCACCCAGCACAAATATGCTTGGTAGCAATATAAATGAGGTTGCTTGCAGTGTTTAAATGGATAACAAGTCACAAAGCAAACCAGAAAACAACCTTCAGCTTGTCAGGCAATTAGCTAATGGTTTTCTTAGCAAATAATTACCAAATAAAAAGGCACAAAGAAATAATGAACTTTGCTTGTTAGGTTACTTCTGCTTATTTTCCACACAGATCCTGCAGTGATTCTTCCTTGCTCACACACACACCAATCAGGTGCAGCTTTAATTACTATCAATTGACCAGCTGAAAAGCCTTTAGCTGGCTGGCTGCTACTGTGTGAACCCAAATCCTGCTTTAAGAGCTGTTTGCAGTGGAAATAAAGAACAAAGTTAGGTTTCTTTGTGATGGCTGATGTGTTTGCTCACAGAAAGCTAGCAAATAGCATTTAGATAGCGAAACAGTCCATGTAATTAATAGTTTTCATCTGCTGTATCTTCCCCTTCCTCAATCAGCATAGGGTCACTATCATACATTGGCACAGACGAGTCTTTCAATAAGGCACTATCATGAGAATGCTTATTCCCTTGCTGCCATTCACTATTATAGATAGGGTCTGGATCAGTGTTCATACCTGAGCCTCTCCTGCTATCATAATTCCTCTCTGTATAGGCCTGGCCAGTAAGTAATCCAGTTCTGATGTCCAGCCTTCCAATCTTGATCCCTGGACACTGGATCCTCTCTCACATACCTTCTGGCATAGGTCTGAAAGTCCTTTCCATGTGCAGTCTTCTCTCTTCCAGGTAGCCACTGGTGATTCCTATCTCCGCCATTCCATTCCTCTGGCTGACTCCAGTCCAATGGACTCTGCTGGCATTTGGAATACCTCCCAGTATAGGTACTGCCTTGGAATCTCCCAGACCTTCCAATGGCCTTTCTTCTCTTCCTTCCAGCGAGTTTCCTTCTCTCTATCCGCTTGGCTTGGCTTCTGCTTCTCGAGATGATGTTGGTGCTTGAGCTTGAAGCTGTTGCTGTATCTCCCTCTGTAGCTCTTATCTGTAGAATAAGCTCTATTCTTATTCTGTCCTAATGTGTGCTCCTCCCTAACACAGCGCAGCGTGTGAATAGGCCATGCTCTTTGAGATGAGTGCTTAGGGATTACCTCATAGCTCTCTTGATTGCACACACGTTTTCTCACTTCAGCCCCTCTCATGGCTGCTGGAAACCTGGTGCATTCTGGGACTGGTAGTCTTTTATGTGAAAACTGTTTTCTTACTTCTACCAAAACTGACAGGTTGCTTGTTCAGAGTCACATCATCTTTTCTATAGCTCCTACCTGAGCTATGATAAGCTTCCTTATCACAGTGTATAGGGAGAGGAATGGCCAGCAGAAAAAGAGGAGGTGGTAATACTTGTGTAAGTCTCTGGTGAGAACTCATTTGGAGTATCCTTTGCAATTCTGGAAAATGCACCTTCAAAAAGGATATAAGCAGGTTGGAGTCAGTGCAGAGGGTGGCTACTAAATGGTTAGTGGTCTTCATTATCTAGCATATGAGGACAGACTTAAGGATCTTAATATGTACAGGTTACAGGAAAGGCGGGATAGAAGTGATGATTGAGATGTTTAAATACTCCCACTATAACATCAGAAACACTTTCACCACTGGTAAGCACCAAGTCCAGTATGGCCCCTTCATGTGTGGGTTCCGTTACCAGTTGCCTGAATAGTTTGCTGTAGAGAATCCAGGATCTCCTTACTTCTAGTTGACACTGCAGTAGGAATGTGCCAAACATCTGGCATACTGAAATCCCCTATCAGTAGCACTTCCATTTTCCAAGCAATGCTGTGTATGTCTTCAATTGACTCTGTCCACCTCTTCCTCCTGTGTGGGTGGTCTGTATATCACACCAATGCAAATAGATTTTTCCCTTTTCTAGTTAACCCACAGTGCCTCCTCTCCCCCCTTTTAAGCTCTGTAGTTCCAAAGCTTTATGTTTTACATATAGTGCCACTCCGCCTCCTCTTCTTTCTACCCTGTCCTTTCTGACTAAAGTATAGCCTGGGATAGTTACATCCCAATCATGTTTTTCAGTGAATCATGTTTCTGTAACTGCCACCAAATCCAAGTCAGCCTCTCTCATTAAAGCGTCAACATCTGGGATCTTATTTTCCATGCTATGGACATTTATACACACCGCTTCCCATATGTTACCCATTTCCATA
Organism: Ichthyophis bannanicus; assembly: GCA_033557465.1. NCBI lineage: Eukaryota > Metazoa > Chordata > Amphibia > Gymnophiona > Ichthyophiidae > Ichthyophis > Ichthyophis bannanicus. The sequence continues at coordinate 834,109,105 of CM066034.1, read as the reverse complement.
AAGGTATTTAATGTTTCACTTACCTGGGGGTTTTTCTTACCCATCCCCAATGAATCTAGTTTAAAGCCCTCTTCAGTAGATTAGCCAGTCTGCTACTGAAGACATGTCGAACTTTCTTGGATAGATGAATGCCATATCTGCTCTGCAAACCTTGGAAAGCATCCCATGGTCAAGGAAACCAAGAGAATCAATGATACCATCCACACAGCCATGCTTTCATCTCCAGGATGTAAGCTTTTCTGCCTTGGCCTTTACCCTCAACATGGAGGACTGAACAGACCATCTGCACCCCTATCTGCAAGAGCCATGAAGTCACTTTTGATATGCTCAGAGGGATACCTGACATGGATTAGCAACACTGGGTAATAGTGGGCTTGATGAGTCTCAGTAAACTCTCCATAACATCAGATTTTGGCACCTGGCAGACAGCATACCTCTCTGGACATCAAGTCTGGTCAGCAGATGGACACCTTGGTACCCCTCAGATGAGTCACCAACCACCACTACCTTTTGCTTCCTTGTAGTCACTGATTCTGCAACTTTGGGGTGCTTGAGCTCTAGTTCCTCCCTTTCCAGGGATGCTTTCACCGTCTCCACTTCCAGGGCTGCATAATGGTTCTTCAGTTCAAGGGCTGGAGAAGTTGGATTGGTGATTCTGTAGGCCCTAGTGGCTTGTGTCCAACCTTCGTCATTCTGTAGGTTCCCATTTTCTCCTCTGCTGGAGAGTTTGGATGTTACAAGCAGCATTGCAATGTACTTCTGTACTGAATGCTCCTCAGCTTCACCACCTCTTCTGAGTTCCTTCACTTGTTTCCTGAGAGCTTCAACATGCAGGCATCCTGCACATGGAACCGGTCCTTTAACTGGCATTGAGACTTGTCTGGACAGAGGCAGAAGCTGTGACGGGTCAACAGCTTTGGCGATACCTGAACAATGGCTGGGAAAAATCATGTTTGTTGAGGTATGGATGAACCCAGATTCTTTGCTCGTGCAGTAATGCTGACACTACCAGCATCACTTTTCAGGTGTTAGGTACCGTGGCCTGGCCAAATGGCAGACCCTGGAACTGAAAGTGATTGCCCAGGATGCAGAAGTGAAGCAACCACTGATGCTGAAGCATGCTTTCATAGTCCTATCAGGGACCATCCAGATCTAAGGAGGTAAGGAACTCCCCTGGCCAAATGAACCAAAAGACAGACCTGATGGTCTGTGTGGAAATGAAGACAACCTTCAGGTCCAGAATAGTCAAAAGGAACTGCCTTCCTTAGGTACTGCAAAGTAAATGAAATAATGGTTCTGAGCTTAATCTATGGAAGGCATGGGTAAAATAGCTTGCAATTGCTGCAGAGTTTCTGCAACCACTGCCCACTTGAGCAGGGAGACTCTACAAAAGGTATCTCCTAGGCAATCTGCAAACTTCACTTCGTACCCCTTACCCAGTGCTTTCAGAACCATTACGTGGTTTGATATGATATGGGTCAATTCCAAGAGAAACAGATGGAGCCACCCCAATAGAAATTAAATCTGCTAAAATAGGAATAGAAAAAAAAATCGTAAATAAATTTTACAAAATAAAGAGCAGATCATGCAGATAAGGGACATCAAGAGGGAAGAGGGGTCTGGACCCATTTTAACAGCCTCCCTTGGGATCCTCCTGCACCTCTTTGGCCCACCAGTGCTGGAAATCATGGGAAACAAATCTGGGAACAGCAAGGCTGTCTGCCGCCAGAGACAAGGGCATACCCATGCTCTGAGCAACATTGAATCTGGTAGGGCCCAATCACATTAGTCACAGTATTGGAATGTGGGCCAGGACAGTCAGGCCTATCTACACTGCTGCACCAGCCCACTCAACTTCCTACTTGCTGAGGGCAGACAAATACTGGCTTCTCTCAGTGCTGTACCAGTGGTTACACTTTGACGACATCACTGAAGGTTGCTCAAATCTGCCTCCACCTGCTAGCAAGGGAGCCACACATTTAGACTGGTCTAACAGAATAAGAAAGCATGGGAGTAGGGGGGGAGGGAGGGGATATTCAGTGGCAGTGGCTAGTGCTTGTAAAGTGCCTAGCCACTGCTCCAAATTCTAATTCCAAATATGCAATGCCTGGGCCATATCCAGCCACTGGTATTGAATATACAGTCACCGCACAATTGGGAAGCTAACTGGGCTGTGGCAATATCGAGCCACTGCCCGGTTAGCTTCCATGGCTAAAGTTAGGCCAGCCTTTACTGCACCTGACTTTATTGCTAACAGCAGCAGCTCAATATCACTGCCTGGTTAGCAACAGGTGCCACCTCAGCATCAGGGCATGTCATAAGCATGGTGGAGTGAGCAGCTTAGTATCAGGGCATGTAACAGCAGCACCTGCAGATATCAAGTGGCACCGTTTTAGTGCCACTGAATATCCTATTCACTGGCATTTATATAGTTTACAGGTGCGCAAACTGTAAATGCCTTTGAATATCTCCCCCCCCCCATAACTTTTGCTGCATGAAGAGGGAACTTTCAAAGTGACATGCTTTTCAGGCATGTGTCTGAAAACTGCCATGTACAACACAAAAAAGCAGGACAAGTACAAACCATTCAAACACATCTCATTTTATAACCCTGAAGAAAGTGAACACAAGCAGCAAAGATTTTGTTTAAGGTGGTAGTGGAGGGCATTAATACATTTTATATATTTTTCCTATCTGCTACAATTTCATTTATTCTATGTGCTTTTTAGGACTCTGCTTGACACAAAAATACCATTATTGAACTGTCAGTTGCAGTGCAGGGTATTTATATAGTTTTCCTACAAGACTAGATTACTTCCCGTGCACTACTTGACCCACAGCAACATGGCTTCAGATCCAACTATTGAGCAGAAATTCCTAACACTTATGGACAGGCTCTCAAAGTGATTGGACAAGCCACACCATGGATGCATCATGAAATTTCTCAATGTCACAACCAAATTTGATTTAGTCAACATCCTCATATTACGATAATCCAAAGGACTAACATGACTGAAATGTTTCCAGTCTTACCTAACAGACAGCAGCAGGTAGAGCTAGGACAATTCAAATCTGCCCCTTACAATCAAGGAGTCCTTCAAGGCTCCGCCTTATCTTCCCCTTTTATTCAGTCTCTACCTTCAGACTATTTGTGCAATTATACAGGCCCACAAAGTACTCTGTCAGATATGCTGCACATACCTTTCTCCACAATGCTCCAACACCAGCCTGACCATGTTTCACAGCAGTCATAAGCTGGCTCTCCAGACAATCTGAGTAAATTTAAAGAAAACAGAAGCTTTCTTCATAAAAAAAAGCCCCAGATCCCCCCCCCCCCCCGACATCTCTATTAATTCCTGGTACCAAACTGCACTAGAAGTTAAATCTCAAAATATTTTACCTTGGCATTTTGGATCTGCATCTCACATTAAACATCTTGACACTTGCTTAGCACAAGATGAACACACTATAGCATCTTTAAAAAAAAAAAAAATCTAGTAGTGGTCAATCAACTACTGCAGTTTACACAGCAGAAAAAAAAAACCAACACAAAAACACAAAATAGGAAATTACCAGAAAAAAAAATTGTAAAACATAAGTTACAAGAAAAACGGAATAGTTATACAGCCCATGGAATGGGCTTAACCTGATTAAGATCAGGTTATGTTTACTAAACAGCAGTAGTGGCTTCCATGTAATATCAGAGCCATGGCCCCACTGAATTCAATGGGGCCACAGTTCCGATATTGCACAGAAGCCATTACCACTGTTTAATAAACATACCCCTACGAGTCAAATATATATAGTCAGAACCCCACCCCCCAAACAAAAAAACATCCCATACATATAAAGGAAAGCAAAACACTTTACGATAAGCAATGGACAAGACAGGACCTACCTATTGTCCAAAACTGGGCCTGTGTATACACATGTAACACCATTAATGGAAACTAGACATTTACAATGGAATCATGAAAAGGGGTACCCCCTGCAAAAAAACCAAACACAAAAGGCTTCAGCTGCAGGAAGGACGACCTCTGTGCTTGTGTAAAACGCGAGACATCTGGGAAGATGTTACCCTCTGACCACAGAAAAGGGAATCTTATTGAAATATGACCTCCTAACATTTAAACCAACCCCCATGCCCAGAGGAACTATTAAAGTGGCATGTGTGGAGATAGAGGTCTCAAGAAAGTTTGTCACATTAAATTCAGATGTCTCCTGCACCAGCAGCACATCCTCATCCTGAGCATGGCGAACAGGCATATACAACTTAGAGACCAATATCTTCTCAGGTTCAGAAATCAGAAGTACCTCTTTACAATACCAATGAAATAGAATTAAAGGAGGTAACAGTCGGGATTTTAGGAAATTAAGAAATCTAAGATTCTTAGCTCTCAAGATATTTAAGGGATCATTGAGACCCATTGACCTGCTGAGTCCAAGGATCCAAACTGATCCTCCAACCTGTCGAGTCGATGGGTGACAAGCAAATTTATCAACCTCCTGACATTTGTTAACTTGTTCAGAGAAGGAAATAGTTTGATCTATAAACCCTTGCAAGAGAATTAGTCTTATATAGCTCAGTCCAAATGTCCACCAGCATGACCTCAGTAGCAGCATCCTCCAGTCCTTTAAAAAAAATCTGGTTTCCTAACAGCCTGAAGAACAGACACCAATATATCAAAGGGGACAAGTGGTGAACCCTCAGCCAAGGACTTTTTCAAAGCTTTGTGTGAGCCCATTAAGGCAGACGTAGCACTGCCATCCATACCTTCTGTACTAAACAGGCACGGAGGAGTGGCCTAGTGGTTGGGGCAAGTTACCTCAGGCTGAAAAGTCAGGGGTTCAAATCCCACTAGAGGTTGGGCCAGAGGGACTGGGGTTTATAGTCCCAAAGGTGCTCCTTGTGGTCTTGGGCAAGCCACTTAACTATTTTACAAGCAACATGGGCAGTGAAGGGTTATCTCCAAGTTATAATGCCCTGTTCAATGTAATTTCAGTTTGTTTGATGTAAACCACCTTGATAATCATGAAAGGCAGTATATAAGAAATGATAAATAACTAAACCAGGGTTTGGAGGTGGGGTCCTGACCAGGGAACTAAGAGGCTCCAGATAGGTCCTGAGAAGAAGCCAGAGGACACCTCCAGCACACCTTTTACCTCAGAAAGCAATTAAACATGTTTATCCATAGGTCCCGAAGAAATCTTTGGCATGGATACAGATTTCTTCCTCACTTTGATCTTCTCTTCCCAGAACCATGCGGCATCTCAGACAGCAGCATGGGGCCTCACAGGCCCCAAATTGGCATTGAAGGGGACAAGCCCCTTTGAGCATGCGACCATGGAGCAGCTGAAATGTTAGTGTCCTGGGGGTCAGCCCCTGATGACACAGGCACAGATCATCTCCGGCAACCCTTCTCTTTTCCAGAAAATAGGATGTCAGGCAGGTACACAGCAGCAGGTACTCAGCAACCAGAAGCTCCTACTCCACAACCACTACTAGATTCAAGAGACACCTGCAGTCTTAATCATTGTGTTCTCACATTTGGGCTACTGTAACATCCTCCAAGGACTCAAAATACACACTGCACCCACTAGATTGGCTGAAAACACTGCAACCTGCATTATACAATGAGTGTCCAAATCTGAACACATCAATTCTATAACAGCTCCACTGGCTTCCCATTGCAAGTTGAACAAAATACAAAGTCCTGCTGACCATCTTCAAGATCTCCCACAGCTTATCCTCAGAATACCTACAATCTCTTATAAAAAGGCACCGAACAACAGAAACAGAACAAACACCTTACCTATTCCCCCGCTGAGAGCTAAAAGTTAACTAGTCTACCTCCAAAAGAGCCTTCTTGCTATCTGCGCCATCCATTTGGAACCTCCAACAATGTACTGTATGTTCCATCTGACCTAATGGACTTCCATAAGAGCCTCAAAACCCATCTCTTCAAGGAACACCAACATTGGAACCCCTCTCCCCCCCCCCCCCCACTAAAGACTATGAAACCCTTCTCCTGCCTTACTAGTTCTTCTAAATGTAAATTTAGTTAAGTTTTACCCTCCAAGTTTAATCCCCTTGTTCCATGTAAAACTGAAGTTCACTTAACTGTAAACTGCTTTGACTGAGATAAAGCAGTATAGAAACAGTTAAATTACTACTATTACTACTAATAAACACTTAAATAGCGCCATGCACGCAGCGCTGTACAGACATATATACAAGAGAAGTCCCTGCTCATCCGAGCTTACAATCTAGTCAGTTAAATAAAAGATCCTGAAGTCTATAAACCACTATTGTGTATATGTTTGTTTATTGAAAGACTTGCTCTATCTCCCTTCATAAGAGCATTAGAGTGATTTACGTAAAACCATCTGGCCACTATTGGCAACGGAATATAGGACTTGTGGACTTGGGTCTAACTCAGTATGACTTGTCTTGTTTAGTGTCTGTGGCAGAGCTGACCCTACATGTGTATAGTTATGTTTTCATATGTGGCTCCACTCTGAGCCCACCTCTTCTTCATGGGCCCCAACTGGATATACGCTGGGGAATTATATATACCACAAGCATAGACATAAAATTACAAATACTCCTGTGCAGGGATCCAAGTTACAGGAGGCTCTGTAGGTGGCACATAAAGAGCAAGCAGACTAAGCAGATGGGCACAACAGGAGAGGCAGAAATGACTGGCTGAAGACAGCCAATCAGCTTACTATATACTGCTGCTGATGTTGAGATGGAGAAATTGGGATCAGGAGAAATGCTTGGAAGATTGCTACTCAGCCAGTCAGCCTTCATTCCTCAGACCCAGGGAGCACACAGATGTGAAGACAACCCCTCTTCAGTGTAGAGTATTTCCCTAAGTTTTCCCCTTAGCTGGATGGTATCAGTAGAAGCAGGGATCTGGAGTAGGGTAGCTGCTGGTCTGCATCAGTGGGTGGGAAAGAAAAACAATGTATGAAGGGCAAAAGGGTCAAGAGGACACTGGGTGAGGAGAGGGGATTAGGGGGAGGGATGACATCTGATGGATGGGAGGAGGCATCTCATGGGAAAGGGGGAGACTGGGGTTGCCTGATGTGAAAGGGATATTGCATGGAGAAAGGGGTGGGGATGCTGTGCCTGATAAGGGAAAAGCAGAAACAAGAATGGGTAAGGAAGGGTAGGACAGAGAAGGCCTTATGGTGGAGAGAAAAAAAAAAAATATTCCCAATGGGAATTGAGGGCCCAAAAAGGATAACAAAAGCGGAAGGATGTGGTTGAAAACTACAGGCTGGTTAGTTTAGCTTCGGTGGCGAGTAAATTATTGGAAATGCTGCTGAAAGAAAATATAGTGAGGTTTCTGGAGTCCCGCGGATTACAGGATCTGGGGCAGAATGGATTCAGAGGCAGGTCTTGTCAGACAAATCTGATTTCTTTGACTAGGTGACCAGGTTGTTGGATCAAGGGAGAGCCCTAGATGTGCTGTATTTAGATTTCAGAAAAGCCTTTGAAACTGTCTCAGGCGACTAATAAACAAACTGAGCACCCTAGGGATGGACCCTAAATTTAGTGCTTGGGTTAGAAATTGGTTGAGTGGGAGGTGACAAAGCATACAGGTAAATGGGGCTCACTCTGAGAAGGATATTACCAGTGGTGTGCTCCAGGGATCTGTCCTTGGTCTGATTCTTAACATCTTTGTTAGTGATATAGCGGAAGGACTGTTGGGTAAGGTTTGCCTCTTTGCGGATAATACCAAAATCTGCAATAGAGTAGACACCCAGGAAAGTGTAGATAACATGAGGAGGGATCCAGCTAAGCTTGAATAGTATAGAATTTGGCAGCTGGGATTTAATGTTAAAAAAATGCAAGGTTATGCATTTGGGCTGCAGCCATCCAAGGGACCAATATAGTATAGGGGGTGAAGTACTTCTGTCTACTAAAGAGCTGGACCTCAGTGTGGTTTTGTCTGATGATCTTAAAGTAGCTAAACAGGTAGAAAAGGCAACAGCAAAAGCTAGAAGGATGCCTAGGTGCATAGAGAGAGGAATGGCCAGCAGAAAAAAGGAGGTGATAGTGCCTCTGTATAAGTCTTTGGTGCGACCTCATTTGGAGTATTGTGTGCAATTCTGGAGACCACACCTTCAAAAGGATATAAACAGGATGGAGTCAGTACAGAGAGTGGTTACTAAAATGGTAAGTGGTCTTCATTATAAAGCATGAGGGCAGACTTAAGGATTTTAATATGTACACCTTAGAGGAAAGGCGGAATAGAGGTGATAGAATTGAGACATTTAAATTCCTCTGTGGCCTAAATGATCAGGGGGAGAGCCTCTTTCAATTGAAAGCAAGTACTGCTATGTTGGGAAATGGGAAGAGGGTGAAAGGGGATAGATTCAGGAGTGATATGCGGAAGTCTCTTTACGGAAAGAGTGGTGGATCCATGGAATAGTCTCCAAGTGGAGGTGGTAGAGATGGATGGTATCTGAATTTAAAAAAACGCATGGGACAAACAGAGGATCTGTAAAGGAAAAAAAAGGGGACTGTTGTAGTTGATATGGAAGGACAGACTATACAGAAACAGATAAAATGACAAAAAAAGACCACATGGCCTGTTTCTATATGATGGAAGTAGTATGTGGGGGAGAGGGAGGATAACAATGAGGGGAGAGGTATTGGGACAGTTCAAATCAGGAAAACCCCTTGCACCTCACGCCTGCCACACACACACTGCTCCCTTCATTCCTGTAAACAAACACACCATGCATGCACCCCTCATACATAAAGCAACCCACACAGTGCATGCCTCTAATTTCCTGCAACAGCATATTTACGTACACACTACATGCTTTTTGGTTCTGCACAACATCCCCATCCTTGCAGCAGCACAAATATGCCTCTTCTCTAAATATGCTTTAATATTCTATTTAATGTGAAAAAATGCATAATTTCTGGATAATTCCTTTTTACAACATAATTCCCTTGACTTGTTGGCTTTTATTGCTCTGTTCACCACTGCCAAGAAACAGCTTCCATTGCCGCCACCACACCTGCAAGCCTCTGGGCCTGCATTTTCGCTCTCAGGGGTCACTGTCCTTTTGGCTCTTAATGACTAAGGAATAAACAAGATGTGAAGCATGGAGAGTGTGAAAGGAGGGAGATCAGGACAAGGAACAGAGGGCAAAGGAAGAGTGAGGAGAGGATGGTGAAGGAGAAGAGGGCTGAATATGTGGCAAACAGATCATGAGGCGGTGTGAGGAGACTTTGGCAAGGGTAGAAGAGAATTAGGAGATCCTTGTAGTCAGTAGAGTCTGGGGACCAAGTTGCATAAGGAATGCAACAACTGAGCCACCATAATTTCTTGCATAGGGATGTTGAGAATGCCAAGCTTCTACTATTTTTCATGTGGTGAGATGTCTTAAGTTGACACAGACCCCAGTGTTATTCTTGTGGGGGGCATTAGATAACATAACAGTCCCTCCTCTTCCCAAGGACAGAGACTAGGGCTCAGCTTAGGAGTGACAGAAGGTGACATTTTACTTACCAGTTAATGTCTTTTCCTTGAGTCCTGCTAGACCAGTCCAGACAAGTGGGCTGTGTTCCTCTACCGGCAGACTGTTGGAGACAAAGAATCAAAGAACCACCCAGGTTTCAGTGACATCACTCCCATGCCTCTATTTGCCTCAGCCAGAGGTCTCCAGTATTTGTCCCAATGCATATGGCAGAAACATGGTAAGCCTCACAAAACCTCAATCATGGGCAACAATGAGTAATTGACAGTAAAGAACCATGTACAAAGCATAAAACAGAAGGTTGTCAGTAGAAGATGAACCTGCAGAGCCAAGTATAAAAATCATAGCGAACCCAAGGGTACAAAGCAGAAAAGAGCAAATAATTGTTCAGGGGCAGGCCATGGACTGGTCTAGCAGGACTCAAGGAAAGGACATTAACTAAAAAGTAAAATGTCACCTTCCACATCCTGCTAGACTTGTCTGGTCAAGTGAGACTTACCAAAGCTATGACTCTACTAGATAGGAAGACAGCAGCTCGCAAAACCCTTGAGCCAAAGGCCACGTTTGTCTACAAGTTGACATCCAAGTGGTAATGCTTGACAAAAGTGGAAAGTGGAAATGTCTACAGGAGGTACCAAGCTCCACTCTACCTATGAGGATGCTTATGCTTGGGTAGAATGGGTGTGCAAACTGTCTGGAACTGACAGTTCAGATAAGCTGAAGCAATGGCTTCCTTAATCCAGTGCTGCAAAGTTGACACAGCCACCATGTCACCCTTGCACAGGCCAACAGTACCAAAAGATAGTCAGACTTACAAAAAGAATTTTGAACCTACAAGAACCAGAGAAGCACCCTCTGAACATCCACAAAGTGATGATCCTTTCCCTGAAGCTGCTCCTTAAAGAGAGGATAGGCATACACCTGGTTCACATGAAGGGCAGAAATAACCTTAGGCAAGAAGGAAGGCAGACAATGAAAACTGCTTCCCTTAAAAAACAGATAAGATCTCAGCAAAATAGAGCTTCAAGCTCAGAAACCTGCCTTGCAGAACAGATTGCAACCAAGAAGACTATCTTGAGTGTCATATCCTCCAAAGAAGCATGCTTCAAGAGCTCAAAAAGCACCGACATTAGGGACCACAGAACAGAGGAGAGTATTCAGATACTGAACCCCCTAGAGAAAGCACAAGATGTCTAGGTACAAGGCTAGAGACTTACTAACCACTGGGCCTCAGAAACAGGCCAAAGCTGCCACCTGAACATTGAGAGCTAAGGGAAAGGCCTTTCTCCAGGCCATCCAGTAGAAAAGGCAGAGATGGCACCTTGGCTGCCTCAGGATCCAAGTGTTGAGTGACGCACCAGTACTCAGAGGCACCAGACCTGTATGTTTGGTGGCTTTGTAGACCTCCTCTGGGCTCTGAGCAGAGTTGAGACCAGCATCAGAAAATAGCGCTTATGTGCTAGTTGTCTCCATTCAAGAGTCAAGCTGCAAGTGAGAAGTGAGAAGAGAACCAGGTCCTCCAGGATGATTGGATGCTTCTACCTGGGGCCTATATTGGCAGGGACCAAAGAGAAAGTGCCTGCAGGAGCCACATCAGGTCTCTGAACACACTCTCCTCAGCCAATCTGGTGCCACCAGGACAATCCTGCTCAAGTGTTCTATATGCTGAATCACATGCCCCCACCAGGGTCCATGGAGAAAACATGTACAGCAGGTGCTGATATGGCCAGGGCTGGGCCAGAGTATTGACACCCTCTGACCCCATCTCTGTGTGAAGCAGCAAAACTTTGGAATTAGAGTGTTTAATGTATACCCAAGTTATTATACCTGTTTCACTGTAAGCACAAATCACGAAATTGAGATGTGCAACTCTTATGTTCATTGTAAACTGCACTGATGTTGAATAGCGCGGTATAAAAGAGACTACAAATAAATAAATAATAAAGTCACCATCAAATCCACTTTGAGGCAATCCCAGCAGCATAGAATTGACTGAATCACATCCAGACTCAAGTCCCACTCCCCAGGATCCAGACAGTGCTGGCTGAGGAAATCCTCTTCCACAGTGTTTAGCACATTACCGGTATGGACAAACAAGGCTAGGAAGTTTCTCAGCCCGGCAAACAGGAGAGCCATCTCCAGAGCTACCCCAGCACTCCTCATGCTGTCTTAACTGACATAAGCCACTGCCATGGTGTTATCTGAAAACACTCAAACTGCCTAGCCCTCAATCAGGGTGCAGAAACAGGTGGCCCTTGCCTTGAGGTGTTGGACCATACCACTTCCCTGTGGTTCCAATGGTCCTGGCCCATATAATCTTGGTAATGGGCTCCCCAGCTTGAGAGACTGGCATCTATTGACAGGAGGATCCAGGAGAAATTATCCAGCCACATGCCCTTCCTCAGATGACAGGACTGCTGCCACAACCTCAGGCTGGACTTCAATGGGAGTGGGAGCCTTTGCTCAAACTCCTGAAAACTCTGGAGCGGTTGCATGTGATCATGTGTCCACAGCACCATTTCTATGGCTGGTGCCATCAACCTGAGGAGCTGAAGATAATCCCAGATGCTGGGAGCCTGCTATGCATATAACAGCACTAGGCAATTGAACAGTCTTGACTTTCTCCTCTGGCAGGAGAACTGCCCACTCATGTTGAAATGCCATCCCATTTCCTGGAGTTCCTGGGAGTACAACAGCTGGCTCTTATCCAGATTACCTGAGGTTTTCCAAAAAAAGGACACCATTTGGGACCACACCTGAGATGCTTCTGAAAGGGATCGGTCCCAGATGAGCCGGTCATCCGGATATTCATGGATTGAGATCCCTCAGTGCCACAGCCACCACAACATTGGAGAACATCTTCAGGTGAGTGGATAGCGCTAAAGAAAGGGCAGTGAAATGAGAGCCAAGCATGGCAAAACAAGATACTTTTGCTGATCTGCCCATATCAGGATATGAAAATGCCCCTTGGCCAAATCCAGAGAAGCCAAGAACTCCTCTTGGCACACTGCTTGAATCACACAAGGTTTCTACTGGAAGTGCAGAATGTGCAAATGCTTGTTGACCCCCTTGAGGTCCAGAATGAGCCAGAACATTGAGCACCACAGAATAGGAGTATATATCTTCCCTTGCCTTATTCAATCAGGGGGGGGGGGGGGAAAGACAGGCACTACTTTCAGGTACAGCAACTTGTCCAAGGTGTCCTGCACAGCAGCATTTTTGATCAGACCCACAAGAGGAGATAAAGGCAGCATCCAAAATCGGCTCTTTGCATTCTAGGATGTAGCCAAACTGAATAGTGTCTAGCACCCAGCGATCCTTGGTAATCCAGGCCCATTCCTGAAAGAAAAGGCAAAGCCTGCCTCCCACTAGGGAATGGGCCATCAAATCTTCATTGTGCAGCTTGGGAGGGTCCTCCTCTGGAGGGGACCAAGTTTCTGGGCCCACATGCTCCACGAAAGGACTGAGAATGAGCCCAAAGCCCGTAAGCTGGAGGGGGAAGAAAGGTTTTCCAGCATGAGATGAAAATCGCAAGACCCCCGGAGATCCAACCAGTGCACTCTTGGTGGACAGGCAGAGGCTGATGAGAAAGGGGCACCAGCCCACTTCACATGCCCCCTAGACTTGCCTTCTGGAAGATGGCAAGATTTAGTTTGGGTCCTTCACTAGCTTCTCCAAATCAGCTCTAAAAAGAAGCTTCCTCTTAAAAGCCAGCTGAGCCAACCAGGCTTTGGAAGATGAGTGTTGCCCAGTGCCCAAGCCAAATCGAACACCATAACAGTCATTAGGGCACCAGTCCCGGCTGCTAAATGTACAAAGTCATACATGAAATCAGAAAGGAAGGCCACAGCCAACTCCAAAAGAGGGGTAGTATCTGGCAGAAGAGGCTTAATCTACTTGAGTAGGGCCCTAGACAGCAGACTGGTACATACCGCCAGCTGCACAATACCAGCACCATGGCGAACTGGCTCTTCAACAATGAATTCACATTACATTCTAGAAAATCCTTTAAGGCCAATCTGTCTTTCACAGAAATGGTGGTCTGTCTAGTAAATGCCATGACCTGTGCATCCACCTTGGGAATACCAAACCACTCAATGTGCTCGTTCTCTGGGAGAGTAGATCTTATACACTTTTAACCCCATAGATGTTGAGTTGAGAAAGATCCACTCCAACTGGATCATATCCTTGATCACATCTGAGAACAGGAAGATAGTAGCGGATTTCCACACACCTTGAATGGGTACACCTTTGGCTCCTGCTCTGTGCCAGAAGCAGCCATCAGTTTCGAGGTAGATAAGACCTTGGCAATCAATGCTGCCAGCTCCTTCTGAAATAAGATCACTCCAGCCTCTTCATAATCTTATGAAGGCAAGAATACATCATCCATGTCAGAGCCCAGTTTTGAGCCATCTGAATGCAAGTCAGTCAAAATCTCAGACAACTCCCAGCTGTTCCACATCTCCATGGGATGCCCCTCTCAGCCTGTCCCTAAAGGTACCCAGAAGCCACAGGGTCAAGATTTCCACACCAGAAGGACCAGACCTGCTGCAAAGAAAAGAAAAGAATTCTGAGGACAATCAGGAATCTGGAAGCTCTCCTCTCAGAAATAACCCCCACCCCCCAACACCAGTGGGTACAGCTAGACTCCCTAGAGCAGGAGTTTAACCCAGTCCTCGGGGAACCCTAGGCCAGTCAGGTTTTCAGGATTCACAGAATGAATATGCATGAGAACAATTTGCATGTTCTGCCTTCATTGTATGCAAATCTAATTATGCATATTCATTGTGGGAATCCTGAAAACCTGACTGGCCTAGGGTTCCCTGAGGACTGGGTTGAAAACCTATGCCCTAGAGGATGAGGAGCGGCTCACAGCACAGTTGCCAGACCCTTCGGCTGGTTGGATATCCTTACTCATAGTGCCATCTGTCACCTCCTGCGCCAAGGCTGGACTAATTGAATCCCCCAGCTAAGAGAGGGAGCAGACCCTCCAGGGAGGATTCAGAAGCTGCCATGCAAGTACAGCAGAGTTCAGAATCTGGAGAAGAGGCACCTCACTTGCCAATGGTCAATGTTTTCTGGAAGACGACAGTTAAGGCAAGTATCACAACAGCATGCATGCCAAGGCTACAGTGGCCTGAAGGTGCACCTTAACTGCATATGCATGTTACAAGCACTAGGGTAACATGTGTACAGACTGCAATCACGAGGTGCACAATGGGAGAACACTACTAACATGTGCAGAAAATGGCAAAAAAACCCCATACCACCTCAGTCACTTGTGGTCCATCCTGATTTGCATCCCAGGAAGACTGAATTAGGAGCTCCCAATAAAGACAATGAGATCAGGTCTTGGCACTCATCCCGGGAGCCTCAGGCAGAGGAACTGTGCTGGGCTCAGCTTCTCCCCTGAAATGGTGTTACTGTCTGGCTGTGCAGCACTGCATTTAAAGTGGCTGGCAGGCAAATCCCTCTGAAAGACTTCTGCAATCTTCAAGAGAGCAGGGAGGACAGAGGAGGGAGGGGGATGCTGAGGTTGTGTGAGGCTGCTGCAGTCTTCCAGACAACTCTCAGATCTACCTTTTTACCCCCAAACTCTCTCCAGGAATCCAGGCCTGGATCTCTGCCTGCTTATCCAACATTGCTGCCTGGATGTGTCAGACATCAAAAACTGAGCTCCTTATCTTTCCCCCTAAACCCACCTCCCCCCTCTATTTCTGTAGATAGCACTGCACTCCTTTGTTTCCTCAGCTCGCAACCTTGGGGCCGATCTTTGACTCTCTGCACACATTGAACAGATAGAGAAATAACAGGTTTTAGCTAACACATTGGCAAGATGTGTCCCTTCTGTTCTACACACACCAAGACCCTAGTCTAGTCACTAGTCATCTCCTGTCTTGACTACTGGAACCTGCTCCTCACTAGTCTCCCTCAGAATTCTCTCCCCTTCAATCTGTTCAAAACTCAGCTGCATGGCTTATCTTCAACCAATGTCGCTATGCTCATGTAACCCTCTTTTCAAGTCACTTCACTGGCTCTATTTCAGCATCCAGGTCGTCAGATTTCTCCTACTTATCTGCAAGTGCATTCATTCTGCAGTTCCTCACAACCTTTCCTCTCATCTCACTCACTCCTCCTCAGGAATGCTGCTCCTCTGGCAGATCCCTTTTATCTGTGCTTCTCTGCCACTGCCAACTTCAGACTTTGCTGCTCCATATGCCTGAACTACCCGAGTTGGTGTGTCAGGCTCCTTCTCTGGCCCTATTCAAGTCCAGGCTGAAGACCTGCCTGTTCAAAACTGCTTTTGGATCCTGATGCTCCTCATTCTCTAGTCCACTAATGTGTAACTTGGAATACTCTAGTCCCCAGTTTTGTGATGTTTTTTCATCTTGATTAGATTGTAAACTGATGAACATAGATTCAGCCTTACATCTATATGTAGAGTGCTGAATATACCTTATAGCACTATACAATTAGTAGCAGTAGTAGCAGCAGCAGATCCTTCCAATGTCTGGCTGCTCAACAGTGAATAGAGATGAACCAATTTTCCATCCTCCTATGGCTACTGAAACGGCTGCAGTCTAGTGGAGCCTTCTACTTCATGCTCAAGTGAGAGTCACCCTCAGGGTGGTCATTCAGAGCATTTAATCAACTTTTTCCTCTCAATCTTTAGATTTTTTTTTAGAAAAGTGAAAATCCATCCACAATCTGCCGGAGACAAAGAAATACTGAAGAGACCACTGGTGGCTGAGGCAAATAGACTTTTCATTGGTTCTGCGTCTCCACCAATCTGCTAGTAGGTGAACACATCCATTTGTCTGGACTGGTATAGCAGGACAATATGGAAATATCTCTCTCTCATTCTCCGGTTTTTCACTAGATAATTGAGTGGAATAGTACCCAGAAGATCAGGGGTTCAATTCCCACTGGCACCCCTTGTGACCTTGGACAAGACTTTATTCTCCACTGCCTCAGAAGAAAAGGCCTGGTAATCTACTTCAGGTGATACATTGCCAAGAAAACTCAGAGGCAACTAGATTGCTAATAGTCAGCACAGACGTAACATTAAAAAATAAATAGACCACTAAAACATGTAAACCAAAAACATAAGCTCCAAGAAATTTTATCATACAGGATGCATGAGTACAGCACCTAAAGCTGCTATGAAGTACTGGGGGCAGGGGAAGGCAATTGGAAGAGATGGTTGACGTTTCCCCAGTTTATGCATGCAGCATACCTTACTCTGAATCAATTTCAGCTTTATGATCAATTTCAGCTTTATGCATAATTTATGATCAGTTATATCTTGTATATGGAGGTGTCTGTTCTGTGCTTGTATAACCAAAGTAAGGTATTTTGCATGCACAGGTCTGAGGAACATTCAGCCTTCCATCTCTCCACTGCCTTCACTTTGCCCCTGTATTTAGGGCAACCCTAGCTGTTTAACTTATGTCTGTCTATTTCACCCAGGTTTATATTGATTTTCCTGCTCATTCTTTTGTGAGAAGTCACATCTCTACGCTTTGGGAAAAACATGTGTCTTTATTGCCCTCGGATGTTGCACTGCATACAGAGGCTGGTTCCTTAAGGTTTCCAGACCACTTATATTTTTATTTATTTTATTTTTTATTTATTTACATTCTCTTATATACCGCGCTATTCTGCATCAGTGCGGTTTACATTGAACAAATTGAAATTATATTGAACAGGGCATTATAACTTGGAGATAACTATTTTACAGGGAACATGGGCTATGGAGGGTTAAGTGGCTTGCCCAAGACCACAAGGAGCACCTGTGGGACTAGAAACCCCAGTCCTTCCGGCCCAAGGTTGCTGTCCTCTAGTGGGATTTTAAATTTGTATGCTATTTTCTAAAGTTCTACCTGTATGTACAGTACAAAGTGCAGTATTCTGCTAGCATGTAGTTTGTGTAGCAGTCAAACTTACTCTGATATCCAAGCAAAAAAATGTAGCATTGTTCTAGAATCCAGTTTTACATTATGGCCTTTTCACAGGTAAAGTTGTTTCTGGGAGAGATTTGGAATGATGGAGGTATAAATACCAAGTGTTTGCAGTAATGCTGAACCCCTCGGAGTTGCATGTTTGCTAAAGTGCACTCAAGCAGAAACTATTGAGAGATCAGTAAAGAATATTACAGGAGATATAAACTTATTGAAAAGTGCTTTAACACCACAAAAAAAAAAAAAAATAAAATATACAAACCATGAATCAGCAGGCAATTCCTGTACTCTCCTACAGTTTTGGGATTGGCCTCAAAGAGCTTGAAAAACTGGATGTGTGAAGAAAACTCCTCCATGCTCATGAAATTTACAAGAATCAGTGTATGCCAAGATTGCACATCCCTAGAGCTGAAGGAGGACTAGGACTTATACAGTAGAGATAGATAGTAGCTCTGTAGGTGTAGTCAAACAGCATCATCAGATACAAATATACAAAAAGTGCTGGAATATGAAAGTAAACATCCAGAATCTGTCTCCATCAAACTTGGACAAGCATTCCTACGATTAGAAGGAATAAGTGAGCATCCACAGACATACATGGGAAAGAACGTAACAGAATTTGCAAAAGAGAAAAAAAAAAACCAAAAAACACTCTTCAAAGAATTAGATCAGCAGGCAAGGAAAAACAAGTGGCAAATGCACAAATACAGTGGAAAATACAGATTGTTATTCCAAGAACCTTCTGTCGATCAAGAACGGACACATGAGGTAGACAAACCGAAGGATGAAAGATTGATAGATAGTTGCAGCCCAGGACAGCGGATTATGGACAATAATGGTTTACGGCAAGTATTGAAAAAACTGGTACAACAGACAAATGCCAATTCTGTAAGAAAGAGATGGAAACAGTGACTCACCTAATAGCAGGCTGTGAAGTTCTGATGGCAAAAAATTTCTATACAAAAAGGCACAAAGTGGCACACCTCCTCCACTGGAAACTCTAAACACTACAACATCACTGTCCCTGAAAAGCACTGGGATCATGACCTAAAAATAACAGAATGAAGAGGTTATGATCACCTGGGACATTCCCATACCGACAGATAAGAAACTGGATGCCAGGAAACCTGACAGTGGTAAAGGAGAACACCACCAGAACAGCACTGAATAGAAGTGTCAGTACTGAGTGATTATTCTGTGAATCACATGGAGAGGGAGAAGATCTTGAAGTATCAAGAAATGCAATCAGAGACCAAAGAAAATGTGGCAGAAAGATAGAAATATTTCCCATTGTACTGGGAGCCACAGGCCTTATAAAGCAGAATTTCCAGGTACATCTTGACAAACTACCCATACATGTTACATCTTATGAACTCCAGCAAGAGGCTCTGACACAATGCAAGAATTACACCAAGCATTAGCAGTACATTTGAGATATTAAGATCATATTCCACATACCCTGGCTTAGAAGTGAGGCTCATGACTGCCACAGTATGTGCAAAACTAACCCATTTGGTAAAACGACCCAGAGGAAGAAAGATTGAGATTTCATAGAAGACATACGCAGCATTGCTAGGAAAAGGAAAGTGCTACAGATAGGCGATTTCAATATGCCAGATGTAGATTGGAACATCCCTGCTGTGGTGTCATATAGAAGTAAAGAGACCCTGGATTCTCTACAGGGAGAGCTATTCAGGCAACTGGTAACAGAACCCACACATGAAGGGGCTATACTGGACTTAGTGCTTACCAATGGGGAAAGTGTTTCTGATGTTATAGTGGGATCTCTCACATCCAGTGATCACCAGATGGTGTGGTTCAGAATTAGGACTAGGGCTGATAAAGTCACTTCAAAAGAGGGCCTCAGATTTTAGGAAGACTAGCTTTGCCAAGATGGGCCAGTACCTCAAGGAGTTGTTAATGGGATGGGAACTGCTGTGAGATGTAGAAAAACAGTAAGCAAAACTGAAAGGGGATATTTTAAGGGCAACCAACCTTTGTTAGAACGGTAAATAAAGGTAAAAGGAGGCTGCTATGGTTCTCAAAAGAAGTAGCTAAAAAGGTGAAGAGGGAGGCCTTCATGAAATACAAGAGATCAGAGCGGAAAACAGGCATGTACATTTGGAAAAAACGTAGAGAAGCTAGTAAAGTAAAGTAGTCAGGAAAGCAAAGATACTAAAATAAAAGAAAAAAAAAAGTAGCCAATGCAATAAAATAGGGGCTAAGACATTTTTCAGATAGGTTAGTGAGAAGAGGAAGGGCAAAGGTGCTAGTGTCAGGCTCAAGGTTGAAGAGGAGGAATATGTAGTAGCTGATGAGGATAAAGTGGAATTGTTTAACAAATATTTCTGTTCTGTGTTCAGATGAAGTGCCAGAAGCAGGACCTCAGAGAACACCCACAAAAAGGAACAGAAACAACGGGGATTTTAAACGATTTTCAGAAGACTGTTTGTGAGGAACTAACTAAACTAAAAGTAGACAAAGCGAATGGACCAAATGAGATACATCTGAGAACACTGAAGGAACTTGGGGACATTCTAGCAGCTCCAGTGACTGACCTTTTCAATGCCTCTTTTCAGTCTAGAGTGGTGCCAGAGAACTGGAGAGGCACATGTAGTCCCTTTACACAAAAGGGAAGTAAGGATGTGGTTGATTTCTTTGACTGGGTGGCCAGGAAATTAGACCAAGCCAGAGCCCTAAATGTGGTGTTCTTTAATTTTAGTAAAGCCTTTGACACTGTTCCGAACAAACCTGTCAATTAACTACAAGATGACAGAGGCTCTATTCATTACCAAGAACACCACTTTTACTTTAGGTGGTGGTCAGTGTAGTGACGGTTAGGGGAGTGAAAGTCCAGTCTGAAGCGAATCACCTTGGCATCACCCTGGATAAACACCTCTCCTTCAAACCACAAGTAAATAAGACCACCCGAGCAATCTACCACAAGACCAGAACCCCACATTGTCTGCACTCACTCCTTGAAGCACTGGACTTCTGACAGCACTCCAGACCATAATCCTACCACTGACTACTGCAATTCCATCTACCAAGGCCTGCCACAATCCATCCTGCTACCCCTACACACAGTGTTGCACACATTTTATTTATTTATGAAATTTTCAATTACAAAGAGGAACACATTTGATTATGATAAATGTATCAATACATAATATATCTTATAACAAGCCCACATCAAGAAGGCATACATATAATAAATAAAAAAATCCATAATGGTTCCTAGTAACTAAATTCTTAAACCCCTTTAACAAATCAAGAGAGAATTTTTTTTTAAATCACAACAATCCTAAGTCTTGCCATTAACTCTTACCCTTAAGAAATTCTAACAATTGGTCCACCTCCAAGAAAATATACCGAACCCCTTGAAAAACTATAAGACATTTACATGGAAATTTTAAATAGAATGAAGCCCCCAGAGCTAAAACACGTGGGCGGACCTCCAAAAATGCCTTCCGCCATTTTTGCGTGGCTCTAGAGACATCTGGAAAAATCTGTATAACTTGACCACAAAATTTCTCAGCCTTTTTTTTTTTTTTAAATAAACACGCAAGATCATATCTTTATCTAACTCTGAAAACAAAATTATTAATAACATAGCTCGTGAAGGTATATCATCCGAAGTGGATTCCAAAAAGTCAGATAGATCTAAAGTCGAGGGAATCAAATGATCAGAATGCTCCCCATTTCTCCACCCCTCATAGAAACCCGGGCTAAGTTGCCCGAGGGTAAATAATAAATCTTAAACAAAGCCAATTGACTCAACATCCGTAAATAACAAAACTTCTTTAAGATATTTATAAGAAGAAGAATAGAGGGGGATAAATAATGAGTCCGAGGAAAATTTAACAGTCACAAATTTTTAGCGCGTAATGAATTCTCCAACATCTCGTCCTGACGGTGGAGCAAGCAAGAGTCTTGAGAAAGCTTAACCAGCAATTCCTGCTGCTCACCACTCCGCAAATCCTGAGCTGTAGTAGATCTCTCCAAAGATAGCAAACGAGCCTCATGATCTCTTAATTTAACAGTTTCTTTGGAGAAATCTGAAACCTTTTGAAGGGAACCAGCTAAAGTCGATTCAATTTGAGCCACCATGGCCCAGATATCGCGCAAAGTTATTTCTGGAGGAGGAGACTGAACTAAAGTGTCCGAAGCAAACGATATAACAGAAGGAATACGAGGCGGCATTTTTTCCAAAAGAGGATCAATCTTCAAAAACAAAGCTGGCAGCAAAACTGAGCAGGATTCGACCTGCGACGCCTTAGCAGGCGAAGAGGTTTTACTGACAGACACACAGTGAAAACTCTTGGCAGGGCGGGGTTAAACTCTGAACAGTTGGAGAGTCAGCGGATGAAGACATACTCACAATTGATGCCTCCATACATTCATCAGATGGTGAAGGCGCAGAAGCCACAGAATTAATCATACGAACATGAGCATCCATTGGACCGACAACTTTGACCGACTTGATCTGAGCGATCGGTAAATGCTTCTTCCTTTTCCCCACAACAGAAGACTCTCCGTACGCCTCTGTGTGCCGAAGGGGCAGGATCTGCCCCTTTGGTCACGCCCCTTCGGGACCATGTCCCGCAGTGGGGCTGGTGTTAATATAGCCCTTGTAGTGACTAGCTCCAATCAGGCAAGTCCATCGCAGGCACCAGGAACCAATAGGAAATTGCAAGCAGAGCTCAACAGGTAAAGTGAACAGCCTCCAACTGCACACATTTTACAAGGAGCAGCAAGACATGGCCACATACACCCATCCTGAAGCAGCTGTACTGACTCCCACTCAACAGCTGAATCAAATACAAGATTCTCCTTCTCACCCACAAGGCCACCCCTCATCACACTTACAAACCCTTCTCCAGATTTTTCAATCCAGCAGAGCCAGAACACAATCCACAAACAACTCATCATCCCTTATGGAAAGGCAAAGAGCAACCAACATGTGCAAGAACCTTTGAGTTCTATGCATCTACAATCTGGAACACGCTCCCTGAGAAAATCAGAAACACGGATCTCCTCACCTTACGGAAACAGCTAAAGACTGTTCATTGAACACTTTAGCCTCACCATATAATCCCCCCCCCCCCCAGACACTACGTGTCTGTGTGGGTAAATCTGGCTTGGTACATATTTACACCCCCCTCAATTGTATATAACTTAAGCTGAGCGTACATCACCCAATCCCCTATACTACTTCTGTATGTAATTTAAGCATCTTATGCATATAACTTATGTTCCATGTACACAAGTTAATGTTCCACATAACTATTGCAATCTTCGTTGGATGTACACTGCTTTAACCCAGTGAAAAGCAGAATATAAGCATTGCTAAATAAATATGACAACCACAATTGATGGAATTGTTTAGTTTGTTACTAGTTCCTATGTGTACTATCAACTAGTGGTGGTGAAGCACAGCACTACCTGTTGCTGTGGGATAGCAGAACCCTGTGGTTAAACTGTAAAATCCATCCTTTGAAAGCTGCAGTGTGACATCTGATGGTTTCATATATTATCACACTGGGTTCCATTTTATTATTCTTTACAAACCAACATGCCAATGCAGAAAGCCAGTGCCGAAATGTCACACCATTAACTTAAGCCTATTTGCAGTGCACCAATAGCATGCAGAAAGGGGCTCATATGCAACTTAGCCACATAATAGCCATTCATTAAACTGTGCACAAATAGCAGTGTTAAACTTGGAGAGCAAGCCAAACATGTGCACAGAAGTTGGCACAAGTTTGGTATGCTCTCCCAGAGAAACAAGGGCACCATGTGGCTAAGTTGCATATGAGCCCCAACAGTATTTTGATGGCATTGGGGACTTTCTCTGATGCCTGGATCATCTGAGGGGAAATATCAAACTGCTCTCAGATGCTCAGGGCATCAGGGAAAGCCCCCAATGCCATCAAAAAAACTGTCAGGACCCCCAACAGAAAATTAATCCCTGGTGGCTCCAAACCCCCCACCCGTCCCAACTAAAAATAAACCTTTTGGCCCAGCAGCCCTGAACCCCCTTCCCCACTCCCTCTACAAATAAGCAAGAGTACTGCCCACTCTTGCACTGCCATCTTGAAAAATGGCAGTACCTGGCCCCACACAGTGCATCCTGGGGTCAGACTGACATAAGGCATATTCTACCTTATAAGGCAGTTTGACTTGGCACAGTGCATCCCAGGGTCAGGTGCTGCCACTTTTCAAGATGGCAAGGCAAAAGCAGGAGCACATAGTGCTCCCACTTGTTTGGAAAGGTATTAGGAGGGGAGTGGGGGCTTGAGGCCACTAGGCTTATTTTTATTTGGGAGGGGGTAGAGATTCAGGGTCACTCGGCCACCAGGGATTCACTTTCTGTCAGGGGCACGTTAGTTTTCGTCATTAGCCCATAAAATGCTCGTTACCCCTCCATTCAATTCCATAAGACCAGAATCAGTGTTTGGCGAGTTTTGCTTTCTTAAGCTTTGAACAATTGCGCCCAGGCGTGGGGGAAGCGGGCCTCAGGGCAATTGCTCTGGTTGCACTCATACACCACATGCTTTAACCACTTGATGTTTTCTACAACTGTATCCATCTTATCGGCCTTATAGGACTACATACCATGTTTTATAACAAGTTTAAAGATAGCATTTATTAAAAATTGGTCAGAAAACCGGAAAAGATACCCATAGTAAGGTTTTAAAAGCACATTCAAAAAATATGAAAGAAACAGGAAAGAAGTGAAAACCTCACAATGTTCAGTGCGCAAATTAATGTTTTCCTAAAAGTTTTCAATAACCTGAAGAAAAACAAAGTTTAAAGACTTGAAGCTATTCGCAACTAGCTATATAGCAACCGCCTCTTCACCTTGTCCATACCAAGCTAGTTTTCCCCACGCTAACAATACGGGAAAAAGCCTCTTTTCTTTAGTACCTGCGGGACTCGCTCCCAGCGCTGCAGCTGACCGAGACCGTTCTTAAACGCGCCTCGATGAGCACATCACAGGCTCCAACTACCCTGGACTGGGTTTATGGAACCCGCACACATTGGCCTTTTAAGAGCTCGCCGGCGCTGCCAGGCTCGTGACGTCACGCCTCGCGGCTTCCCTCCCCAGTGCTGCGGCGCTGGCAAGGGGCGGGGCGTTGGCGGCGCGACGTCCTGTGGGCTCCGTGTTGGCCTGCAGAAGCTCCTCCCCCTTCCCGGGAGAAGCTGGCGATGCTCCGGGAGTCTGCAGCCAGTCATTCGCGGGAACTTCGCTGACAGCCGCGTCATGGCTGCGGCGTGGTGGCTGTAGAGCGCTCCTGTCCTCTCCTCCGCCCTCCCGATCGGGAGTTGCAGCCAGGCTCGGCGCGGAGGAGCAGCGCGAGCGGCCGGCACCTGTCTTCGGGAGCTCGGCGCGGCCGGTGAGGTGACCGGCTACCTTCCGCCGCCTTTAGTGCCTGGCCGACGCTTCGTTTCCGCTCCCTCTCTCCGACGCGCCCTGCGGCTCCGGGAAGCGATGGCGGTGAAAGCGGCGACGGCGGGAGCTCCGGGGATCGCGATCCTGCTGGTGACCGCCAATGTCGGGACCCTCTTCGACGATGTAAGTAGTGAACGCTGCGCCGCTTCTGCACTGCTCCTTCCGCGGCTCGGCTGCAAGCCCCCTTTCCCCGTCCTCCGGAGAGCACTGCCCTGGCTACGGCGTGTTGTATACGGGCGGCCAGTGCCCTGCAGGGGGAATACCGAGGGATCGCTGGCGGGCGGGCGGGCTGCTGCTGCTGTCCCGGACCGGGGGAGATCGCTGGTCAGTGGAGGGGAGGGGGTAGTGCTTCTTGCTGCAGGTTCCCGAACCACCCGGGAAACTTCGCTTCCAGGGAGGGAATCGGGCTGGCGGGCTCTGCCCCCCCCCCCCTTCACTATCTTCAGTGTGGGGTTTGGGGTCAGTCAGCAGCCCCCCTCCCAGAGATATGCCGGAGCGCCTCCCCAGCTCCGGTTCGCAGCTTTCATTGTTCATGTTCACATGTGCCTGGACTGTCATTACTGGCCCAAAAGCTTCCACTCGACTGATTCCTGGCCCCAGGCAGCGCTTATTTCCAAAGAGCAGTACAGTGCAAGTGGCTCATTCTTTAATCTGAATTTTATACCCCCTTGTTGAAGTGGTTTGTTTCGCGTTTTACCGAACCTTTTTTTTTTTAGCTTCATCAATTAAAATATAACTAAACAACATCAGCATGTTGATCCCATATGTGCCAACGTCGCTAGCTGTTCGGAAAGTTTAGTTGAGATTTCCCATACCTTTGTTGTAGTTTTAAGCAGTAGCTTCCCTGACATTAAAGTCATTCAAGTTAGCTTCAGCAGGTTGGATTTTTTTTCCACTTTGAAATGTTTTCATGTTTCCACATTCTAATCTGCTCAAGTTAGAATCTTTGAAGTCCTTTCTGGCAGGCATTTACCATAATTGCACATTCTGTGTGAGAGCAAGACTGATCATTGCTTTAACCGTTAGTTGACTTCCTTTCTCATCCTGCTGGTTTCTCGGGTTTTAATAACAACAGATAGTTGTGGGGAGGCCAAGAAAGGTATAGTTCGGAGGTCTGCTGTTGGAGAAATCTGTTCCCTGATAAAACAATTTCAAAAAACTATGGTTCTCCTAGGACAAGCACACGTCTACATTTAGGTAGGACTAAATGGTTTTGATTTATGTAGTTCTGTGGCCTAAGTGAATGCAGGGTTTACATAAATTAATATGCATTATACATGACGTACTGAGAGGTTGTTTCAAGACCCCTTATATTATTGCTCGCATATCTCTTTCCCTCTCTATATATGTTAATGTTTAGAGACTTGCAAAATGGCAGAAATATGCTATGTGGCCTTTGGTGGGATAACTTTTTAACTTCATTTTGATGAACTGCTTGCTTGCTCTGTAGCCCAATCCTACAGATTGGTGCCCTTAAATATAGTTTTGTTGCACAAATAGTTTCTGCAAACCCAATAGTGAAATAGATAAGTTTTGGCGCATGACTTCCAGGCTGCTTTTTGTGAAATAGTAGTATCTTACAGCTTTGTCTGACTTATTTGTGACAAGATGAAACTTTGTTGCCAGTAGGAGGTAAAGCCCTTACTATAGTGAGAAAAATCTCAGCAAGTTTGTTCCCTTAAGTACCTTGGTTTAGGGAAAAACAGTTGTTCTAGTGGACACATCGCTTAAGAATAAATTGCACAGGTGTGTTTACTCTGGTAAGGTTAGCTCTGATTTTGTTTACTTGGGCAGTGTGAAAGATGGATTTTCCCATCCTCGAATTTAAACATACAGCTGATGTTACTGCTTTCAAATCCCGATCCACTTA
Source organism: Ichthyophis bannanicus (assembly GCA_033557465.1). NCBI lineage: Eukaryota > Metazoa > Chordata > Amphibia > Gymnophiona > Ichthyophiidae > Ichthyophis > Ichthyophis bannanicus. The sequence goes on along the minus strand of CM066034.1, from coordinate 834,082,314 downwards.
GTCTTCTGTTCATATCTTATGTATTGCGTTACCATTCCCGTAGATATCCTAGTCCCCGGTTTTGTGTTGTCTCTCTTGACTAGACTGTAAGCTCTAAAGAGCAGGGACAGTCTCTTACATGCGTCTTTACAGCACTGTGTACGACTTATAACACTATACAAATGATGATTAGTAGAAGTATGTTACAGTGGTAGTTTCAGGAAAGTTACGTTTGGATACAGTGGATGTTTACTTATTCCTGGAGGGCTCACAATCTAGGTTTTGTATCTGAGGCAGTGAAGGGTGAAGTGACTTGCCCAAGATCACACGGGGTGTCAGTGGGATTTGAATGCACTGCTCCTAACCACTAGGCTGCTCCTCTACTCCACATGGACTTCAAAGTAGCTGCTTGTAGAAAAGGGAAATAATACCAGATACATTTGTGAACGCTGACCTGCATTGTGGATGTTGAGTGCTATGTAGAATTTGTACACGTTGTTATGTCATAAATACACACATTTCCTGGCAAAAATGGTACTTGGTGCTGAGACATTGTTTTGTTTAACTCTTTACCCCCTGATGGGATACCACTAAATCTTGACATTATGGCTGAATAAACTTTAGAAAACTTCATTACACCAAATGCACTTGTCTTTTTGTTCTTACATATTGTATTTCAGCATTTTACAAGAAAATTTTTAAGTGCCATCAAGTCAGTGCTGTCTCCTGGTGACCCAGCAGCCCCTGGGTTTTCTTGGCAAGGTATGACCAGAAGTAGATTGCCAGGCCTTTTCTTCTGAGGCAATGGAAGGTAACGTGACTTGCCCAAGGTCAAAAGGAGTGTCAGTGGGGATTGAACCCTGATCTCTTGAGTACTAGGCTGTTGCTCTAACCACTAGGCTTCTTCTCCATTCTACAGACAATTAAAACAAACATTTTTGCAGTTTTTTAGATGTGGAAAGCCTGCTTGTCTTGTCCCATTATATGCATATTTTTGTTCATGCACAGAGAAACGTGTAGGACTTGGAAGTGTGCTATAACTGGGAGACCAGGTCCTGCATGGTGATCAGGAGGGGCAACAGGGGAGAAGAAGGTTGGTATTATGGGATTCCGCAGCACAAGAATAGATGGAAATCTGCAGTGATATCAGTGTGCCAGAGGAGGTGGAAGGAGTCCTCACCTGAATATGGGTGCCTGTAAAATGGGTGGGAGAACAAGGGGAAGGCTACTACACAACTCTTCTTTGCAGACCTGTCTGAGCACATGTCAATCTGCCATTCAGCGTATTCTATCTGTGGAAACGGACCCTGTCTGTGTATACGTTCCAGCTACTTGCTCCCTGTACACTCACACCATTGCATTGTGCCTTTGCCCAGTGCCTACAGCATCAACTTGTTTGCTTTTATTCCATCTCTTAAGCTGGGCCGTGGTTTGATTGGAATATGGTTTAGCATTACTGTTTTATGCCAATGGTTTATTATATATTTACTGTTGACTATTTTCTATATCTGAGTTTTGTTCTACCTTTTTTTTCTGTTTATCATATCGCCATACATAAGCAGTATTATACACTTTTATTTTGCTGTGTACATCACTATGACAGTTGTGTTTTTTTTTTTTAACAAAGTACCAAACATGCAGTTTGTTCGTTAGAATAAGAGCTCTAGGTTCATTTTATAGCTTCCTGTAGCTGCTGTGTTGAGGATTCTTTTTGAAAAAGGAAGATCAATTTGTAGAGTCCCATCTACCCTAAATTAAATTTCTGTGCATATCATGGAAAGTTAACGTTTACAGTGTTACGAAAAGTTGATGGTACTATATTGGTCATAAAGGCCCATTCAGATCTGATTCAGGAAAAAATTGACTTTTTTTCCATACATTAAAATTGCTAAGATGTTTAATTTTCTTAACTGTTGCTCTGAGTCCACGTATGATAGACACCGTGCTGAGAACTGTGTGTTTTCAAGGACAAGTCCTCCCAAATCCATGTTGCAATTTTAAAGGTCAGTGTTTGGCAAAATAGCTGATTATAGCTTTGATTTTGTTTGAAACAAGTGTTGGGAAACAGCTGTGCAGTTTAAAGGTTTGTGCTTTAAGGAAGATAGAAAATAGAACACTATTTCTGATTCTTATGGAAAAAGAGGCTGATAAGTAGCATGAAGTCACATTTTACGAAGGTCATTTATGTGGTTGCTGAGATGTCCAAGTGAAAACGCCTGCAATCTAATGACAATCTGAAAAGAGAGGGTCGACATGCGCAAGTCTGTTTTGAAAATCGACATATGCCCGCCCCTTATGCTAGATGTGTGTATTACATCACACCAGGAAATATAGGCACATACAGGGATGGGCATCTATGTCCAGCAGGAGACACTATTTTGTAAATATAAACAGGTGAAAAGTCGACAAAGGAACCCCAGCGATTTGTACATGACTTTGCAGGTACTTTGGAATGTGCATTTGTATTGCAGCCATTTTGCAGAGTGGACATCCAGCCACTATTTATAGAAAAATTAATATGAGAGTGTGTGTGTGTTGGGGAGGGGGGAAGAATCAGAGTATTAAGGGGGATGCCCCCCTTATTCCCTCCTGTAAAGGGTGCAGCAAAATGAGAACATGCAGGGTGATGGGTAGGTGTAAATACAAATGTGATTAATTTCTGTTGTACATGTGAAACACCTACATGAAATTGGTGATACACCTGTATCTTGTTGCTCCATCCAAACTATGTTTCTGGCACGTCTCTATGTGACTTCGATATGGTCAGGGTAGACACATGTAAAATGGCCATGGATGCGGTTTGCACATGTGAATGGCTGTATTCACGTATGCAAATCACGAATAGGTCTTCTAAAATAGCCCCTTAAAAATGCTGTCAACTGAGCTAGTTCATATTTCTAAAACCAAAGTGCTTTTGACTGTTGGTTATTAGTAATGTATTTTTTTCCTTTTATCAAAGCCGCCTCTTGATAAAAGCTGCTAGACTGTGTTCAGAGTCAGCTGGAAGACTCTGTGTGTAGTGCACTGAACTTTAATTATACCAGAAGCCAACTGTAGGAGTGGGGATGTGCAACCAGGACAACTGTCCTGAGCCCAACGCCTGCCCAAAGCTGAATGAGGGACAGCCTGCTGCAAGGTTTAGGGCTCCTTCCTAAATGCAGCAGGTGCATCCTAGATGAACCTCCAACCTTGCACCACCTGAATTAATTTTTAGGCCTAGGCTCTTCCTCCTTGAGAGTTTGATATTAAAGTGATCATAATATTGAATCTAATTACCACCACTCTTAAAACAATCCTGTAAAAAGACATAAGCATAAAAATGTACATACTGATCGTTCTTGAGTTTGGGTGACTCTCAAGATCTAACCTAACATAGTATATGACAGCAGATAGACCAGTATGGTCCATCTAGTCTGCCCAGTAAGATGACTAGAGTGGTTATAACTGCAGCTTTGTGAGTCCCCCCCCCCATGCCTGTGTTTAGGGTTGTACCTGCAGGTCAGCCCCCCTCCCCCTCTATTTACTGAAGTATAAACGATTTTTAAATTTGCTTTGATTTCATCTTATAAAATGATCCACTGTGTCTATCCCATGCCATTTTGATTTCGGTCTCTGTATTTGCCCCCTTGCTTCAACTGTAGCTGCTGTTTTATGTGCCCCCCCCTCCCCCCGAAGCTAACATCCTATTCTGCCTAATGTTTAAGCTGGCCATGTTCCCAAATTTCTGCCCTCGTTCTAATATGTCTAACGCTGCCTTACAGAAGTACATTCTGTTTGTATGAGCAGACAGTAATGATATCACTGAAGGCTCAGATGTCCGCTTTTGTCACTTTGCGTCATGGGTGTCATCCGAGGTGGACGTTTTGGGCCTTTCTCACTGGCAGAAGGGTGAGGCTCCTGTGAGAGATGGTAGGGAACCTTGCTGTTGACTGCAGTGCTGCTCGCCTACAAGTAGAAGGAGAGATGCTGACTCTGGCTAGGCCAGGCCGACGACAGGATTGGAGATGGAAAACAATCCTTTGCTCAGTCTGCAGCGGTGGCTAAGAAAGCAAATGGAATGCTGAGAATCATAAAGAAAAGAATAGAGAATAAAATCGAGGATGTTATAATGTCTCTTATGGTGTGACCACACCTTGAATGTGTGCAGTTCCGGCCACTATATCTAAAAAAGGATATAGCAGAATTGGAAAAAGTACAGAGAAGAGTGATCAAAATGGCAGAGGATGGAAGGATAACTCTACAAAGAAAGGCTTAAGAGGTTACAGCCCTTCAGCTTGGAAGAGAGGTCTATACAATAATGAGTGGAGTGGAACGGGTAAACATAGATCAAAAAGTAGAAAGACCAGGGGACCCACAATGAAGCTACAATGTAGCACATTTAAGACTAATCAGAGAAAATATTTTTTTCTTCAACATGTAATCAAACTCTGGAATTCATTGCTGGAGGATGTAGTAAAAGCTGTTAGTGTAGCTGGGTTTAAAAGAGGTTTCTACTGCTTATCCCTGGGATAAGCAGCATGGAATCTGTCTACCTTTTTGGGAACCCAACACGTACTTGTGACCTGGATTGGCTGCTGTTGGAAAGAGGCGACTGGACTTGATGGACCTTTGGTCTGACCCAGTATGGTGGATCTTATGTTCTATGATACTGGGGTCTGGAGGAGGACCCCCTGCTCTTCAGGACCCCCCCCCCCACCCCATTGATGCGCTCCCATGTGGCCCTTTGGCCAAAAAATGTTTTTTCAGCTCCTGCCAAAATTAGGACTTTAAAAAAGTCAACTGGTTTCATGCATGGCAACGTTGGAGTTCTTGCTGAGCTATTGTCACAATGAAATGTACCATATAAAAATGTTTAATTTGAATTATTTATTATCTATCAAAGGAAATGTTTGACTAATAAAGTGAAGACTATTGCATTGATAGTGATAAAATAGAGCTCTGCAATGCAATGTGTGCCTTTGAGTCAATGCTGACTCCTGGCGACCCAGAGGTTCCTGGGTTTTCTTGGTAGTGACAGGAAGTAGATTGGCAGGCCTTTCTTCCAAGGCAATGGAGGATTAAGTGACTTGCCCAAGGCCACAAGGAGTGCTAGTGGGAATTGAACTCTGGTCTCTTGATTCACAAGCCAGAGCTCTAACCATTAAGCTATTCTTCCACTCAATAAGCTCTAGCCTTTATGAAAAGTCATGGTACTTTATTCAGAATGATGGCTGTGAAAGAAACACTTGTAAGCTTTGAACTGAAGGCTGCCTTTGAAATATAGCTATTAGAAATGTTAATTCAGGTTATTCACGTCATTTCAGTATTGCTGTACATGCCAGCTAATTGCGATGCACTGTGATATGTTTACATGGCCTTCCCTAGTCTTTGAGCTATCTGATCACATAAGTAGTTTGATTTTGAGATGTGATGAGGAAATGTTTGGTTTCATTTAATTCTTCATAGTTAGACTGCATATTTTGAGTTTTAATAATAACAGCTTGACATTTTTTATTTCTTTGAGATACTTGGGCTGTTCAAAGGAAGGAAGGGCCCAAGATAAGGTAGTGTTTTGACAGTACAGCAAAACAATTCCCTGGAAAGAACAATATTTTGCAAGCAAGCATTCTCATCATTTTGTGGTATTTTATTTTTAAGTTTACGTTTACTTTAGTGCATGGTGGCGAAGTTCCTCATTTGTGATTGAGGGAAACTCTTTTTCTTCTTTTGTTTAGAACTTACTATTGAGAACTAAATTCAAATGGGTTAAAGTTATTTTATCTGTGGGGTACATTTTTAATCTAGTTATATTTATAACGCCTGGATTTCCAGGTCTTACCTGGAGGGAGTAACTGTTTTGCCAAGTACGCTTAACTGCTGATGGAAAGTCAACCACTGCATTACATTGGTGAAAACACTGACATCCTAGCCCTTGTCTTGTCTGGAAAACCCTCCTGCTTTCATTTTCCATATCGGTTGTGTCCCCGTCCATTTGATATTTAATGTGGCAGTCCTTGTCAGGTTGAGTGATTTGGCATTTTCATTTTTTTTTAAGGCACTTTAATGTAAGTTAGAACTGATTTGATTTTCACACTGTACCTGGCTGACACTTCTATAGTTTAATACTTAATACCATCATCTCTGGAGTGGAAAGTGTAGCAACAAGTTTTGATCTAAATGAGAGTATTCAAAAGGGGAGAAAAGTACTTTTGGTAAAATAGGAACTTGCTACCACACTTTGGCCCTACTATTAGGGAACAACTCAGTTCTGGTGTGCTCCTTTTACAGGTGAGGCTGTTCTCTCAGGTTAACCTATATGATGCACTAGCCTAGCTCAGTATATATTGATGCAGTAAAATCCATGGTTGAGGAAGGGCATTGGTTGAGTGGATTGTGCTGTATGTGTTCTTAGCTAGGTATCCTGCAGTGTACCAAGGGCAATGATGGAATGCCTTTTTTAATCCCTGGCAAATATTGAGCCCATTTGCTTGGAATTTTGACTGAATCAACCCTCCCTCTCTATTGTACTTTATGATCCCTGAGTAGCCCAAGCTCCATTGACGCAGCTTTCAGTTATAACGCACCACTTTCGGTTGTAAACACTAATTTGGATCAGCAAACACTTATTTTTTGTGAAAATTACGGTCTTAATATTATTGGGTCCCATTACCACTTTAATTTTAAAACATCACAGGTCAGGTTTTCTTTTTTAAATTGTGCAGAACTGAGGGTCTGTCAATTTTAATCATCTTTGTAAAATTTTCCAGTGCATTTCTAATGTGGTATTTTTTTTTTCCTAGTCCAGTTTGGCTAAGGGATCTTTGAATAAGAACACAACTTAGAAGTCTCCTGTTTTGTGCGATAATAACATTCAGATGGTTTGTACCGTTGCATATGAATCCTGAAATGCATTGGTGGTGAGACCAGATAATCATCCTGGTGCGAGAGTTTTTACTCGCTGTTAATTCCTGTAAACCCTGTTGAATAAATCTGCTATGCATCAGTTTTTTAAATATGATTCTAAGTTTTAAATGTTCTTTTTTTTTCATAGTTATTTGTTTCTAATCTATATGTTTAACTTGTCTAGCAACACACACATAAAGAAAGGCCAATGGTATGGCATACAGAGGGCAATTCTCCTCTCTTTCAAAGCTTTGTTTACTTTGTTGCATTGCAAGGCATCCTACTAACTAAGCCTTCTCTTGCTCATGCTCGTAGGACTAAGCAGAGGACTAGAAAGTGGCATCTGAAAGGAAATCTTGATGATTTTACGATTCTTCACAATTGTGCAGATAGCCAACTTAATTAAATATTTTTATTTGTAGTAGTTTGAACATCCACTTGTTCACCCACTAGGCGTCTACTTCAACCTGGAGAGGGGAGGTGGAGGTGGCTATCTCTTTGATGGAAGAAATGTTTTAGCCTCAGTGAGGATCTTTGGGGGAGGTACTACTAAACTTTTTGGGGCTTCTATTCTTAGAGTAGCTGTTATGGTGCCTTCTACGGTCACCTGGAAGCAAGAGCTGCACCATCATCTGGTTAGAAGCTCTGGATTTGAAGGGAAGATAGTGAGAGGTCTACTTGGGGAGGAGGGAAGAATTTTTGTTAGGAGGGGGATACATAGCGAGTACCTTTTTCTTCCTGCGTTATGCTTGCAGGCTTTTTTGCATGCTTAATGATATGTAACCTTTGCCTTCTAAGAAAGTATTGGTCTGTAAGGTAACCACACCTCTGCCTATGAATTTTAAACAGAATTGACCTATGAGTTGGCTGATGTGCTGCTATTCTGTATTTGGAACTGATGCTACAGTTTGGCATTCCGCTGAACCAGTTAGCCGGTTTCTTTTAGTCAACTGGTTTTCTTGGTTAGCTCTTGGGGTGCTACCGTAGGGATACATATTGCTATAGAAAGCAATCGGAGACATCCATTGCGTTCCGTACCTTGACATCATAACTGTGTATTGTGTGTTAGGCTTGTACAACTTACCTGTGCCAGCACTGCTCTTCTGCAGTCACTAGGCCACATGAAAGGACAAAGTTCAATCAGCAAACCTGTAACAGAGCATTGAACTATACGCACCCTCGCTCTGGAACTCCCTTCCTAACCAGATCTGAAACAACAAAGACCTCTTCTCATTCAGAAAACAATTAAAAACCCACCTGTTTCGAGAGCACCTCGGATCTGAGATGGACACCACTCACTAACGGCCTGTTCTTGGTAGTCTCTAAACAGACTGGATCTGGATGAAACCCAAGACCTGTAGATTATCGTCATCAACGTCAAGTACTGCTACCTACCATGTCAGGATCATCAATGTTGGGCCCCCCCCCATGATGTTTTCCCCCTCCTTCATTTGTGAGGTGATTAATGTACCCCCCCCCCTTTTTTTTGTTATTGTAAACCGCTTTGATCCGGTGAAAAGTGATATATAAATGCAGCTAAATAAATAAATAAAGCAGAAAAACAGAAATCCTCTTCAGGTTTGAAAGCTATTTTGCTGTGATGTTCCATGACTGATAATTTCACAGGCTTGTTTTTGGTAAAGATGTGCCTAAAACAAATTGTTCAGACAAATGTGTAATATATATGTACATACTTTTTTTTTTCTGTTTGCAAGATGTGTTTCTTTGGGCCTATTTCCAGGCATTTCTTGTATATTCTGTATGCATGCAAAACCTTTGGAATATCTAAGGTGCTATGCTTGGAGTGTAAGTGTTTTTCATCACTGTGTGAAATAACATTTATTCTGTATTTTTTTTTTTTTGTTCTTGCAGAATCTTTCTTGGTTCCTAAGGATTTTTAATGCCATTTCCTGCTTTACCCATTGAAGTCTTTTTAGTAATATTTTCAAGCCAAAATAAGGAATTTGATTCTTTCGTCCACTTAATGTTCATTGAAAGGAAAATGCTTAATTTTGTAATTTTTCTGCCTCTTGATACAACTACCCCTCAGAAGTTTCAAGACTAGTGTTAGTCTGGCATAGTGAAATTGGCAGGTAGGTGGTACCTTTTTTAATAACTAATTTATCAACAAAGTGGGCTCTTATCCTCAAAAGCTTTTGCCTTAAATTAATTAATCTATAAGGCGCCACTTCCCATTTCTGATACTAGTCTCTCTTTTTACCTTTCTCATATTAATAATCCTAATCTCTTTTTATAGGGATGTGCATTTGCTTTTGCATGAATGGTAAAATCATTGAGAAGTGGCAAGTAAGGTTAGGTCCATGCATAAGAACATAAGATATGCCATACTGGGTCAGAACAAGGTCCATCAAGCCCAATATTCTGTTTCCAACAGTGGCCAATCTAGGTCATACGTACCTAACAGTTTCCCCAAAAGACACAGGTTCCACAATGCTTGCATTGGTTCAAGCATTGATATCCTGGGTCCCTTCTTAATAATGGTTTATGGACCTTTCCTCCAGGAACTTGTCCAAACCTTTTTTTAAACCCAGCTACACTAACAGCCTTTACTACATCCTCCGGTAACAAATTCCAGAGTTTGATTACACGTTGAGTGAAAAAATATTTTCTTTTATTAGTCTTAAATAGTTTACCCTGTAGCTTCATTGCATGTCCCCTAGTCTTTCTATATTCTGATAAGGTAAACAATCGATCTACGTTTATCCGTTCCACTCCGTTCATTAATTTATAGACTTCTATCATATCTCCCCTCAGCCGTCTCTTTTCCAGGTTAAAGAGCCCTAACCTTTTTAGCCTTTCTTCATAGGAGTATCCTTCCATCCCCTTTACCATTTTGGTGGCTCTTCTCTGAACCTTTTCTAAAATCGCTATATCCTTTTTAAGATACGGCGACCAGAATTGCACTCAATATTCAAGGTGCGGTCTCACCATGGAACGATACAGAGGCATTATAATATCTTTTGTTTTATTTTCCATTCCTTTCCTTATCATACCTAGCATTCTCTTTTCTTTCTTGGCCGCTGCTGCACACTGGGCCGAGGGTTTTAACATGGTATCCACAATGACGCCTAAATCTTTTTCCTGGGTGGTGGTTCCTAATGTGGAACCTTGCATCGTGTAACCATAGTTTGGGTTGTTCTTCCCTAGGTGCATAACCTTGCAATTGTCCACATTAAATTTCATCTGCCATTTTGATGCCCAGTCTTCCAATTTATCAAGATCCTCTTGCAATTTTCCACAATCCTTTTGGGTTTTAACAACTTGAAATAGTTTTGTGTCATCTGCAAATTTGATAACCTCACTCGTTATTCCACTTTCCAGGTCATTTATGAATATGTCAAAAAGCAGCGGACCCAGCACAGATCCCTGGGGTACACCACTATTCACCTTTCTCCATTGGGAAAATTGGCCATTTAGCCCTACCCTCTGCTTTCTATCTTTTAACCAGTTCCTGATCCACAATAGTAAACTGCCTCCTATCCCATGACTCTTTAGTTTTGCCAAAAGTCTTTCATGAGGGACCTTGTCAAAGGCTTTCTGAAAGTCCAGATACACAATATGCACCTGCAAGTTTGCACAAATTGCCATTTGTCGTGTTCGTTTTTGCCATGGGGTGTGCGTCTCCACTATCGACTTGCTGGAGTCACACTGGGAGGGGAGAAAAGGGGGTGAGGTGGGGAACAAATTAGAAGCACAAAGCACTTCAACTAGTCACGTTAAAAACTCACAAGCAGCCAAGGAATCCTTGCCCGACCTATTCAAAGCCAATGGGTGATGTCACAGCAGGGCTGGAAAGACGAGCAGTAAGTCTGAGACAAAATGGTTCCTGCAGAGAGGGAGGGTCGGGTACTAGCTAGTCTTCCAGTAAGTTTGGTTAAGATGGAACCTAAGCAGAGAAAACGAAAGGAAAGAAAAAATTCTGCCACAGGGCACAGCACAGTCGCAAGCAAGCAGGCTGCAGAAAGCACACAGCATCTGCAGAGAAACTGCTGTTTTGTGTTTTCAAGTCTGAGGGTAATTGCTTGCTGGCCTCCACTGCCTGGTCTTGGAGGGAAGGAATGCAGGAGGGGGTGAGCGAAGTGCCAGGCAGAAGGCACATGCAGGCAATTGGAATGGACGCAGAGGCTGTGCTTGTCGCTTCGGTTTGCTTCTAGCGCATTGCTTACTGATAGCTGTCAGGGTTGGTGTAGTGCAGGCACTAGGGAACTAGAACCGTGTGTCTGTATAGGGGGGCTTGATGCACCATACAGAAAAGGTTGAGTGTTGTGACAATGTATCACAGACATTATTTCTAAATTTCAACTGTAGTCTTTTAAAGGGACCTTGGCTCAAATATCTGAGAAACCATAATAGGGGTTACACACATGCCTTCTGAATTCCAAAGTGCTGCTGGTATACGTATTGGCAGTAGACTGTGTTGTAAAGATACATGAGAAAGGCAGTTCCTATTCGACAGAGCTGATAATCTAGTCCCGGTGCATTTGCCGACTGCAGAAAGGGGTCTCCAAACTGGGCCGATTGGCTGGAACTGTAGCAGCAGAGCACCAGTAAGCACTGCAGGCAGGACACTGAAGTGGGGCTGGCAGGTTGTTTAAGAGAGTTCTGCCTGGGGTCAAGATGGCATCTTAATGAAGCATAGGAGTAGATGTGGCTTGGTGCTGAGCTCCTTACTAGCTTGTGATAAGGAAGGAGGAGAGTAGGAACTGAACTGTTCCTCCATCACAGAGCAGAAGATGCTGTGAAATGTGGTGTCCTTCCACGTTCCAGCAAAGCAGACCTTTCAGCCGGTCTAGGGTGGGACATCGCATCAGAGTTCAGAGGGGGCACTGTTATACCCCGACCTGGAAGTGAATGTCTGTGGCCTGAAGCAAGGAGAATGCGTAGCGCTGGAGGGGTGTCCGTTGCTGGTATCGTCGGGAGATCTCAGGTGCAGTAAGGACAGTCTTTAGAGCCCTTGGTCCAAGTTTTACCATCTTTACTTGGAGCTGCTGATTCCTTTGGTAAGCAGGGCAAGCAGAAGAGATCTGCTGTGGTAACCTTAGGTTTACTCTTGGGTGCCATTCAAAGTTTGGGATCCTCCCTTTCTAATTTGCCTGTGAATTTTGAAAAAAAGACTTGGATAATGTTTCCGAGAGTGGGTGAGGAGGCAGGGACATTGGAACATTATTTTCTCAATCTATGTAAAATAGTTTAATATGTTCTTTGAAATATAGTTATTATGTGCTCAAAATGTTCTATGTAATTAAATGTTTACCACGTTCTCTGTAAACTGCCCCTGATCTCTGGAAGGGGCAGTATAGAAAAGCGCACAAATAAATAAATAAACAAACGGTCACAAGTTGGATGGCATGACTGGGATGAATGAGTTTTTCAAAAGGCACTTGGAGCATCTTGAGAACCAGCTGAGAAATAAACTGAGGGTGACTAATTTCCCTAAATCCCCTTTTAATACCTCTTTTGGAGATGATTAGGAGGTATTTTGGGGAGATATTGGCAATACCATCTGAATCCCTACCCCCTGCTTGTTAGAATACAATATTTGATTCAGTTCTTGAAGGGCGTGCTGTCAGTACCCAGCAAGAGAGTTTGAACTTGACTGAGTTTCTGGTGTGTTCGCTGGAGATTCTTGCAAAAAGGATTACTCTGATTGTGACTCTGAACCTGATCACGGTATGATTCTTTGCATTTTTGGTAGGTGCTATTCTAAGAATATTTCCTGATTTGTCTATGACAGTGGTTCTCAACCCAGGCCACTGGGCCTCCAGTCCAGTCAGGTTTTAAGGGTATCCACAATGAATATGCATGAGATAGATCTTCATCACTGCTTCCATTGTATGCAGATCTATCTCTTGCATATTCTTTGTAGATACCCTGAAAACCCGACTGAACTAGGGGTCCCATAGGAACTACCGGTCTAGGATAACCTAGAAAAGGCAACAAGCCCTCTTGGCTCTTAAATCCAGGGTTCTCTTCTTAGGGGCTACCTTCCATGTAATTTTTTTGTTATGCTGTGTGGGGAGGGGTTGTTTTTCGACCCAGAGCAGCTTGTGGTAAGGGAGGGCTCTGTGGAATTGAGTGTGTGTGTGTGTGGGGGGGGGGGGGGGATCTAGAGTAATGACACACATAGCTGGTTAGGATTGGATTTGCTGGATTGCTCTATTATATTTCCTTTTGACTCTTTCTAGCGGACGAGTAATGTGAATATATTTTTTTCTTGGATTTTCTTTAGGATGGATGGTTTCCTTTTTTTCCATTTGTCACTTCATTGTGAATTTGATTAGTTTGAATTAAAAAAATAAGATTTCCAGTGGGTGCCTTTAGCCTGCATTCCAAAACATAAAAGAAATAAAGAATCTTTCTCCTTGCCACTCACTGCTGCCTTGTTCCCCTGTACTAGGTGCACTATTGTTACTCTTCTTTCTCGCCCTATGCTTTGAAGTCTTCATGTCGCTTCATATGCCTTTATTCTCTTCTGCTGGTTCATGCCACCCTTTGTTATTGCTCTGCCACCTGTCCTTTTTTTTTTTTTGGCTAGTCATCCTCCTCCTCCTGCATTGCATTGTTCTCAGTGCCTTTGCGATTTTTGGACTCTTTGCTACCTTCACCTGTTTTGGCAATGAGCCCCCTGGGCATAAAGAATTCTTCTTGCTGCATTGCTCTGAGAACAGTGTTTTAGTGTGTTGAGGCAGTCCTTCCTTCCAGAATATAAGATGTGTTTTAATTTTATACATCAGAAAGTGATGGCGTGACCTGTACAACACAGTGACCTATTTAATAAATTTACGTGGTGGACCATGCCCCTTGAGCCACATATAAATACTTGCACCTGCGCAGCAGACGGTCTTTCTCCCTTGGCCCTCTGCTCTACGCCCAACGCTTGCAAGCAGACCCTCTGATTAGCACACTGGTGCATACTCTTAAGTAGCATAGCAAATAGATAACCGGATACATTTCAGTTGCAAACAAATTTCTTTTAAACCCTCAGAAAATGGTTGCACTAAAAGTGTGAAACTCATACACAGCGGAATTCAAATTGAAAGTTATTCATAATGCAGGAGAACTTGCTAACCAAGCAAAATTTTGGGATAACTGAGAAATTAGAGACTGGAGGAAGACACAGGGAAAACTCACCTTGATGAAACGCAGCAAGAAGGCAAATCATAGCTGCAAGCATGGTGGCCTGAATTAGAAGGCTGCCTGCTTCAGTTTGTTGTAGAGTAAGGGCCATGGACTGTCTACTGTGCAGATGCGATTTAAAGCAGTTCATATCACAAGGAAAATGAGTATTGAGAGATTCAAAGCTGATAATTTGTGGTGCTACTGATTTATTATGATAAATAAATTAAGCATTAGACAAAGAACAACCATGTATCAGCAGCTCCCTGCTGATTTTTTGGATGAAGTACACAAGTTTAGGGAATTTGTAAACAAAGAAATCAACACATTCACAGTGACACCAGACATCATAAGAACATAAGATATGCCATACTGGGTCAGACCAAGGTCCATCAAGCCTGGTATCCTGTTTCCAACAGTGGCCACTCTAGGTCATACGCACCTAGCAGTTTCCCCAAAAAACACAGGTTCCACAATGCTTGTATTGGGTCAAGCATTGATATCCTGGGTCCCTTTTTAATAATGGTTTATGGACCTTTCCTCCAGGAACTTGTCCAAACCTTTTTTAAACCCAGCTACACTAACAGCCTTTACTACATCTTCCGGTAACAAATTCCAGAGTTTGATTACACGTTGAGTGGAAAAATATTTTCTTTTATTAGTCTTAAATAGTTTTACCCTGTAGCTTCATTGCATGTCCCCTAGTCTTTCTATCTTCTGATAAGGTAAACAATCGATCTACGTTTACCCGTTCCACTCCGTTCATTAATTTATAGACTTCTATCATATCTCCCCTCAGCCGTCTCTTTTCAAGGTTGAAGAACCCTAACCTTTTTAGCTTTCTTCATAGGCGTATCCTTTCATCCCCTTTATCATTTTGGTGGCTCTTCTCTGTACCTTTTCTAATAATGCTATATCCTTTTTAAGATATGGCGACCAGAATTGCACACAATATTCAAGGTGCAGTCGCACCATGGAACGATACAGAGGCATTATAATATCCTTTGTTTTATTTTCCATTCCTTTCCTTATGATACCTAGCATTCTATTTGCTCTCTTGGCCGCCGCTGCACACTGGGTGGAGGGTTTTAACATGTTATCCACAATGACGCCTAAATCTTTTTCCTGGGTGGTGGTTCCTAATGTGGAACCTTGCATCGTGTAACCATAGTTTGGGTTGTTCTTCCCTAGGTGCATAACTTTGCACTTGTCCACATTAAATTTCATCTGCCATTTTGATTCCCAGTCTTCCAGTTTATCAAGATCCTCTTGCAATTTTCCACAATCTTCATGGGTTTTAACAACTTTAAATAGCTTTGTGTCATCTGCAAATTTGATAACCTCACTCGTTATTCCCTTTTCCAGGTCATTTATGAATATGTCAAAAAGCAGCCTACCCAGCACAGATCCCTGGGGTACACCACTATTCACCTTTCTCCATTGGGAAAATTGGCCATTTAGCCCTACCCTTTGCTTTCTATCTTTTAACCAGTTTCCGATCCACAATAGTACACTGCCTCCTATCCCATGACTCTTTAGTTTTGCCAAAAGTCTCTGATGAGGGACCTTGTCAAAGGCTTTCTGAAAGTCCAAATACACTATATCAACCGACTCACCTTTGCCTACCTGTTTATTCACACCTTCAAAAAAACGTAACAGATTAGTAAGACAAGATCTTCCTTGTCTAAAGCCATGTTGGCTGTCTCCCATTAAGTCATGACTATCTACATGTGCAGCAATTTTGTTCTTTATGATGGTTTCTACCATTTTTCCCAGTACTGACGTCAGGCTCACCGGTCTGTAGTTTCCCGGTTCACCCCTGGAACCCTTTTTAAAAATTGGCGTTACGTTCGCCATCCTCCAATCTTCAGGTATTAGAGATGATTTTAATGATAGTTCACAGATTACTAATATCAGGTCTGCAATCTCATATTTCAGTTCTTTCAACACCCTTCACTGATCAAATAAGGAGAACCACCAATACAATATACGCAAAGCTACGTACCCTCCGGAACCTCAAACCTCTATTAAGCCCTGACTCATTTTGTACTGTCTGTCAGGCCCTCACAATCCCTTCTCTTGATTATTGTAACCATATCTATCATGGCCTTCCCAAGAACACCATACAACCGCTCCAACTAGCCCAGAACACGATAGCGTGGCTTATAACCAACAACCCCAGACGATCCCACATCACACCAGTCCTCTGTGATCTCCACTGGCTCCCCATTCAATACAGAGTTAAATTCAAAGTGCTTACCCTTACACATAAAATCATCTCCAATGAGTCAGCTCCATGCCTCTCCCCACTCCTTCCCTTCTCCAATAACACAAGAACACGCCGCTCCATTACCAAAAACCTATTGACCATCCCAACATCTAAAAGACATTGCAAACAATCTACCAGTAACAGGGCCTTCTCCCTCTATGCTCCATCCATATGGAATACCATTCCTCACGAGCTGTAAAACTGTTCAAACCACTCCGAGTTCCTAAAGAAGTTAAAAACTCATCTCTTCCTTGAACATTTTTCCCTACCACCTTAGTACCTAACCCTTTACATCCCCCTCCCCTGCCCTCTCAAAAATCTATCATGCAACCATGTGGTATTCCTGTATATACCTTTGTAAATAGTTGATCATTGTTCATTGTAATTAGTTCATATTGTTTACCTATGTACCCCTGTTAATTTGTTCCATGTAAACAGTTAGAACATTTTGTGGCACTATGTTTCATGTAAACTGTCTTGATTTGTAGAAAGATGGTATATAAAAATTGTTAAATAAATAAAATGTATATCATCTGGTCCAGGTGATTTGCTACTCTTCAGTTTATCAAATAGTTGTAATACATCTTCCCGATGTATCGCTATTTCCTTCAGTTCTTCTGCACCTTTAAATACCAGTTAAGTCATGGGTAGCATCCCTATAATCTTCCTCAGTAAAGATGGAAGCAAAGAATTCATTCAGTCTCTCCGCTATCGCCTTGTCGCCTCTTAGTGCCCCTTTAACCCCTCTATCATCTAATGGTCCGACTGACTCTCTCACAGGTTTTTTGCTACGAATGTACTTGGAAAAAGTCTTTATTACGTGTTTTTGCTTCCGCAGCAAGCTTCTTCTCAAATTCTCCCATTGCTTGTCTTATCAGTGCCTTGCATTTAACTTGCCAATGCTTGTGCTGTTTCCAGTTTTTGCCGTTTGGCTCTTTTTTCCATTTCCTGAAAGTGCTTTTTTGGCATGGACGAGGTTCCCTTAACCTTTGACATCCCATTAGGGAAAACGGGGTTAAAACAATAAATATTAGAACCACTGGACATGAAAAGACACACTTTACAGAGGTGCTGGCCTGCTGTGCAAGTGTAAAAAAGCCACCACCTATATTCAAAAGTAAGACAATGCCACGTGAAACTCTACTAACCAACATTGTTGTTGATGTGAATGAGAGAGGACGGATGGATGAGAGCATGATGCTGAAATGTCTACAGCGCTGCTTTAGTAAGTGGCTGGATGGATTTCTCGAGGGGAAAAAGTGCTCCTTGTCATAGACAGCATGAGAGCCCATTTTACTGAAGTCATAAAGAAGAAAATAAAATCTTTGAACACTGTCCTGGTTGTTATACCTGATGGTATGACAAAAAATGCTTCAACAGCTTGACATTTACATCAACAGAAGCCTATGCTCCGTCCCTATGGGAAAACTAGATGTGCCACGGAGAACACACTTTATGTGCCACACCACTTTTGTAGAAGTCTCCGGTTGGGTTGCGACAGCATGGTGGGGGGGGGGGGTGTGAGTGATAAAATTATAAAATCAGCTTTTGTGAAGGCTGCGATACTAAAGAGCCCCGGTTTAGTTGTGAAGTAGAAGACGACAATAATGAACGTGAACTGGCACCTGACATTGCAGAACTATTTCTCAGGGATACCGGTTTTCCTGAAAGTGATACAGAATAGATCTGATGTGGAATGAGTTGCTATGTTATGCACTTTATTCAAGAGTGTTATTGTAAACTGAAAGTGAAACAGAATAAATCAGGTTTTTTAAAAAAAGAGCAGTGTTGTCTTGTGTTTTATTTTTAGTACCAGCGACTTATATAGTGGGGTGACTTATACTATGATTCTATCAGTAAAATCCCTAATTTTGGCCTCTGCGACTTATACACAGGAGTGATTTATAATCCAGGAAATATGATACTACTTAGTCTGCATTGCCACTTTGAGCCTTTTAGTGCTGTCCAACAGTTGCTGCAGCATTCCCTCACGCCTACACCATTGTTTCCTCATATATTTAAAACTGCCTTATGAAGAAATAGCAAAGGTTTTCCTCCATGACGTAAATCCTCGCTGTGTTCAAATAGTCCTGTTAGAGTGTGTAGAACGTTCCAGCCATTTGGGGTTCTGTTGGCCCTCATCAGGTGGTTTTGGGCTGTCCAGTCTAGCTTTCTGCTGCATCGGCCCTTTTTCCAGTGTCCTGGGCTCCTGGTGTTAGGACTGTTGCCCCTTCCACCCTCTGCTACTGCTTCTGGGGCCTTTTTTTTACCACAGCACATCTTCTGATCTTTATTTAAATTCTTCAGAATCTCTTTCCAAGTAGTCTGTTGTGTCTTAACCCAACCTCGGGGTGGGGGCTCTTCATCAAAGATTCTCATAAAAGGAAGGACAACTCAACCACTAGGCAATTGGACAGTTGCCTGGGGGGGGGCAATTATTTTTTTTGGGGGGTGTGGGGGGTTGGGGGAAGAAGCAAAGTGAAACTATAGTTTAAGCAAAACAAACACAAGTATCATCGCTGCATACTTTTATTACTACTACTATTGAGCATTTGTATAATGCTCCAAGATATAAGCAGCACTGCACAGACTTGTAAGAGACAGTCCCTGCTCATCCGAGTTTATAATGTAGTGAAGACAGACAACCAGTAAGTGTAGAGATGGGATACATCTAGGGGGAATGCTAAGGAAACACGAAGGAGTCAAGACTCAGGTGAGCCAAGATCCGAAAGCGGCAGCGAAAAGGTGACTTTCTAGCCTGGATTTTAAAAGGGCCAGAGAAGGTGCTTGACATACAGATTCAAAAGGTTCTTACTTGCAGGCAGATTGGGCAATATGCATATAGTACATTTAACCTTGCAAGTGGCTTTTTGAAGTCTCCCTCATTATGTATAGATTTACAAAAGAATGTTTAATATTAAAGTGTGATGTCCAAATATGCACTTTTATAGGATTATTCTGGGAGAGATGGTGTTGGAGATGATTACAACTGAGTTTAATCAAAATCTTGGGGGGGGGGGACACACTAGGAGTCTAAAAACAAATTGTGATGGGACATAAGGTGCCTTGCATTGGCTGTGCATACTAGGACTTCGTGCCTGTAAATTGGAAAGTCCTGGGAATAGTAAGACTGTAATTTGTTATCTTGGGTTCTGTGGAATGAATTTTTATAGGCTTCTAAAAAGCTGAATTGTGATGTATGGGGTTAATCTAGGTTGCTGTTTTTGATGTTGTGTTTTTTGTTTTAATTTGCCTGCAGGACATTTTAAATTAAAGTAAAGGTAAATGGCTTACCTTTTGCACTCCCTGTAAAACTAAAGAGGGGATAGACATAGGAAAAAGATGGGAATGAGTTTTAACATTTCCACAGTTTTAGCAGAAGATGGAGAATCCATCCATCTTTTTCTATGAGTAGTTATGCAATGCAGATCCAAGACCTTGGGAGCTACTAGTTTCCAGGAGCTATGGGGCCCTCAAGGGTCTAGACATCTGCAAGTAGCCAGCAAATGTAACAGGACTTTGAGTGTCTGCAGGGCCAGTCTCTGCCAAACAGAGAAGCTTCAGGTCATATTTTTTTCTCAGAAATTACTATGTCTAAGTTGAACAGGCATCTTTTTTATGTTGTATACTTTTGAATATATTATTAAAATATTATGATGGCATACAGTTGGAATATTTCCAATTATTTCTCAAGATATTGTACACAACATACCAAAAATGCAAGGATACCATTGATGCTGACCACAACTGTATCCTGTGTTTCATAGAGAAAGGGCAGGAGAAAAGAACTGGCCCAGTTCCTTTTGGGTCCAAGAAGCAACATTGGCATGCTAGTTCGTTAAAATTTGATGCACCCCCTACATTGACCTATCAAGGTGGTTTTACAATGCATTTAAAAACCAAACTGATCATGAGAATATCAGGGATGGTAATGACATGAGGAAATGGGAAGGACAAATGTATCAAAACATTGGGGGAAGAGTCAAACAGGGCTAAGAATTGCGGGCCATTGTTGTCTCCTCAGCTTAGCTCAGGAATAGAACTCTGCAATATTCTATCATGTTCGTTGTCCAAAACAAAACAAGCCAGGTTTTGTGGCCAGCATTTTAAAGTGCATGTTATAGGGGGAAGTTAGACGGTTTGAGACTATGGTTGTTCTGAATGTGGTGTGGGTTTTGTAGGTGAAAAATGTCAGGCCAGCAGTTAGGCCACACTTTACAATGTAGACTGTGATCTTAGTGCTTACAGCAGGCCTTGACTAACTTTCATTGGATTTAGGAGCCAGCGGCTGAGATCTTCTCCCTCTCCCCATTGTCCCCCCTGGTGGGCAGGGGACATGGCCGGTGCAAAGGTATTGGGTTCATAGGTGAACCTATGCCTTACTTTTCCTTCCTTGATTAACTTCTAGGCCCCTGGTCTCCTCTCATAAATTTTGATAATTTAGACACATCAATCATGACCATCCTAAAATAGTTCTAACAAAATGCATAATTCAACATCATACTTTATATATACATACATAACATGGGCAATTTTCCAAAAGTTATTTACCCAAGAAAATGGATTATTTTGAAAATCACCTACCCTTCCTGCAGGTAGAAGTACATGCTGGTGGTTCTTCGAATTTGTGTAGCCGTTAAAGCCCATTGCTTTGTTTTGACTGTAGATGCTCTTTGCTGCCCGCCCCCAAAAATACGCCACCCTAGGTAACTGCCTAGTCTTGCCTAATGGTTAAGCTGACCTGGGAAGAGGGGAACAGCAGAAGACATCCTCTTCAAGGTCTACCTCTGTGCTGGATCAGGAACTGCCTCTCCTTGGAGAAACAACAGGGAGGGGATGGTGGTGCGGGTATTGGGATTTAAGATGGTATGCAGCAGTGAGGCAAGAAAGAGGGACTGCACATATTCTGCAGCAACTAAGGGCGGCGTGGGCATGCTGTGGTGGATGATCCTCTTCCTTACAGATCCCCCACCCCCGTCCCCAACATTGCTGGGGCTGCTTGGGGAGTAGTTTGGTCTTCTGGTGGGATTGGGGGCCATGTGCAGGAAACATACTAAGGACAGGCCCTGACCTGACACTTCCACACAGGGCTGTATGTAAGGGAGTGCAAACGGGGCAATTTCCCTCAGCCCTCCATACCAGAGGAAGACTCCAAGCCAGCTCGGAGCTGAAGAAGGTACAGCCTGCAGGCAGGTTTTGGAGCCCCTTTCCAAATTTTCACCAGGGGCCCCAGCATGTCTAACACTAGTTCTGCCCCCCCCCCCAGCCTGTCGACTGTTTCTCCCACTGTGTCAACTGCTGGTGGCACTCCATGGTGCTGCAGCTGAGATTCGAGGCAGGCCCCAGGAATAACGCTTTAGTTGTTCAGGTATCTGAAGTTTAGCTCTTATCACTGCTGTCCTCACTGACTATAAATTAAAAGTTCTTGAACATATTTACAAGTCAGCAGAATCTAGATTTTGATCCCAGTATGAGATTTATAAGAATGTTCAGAGCGCCACTGTTAGTCTGGAGGACTCAGTTCCTACTATAAGGGGGGGGGGGGGGAGCTTCCATGAATAGAAGTGAGAGCAGGTTAGGATTGACCCATGTGCTATGGTTCTTCCTCCCTTCCCCCCCCTTCCCCTGGGGTTATCACAGTGTTGGTCATTGTGCCTAACAGGGGATTCAAAATATTCTTGGAAGAGTTCTGAGGAGGCTGAGAGGGAGAACAGGAGGATGCTGAAGTGTCCTAGGGAAAGAGAAAACGAGGTTACTTGCCTGTAACAGGAGTTCTCTGTGGACAGCAGGATAAGTCAGCCACAATAGGTGTCGTCATCCGACGGCACCGAGATGGAAGTACTACTCTCTATAGCTCAGAAGGGCTTTGCCCTTGTGAGCATGGGCCACCCAGGCCACCTCCCCCCCCCCCCCCCGGTCTGCCCCTAGCCAGCCACTGAGTTACTAGCTGTCAACTGCTAGGGGCGTGCACCCGTGGGATTTAGACCGGTACCTTGCAGGGGAGGAGGGTGGGATGTGTGGCTGACTTATCCTGCTGTCCACAGAGAACTCCTGTTACAGGTAAGTAACCTTGTTTTTCTCCTAGGACAAGCAGGATGAGTCAGCCACAATAGGTGCCTCCCTAGCTATGTGGAGCTGTGGTGCAAGTTAGTTCAAGAAGGAGACCAGGCAGTGACCAAGAACAATATGCCTGCTTTATTAAAGCTGGCGGTTGCCCATGCACAGAGGGCAATAGTCAGTATGCAAAACACTGTGCAATTACAATGTAAACAGGTTCAACAGTGCAAATATGGAAAACAAGGTGCAGAACAATGTGCAAAACAAAGTGCAAGTAACAGTGTAAACAGTGCGAATATGCAAAACAAGGTGCAGAACAATGTGCAAAGCACAGTGCAAGTAACAGTGTAAACAGTGCAAGTAGATGTGCATGCAGTGCAGTAACAGAGCAAACATCAGTGCAGGTACTGCGGGGAATCACAACCACAGATGTGGATCGGACCGTGCTACAGGCAGTGCCGGTCCACCAAGGTCAAGACTGCCCGACCAAAAGCAAGGTCTTCGCTGGAGAGGTCGTGGCAGTAGTGTCTCTGGAATGTATGGGGTGATGACCAAGTGGCGGCTTTGCAGATATCCGCGACTGGGACGGATCTCAGGTTGGCAATGGAGGAGGTCATTGCCCATAGCTGGTGCATGTTGACTGGAGGTGCAGACTCAGCTCCTGCCCACCCAAGGCAGAAGGTGATGGAGGCTGAGATCCAGAGGGACAGGGTCCGTTTGGAGACAGGACGCCTGGGTTTGTTGGGGTCATAGGAGACGAAGAGCTGCGTGCCCAAGCGGTGGGGAGCAGTCCATTGGAGGTAGATGCGGGAGAGCTCTGACGCAGTCCAAGGTGTGTAGTCTCTGTTCCTCTGCAGTGGAGTGGGGTTCTGGAAGGAGGCTAGGCAGCTCTATGGACTGGTTCATGTGAAAGGCCGAGACCACCTTCGGCACAAATTTGGGATGCGTCCGGAGGGTGGCTCTGTCGTTGGTGATCTGTGTGTAGGGTGGGTGCGTCACCAATGCTTGCAACTCACTGATTCGTTGGGCTGATGTGATGGCGACCAGGAACAGAGTTTTCCCTGAGACATGTTTCATGTCCGCTGTAGTCAAGGGCTCAAAAGGGGGAAGCGTGAGTTGGCTGAGGACGGCGTTGAGGTCCCAGTGGGGGATCGGGTCCTTGCGCAGAGGGTACAGGTGGGTGAGTCCTCTCATGAATCGAGCAATGATGGGTTGGGCCGCGATGGAAGTGTCATCGCAGCGGTCGTGAAAAGCTGCGATCGCGGCCGGGTGAACTCGTACTGACTGAGGATGCAGACCTTCTGAGTGAGTTCTGTCAAACTTTACAGCACCTGCGATGTGGGGCAGGAGAAAGGATTGAGCTGCAGGGCGGAGCACCTGGAGGAGAAGCATCGCCACTTCAAGCCATATGACTTTCTAGTAGATGGATGGCGTGCTGCAAGCACCACCTGCACGGCCTCCGGCAGGAGGTGGAGCAGTGTTAGAGTGACCCGTTCAGCCTCCATGCTGCCAAGGACAGGGTCTGTAGATTGGGGTGCAGGGTGTTGCTGTCATCCTGAGAGATGAGGTCCGGCCTTAGGGGAAGGCGAAGAGGTGCTTCCCATGCCAAGCGGCTGAGGAGCGGAAACCATCCTTGGCGTGGCCAGAAGGGGGCTATGAGGATGGCCTGTGCCCTGTCCGAAATGATCCGTTGCAGGGTCAGTGGTATCAGTGGAAACGGCGGGAAGGCATACACCAGTGACCAGTCCCCCCAGAACATGTCAAATGCATCCCGGGTGGTGCTGCGGGGATGGACATTTTGAGCAGAAGAGGTTGCATTTGGTGTTCTCTTCCGTGGCAAAAAGGTCTATCTGCGGTTGACCCCACCGCTGGAAGATGGTGAGGGTCACTTGACCGTTGAATGCCCATTCGTGTGGGCTGAGCTGTCGGCTGAAGCGGTCTGCTAGCTTGTTCTGGAGCCCTGGCAGGTAGGAAGCCTGGATGTGGCACCGGTTGTGCAGAGCAAAGATCCAGATCTTCAGAGCTTCCCTGCAGAGCGCACATGAGCCTGTACCCCCCTGTTTGTTGTTATAGAGCATATCCTCCTTCAGACAGACAACCAGGTGGCCGTGTTTTCCATGGGTCTGACTCTGGAAGGCCTGAAGGGCATGTCGGATCACCCTGAGTTCCAGGAGGTTGATGTGTTGATTCCGTTCCCATGCCATCCATGCTCCCTGGGTGCAGAGATGAAGGCAGTGTGCTCCCCAGCCGGACGAGGAGGCGTCCGTGGTTATGGACAGCTGAGTTGGGGGCTGCCATAGTGGGCATCCCTGTGCCAGGTTCTTCTTGCGGGTCCACCAGAGGAGGGACGCTTTGACTGCAGTGTCCATGTGGATGGAGGAGCTGAGGGACTGTGAGTGCTGGTTCCAGTATGACCTCAGGTGCTATTGCAAGTGGTGCATGTGTAGCTTCGCCAGGAGTATGACCTGGCTAGAGGCTGCCATGTGTCCCAGAAGGCGTAGGAGTGTCCTCGCGTGCGTGTGATCCGTCTCCAAGACTTGTTTTATCAGGTGGATGATGGCGTCCCTTCGAGGGGGAGGCAGAAATGCCCGTGAGTTTTTGGTGTCTATTATAGCTCCGATGAACTCGAGACGTTGCATGGGTCGAGGGTGCGACTTTTGGTAGTTGATCAGGAAGCCCAGAGATGACAGGAGGGCGATGGTCCACCGCGTTGTCGTTGTGCCTTCCCGTAGGGATGGCGCTGAAATCAGCCAGTCGTCCAGGTATGGGAAGACGCATATGCCCTGTTTGCGTAGGTGAACAGCTGCCACAATGACACATTTGGTGAAAACTCTTGGTGCCGGAGAGAGGCCGAAGGGGAGGACCTTGTACTGGAAGTGTCTCCCCTGAATCTCGACGCGGAGGAACTTGCGGTGGTCCTTGAGGATGCTGATGTGGGTGTAGGCGTCCATTAGGTCCAGGGATGAAAGCCACGCCCCCTTCTGGATGAGGGCGAGGATGGACCCAAGGGAATGCATTCGGAACTTTTCCTTGACTATGAATTTGTTGAGTTTGCACAGGTCGAGGATGGGGCGCGAACCACCCGACTTCTTGGGAACCATAAAGTATCTGGAGTAGAAGCCAGTGTGAATTTCCTCCGGTGGCACAGGCTCAATTGCTTTGGAAGTCAAGAGGGAGGATATTTCTTGAGGCAGACCTGTGGCGATGCGGGGTCCGCCCTCTCTTGGGGGGTTTTTCGTTGGCATGGAGTAGAGTGGAACCTGATGCGGTACCCGCTCCTGATTATTTGTAGTACCCACTTGTCTGTTGTGATGGACTCCCATGCCGGGAAGAAGGTGGTGAGCCGGCCCCCCGGGGGGAGGGGCAGGCTGTGCATTGTT
This sequence comes from Ichthyophis bannanicus, assembly GCA_033557465.1. Classification (NCBI taxonomy): domain Eukaryota; kingdom Metazoa; phylum Chordata; class Amphibia; order Gymnophiona; family Ichthyophiidae; genus Ichthyophis; species Ichthyophis bannanicus. Next base: position 834,056,610 of record CM066034.1, on the reverse strand, counting down.
TGTCAAAAAGGCTGGCTTTGTTTCATTGGCCCAGCTTGGGGGGCCTTTTGTTGTCTCCGGTCGCGCTGGCGGGGCTTATTGCGGTAGGAGGAATGCTGCTGTTGTGACTTGTACCGTGGCTATTGCCACTTCCGGTACATAGTGTATTGCCATTTTGAAGTGTGGTACTGTCTCTGCTGGTAGGAGCTCTTGCAGTTGTTGTGCTCAAGGCCCTTGTCAGCGAGGGTCTGAAGTGTGGTGCAGTTGTCCTTTATAGTGGAGACAGTATCATTGATTCTGTCTCCAAACAGAGAGTCGCCAGTGCATGGGGCATCAGCGATGCGGTCATGGGTATCTTCTCTGAGACCGGAGGCACGGAGCCAGGCGAGTCTGCGGGCGGAGATAGCAGTCCCAGCTGTGCATGCGGCCGCATCAAAGGAATCGAAGGATGGTCGCACTTGGTGCTTCGTGCATTCCTGTAGGTCTGCTAAAGAGGTATTGGCGGAAGGCTGACTGTCCTGTGGCAGGGCTGAGATGATATCTTTCAAGCGCTCTAGGAGGACGTCCTGGTAGAGGGCGTGCTGTAGTTGGTGAGCAGAGATTCTTGCGCTGAGCATGGAACCTTGAAAAGTCTTCTTGCCAATATCGTTGAGAAGTTTAAGATCTTTGCCTGGGGGGTTGTTGGAATGTGTCTGCGTGGACTTTGAGCGCTTAAGGGCAGACTCCACCACGATGGATTGGTGTGAGAGTTGGGTCTTGTCGAATCCTGGAGAGGATTGGACTTGGTATTTTAAGTCCAGTTTGCGCGTAGAGGGGGGTCCCGAGCTGGGGCTTTGCCAAAGCTGGAGGAGGTTCTCCTGCAGTATGGGATGCACCGGAATCATTGCAGGGGCTTTCGGGGTCTCGAGGAATTTCTGCGCTGCTTGGGTTTCTGGATGCTGGTCTGAGGACTGTCCAGTAGTAGTGACGTCCATAGCTGATGCCAGTTTGCAGAGAAATCTTGGATAAGTGAGGTCCTCTGGAATGCTGGTGGCGGGATCTGCCGGTGTAGGCGCTAAATCGAGCCCCGAGGTTTCCGTAGTCATAGGTGGCCCAGGGTCAGTTGGGACAACAGCGTTACAGGAGGGCAGGGGAGCTGTCTCTGTAGGTATAGGCTTTGTGGACGTGGCTAGTGATCTAGGGACCTTTGGGTCCGATGAAGTAGAGGTAGGTGCTTGATTTTTTTTGCCCATTGGTCAAAGAGGCTGGAGAGAAAGTTTGAAATCTGCATTAAGTTTGGGTGTTGAACTTTGTCCTGTGCCTCAAGCAGCTTGGGGGTCTGGATGGCGGTCTCCCCACCCTCCCTGGGTTCTGAGTCAGAGGAGGGGGGAAGAACATAGGAGGGGCTGCTGGAGGGTGCATTGATGTGTCTGTGGGAGGATCTGTGCTTGTCCCTGCTCCTATGCCTGTAGTACCTCTTGTGAGCATGTCTGCTGCTGCTTCTGTGCCTGCGATGTCTGTGATGCCTCTTTGGGGCTGGGCTGCTGCTGAGAGAACTGCCCTTTGAGTGCCTCCTCCTGTGCCTGTGCTGTCTTCCTGAACCTCTGCTACGTTGGCGTGGATGTCTCCGTGCTGACAGAGAGGCTTGCCACTGCAGGGGGGAGTGTCCTGGGCTGCCTGGTGATGCAGTCCGTGATGCAGTCCCATTGCCGTGGTGCCGTCCAATGGCGCCATGGGGGCAGAGTCAGGGGAGGACTTGTTGCCGTTGCACCGACCAATGGCGCCATGGGGGGCGGAGCCAGAGGCAGAGAAGGAAGGCAAGATGGCTGCCTGCATGCCCTGGAGCTCCCACATTGTCTGCAGAGGGGGTTCCAGGGAAAGCCGGTGGCTGATAAGAAGCTGCAGGAAGAGTCAGAAGCCTGGAGTGGGAGGCAGGAGCCTTGCAGCTGCGGATGGAGGCCAGGGAGGGCACATCTGGAGCTGCGGAGGAGGTTGGCTGCATCAGAAGAGCATCGGGGGCAGCATGGGCAGCCACGTGGTCAGCAGCAGCATGGTCAGCAGGAGCTTGCAGTGCTGAAGTTCCTATCTCTTGAAGAACATCCCGGAGGGCATGTTTTCTGAATTTCCTGGCAAGGGGGGACATTCTTGCACATGAGTGCAGTCCTCCATCCTATGTGAGACTCCGAGGCATCTCAAGCAACAGGCATGGGTGTCTGTGGAGTTCATCTTTCTGGAGCAGGTAGGACATTTTTTAAAACCGGGTTTGGGCATAATAGAGGTTGATTGGAGTTTCTGTCTTTGCAAAATTGCTGAAATTGCTGTTTTCGTGAAATTAGATGTTTGATGAAGAGAGTGTAGAAAATCCGTCTTGTTGGCAAGGCGGAAGAAAGAAGAGTGGCTGGCTAGGGGCGGACCCGGGGGGGGGGGTGGCCATGGGGGGCCCATGCAAAGCCCTTCTGAGCTATAGAGAGTAGTACTTCCATCTCGGTGCTGTTGGATGATGACACCTATTGTGGCTGACTCATCTTGCTTGTCCTAGGAGAAGTTCAGTCTCCTCCTACTGCTTGACCTTGGAGACAGAGAGGAAAGAAGCCTGTAGATTTTTTATTTTCCCCCTCTGCTGTCCTCTAGTGGTGCTTTTGGCAGTCTGGGATGTTTGTGTGCTAAGGAGTTGCTTTATGGTGAGCAGGAGTAAAACAGAGTTGCCACCCAGTCAATGCTCAATCCAGGAGTCTGCAAGAAGTAAAACATGTCTGCAGAGAAGAGACTCCAGTGCTGCAGTATCAATGAGAATCCTCAAGAGTAAAGAAGTCCAAAGGGAAGGAGGGTCTCGGAAATACCTAAAAGAGAATCTAACCCCTATTTTGAACTGTCTGCTGTGTATTGCCTTGTAGCCCTTTGCCCTTGAATGTTGAAAGGGAAGCTATTTTTGGATTTGTTTTTGAGGAGTGGCTCAAGGCGAGTTATGTTTAGGTACCCAAGTTTGTGCCTGAGGCAATTATTGGGAGGGGGGGGGGGTAGTTAACTGACTTGCCGAAGATCAGAAGGAGCGGCCATACAATTTTAACCTGCCTTCCTAGCTTTCAGCCCATTGCTCTAACAATTAGGCTGTTCCTCCATCTCGTTATGCATATCTCTATATACAAGTCTCCTTGCACTGGATCAGCTCGCTTATCCATGCACCGGTTCTTCCCCTCTTTCTCCTTCCATAGTCTTCCACTCTCCTGGACGGAGCACTCTTGCATCATCTTCTCTTTCCAACCTGTGTTCACTGTACCCCATGTCCTTTTCTTCCCACCTTCTTAATCCCACACCCATCTGGACCTGGAAACCCATTCCTGAGGCCCCAGCAACGTCTCCCTCTTTTGACATACTCCTCCCTGCTGATTTTTATTCCCTATCTGTGAACGATCAAGTCCACTCATGGCACTCCCAGCTCAAGTTAGCCCTGGATCATGTATCCCCCCTCTGTCTCAAATGACTCTCTGCAAAGCGTCGCAGCCCTTGATGTCATTCCAGACTATATGCGTTCCATTCTCAACTCCACCATGCTGTGCGCCGCTGGCGCAAATAGTGTACTGCTGACTCCCTATCTTCCTTCTGACACTGTGATCATTTCTATAAGACCGTTATAATTACTGCATAAAAGGACTACTACTCTAACCTCATCAGTTCCTCCTCTAATCACTCAAGGGCCCTTTACTCTGTCTTCTCCAAGCTAGTACGATCCCCGTGCCCTGCACATCCCTGCTTCCTTGCCTTCCCCAGACCAGTTTGCTCAATCTTTCCATGATGGAACCAGCCAACTATACTCAGTATTTCCTCCTGCCCCCCTTCCCCAGGCCCCAATCTCTAACCACAGGCTCCCTGTCCCCTCCCTCATTGGCTCACACCTGGAACTCCTTCAGTCCTATCTCATCCATTGCTCATTCCAAACAAATTTCCTCCTCCCATAAAACTACCCATTCTCTGGATCCTTTCCCCTCCTCTTGGCCCCTAGACACCACTCTTGCTCTTCCCCCCCCCCCTGCACTATCCATTGTTAGCACTAGTCTCTCCTCTGGCATCTTCCCCCAAGCCTGGAAACACACTGTCATTCACTGTATTCTAAAAGGCCCTTCTTTAGATCACGCTTCCCCAACCAGTTACAGACCAGTCTCTAACCAACCATTCTTATCTAAAATCCTGGAGAAACTTGTTTTCACACAGCTCGTTGCCTACCTGGACAACACAAATGCTTTACACTCTGGCCATAGCACTGAAACCATCCTGCTATCCCTCCTCAGCAAAGTACATGAAACCTTTGACAACGGCAATATTACCCTTGTGGCCTCTCTTGATCTGTCTTCTGCCTTTTGATCTTGTTAGTCACTCTATCTGCCTTTCCTGTCTGCACCACCTAGATCTCTGGGCTGCCGTCTTTTGTTGGTTTCATTCCTTTCTTTCTGATTGATCTTTCGCAGTCCATTCAACTCCTCATCTTCGGCCTCCTACCTGTTAGACTGTTGTTTGCATAGGGATCAGTTCTTGCTCCACTTCTCTTAAATGTCTTTCTCTCCCTTCTCGCACTCTTCATCCATTAATCCGGGGTTTCCACTTACTACTGTGCTGATGCCATCTTGCTCCTCCTGCACACCGATCCATTCTCACCTGATCTCTCTGCACTCAACTCCTAACTCTGTCATGTGGCCAACTGGCTCCATGAAAATCGGCTTGTGCTGAATCCCAGTAAAACTTCTGCCTGCCTACACTACTGTAACATCATTTACGCAGGTCTTCCCCAATATTAGCTTCACAAACTTCAGCTTATCCAAAATACTGCCGTCTGCCTTCTCGCTCACGCCTCCCACTATGATCACATCACCCCCCTTCTGATACACTTCCACTGGCTCCCTATACAGTACAGGATCCAGTTCAAGATTCTCACATTGGCTCACAAAACCCTCCATACAGGTATTCCCTCTTACCTCGCCTTCTCCATTATCCTCCATGCCCCACATTGCTTCCTCCGTTCACTTCACTCCAGCCGTCTAAACCTCCCTTCTACCTCCCAAGCCAGATACGAATCCACCCGACTCTCTGCCTTTTACTTCCTTGGCCCACATCTCTGGATTACCCTCCCCTCTGACCTCAGACTGCAACCGTCCTACACCGCTTTCAGATCTCAACTCAAAACCTTTCTGTTTCATGTTGTTTATGACATATCATGCCACACCGAGCCCCCTGCTGATGACCCCTGCTCCCCCCCCCCCCCAGGCTTCTCTCCTTCATCGTCACCAAGCATGATTGTGCTGCTTATTTCCTATTACTTTTATGGAGTTCTTTACTTCCTTCTTTTAGACACTTTTATTGTAAATCACCCTGCTATACATTTGAAGGGTGATATATCAAATTTTAATAAACATAGAGATAAACACTGGAAACAATATGCCCTGAGCATTGACATACATCCTTCCCGCCCCCCTCCCAAGTGTTGCAGAGGTTCTGGAAACTGATGAACCCTTCTGTCTAATATGCATACTCGGAAGGGAGCTACACTGTGTTAGCTGAAGTGTGTGAGGATACAGCAGTACTATCTTTTTAAAATATATCTGGACAATGGCAAAGAGCTGTTTGTAATTCACAACAAGATTTTTATTTTTTTTTTAACAATTTCATTTCATTGCGAGAGAATCCTGAGGCTTCAAGAATCACTATATGGAGCCATGATGATATTAAAAAATGCCCGCTTCCCCATGTGGTTTTTGCTGTTATGGTAAAGTAACCAAGTGAAAGATGCAGCTGTCTTTCACCTAAAAAGTGGCCCGAGAGCGTTTTTGCGTAATTCTGTGTTAATGAGCTGCTTTATTAAAATTCTGGCTAAATGAGCCACTGCAATACAGTATGATGCAGTCTTGTATATAGCAAACTATCTATGAGTTTATTGCCAAGAAGCAGGGCCTTGTGCAGAAAAACAGCGAAACTTAGGGATATATCATGTCGTCCCCCCCACTTGAAGCTCCACTTGCAAAGAGAGAATACTGGCAAAGAAATGAGGCCACCCCTGAGATGCTTCAGCTATTGAAACAGCAAGAATACAGTGCGATTTGACAAATGCTTAGTTAGCATAGACAAGAAAATATGTGAATCGAGTCCTTATTACTTATAGCCAATTGGATCATCATTTAATGGTCTCATCAGCAAAGGATACTCCAAACACAAGAGCTATTGGCCAAGTATAGGAATGAATTGCGCTGAATATCATAAGTAATGAAGTGTCAAGTTGCTAGGTCAGAAATTTATTAATCAGCAACAGACATTTCAGACTTATGAAAACTCAATGTAATCTTTACATTGTGGGGAAGGGATATGAACCAGTGGGAAAACAAATCCCCTGGCAGCGTGAATGAAGGCTGCTAGTGCCAGATCCCAGCCCTGGTTCCAATTAAGCTGGAAGTAAAAGGGAAACGGTCGCATAAAGGTTTATTTATCATTGGCACATATAGAAAGTGTGTGTGTGTGTGTACATAATATGTGGCTTTGATGATGCCTGCAGAGGCAATTCCATTCTCTTGACATTATGAGTTAAATAGGAAGATTAAAGTTATTTAAAAGCATTTCTATCCTGCCAGTCACTAACATGTTAGCCAGTTAAGCTAACACAAATCATGAAAACCAAGACAATTATATTTTTAAAAGAAAATTAAATCCGAGTCAAAAATGATCCAGAATGGGTGACTAAACTATTTTTGTTTTTCTTTGTAGTTAGCGCACGCCTTTCCAGTAGGTCAAGATGAGCTATATTCAGGCACAGTAGGTATTTCTCTGTCCCTGGAAGGTTTACGATCTCTAAGGGGTATGTTCCGTGGTGCTAGCGTGGAAATTACATGCAGCGGTAGCAGCTGATGTGGGAAACGTGCAGACCTCGTGGCGGTATGTCACGTGGTAGCTTCAGGCTTGGGTGGGATTAGGGAGGAGAATGGGTGCGCCTGCAGCAGATGATTACTGCAGACGTTACCATCGTGTGGCAATAGCCAAAGTTTGCAGTCTTCAGGTATGCAACTGTTACCTCAATGGGTGCGAGAGCTGCATCTGCGAACCTGTTCCCCTGCGAAGCCTGCATTGTCCCCCTGGTATCTGCAGGGGAAACGCTGGGAATACTCCCTGCAGCTACTGCGGGATGTTTGCAGTTACCGCAGCACTTCTGTACCTAGTGTGCTTTAGGAAACATACCCCTAAGTTTTTTTTTTGTTTTTTTCTTGAGATAATGGAGGATTAAGTGAGTTGCCCAATGCCACAAGGAGCATCAGTAGGGCTTGTCTCTGGTTCCCAGCCCGCGGCTCTAACCACTAAACTGTTCTTCCTCAACACTAAAATGTCAGATGTGCAAATGCCTGACTAAAATAAAAAAAAAAGAAAGTCTTAACCTTGGATTTTAGGATCATAAGTCTTAACTGCTGGGAACATCTGTGACTCCTGCACCTCCCACAGACAGTTTGTGTGGAGAATCGTATAGGCTTCCTCCTCGCCACTCCTTCTACAATAGCCCAATAGCTAGAGATCCAACCACAAACTGCTTTTCATGCCTCTGTTGCCTTCTCACCAACTGTGTGCTCGAGTTTCTCTCTCTCTGGATAGTCTGCTTTTCTCTGTTTCTATGAGGTGGTAGAGATGGGAATTTTATCTGACTTCAACGAAGCATGGGACAGATGCAGAGGATCTCTGAGGGAGAGGATGGGATTGTAAACAGTAAAGTAAAAGACTCCAGATCTTAGGGAATAACTCCTGGGATCAGGGCCGGCCCGTCCATTGAGCAAGAATGTTTTTTGCACAGGGCCCCGCGTTTCAGGGGGCCCCGCGCAAAAAACATCTTGCATCCCAGATTCCCAGCTAAGTTTAAAAAAAAAAAACCAGAAACCGGCTGCTGCTGCCGCTGCCGCCGTGGCAGCGGCAGAATGGAGAGGGGCCCATTTACAGTCCTTACCACCCCCCCCATCAGCCCAGCTATGTTAAAAAAAAAACCAGAAACCAGCTGCTGCTGCTGCTGCCACCGTGGCAGCGGCAGAATGGAGAATCCCGCGGGGCCCCCCTGTCCTGAAGTCTTCTATGCGGCCTCCGTCGGCTGTCAGAGCTGCGCGAAGAGAGAGAGCTTCTCCTCTCGCAGCTCTGTTAATCACGCCGCGGGGCTGATGGGAAATCCCATCAGCCCCGCGGCGGGATTAACAGAGCCGCGAGAAAGGGAAACTCTCCCTTCGCGCGGCTCTGAAAAGCCCGCGCTGAGGCCGCTTAGAAGACTGCTGGACAGGGGGGCCCCGCGGGATTCTCCATTCTGCCGCTGCCACGGCGGCAGCGGCAGCCGCAGCCGGTTTCTTTTTTTTTTTTTTTTTTAAACTTAGCTGGGCTGATGGGAGGGGGGGGGGAGGGGTATGGACTGTAAATGGGCTGATGGGGAGGGAGGGGGGGTAAGGATTGTAAATGGGCTGATGGGGAGGGAGGGAGGGGGGGGTGGGGGGTAAGGACTGTAAATGGGCTGATGGGGGGGAGGGAGGGGGGGGGTAAGGACTGTAAATGGGCTGATGGGGAGGGAGGGGGGGTAAGGACTGTAAATGGGCTGATGGGGAGGGAGGGAGGGGGGGGTAAGGACTGTAAATGGGCTGATGGGGGGGGTAAGGACTGTAAATGGGCTGAGGGGGAGGGAGGAAGGGTGGGGGTAAGGACTGGAAATGGGCTGATGGGGGGGGTAAGGACTAAATGGGCTGATAGGGAGGGGGGGGTAAGGACTGTAAATGGGCTGATGGGAGGGAGGGAGGGGGTAAGGACTGTAAATGGGCTGATGGGGGGAGTAGGACTGGTAATGGGCTATAGGGGATTCGGACTGGAAGTGGGCTGATGGGGGGGTTAAGACTGGGAATGGGCTATGGGGGGTTAGGACAGGTAATAGACTATGGAGGGGCTAAGACCGGAAATGGGCTGATGGGGGAAGTTATGACAGGTAATGGGCTCTCGGGGCCACCGACTCGAAGTGGGCTGATGGGGGGATTAGGACTGGAAACGGGCTATGGGGCGGTGGGCTAAGACTGGAAATGGGCTGTGGGGGGCGTTAGGACTGGTAATGGGCTGTGGGGGGCATTAGGACTGGTAATGGGCTATGGGGGGGTTACAACAGGTAATGGGCTATGGGGAGGTACGACTACAAGTGGGCTGATGGGGGGATTAGGACAGGTAATGGGCTGATGGGGGGTTACAACAGGTAATGGGCTATGGGGGGGCTAGGACTACAAGTAGGCTGTTAGGGGGTTAGGACTGGTAATGGGCTGTGGGGGGCGTTAGGACTGGTAATGGGCTGGGGGGGCGTTAGGACGGGTACTGGGCTGGGGGGTTAAGGACAGGTCCAGGGCTATGGGGGGGGTACAACAGGAAATGGGCAAGGGGGAGCTACGACTCCAAGGGGGCTGATGGGGGGGTAGGACTGGTAATGGGCTATAGGGGATTCGGACTGGAAGTGGGCTGATGGGTGGGTTAAGACTGGGAATGGGCTATGGGGGGTTAGGACAGGTAATAGACTATGGAGGGGCTAAGACTGGAAATGGGCTGATGGGGGAAGTTATGACAGGTAATGGGCTATGGGGGGCTACGACTACAAGTGGGCTGATGGGGGGATTAGGACTGGAAACGGGCTATGGGGCGGTGGGCTAAGACTGGAAATGGGCTGTGGGGGTTGTTAGGACTGGTAATGGGCTGTGGGGGGCATTAGGACTGGGAATGGGCGATGGGGGGGGGGTTACAACAGGTAATGGGCTCTTGGGAGGTCCGACTACAAGTGGGCTGGATGGGGGTTTACGACAGGTAATGGGCTATGTGGGGGTTAAGACAGGTAAGGGTCTGATGGGGGGTTACAACAGGTAATGGGCTATGGGGAGGTACGACTACAAGTGGGCTGATGGGGGATTAGGACAGGTAATGGGCTATGGGGGGGTTAGGACAGGTAATGGGCTGATGGGGGGTTACAACAGGTAATGGGCTATGGGGGGGCTAAGACTACAAGTAGGCTGATAGGGGTTTAGGACTGGTAATGGGCTGTGGGGGGCGTTAGGACTGGTAATGGGCTGTGGGGGCGTTAGGACTGGTAATGGGCTGTGGGGGCGTTAGGATTGGAAATGGGCTGATGGGGGACTAGGACTGGAAATGGGCTGATGCAGGGACAAGAAGGGAGCAGATGCTGGGTGGGGCTGGAACTAGAAAGGAGCTGATGTTGGGGGAGGATTAGAATGGGATGGAGCTGGGAGAGTGAAATGGAGAGGGAAAAATATTTTGCGTGGGAAGGAAGGCAAATCTACAATTGGCCGGATATTGGGAGAGTAAGTGTGGATTGAGGATGGAGGGATAAAATTTGAGTGGATGAAATAGGAATGAGGAAAGAGCAAAAGGAGAAAGATTAGTATGTTAAAGCAGATGTAGAGAGAGAATGGAAAAAAAACCCCAAGAAGACAGAAGAAAGGACAAATGGACAGCAGATGGAGAGTTAGCAGAAGACACGAAGAAACCAGAAGAAAGTGGCTGGAACAATTGCAACTGAAAAAAAATGCACAAAAGGTAGAAAAATATCTCTTTATTTTGAATTTATTAACTGGAATATGTCAGCTCTGGGAAATGTGCATCATTAATTTTTGCGCTTTGTTTAGTACAAGAGGAAATTAATTTATAGTTTTATTTCTACAGTGTTGTTGTATATTCCAAGTTTGGCTTTTGGGGTTCCCAGTTTAATTATTGTCTTCCTGTTTCTAAATTGTGATTCCTTGTTTGGTGATGGTCTATGTTCTGCATGTGTAACTGAGCTGAGGTATTCTGTTTATGTAATTCCTATTTGACATTGCCACTTGTTCTTTCCCCAGTAGGTCATGTATTATTGTTCTCTGAAATGTATTGGTTTAATATTTGCAGTGTTGTCTTTTGATAGTTAGGGTATGGTGCTTTGTGAGTCCTGGTAGTGCTGTTAGGATACGGCAGGTTTGCTATGGGTTCTAAATGGGCAGTGTTTGTAGTAGTTCCTAATGTGCCTGGCGGTTGGTACTGGATTATAGTAATGTAGAAACCTTTTAGTCTTTCTTTATCCATATACTCATTAAGAGGCATGTTTACTAAAAGTTAGTAGTGTATGGTAACATTATGCAAATATTTATGCAAATGAGGCACCTTATGCAAATGAGGCCCCGCACCGAGTCTCCGCACATGGCCCCGCACCCCCCTTGGGCCGCCCCTGCCTGGGATGTGGCATGTTAAGTTTTTTGTTTTTTTTTAAGACAGAGCAGTAGGTGCAGTCTGTGCATCTTATTTTCCTGGCAAAAAATGAAATCCTGGCATGACTTCCTGGTGCCCATTTCAAGCAAAGCGAAACATGTAAAGATAAGTGACTTTAGTTAATATTCTATTAAAAAAAAACCCCAAACAAACCAAAAACCCCAGTGCAGTTGTTTTTTACTTATCTAAGTGAGGCTTCTTGATGTTCCTCTGAAGAGTTCAAAGCAGACAGAATCAGAACCTGTAAAGAGGAGGGGAGGAACCCATAGAGGGGTTCGTGTACTAAAATGTGGTTTACTGTGCGTTCAGCCCCCGAAATTAGCAGAGAAGTGGTTCCAGACCTGTGCTAATAATTGCAGGCATGCATGGCATGTCCCATGCAGTGAACGCAACTCCAGTGCCACCTCAGTGTGAATTTCGGCAGTACGTGCCCCTTGCTAACTGTGACAATAATGGTGAGCATACACCGATGATGCAGTGCGCAGTCGATATCCACCCTCTCCCCTTAACTTATCCATTCTTCACCCCAGCCTGTGCTGCGTTAGTGTGGGATTACTAGTGTGCACAGTTTCCGCTCATGCAGTAAAATGCAATGCAATGTGTGCCTTCAAGTCGGTCCTGACTCCTGGCGACCCAGAAGCTCCTGGGTTTTCTTGGCAGTGTCACCGGAAGTAGATTGCCAGGCCTTTCTTCCGAGGCAGTGGAGGGTTAAGTGACTTGCCCAAGGCCACAAGGAGTGCTAGTGGGAATCAAACCCTGGTTGCTTGGTTACTTAGCGCACTCACACCAACGTGTCAAATTCTACACAAAAACAATTATAGGCTTTAAAAGGAAATGAAGCATTGCTAAGTTATCTGAGGTCTGATATATCGGCTCTGAGTTTCATTGAAGTTCCGCTTCAAAAGAAAACAAATTTGTAATGTTCCAATATTTTAAAATTGACTGACGTTAATTATTCAATCCTAAACAAAAGGGTATAATTTATATTAATGTAGCATCTTAGACACTCTTTAGTCAACTAACTTTTCATATTTACCCATGCTTCTCATCTCATTCTCTGAGGGACTCTAGTGTTGTTGAATTATAACGCAGTGCAGAGATGTAGCTTTAAATGTGAAGGGCACCTACCACAGAGAAACTAATTAATAGCAACACTGTAACCAAAGGGGAAAATTCTTCAGTATTGTCTTGTGGAAGGCTGCCTGTTACTAAACGAGAACCCCAAAAATACAAATAAAAAGAATTATGCCCTAAATGAAAGTCCTATCTGCCTCTTTCCTCAATTTTTTTAAAAAAAGCAAGTAAACTGAAAAGCCATACTAAGAAATCGTCATTCCTCCTCCACCCTAGAATTGTAAATATTTTGACTGATGAAGTTTTCTAAACTTTTTTCCATCTCTGTTATGATGTGACTCTTAGCTTGTGCTGGTTTGCCTAAAACTTTCAAGGTAGCATGTAGGACTTTTTTCAGATGATTGTAGTAACATCACTGCAGTAACGTTTTTACAAAATGTTTCCATTACACTTTCCTGTTTAATCCATTTTTCTGTTTTCCCCATCTTCATCTGTTGTATGGCATCTATTTTTTGAAAGCTTGTTTAAGAATACCGTTTATTTGTCCCAACCCAATGGAAGAAGGTGATAACGAAAGGAGTCGAATATCTGGGGACAAAATGATGCTCTAAAAAATTAGCAGATGGAATAAAATTTGGTATGTGGAGAAAAACTGATAAAATGATAGGGTCCAGTGCATTTCTATGGGAGGAGTTCCAGTGTCTGTAGCATAGAAACTTACATACACTGAAAAATAGCAATTACAGAATTCCTCCTTTCAAACTCCCGCTCCATGTTCTCTACTCTCTCACTTCCCAAATTGACCACCCCTAAAAATCTCTCTTGCTACTGTCCTACAATGCCCCTAATGCTCCCACACAACTGCTTCACTGCTGTGCAAGCAGACCCCCCAAAAAAAACATATCCCACAGCTGATCCCCCTCACCCCACAAACTTCCTGAAAACCCTGCTAGTTCCCTCCACCTCCAAAACTACATCCCCCTGGAAATGCCCCACCACCTTCCGATACCCTCCTCAGACATGAAACGCACACAGGCTCAAGGATTACAAATATTTCCCTAGCTTTGATGTACTGCACTTAAAATTATTCACATATATATTTCATTTTATTGTGTTGCTATTTCTTCTGTGATAGCTATTGACAGAGATTGTACTGCTTTCTTATTGGTTGCCATGGGCAAGGCTAGATTAAGGCACTGTCAAACTAGGAACATACCGAAGGTTCAAAGTTTAGGGGTTCGTATTGTCAAATGTGTGCTGGACTTTGGAAGTTTGGATTGCATTTAAAGCTGTCTATCCTTTTATGGATTCTACCAGTTTTTACGTTTAATGTCTGGAAGCTTAGAAGCTAGAAGAATGGCTAACCTATCTGGACATCGTTTTGAATCTGTTTAGAGTTCTCTAATTCTCCCCCCTGCATCGCTGAACCTTCTCTGTCTGCTTCCAGCGCAACTAGCAGCAGCCATAGCGAGTAGAGTGCAGCCATTGGGAAGGCTGAAGGAGTAGATTTACTGGCATGCTCTCTTCTAGCCATAGGAAGGGATGAGGAGAGCTGGGGAGCTGGACATAGTTCCTGCCCTGTACAAGTTAAGTGTCTGTCTCTGGTGGCAGATGGAAATGAAGCAACCTCCCTCTTCTCCCCACCCCCAACAAAGCTTTGCTGCATTTCTTTAGGAAATGCTGATCCAACATCTATAGCATACAAACATTGATTCACAAGAACATAGTGATTATGGAATTGCATCTGCCAAACAGCCTTCTCTTCTGCCACTCAGACACACAGAGAAACGCAGATATAGATACGCAAATTCGTGCACACGCGAACATGTCCATAAATGCATGCACACACACGCACGTGTTCCATGAGCCACGCTCTGCATGTTTTGCCTCAGTTGTTCTTTGGTGATCTAATACAGATACTGCCTGTAGCTTGTTCCTTCTCTTTTATTCTTTTTTTAAATTGTTTTAAATTGTCCTTTACTGTGTTTTTCTCCCCTTGTGGTGTCTGGTCAGAGTTTCCTTGTTAGCCCAAGGTGTTGAAGGGCATCTCCAAGGTGAATCACTGTGACAGCAGCTGTATGGTTCCATTCCTCCAGAGTGCCATATGTCTGCTTTGAACCTGAATCCCTGGCTCCACATCTAAATTCTGTGCCAGCTCTTCTATTATTTAGCAGTTTTTGGAAATGCTATAACTGTCTAGTGTTTGCACCATATTTTATGTTTTTGTTCTCCAGGTGATTTTTGTACAATTTTTGAATACTTCTTTTCAACCAAATTGATTGACTGAAATTTTATGTGGTAGATTTTAGAATGTTGATTTGGGAATTTAAATCAGACTGGACATTTTTAAACCAAGACTTAGCATGGCATTAACTTGCCTTCAGTAGCTTAAATTTAAATTGTTTGTGCTTTATTTTTGAATGCTCCAACGCCTTCCATTTACTCCACAGAAAGGAGAAAATGGTCTCCTCAATGGAAACCAGGTAACTTAATGGGTAATGTTATATATGGGCATTTCTGATGGTGCTTGCTAGGAGTGTGAACACAAAATTCGGCATCCTTTGTAGAGGAAGTGAGCAATCTTTGAACTTCTACAGAATGAGAAAAACAAAGGGACTAGTTAACACTGTATATTAATATCTGAAGGGCTGCGAGGTTAGTATTTTTAGTATCTTGGCTATGAAGGATCTTATTTAAAGCAGATGTTCAGAATCATGTTATGACTTTATGGAATAGGAGGCATGTTTAGCTTGTGGTTAGTGCGGCTCCTTCCCCCTTCCCTTCACCATTTCCTGATTTCGAGAAAGGTCAAACAAACCAACACTTATCACTGACCAACTCCAAAGCAGAACTAATTGATACAAAACAAAAATTGAATACACAGCTTTGTACTACAAGTTATTTTCTGTTAACCTATGTCTAATGTTGACAGTCTTCCTTTCTCTTCCTATGGCCAGAGTTGTTCCACAGTTATAACATAAACACTTTTTTCCATTTATTTTTATTTAGAAGGCTACTTTGCTTGGAAGTACAAAGCTAATTTAAATCTTCTGAGTACGCTGCTTGGGGAGCCTGGGGTAATGTGGGAAGAAGAAGACCTTTAACTTGCTAGGAGCAATAGAGGGTGGGCTGGGTATCTGGCTTTCGGCCCCACATAAGCCTTGAGAGCTCCGAGAGACAGTAGGTGTTTGGCTCTGTATGGGAAGCCAGAAGTATTAGGTGGCTGCAAATTGTATAGCTTTATGAACCATCAGCAGTACCTGGAAGCAATAGGTTCTTGGTTATTTGAGATTATTTGAACTTCTCAGGAGAAAAGACATCTTCGTCTCATTTTCAAATGTGTGCATTGGCTCCATATTAATATCTGCTCCCTAATAAATTTGGTGACTGGAAACTTCTCTTACTGCAGCAGTTGTGATGGGAGTATCGATGAATTAACATCAGATTTGCTGACTGAACTTGTGGACTATTTAGCAATAATGTGATAAGACAAAAACAGCAAAGGATTGTTGGTATAGGTGGGTTATTTTGGCCTAACAGCAGTGCTGCCATCTAGAAGGTTGGTGGTTTATTTTCTTGAGCCTTACTGCTGCCTCTTGCTCTGCCAGAGCTTGAGTAGCTGTGGAACAAAGGGAATCCCAGCCATTCTACAACAGAGCCACCTGCTGGTTAGATGCAGAATGCACGGATGCTGGGTTTTGGTGGGAGTCATGCTTTGTGCCTTTCAGAGGATTGTTGCCTCATTGGTTGGGCTACTTGAGAGGGAAGGGGCTGAAAATGAGGAAAACCTTTAGGTGGCTGTGAATGACGAGTCATGGCATTTTTAACCCATGTAGGGCAGCTTTCAGTTGCACTAGCGGCTCAAAGGAGCAGGTGAAAGCAATGGGCTTAAAAAGATTGTTTATTTGTGTGGACATTGTAGAATGCTGAGTAAATGTACAGTTTATTTCCATCTGTTAGTATTCACCTTCTGGAGCCTGATATTTGTATAGTTAGTTCTATAGAAAGACACACAAAGGATTCAGGGAATTGTCAAAAAACCAACTTCGCAAGAATGGATTTATGTTGACTGTTTAACTGCAGTAAGCAGGAATTAATGTGGGAGGTGAAACAGAGTTCTTAAGAAATTGTGCATTACACAATATTATGTTTGTAGGTTTATTTGTGCCAACTGTAGTTGTATGTAAAGCTCCTTTTGTCATCATTTTTTAAGAGAAGACCTACCTCATTCAGGCACCAACTTTGTATGTATCTTTGGTCTCTGTGGACGCTCTTTTAGAGGGAAAAGAAGCAGTATTATGCATGAGCAGCAAGGTCGAGCTTCAGTTTGAACCCTGTAGTTGGAGGGATGCATTTAGAGCAATGGTATAGTTGGGAAACTTGAAGAGTATCATAGGGACATGGAATGTCATAGTGGCATGATATTGCATGCCTGGGCAATCTTGTGATGGGAGGATTGTAGTACTGTCAATACAGTATCATGCAGCAAAGAGACAAGACACCAGAACTGGTGGAAGTAATAACCAGGATGGGAACTTACTTAGATGATACTGGCAAACCTGTTGGTTGGATAAATGTAAAAAATTGCATAGAATTTGCAAAGAAAATGTGATTGAAATTTCAGAAGGATTCCTTGCTTGTTCCTGCCAGCACGCCTAGAGACCAGAAGACCTGCGGGCACTTCGGCATGCTGGTGACATCACCAGGGAGCCTATAAGAATCCAGCCCCAGCTGCTGGACACCGGAAGGATTCCTTACCTTGCTTATTCCTGCCAGCACAACTTTAATCCAGGAGACTTGTGAATGCTTTGGCACTGTGGGGACATGGCTGCGAGCTTGTTCTCTCAGGTATGTGTCTGATGAGCCTTGAGCTGTTTTTGAAAATTAGCCCTTTGGAATGGGGAAAAGGAAAAAGAAGTCTATGTATGCGAGTACCACTAATCCTTCTAAAGCTGTTAAAGTGGTAGGGCCTATAGATAGGTACTTAATGACTGAACTTAAGCCAGAAGGTATTTCTCCTATATCTGTAAGTTCTTGTTCCCCTGTGGGCTCCTCTACAGTCATGGGGGATATGTCCCATCCCCTCATTCCAGAAGTAAGAATTTGGAGTGCCTATGTGACTGTGGAGGGGAGAGAGTTGTTAGGTCCTTCATCAGAGACTTCGGG
Organism: Ichthyophis bannanicus; assembly: GCA_033557465.1. Lineage (NCBI taxonomy): Eukaryota > Metazoa > Chordata > Amphibia > Gymnophiona > Ichthyophiidae > Ichthyophis > Ichthyophis bannanicus. The sequence goes on along the minus strand of CM066034.1, from coordinate 834,039,135 downwards.
GATTATTAATCCTCTTAACCAGCAGGGTCAGAGGTTAGTTCTTCTACCTAGGGCAGTGTTATTCCGCATTGGAGAGACCGGCTCTGAGGCCTGTCTTGGTCAGCAATCTTGGGCATCTTCGGGTGTGGACATTTCTTTGAAGAACATTTGGGACATTGTCTCTCTAATGGAGGTCTCCCTCTTCAGCTCCCTCAAGCAGATTTCAATCTTCACTAAAGAATCGGTGGCAAAATTTGATGCACCCCCTACATTGACCTATCAAGGTAGTTTTACAATGCATTTAAAAACAAAACTGATCATGAGAATATCAGGGATGGTATTGGCAGGAGGAAATGGGAAGGACAAATGTATCAAAACATTGGGGGAAGAGTCAAACAGGGCTAATAATTGCGGGCCATTGTCTCCTCAGCTTACAATCACGCCTAAGTCTCGTTCTTCTTTCGTGGACAGAGGTACGTCACCTGCTATACTGTACCGCTCCCTTGGATTGTTGCAGCCCAAATGCATGACCCTACACTTTTTAGCATTAAATCTCAGCTGCCAAATTCTAGACCATTCTTCAAGCATAGCTAGATCCCTCCTGATGTTATCTACACCTTCCTGGGTGTCTACTCTGTTTCAGATTTTTGGTTTCATCAGCAAAAAGGCAAACCTTACCTGATCGCCCTTTCCACAATATCACTAACATAGATTTTAAAAAGAATCAGACTAAGGACAAATCCCTGCGGTACTTCACTGGTAACCACCTCCTCAGAGTGAACTCCATTTACTTGTACCCTTTCTCACCTCCCACTCAACCAATTTCTAACCCAAGCAGTAACTTTAGGATCCATCCCAAGGATGCTTAGTTTGTTTATAAGTCACCTATGTGGAACAGTGTCAAATGCTTTATTGAAATCTAAATACACCACATCTAGGGCTCTCCCTTGGTCCAACTCCCTGGGCACCCAGTCAAAGAAATAAATCGGATTTGTCTGACAAGATCTGCCTCGGATCTTGCAATCTGTTGGACTCCAAAAATCTCACTATTTTGTCTTTTAGCAGCATTTCCAGTAATTTACTCACCACCAAGGTTGAACTAACCGGCCTGTAGTTTTCAACCACATACTTACTTCCGCTTTTGTGTAAAGGGACCATTTGTACCTCTCTCCAATCTGGCACCATCCCTGACTCCAATAAGGCATGGAAAAGGTTAGTCAGTGGAGCTGCTAGAATGTCCCCAGGTTTCTTCAGTATTCTCAGATGTATCCCATCTGGTCCCATTGCTTTGTCCACTTTTAGTTTAGTTAGTTCCTCATGAACACAGTCCTCTGAAAATCGTTTGAGATGCTCCTCGCTTTTGTTCCTGTTTGTGGGTGTTGTCTGAGGTCCTGCTCCCGGACCTTCATCTGTGAATAGAGAACAGAAATATTTGTGAAGCAATTCCGCTTTATTCTCATCAGTTCTACATATTCCTCCCCTTCAACCTTGAGTCTGGCAATACCACTTTTGCCCTTCCTCCTCTTGCTAACATATCTGAAAAATGTTTTAGTCAATGCAATAAAATGTTTTAGTCAATGCAATAAAATACTTCGCCATCCTCTCTAAGCTTTTCCAAATATAGCTGCCTGTCTTCCTTTCTCTGTGATCTCTTGTATTTCATGAAGGCCTCCCTCTTTCTTCACCTTTTCCGCTACCTGTTTTGAGAACTGTAGTGGCCTCCTTTTCCTATTTACCATTCTAGCAAAAAGTTGGTTGCCCTTAAAATGTCCCCTTTCAGTTTTGCCCACTGTTTTTCTACATTCCCCAGCTGTTCCCATCCCACTAATGACTCCTTGAGGTATGGGCCCATCTTGGCAAAGTTAGTTTTCCTAAAGTCTGTTGTTGTTAAGTGCCGTCGAGTCGGAGTCGACTCATGGCGACCCTCTGGATAGCTATCCTAAATTGTGTTCGGTCTTCAGTCAGGCGGCTCATTGTTGACAGACTGGTACCCGTAGCTGCTGTTATTGTATCGATCCATCTCATTGCTGGCCTTCCTCTTTTGCGTTGACCTTCCATCTTGCCAAGCATGATGTCTTTCTCTAATGATATCTCTCTTCGCATGATGTGTCCAAAGTATGAAATTCAAAGTCTTGTCATTTGAGCTTCTAAAGAAAGCTTAGGTTTGATCTCCTCTAGTACCGACTGGTTTGTTCTTTGGTCAGTCCATGGTATACACAGTATTCGCCACCAGCACCATAATTCAAAGGCATCAATTTTCTTTCTGTCTGTCTTTTTCACTGTCCAGCTTTCACATCCATATGATGTTATTGAAAATACCATGGCTTGAACAAGTCGAATCTTTGTATGGAGAGAGACATCTCTGCTCTTGAGAATCGTATCTAGGTCTTTCATAGCCATTCTGCCAAGAGCAATGCGGAGCAATCGATTGATCGCACTGCACCCCCCTCCCCCGGCCGGCAGGAATGTTGGCAGCGGACCCAGCGCAACGTAGAGGGAATATTGGTGTCTACCATCATTTGTCTTCAGGTATACAATCATAAAAGGTTTTAATTTAATGTTGGGATTTCATGTTTGTGTCAAAGTAATATAAAAATGAAAATCACATTTCTGCTTTTGGGAGAGAAATTGGAGAGGACTGTTCTGAACAAATCAACATATCAGGATGTTAGTCTGCTTGGGATATTTTCATTGCACATCTGTTTGCTTGGACATAGCTGTACTATTATTTCCCCAGTATACCCAAGGCCATTCAAGCTTAATGCTTAGCACCTGTTCCAGCAATGTTTTTTGTTTCTTTTTAACTTGGCGGTTTTCTTCCTTTTCCTTTTGGGTTTTTGTTTTACTTAGGGCTGAATCTGGCACCATCAGCCTTCATTTGCAACTGCCCATAGATTTATTTTCATGTGCTCTAACGCACATTAACCCAATCATGCAGTTATAGCTGTTGACTAGGGAGCCTATACACAATGATTATTTTTGGAATCTGCAACCATGGTATCACCATTGCACAATGCGTGTGACTCCACAGCATGTCCAATCCTTAGTGACTCAGAGAACAGGAGGCTTGAGCTGGGAATCAAACCCAGGAGTCTTTGCATAGAGCCACCAGGCTGGGCCTTGCTTATACTTTCAGCTGAAAAGTTTTCTAGTTAGTCTTTGAAAACAGAAATTACTATGGAACCTAAGTATTTTAATGTATGAATAATACAAGTTAGAACACATTTATGCACAGGATAATTGTTCATATCTCCTTTAACACAGTCCTCCTTCTGATATACTGACAGTGTGTTGCTTGAAACAAAAAAGTGTTGGATATCAGATTTTTAGAAAAAAAAGTTTACTTTTGTATATAATTCACATTTCTCCGAATTAATCTTGCTCTTTTACCCTGAGGATAGCGCTAACATCTAACGCGAGACTACAGCAACAGCTACTGTATACTGAAAAGACATGATAAAAATCCTATGCTAACTGCTTTTGCATGTGATGGGGCTGGAATGGCAGTATTAAGGACGAGAGCAGGTATTGACTGCTGATCCAGGAAGTTGCCTTGTACATAGTGAATGGTTTTTCATGTAACTGTACATAGTTAAACCTTATTTGGTTTGTAATAATTGTTCTCTATAACTGGTTTGTTTAATGTAAACCGCCCCTGATCTCTGGAAAGGGCGGTATAAAATAACTGCTTAAATAAATAAATAAAATAGTGCAGGGGTAATTACCACATACCAATTGTCAATGTTGCAGTAAGGGTAGGTGTACTGTATGTAATCCGGTGGTAAGTGCACCTGCAGTAATTGTGAATGAAGTTATAGCACGATTGAGGCACATCTTAGTGTGGTAACTGCAGGGGAACATGCTATGTACATGCTCGCTGCACATTAGATTTTGCTCCTAGCATGTAGTAGGTGGAAATCTTACCGCATGTCAGTAAACATTCCCTTATTGTTGACTGCTAGTTTTTATTTTTTAATGGTGTCTCATCAGTAGCTTTTAGGCTTGAAGGAAAATCTCAGGAGAGGATTTTAACAATATCTGGTGGAAACAGAATATGAAAGTCTCTCCTTAACATTACTGACTTGGCACGTTTTTTTGTTTGCCCGAGTAGAGCAGCGATCAGTCTCCACATCATATTTTGGTTTGTGGGGCTATAATTGTAGACAAATCTCTCTAAAGCAGAAAGAGAATGCAGGGGAGTAACCTAGTAACACGGTAAATGCTGGCAGGTAAAGACCGACATGGCCCATCTAGACTGCCCAGCAAGGTGTTTAGGGTTGTAACTGCCGCTTTGTGCAGGTTATCCTTACTCTATGCTTTCTTGAAATGTGAAAGTCATTTAAGCTTTGCTTTGAGTAGGAATGCTCCCCTTGCTATATAGGGATCCTCTGTGCTTATCCCATGCCTTTTTAAATTCCATCAAAGTTTTTTGTTCCCACCACCTCCAGTGAGAGGGCATTCCAGGCATCTGTCACCCTTTCTGTTGAAAAATATTCCCTAATGTTGCTTTTACATTTTCTTCCTTTCAGCTTCATGTCCTCTAGTTTTCTTTCTTCCTCGTCTTTGGAAAAGGTTTGTTTGCTCATTAATGCCTTTCAAGTATTTAAAGTTCTGTATCATTTCTCCCCTGTCCCTCCTTTTTTGTAGGGTACACATATTCATGTCTTCAAGTTTCAGGTGCTTTGGTTCAAAAGGGAAATATTTTCTTTAGTGGTATAGGCTTAAAACTCTGCTTTTAGTATCTTTCTCAGCTCTTTGAAGCTACTGACACCTCATCGGGTGTGTGTTCCCTCCCTACCCCTCCAACTCCCATGCACTCCAGGTGAGCAGTCTTGCTTTATAGGGCAACTCCCCCAATTAGCTATACACAGGGACTTGGAACAGCATATTTAGAATACACTTAAAAGAGGTTAACTGCTTTTTCTCTGAAAGGACAGCTGGAAAACAGGTTGGTAGGTCTCTCTCTCTTTTGCTTCAACAGGGTACCTAAGCTCCACCAACTGAACAATGGCTGGGAAAAATCGCATTGCCAAAGCTGTTGTCCTCATTACAGCTTCTGCCTTTGTCCAGAGACCCCAATGCCATGCCAGTTGAAGGATCGGTTCAATGTGCAGGTTGCCTGCGTACTAAAGCTCTCGGGAAACAAGTGGAAGAGCTCGGAGAAGAGGTAGTGAGACTGAGGAGCATTCAAGACAGTGAGAAGTACATCGATGAGATGCTTCTTGAAATATCCAAGCTCTCCAGCAGAGGAAAAGATGGGAGCCTACAGAATGGCGAAGGTTGGACCCAAGTCACCACGGCCTGCAGAATCACTAATCCAACTCCTCCAGTCCTTGAATTGAAGAAGCATTATGCAGCCCTGGAAATGGAGGAGGTGAAAGCAGCCCCGGAAAGGGAAGAACCAGAGCTTGAGCACCCCAACGTTGCAGAATCAGTGACCATAAGGAAACAAAGGGTAGTGGTGGTTGGTGACTCTCTTCTGAGGGGTACTGAGGCGTTTAGTTGCTGACCAGACTTGATGTCCAGAGAGGTATGTTGTCTGCCAGGTGCTGAAATCCAAGATGTTATGGAGAGTTTGCCAAGACTTATCAAGCCCGCTGACTATTACCTGATGTTCATCTATGTCTGCACAAATGATACTGCCAGGTATCTCTCTGAGCGTATCAAAGGTGACTTCATGGCTCTGGAACAGAGGGTGAAGCAGATAGGGGCGCAGATGATGTTCTCTTCAATCCTCCCTGTTGAGGGTAAAGGCAGAGAAGCTCGCATCCTGGAGATAAATGCATGGCTGTGTGGATGGTGTCATTGAGAGTGTTTTGGTTTCATGGACCATGGAATGCTGTTCCAGGGGCTGCAGAGCAGAGATGGTATTTATCTAACCTACTGAAGAGGGCTTTAAACTAATTCATTAAGGAAGGGTGTAGAAAGCCCCCAGGTAAGTGAAACATTCAAAATCTTTATGGAAATGGGTAAAAGGGTCAAGATATGGAAAGCAGTGTGTATAAATGTCCGTAAATGGGGAAATAAGATCCAAGATATTGAGGCTTTAATGGGAGAGGCTGACTTGGATTTAGTGGCAGTTACAGAAACATGGTTCACAGACAACCATGACTGGGATGTAACTATACCAAGCTTTACTTTATTCAGAAAGGACAGGGTAGGAAGACAAAAATGCTAAAGCTGTGGAAATACAGGGCTTAAAAAGGAGAGAGAAGGCACTTTGGGCTAAATTAGAAAAAAGGAATGATAAATCTATTTGCATTTGTGTAAAATACAGACCTCCCACACAGGGAGAAGAGGTGGATGGAGAGTTAATTGAAGAAATATGCAGTATTGCCAGGAAAGAGGAAGTCCTACTGATAGGGGATTTCAGTATCCCAGATGTTTTTTGGCACATCCCTGCTGCAGTATCATCTAGAAGTAAGGAGATCCTAGAATCTATACAGGGAGAACTATTCAGACAACTGGTAACAGAACCCACACGTGAAGGGGCTATACTGGACTCGGTACTTACCATTGGGGAAAGTATTTCTGATGTTATAGTGGGAGATCATCTTGCATCCAGTGATCACCAGATGGTGTGGTGCAGTATTAGGACTAGGGCTGATAAAATCCATTCAAAAGCGAGGGTCTTAGACTTTAGGAAAACTAACTTTGCCAAGATGGGCCCATACCTCAAGGAGTCATCAGCGGGATGGGAACAGCTGGGGAATGTAGAAAAACAGTGAGCAAAACTGAAAGGGGATATTTTAAGGGCAAAAAACATTTTGCTAGAATGATAAATAAAAGGAAAAGAAGGCCACTATGGTTCTTAAAAGAAGTAGCTGAAAAGATGAAGAAAAAGAGGGAGGCCTTCATGAAATACATGAGATCACAGAGAGAGGAAGACAGGCATCTATATTTGGAAAAACTTAGAGAAGCTAGCAAAGTAGTCAGGAAAGCAAAGATTCAAAAACAGGAGAAAATAGCCAATGCAATAAAATGGGGAATAAGTCATTTTTCACATATGTTAGTGAGAAGTGGAAGGGCAAAAGTGGTATTGTCAGACTCAAGGGTGAAGGGGAGGAATATGTAGAAGCTGATGAGGATAAAGCAGAATTGCTTAACAAATATTTGTGTTCTGTCTTCACAGTTGAAGAAAAAAGGAGCAGGACCTCAGGAAACACCCACAAAGAGGAATAGAAATGAGGGGCCTCTTGAACGATTTTCAGAAGACTGTGGGCGGAGTAGCCTAGTGGTTGGGGCAAGTTACCTCGGGCTGGAGGGCCAGGGGTTTGAATCCTGCTAGTGAACAGCAACCTTGGGCCGGAAGGACTGTGGTTTCTAGTCCTACAGGTGCTCCTTGTGGTCTTGGGCATGCCATTTAACCCTCTGTTGCCTCAGGTACAATAAAACATAGACTGTGAGCCCTTCAAGGACTAGGGAAATATATATACAGTACCTGAATGTACACTGCTTTGAGTGGTAGAAAAGCGGTATATAAGTCTAGTTAAATAAATAAACTAGTTAAACTTAAAGTAGCAAAGCGATGGGACCAGATGGGATGCACCCGAGAATACCGAGAGAACATGGGGACGTTCTAGCAGCTCCACTGACTGACCTTTTCAATGCCTCATTGGAGTTGGGAGTGGTGCCAGAGGACTGGAGAGAGGCACATGTGGTCCCTTTGCACAAAAGTGGAAGTAAGGATGTCTTTGAAAACTACAGGCCGGTTAGTTTAACCTTGGTGGTGAGTAAATTATTGGAAGCCTGCTGAAAAAGAAAATGAGTTTTCTGGAGTGCAGTGGATAACCGGATCTGAGGCAGCATGGATTCACCAAAGTCGGGTTTTGTCAGACAAATATGATAGATTTCTTTTACTGGGTGACCAGGGAGTTGGACCAAGGGAGAGCCCTTGATGTGGTGTATCTAGATTTCAGTAAAGCGACGTATAAACAAACTGAGCACCCTAGGGATGGACCCTAAAGTTACTGCTTAGGTTAGAAATTCGTTGAATGTGAGTTGAGAAATGGTACAGGTAAATGGAGCTCACTCTGAGGAGAAGAAGGTTACCAGTGGTGTGCCCCAGGGATCTGTCCTTGGTCAGATCCTTTGATGAAATATTTTTTTTATTAATTTTTCCATAATGCATCCGATTACAAGCAAATAAAGCAAAAACTAACCACAAAGCTTTTCACATTATAAGGAAAAAGAAACAAATCAATATAGTCCGCAAAAAGAGGAGAAACAAACCGAATAAAAAAGTAGAAAATTAAGTAATCACAAGGAGACTAAACTCCATATTTGCAGCCAAACAAAACCCTATTCATCCACCCACCGACCTCATAAACCCGCGTCCTCCTTACTAGATAGAAAAGCTTGAAGAATGGTCTAGAATTTGGCAGCTGAGATTTAATGTTAAAAATACAAAGTCATGCATTTGGGCTGCAGCAATCCAAGTGAGCAATATAGTATAGGGGGTGAAGTACTTCTGTCCATAAAAAGAAGAGTGGGACCTAGGCATGATTGTGTCAGATGATCTTAAAGTAGCTAAACAGGTAGAAAAGGCGATGGCGAAAACTAGAAGGATATTTGGATGCATAGAGAGAGGAATGGCCAGCAGAAGAAAGGAGGTGATAGTGCCTCTGTATAAGTCATTTGGGGTATTGTGTGCAATTCTGGAGACCACACTTTCAAAAGGATATAAATATGTTGGAGTCAGTACAGAGGGTGGCTACTAAAATGGTTAATGGTCTTCATTATAAAGCATATGAGGACAGACTTAAGGATCTTAATATGTATACTTTAGCGGAAAAGCAGGATAGAGGTGATATGAGTGGAGGAGTGGCCTAGTGGTTGGGGCAAGGTACTTCAGGCCAGAAGGTCGGGGGTTCAAATCCCACTAGAGGACAGCAACCTTGGGCCAGAAGGACTGGGGTTTCTAGTCCCACAGGTGCTCCTTGTGGTCTTGGGCAAGCCACTTAACCCTCCATAGCCCATGTTCCCTGTGAAATGGTTATCTCCAAGTTATAGTGCCCTGTTCAAATGTAATTTCAGTTTGTTCAATGTAAACCGCACTGATGCAGAATAGCGCGGTATATAAGAGAATGTAAATAAATAAATAAATAAAATAAAATAAATATGACAGATGTTTAAATATCTCCATTGCATAAATGCACAGGTGGAGAGCCTCTTTCGTTTGAAAGCGAGCTCTGCTATGAGGGGACATAGGATGAGGGTGAAAGGGTATATATTCAGGAGTAATATGCGGAAATATTTCTTTACTGAAAGATTGGTAGATGCGTGGAATAGCCTCTCAGTGGAGGTGGTAGAAATGAGGACAGTATCTGAATTCAAAAAGGCATGGGGCAAGCACAGAGAATCCCTAAAGGGAACGAGGGGACTGTTGTGGTTGATATGGAAGGACAGACTAGATAGGCCATGTGGTCTTTTTCTGCTGTCATGTTTCTATGTTTCTCCTGGCACAAACCTCATAGCATTTTGGCCACACGCCTTCAAACTGCTTCAAATATTTTCATATACTTAGTGAGATATGGCGTCCAAAACTGAACCATCAAAATGCCCATTTGAACTTTAATTAACGTATTATCAGGTGCATGTTTCACCACATGCAGATTGAATCAGATAAATGAGAGCAATCCCTAATCTCTTTTAGAAGGAATATGGTAAGGGGGAGAATGCCCCAAAATACAGAGTTTTATTGATTATGCTACATAAAGATATCATTTAAATTAGAATTTCCTGTAGACCCGTAAGCTTTTTTCCTCTTTGTATTGTGGCCGGAAAACTGGAAATCCTTCCATGTGGAACTTCTGCAGCATCTGATGATGGCAGTGAGAATTAGAGTGGTTAAGAATCAGAAGCAGAGCACATTCCATGCAACGTCAAATCATTTCCCATGTTTGCCTCAGTCCTCCTATGTGTGGAGTGCAAAAATGTTGATAATAGTAAGCTGGATTTATATTTTCACCTGACATGATAGAATTTTTCTCTGAGCTTTTTATTGAGAAAAGGTTAAAGTTCTTATTTCACGTAATTCAAACAGATGTTGATAATGCCTTGAAAAAGTTATTTTCATAATTGACATTTCATTTGTAGATGTACATCAAACAAAGCCACACTGTATAGTGACTGAGAGCTTAATTAAAGATAGCTAGTAACTGTGTATATTGGTTAACTAACTAGAGTAGTTTTCAGTTATTTAGCTGGTTTGGCTGAAAATTGCTCCTTTCTGCACAGTGAAAAGTACATTTATGAAGTAGTTAGGGGGAGGCAATATTGCACACACATGGGATTTTCAAAAGTACATGTGCTATTTTGTTCTCGATTGGCTATCTGCACAAATGGGTGAAAATTATATGGTAAATTTAGCACATACACTTTGAGCTGCTAATTAGGGAATCAGTGCAGCCGGAGTGTATATGGGCTAAACAAAACTCCTCTTTAAATCACCACATTGCTGCTTTTACCGAAAAGCAATCTAAAAACTCAGTAACTCTACATCTGTTGTACAGCCATTGTGTGCTTTAAATAAAAGATGTTGCTATATAAAGATATCTCTTAGCTTATAACCGCCTTTGCCTTTGATATGATGAAAGCGGCTCTCTCTGTGCTGTGTCTATTGCCACATCTGATTTGCATTAGGTGGCCAATTGCTTTGGAATTCTAAGTTAAAGCTTACATTTCTAAAACAAAACAAATGTATTTTATTGCTTTCAGGAATATTATTCTGTAATTGCACAAATAAAGATTTGTATATAATGGGTATCATGGCAAATATACACAGTACATAAGAACAGTAAGATATGCCATACTGGGTCAGACCAAGGTCCATCAAGCCCAGTATCCTGTTTCCAAAAGTGGCCAATCTAGGTCATATGTACTGTGATGGTGAAAGCATAGTAGAAAGCATGGATATGGATGAAAATCCTGAAAGCCCCATGGAAGTCAATGACGGTGCACATGTGCAAGGGGATTACAGCCTACGTCAGAGAAAAACTCAGCTCCCTGCAAGGGGTAGAACACGCCCTAGCACAGGGGTGGAGACAAGCTACCCTCCTGATTGGTCAGAGGAGGGCGGAGCACAGGGAAGGCCCAGCAGGAAGCAGTGGTTAAAAACCACGTGTAGGGGACAAGGAAGGAGCCAAGGAAAGAGACAAGCACAGAGTCAAGCTCGAGGACAGAGACGGAGAGACGAAGGGAGACTCCAGGGAGTGAGAGTCAGTGAGAGACCTGCTGGAGTGAATGCCAGAGGAGAGTGGCTGAAGTCAGACAGAGAGAGAGAAGTCTGGGTGAGAGAAGGAGCCAGAGAGAAGGCTCAAACTCAGGCAGCAGCAGCTCACCGAGAGGCAGTGGCAGTCTCAGGCCAGAGCCCGTCTACTGTTTCAGACCAGGAAGAAAGATATTGTGCCAGCATTTAAAAGCAGAAATACAAGTAACTGGAGGAGAAGTGCACATCAGGCCAGCAACCGGGACAACGGTGATAGCTGGAGAGGTGGAAAAGGTATCAGTGCTGACATACAGAAACAGCCTCAAGGTAAAGCCAATAATTTCTTTCCTGACAATGTGGCAAGAGGGCTAAGGGCTGGTTTAAAAGGGCAGGAACTGAAACCTTCACCTTCCACCGTTGATCAGTGGATTGAAAGCTTAGCCAGTGTTGGAATCCCCAGTGCAGATAAAAGAGAAGCTTTTGAATCCTCTAAATTAGGGGCTTTGCAAGGGATACACACTAATGAGAGGAATTCTATCTCCAATGCAAAAATACCTACGAGGGCTGACTTGCTGTGGGACCAGTTTCAGCAGTTTCTAAGAGAGGGGAAACTTAAAGAAACTCCACAATATGAGAGAGACTCTGTTGGTACAAATGATTTTGAAGACATGCAAATAGAGACATGTGTGCCTAATGAAGTCTGTTGCCCAGTTCCTATGGATTGTTCTCTGGCTCAAAGGAAAGCTACAGTTGTGAGATAAGAAAGGAAGAAATGTAAAAACCCTATAGTAAGGGTAGTGCTTACCACGAGAGTTGTAAGAAGCATTCAATGTTTGTTTGTTCACTGACTGAGAGCAACAGAGCTGTGAGGGAACGTTGCATTACAAAGTGAGAACAGCTGTGATAGAGTTCTGCTGCAGTTCATTGTGTGACCACACGGAGCAGTGCAGAGTGTGAGGACACAGAGCAGCAGTAAGGCTGAGAAAATAAAAGTTTATTTGATTTGTTTCTCCTGGTTTTCCTGAGTTCATCTTTTCTGTTTGGAGATGTTATCCTTCTGCCTTGGTTGTATTTGAACCCCAGCGTGCTTTTTGGAAATCCCCTTATAAGAATAAAAATCTTGCAAAGCCTTACCACCATCTCAACTACAACTTATTACCTGAGGAGTAAAAGAACTTTATTCTAAAGGACATCAAGGCCGCCTACCAGCTGTCAGCCTCTTGGCCCAGCCGGTGGGTGTCGCAGTACCTAGCAGTTTCCCCAAAAGACACAGGTTCCGCAATGCTTGTACTGGGTCAAGCATTGATATCCTAGGTTCCTTCTTAATAATGGTTTATAGACCTTTCCTCCAGGAACAGTAGGGTGAGTATAGTCAGGTTCCCTAATTTTGGAACTGAATTAATATCAAGTTGGTGGTAAGACATGGAAAGCAGGCCTTTGTGCTAGAATAAGTCTGGAATCTGGAAGAACTAAAGAATAAATATGATGATCCATCCTCCGAAGGTATTGAAAGAACTGAAATATGAGATTGCAGATCTACTATTAGTAATCTGTGAACTATTATTAAAATCATCTGTAGTACCTGAAGATTGGAGAATGGCCAATGTAATGTCAATTTTTAAAAAGGGTTCCAGGGGTGATCCGGGAAACTACAGACCAGTGAGCCTGGCGTCAGTACCAGGCAAAATAGTAGGAACCATTATAAAGAATAAAATTACTAAATATATAGATAGTCATGGCTTAATGAGAGAAAGTCAACATGGATTTAGCGAGGGAAAGTCTTGTCTTATTAATCATATTTTTTTGAAGGTGTGAATAAACAGGTAGACGAAGAAAGGCCAGTCGATATAGTGTATCTGGATTTTCAGAAAGCCTTTGGCAAGATCCCTCACGAGAGGCTCTTGGTGAAATTAAAAAGTCATGGGATAGGAGGCAGTATACTATTGTAGATCAGGAACTGGTTAAAAGCTAGAATGCAGAGAGTAGGGCTAAACGGCCAATTTTCTCTATGGGGAAAGGTGAATAGTGGAGTACCCCAGGGATTTGTGTTGGGTTCACCTTTTTTTTATTTTTTTTTTAACATCTTCAGAAATGACCTGGAAATGGGAATAATGAGTAAGGTGATCAAATATGCAGATGACGCAAAATTATTTAACGTTATTAAAACACAAGAGGATTGTGAAAAATTGCAAGAGGACCTTGATAAATTGGAAGACTGGACATCTAAATGGCAGATGGGATTTAATTTGAACAAGTGCAAAGTTAAGCACCTGGGATAGAACAACCCAAACTATAGTTACACGGTGGAAGGTTCCACATTAGGAACCACTATCCAAGAAAAGGATTTTGTCATCACCGTGGATAATACGTTGAAACCCTCTGCTCAGTGTGCTGTGGCAACCACAAAACAAATAGAATGCTAGGAATCACAAAGAAAGGAATAGAGATCAAAACCAAGGATATTATAATGCCTCAGAATTATTCCATGGTATGACTGCACCTTGAATATTGTGTGCAATTCTGGTTGCCATATCTTAAAAAGGATATAGTAGAATGAGAAAAGGTACAGAGAAGAGCCACCAAAATTATAAAAAGGATGGAGGGATGCCCTTATGAGGAGAGGCTTAAAATGTTAGGGCTCTTCAACTTGGAAAGAGATGACTCAGGGGAGATATGATAGAGGTCTATAAATTAATGAATGGAGTGGAATGGGTAAACATAGATTAGTTGTTTACTCGTTCAAAAATAGAAAGACTAGGGGACACTCATTGAAGCTACAGTGTAGCCCATTTAAGATGAATAAGAGGAAATATTATTTTCACTTAATGAGTAATCAAGCTCTGGAGGATGTAATAAAACCTGATAGTGTAGCTGGATTTAAAAAAGATTTTGACAAGTTCTTGGAGGAAAAGTCCATAAACCATTATTAAAGAGGACCAGGGAAATCCATTGCTTACCCCGGGATAAGTATTATGGAATCTGTGTACCTTCTTGGGAACCTGACAGGTACTCGTGACTTGGATTGGCCACTGTTGGAAACAGGACACTGGGCTAGATGGACCTTGGTCTGACCCAGTATGGCATGTCTAATGTTCTTATGATGCCTGGACTAGCTATCCAGCAGAAGATGGCTAAGCAAGGTCTCTAGTGGAATTAAACATGTTTGAGACAGATGTAGAGTATTGTGATAGGACCAGGACAAAAACTGGGTAAAAGAGAAAGGGGTGGAAGAAGCTGGTGTTTGGTTTAGGTAAGGACTTGTTATTTTCACACCCAAGCTGATAGAGAATCAGAGAGGATGTCAGCTGGGATTAATGCTGATTAACATGTATTTAATAATTTTGAATAGCAAGCAGTGAGAGATCGGCTCAAATTTTCAAATGACACAAAATTATTCAAATCATCTAAAACACAAGCCAATTGTAAGGAATTAAAGGGAAACTGCTGCAAGTCTGAGCAACTGGGCCTCTGAATGCCAGAGTAAATGCAAAGTGATGCAGATGAGAAAAATAATCCTAGCTATACAGTATTAGCTGTTACCACTCAGGAAGAGGACTTTGAGGTGGTTTCAAAAATCCATTGTTAGGTCAAGGTCTGAAAGGCAAAGAATTATTCAGAGACTAGAAAACAAAAATTGTAGATATAATGGTCCTATATCTGTCCACGATGTGACCAAACCTTTAGTATTATGTGCAGTTTTGGTTACAACATATCAGAAAGGATATACAACCAGAAAAAGGGAGGATCTTATGATTCAGGATGGCAGATATACAGTGACTGCTGAGTAACTCCCATACTTGTTTACAGCTAGATTTAAATTCTTTTAAAACACAACAGACATTGGAAAGAATTATACAGATGGGGTTAAGAATGTATGCTTGTTGCCCTGGAGGCAAAATATGTCCACAAAAATTCAGCAGCAGGAGCTGAAACTTGGCATGTGGTGTGTAGGAAAAACCAGTAAAAAGACACATTGAGTTTGAAAATTGGGTCAAATCAGACGGGGGGTTACAGAGAAATAAGCACCTCAAAAAACTGGCCAATGCATTACTATGGGGGAGAAGTTCCAGCTTCTGTAGCAAGAACCATGGGACATAGCAGTTAGGGGCGTCGTCTTTTCAAACTGTCTCTTTCCTGTTCTACACTCCTGCAACTGCCCCACCACCTTCTCCCCTCCCCAGATACAACATGCACGGAGCTTCATTTTTAGTCATTTTGATCTCTATTTCATTTTCTTCTTTATTTCTACTGTGAATACTACAGACTTAATCATACAGTTTATTTTTATTGGTTGCTATTTGCAGAGGGTCGCCATGAGTCGACACAGACTCGACGACCCTTAACAACAACAACAACAAAAATTTGTACTGATAAGGTAAAAAGAAGGGCAACAAAGATGATAAAAGGTGAACAGCTTAGCATTCTTCAGCTTGGAGAAGAAATATGATGGAAATTTTATAAAATTTGGCATTGAAAAGATTAATAGAGAACAGGTTTTACTACTGCTGCTACTTCTTCAATGTGCTTTTGAACCCTGAGGGATCTGCATGCATGGTGCTTTCTTTGAAATCACTTTGACCAGGGCTGGTGCAAGGATATGAGATGCCCTAGGCAAAAACACAGGGCCTAAGTTTAATGTTTATATGGCCTTCAGGATCCCTCTAGGTTTTATACAAGCCAGGGCTGGTGCTACTCATTAGGTGAACTATGCAATCATCCAGAGCGCCAGTGTTTCCAGGGTGATCCACTACCACTTCTCTCTCTGGGACCTGCAGCAGAAGTGCCCCCATGCAAAACAGGAAATTTGTGTCCGAGGCGGCAGAAGCGGCTGGTTAAAAGCAAGCATCAACAGCAATGTAGCAGTGGAAGCCTTGGGTAAGCGCTGCGTTGCTGTGGTAATGACATTGCTGCTGCTGCACGTTCTTGAGAGGAGTTGCAGAATTTAGGGGTTTTGCCTAGGTCATCTCATATCCTTGCACCAGTTGATGGCTGAGAGCCTTGTGAGCCAACGGGAGGGAGCTTTGCTGAATCGCGGCAAACCATCATTCTGATGAGGGCCGACTCAGGGGCTCAGTGAAGGGGCTGAGCTAGCCGTGCGGGATTGGCCTGATGGCAGCGTTTTGCCGATCGAAGATGGAGGGGGTCTGCATTGGCAGCTGCCATGCAGAACCCGGTTACCGGTGTGGGAGCGTTGGAAGGTGTATCTGGAGCAGATGGGTTGCCACTTTCTTTTCCTTTAGCATGTCCTAAGGTTTTCTCTTTTGAAACAATATGGTCTGCTTGATGAAGCTCTTTTACTGCAAGTCCAAGTTCTTCCTACTCAAGTTCAAGGTAATACTGGAGCAGTTCGTAAGAACGCTGAAGAGATTTTATCTTTGGAAACTTTAACATCTGACTTTCATTCAAAGATTACTCACTCAGAAGGACACTGACTCTTGCTAAGGACTTAACCTCAGTGAAGGCAAAGATTGAGCAACTGGATAGCTTTTCTAGGTCTTTTATGTTACAGTTTATTAATTTTCCTAAGTCAGCTTCTGTATCCGCCAGATTTTATTAAAATGTATCTTTCAGATGTTCTGAGAGTTCTGCTGGAATCACACACTCCTTTGACTAAGGTTTAGTATTTACCATCTGCAAAGAAAACTTTGGGTGATGGGGAACTGTCTGGTTTGCAACAAGTTGATTCTTTGTATGTTTCAGCTACATTGGAGAGTTCTGTATCCGAGTCTGTAGTTCCTTCAATGCTATTAGCTACATTTGCTCTAATTACTGATCATGAATGGCTCCATAAAATATTTTTTAAAAAGAGAAATGTTTTATTCAAAGACTCTGCAGTCCAGCTTTATCCAGACTTGCCAAGAGAAATTCAGCATAGAAGATGGCAATTCCTCTTGCTCAGTGTCTTGTGGTCCAGTAGTTGGGGGCTCTATTTTTCCTTAAGTTTCCATGTGAGTGTATGGTTAAATTTCAATCTGTTCACTACATTTTTTTTTATCTGTCCCAGCAGTTTGCCTCTTTCAATGCATGTAGGTCCTCCCGGTTCTAGTACTCCATGATTATGTTTGGTACTGGTTATTTAGCCAAGATCATGGACCTGTCCTTCTCAACAGGAGCCTTCCCATCAAGCGTAAACAAGATGTCCATCTGGCCCCTTCTAAAGAACAATAAACTGGACCCCCAGAAGGTTGAATCCTATCGCCCAATCTCAAGCATTCCCCTGCTAGCCAAGATAATTGAGAAGGTCGTCCAACGTCAAATCCAGCATCACATCGAGACCACTGCCCCTCTTAACCCCTGCCAGCATGGCTTCAGAGAATCTCATGGTGTTTAGATGCTACTCACCACTCTATTCAGTACTTTAATCACAGGAATAGACAACATCAGACGTGGTTATGCTCTTATCTTCATGGACATTGCCTTCGCATTCGATTCCGTCAACCACGAGCTGCTTCTGACACGTCTCCATGAGAAGGGAATCCATGGTTCAGCCTAGAGCTGGTGCAAGTCATACCTAACACAGATGGCAACAGGTACGAACGGGCTCATGACCTCAGAACCTTTTCAACAAAGACAAGGTGTCCCCCAAGGCTCCTCACTCTCTGCTCTCATGTTCAATATATATATGCAGCCCATCTGTACAATCATCCGCTCCTTTAACATCTTCTGCCTGATATGTGCTGATGATGTGCTGCTATTCACTCCATTCTCCATCGACCAACCAGACTTCTCAACATTAGCAAAATGCTTCGATGCTGTCACCACTGGCCCCACTCACAGAGTCTCAGAATCAACTTCAAGAAGACGGATGTACTATTCATCACAAGAAATCAAGCCTTTACCCTCCCACATCAAAAAAGGTGAGAGACGCGGAGCTCCCAAGCAGACCCACCATCCGTTACCTGGGCATCATGCTAGACCGACACCTCGACATGAAAGCACTCATATGCAACACCGTTAAGGCAATCTACCATAAAATACGAACACTTTGGCATCTTCGACCCTTGCTGCAGCCAGATGACTTCCGAACAATTTTCCAAGCACTTGTAACCCTCCACTTCGATTATGCCAACACGATCCTGCATGGACTCCCCATGAACACACTGAACCCTCTGCAGCTAGCAACGAACGCTGCTGCCTGCTTCTTATACGGGGCCTCCAGAAGAGACCACATAACCCCCATCCTAAAAGACCTACACTGGCTTTCGATCAACTGCCGGCTCACCTACAAAGTATTACTGCTGACCTTCAAAGCCATCAACAAAAGATCCTCCACCTCCCTAATGGACCTTCTACACCCCACCCTTCCAAATAGATCCAGAAGGACTTTTGCCACCAACACACTAGCAATCCCCAAAGAAATAATAAACTGCTCTCAGGCAACAAAGAACAGAGCCTTTGTGCTGTACGCTCCTACATGCTGGAATGACCTCCCAACCACTATCCGAGCGATCACTGACCTTACCCAATTCAGGAAAGCACTAAAGCACCACCTTTTTCTTCTACATTACTCAACACCAGCAATACAACACCACTCACCATACCCCCACCCACCTTGACAACATCACCAGCACAACCTAATCATGTTGAGGCAACTGCACTCATCATCCCAACTGTCTAAGTTGTAAATATTGGACAATCCTGTATATAGTTATTTGAGCATGCCATGTCGCTACAACAATTCAGTGACACATTGCTCATTTTGTATATAGTTACCCTGGTTCTACTCCAAGTTTCAATACCCATTCAATGTAAGTACAATGCAGGTTACCTCCTGCATTGTACATATAAATATTACTTGTAAACTGCACTGATTTTAAAGAGTGTGGTATAGAAAAGCTTTAAATAAATAAATAAAATTAGGCCCGCTTAATTTCTTTACGATATGTATTTTCGCTTTTTCTATTGCTTGGATCTCCCGGTGTTTCTTCGTGGGCTGCAGAAGGGACAGTATAATGGTTTGTTGTAGCCTTTGCCTATCATATTGTGTTTCTTTTGCATATTATTCCTCCTGTTCCCTTATTTCTGTACAAGTTGTTCATACTTGGTAAACTGTAAAATTCATACATATAAAATAAAAAATGGTCATAGGAGTGAAGGTATTGTCCTATTGTGGATTGAGAGCTGGTTAAAAGGTAGAAAACAGAGATTAGAGCTAAATGCTCAATTTTCTCAATGGAGAAAGGTGAAGAAAAGCAGAGTAACCCAGGGATCCGCTGCTTTTTAACATATTTATAAATGACCTGGAAATGGGAACAGGAGACATGATCAAATCTGCAGATGATACCAAATTAGTCAGAGCTGTTAAATCAGAAGAGGATTGTGAGAAATTGCAAGAAGATCGTGAGATACTGGGAGACATGGCATCCAAATGACAAATGAAATTTAATGTGGATAAGTGCAAAGTTATGCATGTAGGAGAGAACAATCCAAACTATAGGTACATGATGCAAGGTTCCATATTAGGATTCACCACTCAGGAAAAAGGACTTAGGTGTCCTTGTTGCTAATATGTTGAAATCCTCTGCGCACTGTACCGTGGTGGTCAAGAAAGCAAATAGGATACTAGAAATTAAGGAAAGGAATGGTGAATAAAACAGAGACTATCATCAAGCCTCTATCAATCCATGGTGCAACTGCACCTCGAGCATTGTGTGCAATTCTGATCATATCTCAGAAAAGATATAGCAGAATTAGAAAAAGGTACAAAGAAGGTAACCAAGATGATAAGGAGATATCCCTATGAGGAAAGGCTAAAGAAGTTATACTCCTCCATCTCCTCAAGCTGAATAATGCTAAAGACTATAGGACATGCAGTCTCCATTCTTCAGGGGAGGCGATATCCATGTCCAAGTAGGATGCCGAGCCACCTGAGTCTGGTGTCAAAACAGCTGGGCTTTGCTCCCCTGATACCGCTGGCTGCCACTCTGTCTGAAGCACAAAGGAATCCAGTGGACCAGAGTGAAGAGATAAGGAAGAGGAAGTTGAAGGGCTAGAAGAGAGCTTCTTGCCTGACTTAACCTTTCTCTTTCTCATAAAGGAAAGCAGGTCAGACCTTCACAAGCCTGCTGTCCGCCATCTTGGATCCCCTATCCCATGACTTTTTAATTTCATCAAGAGTCTTTTTCATAAGGGACTTTGTGAAACACTTCATGAAAATCCAGATACACCAGGCATTGAGAAATTTGCTTTGATTTTAGGAGTGGGACCAAAAACCTAGGGCCTAACAATTGAGACTTTTCACCACCTCCTCCCCTCCCCCATTTTCTGTATTGACATTGTTGAGTGTGTGTATCAGGGGGAGTCTGTAGTAGCACCTTTCTAGGGCTCGGTTTTACTAACACCTCTCATCGCCCAGTTTCTCTCTCTCTCTCTCCAGTCCTGTTGTTACCCAGTCTTCCTCTTCTATACCATTCCTCCCCACCAGTCTCCCATTTCTGTTCCATCATCTCCAACTTCTCTTAAATCAGTCAGCCCCAGCCTCTTCACTCCTGCCTCAGCCAGCCCTCACCATCCAGCAATCCAATCAGCCAGTCACCCAGTCTCTACCAGCTCATCAGTCTCTCCCTTCTTTCAATCCCAAGCCACATTTCTACCTACCTCAGAGTATTAGTGCTGTTGTGTTTCCCCTCTTCCTTGGGTTGCTGGCAGGTTTGAAATATGAAACAAGACCTCATTTCATATTTCAAACTTAGCATTTGAGCAGGAACTGCCTCCTCTCAGCACAGCACATGACTCTCTGTGAGTCTGAGATGGCAGTATGCAGGAACTCTCCTACTGGTCTCCAGTTCTCAATTTTGGCAAGACCAACAGCACACTTGCTTAAACAGCAGCAAGAGGAAAAAAAGGCAGGAGTGGGAGCCAGCAAATCTCCAACTAAGAAATACCATACTGGGTTAGATCAAAGGTCCATCAAGCCCAGTATCCTGTTTTCAACAGTTACTAGCACTTGTCGGGTTCCCAAAAAGTAGATATTCCATGCTGCTTATCTTATTTCACTGGTCCTCGTTAGTAAAGATTTATGGATTTTTCCTCCAGGAACTTGTCCAAACCTCTTTTAAACCCAGCTACACTAACAGTTTTACTACATAGTCCAACAATGAATTAGAGAGCAGCATTACTTGTCAACTGAAAAAATATTTTCTCTGATTAGTCTTAAATATAACTTCATTGCATGTCCCATAGTCTTTCTATTTATTGAAAGAGTAAATAACTGATTTACATTTACCCATTCTACTGCACTCATCATTTTGTAGACCTCTGTCATTAAGAGCATTACTCTTTTAAGCCTTTTCTCATAGTGGTATCCTTTCATCCCCTTTACCATTTTGGTCACGCCTCTCTTTACTTTTCTAATTAAACATCAAGAGGGTGTAGAGAAGATGGAAGGTTAAGTGACTTTGCCCATGATCATGAGGAGCAGGAGTGGGGTTGAACTCTTTCTTTTTTGGTCCTAGCCCTTCTATTCTAACCATTTATTGGCCTGGTGACCAGATGCCTGGGATTTGTCAAATCCTGAACTACACTTTATCGGCTTACTCCCCTTTTTATCCACGTTTGTTCACACCTCTCCCCCTCCCAAAATAAAAAGCAGATTGGTGAGCCAAGACTTCTGTTGCCTAAATCTGCGTTGACTTTGTCCCATTAAACTGTGACTATATGTTCAGCAAGGATAGGGGTGATGTGGTCAGTCGGGGGGGGGGGGGAGAGAAATATCTTCTGAACCTATGGGACATCAGCTTGTATAGGATGATATTGGTAGAACGGACTATAAAGGGGGATTATAATCGTGAAAGGAGAAGAGTTTGACTAATATTGTACATCTGTGTGTTTTGTAGGGTGATATTTTATTTTGAATGATTTGTTTTTCATTATCCTTATGGGTGTTGATCTTCACAGATTCATGGAGAATATACTTGTTTGAGACATACTGCCAATTCAGCAAGAATAATTGTGAAGGAAAAATCCAAGTGAAAGCCATAGAATGAAAAGCTTGACATTGTGCCATTTGTAGTGAGAAACCCTTTACTTTTAATGTTACATTGAATGTTTCTGTGCCTCTGTACGGGTATTTTGTATAAGCCTGCAATTTGGTACCATGCAAAAACAAATCTCTGCTTCCACAAGTTTTCATTTTTATTCTTTAAGGTAATTTTCTTTTGTTTTGTTTTGCTTCCTTTCTTTGCTCATAGCTCTCTAGCCTGAAATAGGCTCTGTGGTAAATCTGTTAGTAACAATGAGATCTTTTAGCTGCCTCTTTGGAGCTCTTCTGTGACTCACAAGTCATATCTGCCAAACAAAACTAATTCAAGATTGCTTTCTTTACTGTACAGTGACTTGATATATGAAGTACATGACAGTGAGTCTTTCAAGCATTAAGTGTTTAGACAGTGATGGTGTCTTGTTCAATATCGGTTTCCATCTGTTCCATTGTTTTATGTTTTCTTTTATTTTTGCTGAAAAACCATTTCAAAACCTTTTTATAGATCCTTGCCTTTCACTAGTAGCTCAGGGCGAGTTAATTTAGGATGTAAGCCCTCTAGAGACAGGGAAATACCTTGTATAACTGTTAGGAGCCTGTTCTAGGCAGGAGTGTGAGTGGAGAAGCTAGACCTAGGGTAGGGTGAAGCATTGTAGAAACTAGGAGAAGTAATGGTGACAGGACTGAAGCAGTACCAGACATGGGATAGGAACTAGACTTGGAGTAAACATGACAAGTCTAGAACCCAGAACTGGGTGTGGAGCAGGGGCTAGAGGGACAAGCACATGCAAGAAGTGAGTTTGACAAAAACACTCCACTAAAAGGTGAAGAGGAGCTAGGTGATAGCCAAAACAAGGCGGGCTAACCAGGAACGATTGAACCAGCAAGGATGTGTCTGGCTAGGCTTCCTTGTATATGATGGCTTGCAAGACTTACCACTTGTTGGTCTAGTGGGCTTCTCTTTCTGCTACTGATGGATTAATAATAGCACAAGCTCAGTGTTTTGAAATTTCCCCGTCTCCAGCTTCATGACTGTGGCATCTGGTCTCTGAGGTCACAGGTTCAATCCCTGGTACACCTGACAGCAATCTAAGTTTGCACCTGAGGCAATGGTATCTCCTAGTATGATGTACTGTTGGATGGGACACATACTGGTTGCCATGGCCTGGAGAGTGAGATTTAAAGTGTTAAGTCTGATACATTGTGTGTGAGGCTAACAAGGCTCCTTACTTCATCAGAACTGTCTTGAAGGATCAAGCAAACCAAGTAGGGCCTTAAGATCCTATGGTACTTGCTTTCTGCATATTCTGTCAGTGTGACTGTTTTTTATTGCCCCTGCCAGAAACGGGAAATGGAGTCAGAGAGGTTGGTACACAGCAGAAGGATGGCTCCGAGGTGGCTGAAGACAGGTTGCACTGTCAGCCATGGTGGCAGCAGCAGTCTGATGGTGCAAGGCTGCAAGCAGGCTGGGAGATGAGCAGCACGTGGTTCAGTGTCTGCAAGCAGGAGAAGTTGAGAGGGAGGGACGGACGAGGGAGATGCATAAAGAGCGAGGGAGGAGACAGAGAGAGAGAGAGAGATGCTGCATCGTGCCAGAGGGGAGATGTTGGACTGTTACCCTCTATGCCAAGAGTCCTCAGACTAGTGCCCTACAGCTGTGCTGAATCTGCAAAATCTTACTCTGTAAACATACAGCAAATTGTTTGCAACTTTGGGATTCACCCACTTGTCCATCTCCTGCCTTCTTTTCTACTTCATCACATGAGAATAATTCTCAGCTTGTGTAGTCTGATTAGAAAAATATGCATCAGTCGCTGCCCAGATATGAGGATTGTAACACATCTATCCTTCTCCAGATCAGATTTTCTCTTCCTAGTCTCTTCTATACCCATTTAATGTCCTTACACCACCTCCCTGTGCTGTGGAGCTAAATATTCTGTTCTAGCAGAGTTTCTCATTACATTCTTTAACTAATGTTGGCATTGGGCTGCCTGATTCCTAGAAAAAGGATCCATAGACCTTCCTCAAATTTCCTAGCTGTTAGATTAACTGTATTTCTAAACACCTCTTCTGAGCCCACACAACCCTCAACATTTCCTGCACTATAGAAAAAAAAACAGGTGGTGATCTGAACAGCCATTTTTCTTATCCATCTCCCATTGATGTTATCTGGCACTATGAGCATTTACAACTACCTGAGGATAATTTTTTTCACCCTATTTTGTATTCCCTACCCCTCTACTCAAATACATTCAGTCTGATCTTTGTAGTGGCAGTCATCATGTGGGATCATGATCATGGATCTTTTTTTTTTTTTTTTAATTCTTTATTTTCATTTTATAACAACAAAGGAAAGGAAGACATACAGCAAAAGACAGATACATACATAGAATGTGATACATACACCAAAGTAAACCCCTGCTACCCCCCTCCCCCCTGCTTCTTCTCTAGAAACTAATCATTCCCGAAAACGGGCGTGTACTGACATTATTGTGGTACAAAACCTAACGGTGATCTGAAACATGATGAGTATACATTAAACAGATATGTCAGAGCAATGAGCAGATTGTACATAATCATTGAGCATCTGCCATTTAGACAAGTGAGAGTGAGTTTGGATATGGGGAATAGCTCTCCGAGATATCTGCTCATATTTACTATATAAGCAGACGAGGTTCCACCATTCATTGGCAGTAATTCGAGAGCTATCCTTCCAATTCCTCGTGATTAAACATTTGGCTATACCCAGCATGAAATCAAGGAGAAAGCGACCCTTCTTAGGAAGAGAGGGGACCTCCGCCACTGAGCGGAGTCCCACAATCTTCCAAGAAAGAGGCTCGTGGAGGTGTAAGATGGATTGAATACGACCCCAGACCCGCCCCCAGTAAACCTGAAGTTGAGGACATTCATAAATAACATGAGCGAAGGTTCCCACAGCAGTATGGCAAGACCAACACTGGTCCCTAGCAGTTGTGTTCCATTTGGCTATTTTTTCTGGAGTATAAAAGCATCTATGTGCAAAAAAGAAGAGAGTTTGGGTAACAGAGGCAGATCGGGAAACCCGCACTACTTTGCTCCAGAAAACGCTCCATTGCACAGGGGTTAAAGTGGTTTGCAGTTCGCGTTCCCAGGCTTGTTGAGCTCTACAAGTAGCAGTATCGGTACCCTGACATAATAGTTTATAAAAGTTAGAGGCTACCCCATGTGTACTACTAACAGAGTGAATGAGTTCTAATAGCCCGTCCTCAGTAGGGGCAGAGGGCGGCAGGATTTGAGCACTTTTGAGGCAGTGTTGAAGCTGCATCAATTGAAAGTAATGTTTCGCTGGTAACGCAAATTCCTTTTGTAAATCAGAAAAGGTCTTCCAACGAGCTGCAGAGAAGAGCTGTTGGGGTGTCCAGATCCCCCTAGAGTACCAGGGTTTCCATGCAATCGTTTTATTTAGGACCTGAATTCTGGGGTTATTCCACAGCGGGAGTCCGTCCTGAGGACATACGTTTGGGCCCAGTGACAGAATGAGAGTGTTAAAGGCCGCAAGAGTATCGACAATCATTGGGGGATGGCGGGTGTCTACTTGATGGGACATACCGGGGAGATGGATCAACGGAATTGGGCTACTAAGCTCCTCTTCTATGTCAAGCCAAACTGGTCTGTTGTCTGTTGAGGCAGCTAGCCATCGGGCACCTTGTTTAAGTAGGAAGGCTTGATGATATCTAAGAAAATCAGGAAAGCGGGTACCCCCCAGTTCCTTCGCAGACTGTAGTTTTTGTTTAGCTACCCTTGGTGGTTTGCCCTGCCAGAGATAACGGACGAGAAGGCCCTCAATGTCTTTGTAGGTGTGTAGCGGGAGTAAGCAGGGCAGCATTTCTAAAATATAGTTCACTTTGGGGACTATCATCATTTTCACGGTTTCTAGGCGGCCCCACCATGTAAGGGATAAGGGAGACCAACGATTTGTGAGCTCACGGACTTTGGAGACTACCTCCTTGGCATTAAAACTAAGAGTGGCTTCTAAAGGAGAACAGTAGTGGACCCCAAGATATTTCACCATGCGGGATTGCCAAAGGAAAGGAAAGGCCTGCATGTCAGCCTCATGTACCCAGCGGTTCAGTGGGAATGCTACGGATTTGGTCCAGTTTATTTTATAGCCCGATAATTGCGAGTATCCATCAATCAGGTCCAAGACAGCTGGGACCGAATCAAGGGATACGAAGAGCATAAGGTCATCTGCATACGCAGAGAGTTTAATCTCTCTGTGACTGAAGGGGACACCTCGAATACGTGCGGACTGTCTAATAAGGAGGGCGAGGGGTTCAAGAGCTAGATCAAAGAGCATTGGTGATAGGGGGCAACCTTGACGCGTGCCTCTTTGGAGATGAAAAGGCCAAGACTTAATGGCATTTACACAAATACTGGCAACGGGTTGGGAATACATGACTTGGAGGTATCGGAGGAAGCCCTCCCCAAAGCCATACCATCGAAGAACTGCAAATAAGAAGGGCCATTCTAGACAATCAAAGGCTTTTTCAGCATCTAGGGAAAGACCCACCCATGGGTGGTCTAAATTGGCAGCACTGAATAGCACATGGCACAAGGTCCGAGCATTGTCAGCGGTGGAGCGGCCGGGTATAAAACCGCATTGGTCGGGATGGACTAAGGTGGCCATCCTGTCAGATAGCCGGGCGGCCAAGATCGTTGCGAAGATCTTATAATCGGCATTAAGTAGGGAGATTGGATGGTAGTTGGCGGTTAGCAGCGGGTCTCTGCCTTCTTTCTCAAAAACTACCACATTAGCTGCAGAAAAGGATCCCAAAGAGGATGTATCTACCGCAAGGGCAGTAAAATAAAGTTTTAAGTAGGGAACTAAATCTGCACTGAACGTTCTGTAGAATTCTGTCGGGAGACCATCAGGTCCGGCGGCTCGACCCGAGGCTGTTCGTTTTAGGGCAGATTGGATCTCTGAAGTAGAGAAGGGTTCATCCAGCGCATCCCTATCAGCTTCAGAAAGGGTCGGCCGCTGAATACCAGAAAACAAGTGCTCGAAGGTCTCTGATGAGAACTCACATTCAGATTGATATAGACGGGTATAGAAATCCCGAAAGAGTTCTACGATATCGGAGTCTGTAGTCAGTATGCCCCCTCCCTGTGGGGCTCGAAGGGCCGCTACGCGTTTGTCTTCTTTTTGACCTTTCAAGGCATTGGCTAAAAGTCGACCGGCTCGGTTGCTTTCACGGTAGTATGTCCCTTGCTGAAGTGCAATACTCTGAGAAGCTGCAGTTGAGAGGATTGCATTATATTGAAAATGGAGACGCTGTAAGCGAACTAAGACGCATGGATCCGTACGTGAAGTTAGAACTCGTTCGCCTGCTTTGATTTGTTGGTCTAGTATAAGGAGCTGCTGTTTGCGTTGTTTCCGCAGGCGAATTTGATAACTAGTGATCGTTGCACGAATGGCCGCTTTAAAACCCTCCCACCAAGCCCAATTTGCAGTATCCTGGGGTAAATTAAAGTGGAAGTAATCTTGTATGGCTGCTCGAATTTCTAACTGGAACTCTGGGTGAGTTAATAGGGCTCTATCAAAGAACCAGGCCCCCGAATTCCCTTGGGGCGCAGTGGTGTGTAATTGAAAAGAAATAGCAGCGTGATCTGAGATATGTTGGGAGTGAATCTTTGCAGTGTCCACCTGAGGAACTAACAGTTTTGATATTAGAAAGAAATCTATGCGAGACTGGGATTTATGAGGGGAAGAGAAGAAGGTAAAGTCAAGCTCATTGGGGTGTAGTAACCTCCATAGATCGACTAAAGCAAGATCTTTGATCACAGAGGTAAGCGTGGTGTGACTCTTAGGGAGACCACTTGTCCTAGGCGGCTGTTTGTCAATCAGGGGATCAAGAACTAAATTGAAATCCCCCCCAATTATCAATGAAGTGTTAGCAGAGGCCTGCGCAACCTGAGCAATGGTAGCAAAAAAGGCAGGGTCATCTACATTAGGAGCATAAAGGCATATACATGTAACTTCAAGGTTACCTATCTTGAGGTGAGCCCTGGACCATCTACCTGCTGTATCTGAGCTAGTCGCAATAATAGTAGCATGCAGAGATTTCCTAACCAGTATGGCAACCCCACATTTCTTAGAAACCGCTGGGGAATAGGCGGCCACCATGTAAGGTTTAATATTGAGTTTAAGAGTTTCCTTCGAATTTAAATGCGTTTCTTTGAGGAAAATCAGGTCCGCAGCTTCATGACTTAGATAGCTCAGGATTTTCTTCCATTTTATCGGATGATTGATGCCTTTTACGTTCAATGATAAAATCTTACATGGTGCCATCAATCGGTAATAGACATTTTAGGTAAGGGCGCTTGAAAACATACAACAGAAGTAGAATCTGTACAACAATGACATAATCACCGAGTATGCTGGCTAATACACCCCATATTGAAAAGCATGTACCAAAGTAACTTAGAGAAGAAGCAAAACCCCCAATGAATATGGCGACCATATGTCTGCGGGAGGAGGCCCTAGAGAGGAAGATAGAAAACATGAAAAAGGAAAAGAAACACCAGAGTCCATAATTAACACTGTCTCTGATATTCATCGAGGCTACTCTAGGTAGATGGAGTCGGGTCACAAATATCATCAAAATAAGGCAACAAACCGCCCTCGACAGACTCTTTGCTGAACCGTGGCAAATCCAAGATGGCAGGTACAGCGGATATGAGAACACTGGCAGGAATATTCTGGAAGTCAGCGCATCAAGTCGGCTTCTTTAGCATCCAAAAACTCCGCTAGTAGATCAGGGTCCTCAAATATTCTTGTCTGATTGTGAAGCGTGACTCGGAGCTTGGCCGGGTACATCAGGCCATAGCGTGCTTGTAGTTGTTGAAGCCTCGGCCGGAATTCCAGAAAGCGCTTTCGGCGATCAACCGTGGGTTTAGCCAAGTCAGGATAGAAGGAGATCTTGTGGCTCTCAAACTCCATATGGCCCTTTGCCCGAGAGGCGCTGAGAATTTGCTCCACATGTTGATATCTCAAAAGTCGAAAGATGATAGGCCGCGGGGTCTTCCTGTTGAGCGTTATGTTGGTGGGTACACGATGAGCGCGATCGATCTCCAATTCTTTGGTAAAGGTGATTTGGAGCAGGGAAGGGAGGATTTTATATAAAAACTCCTTCATGTCTCCCGATTCCGCTCCCTCCGGTATGCCCACTAGTCGCAGGTTGTTACGGCGCGCTCTATTATTGCCATCTTCCACTTCTTTCTGCAAGGCCCGCACCTGACGTTCAACTTTGTCGAGTTTGGACAGCCGGACCACATGGGAGTCTAATAAGCTCTCCATTTTGTCCTGACGCGAGGAGAGCCCCTCTAGCCTGCCTTGCAATACACCAAGGTCTTCCCGCAGCGCTCGGAGTGCTTCCCCGTTTGACTGCACGAGGTCCTTAACCCCTCTGATCTCTGCGAGGATTTCCTGCTGCATTTCGGGGCCCTCGCGCAGAGCCTGCCCCTTCTGCGGGGACGGGGGTTCAGTTTTGGAGCGTTTGCCGTGAGAAGCCGCTGGAGATCCAAATTCCAGGCGCGTAGGTTTGGTCCCCGCCATCTCACCAATGTGCCCCGGTAAGATCAGAGCAGAAATTCAAGTATGTCCGGTGTTAATTCAGGATTCTGAGTAGGCCTCTCGGGAGCCTCAGCGTTATGCGACCATCCCGCTGGACATCGGGCTCCGCCCCCCATGATCATGGATCTTTCAGGAACTGTGCAGTCATGGACCCTGAATCCAGCTATTAGGTAACACCTTTAAGCAGTGGCCACGAAGAAGGGGGACAGTGGATACTGCCTATGCAACAGCCCCAGCTGATCCCAGGGAGTAGAAGGCCTGAGGTGGGAATCAAATTGGAAACTTTCTGCATAATGGTGGACTGCACTTGTCACCTGAAACCCTGGGCTGGCCATTCCTGTACATTCTTCTTGTCCCAGGATTTTTTTTTGTTTTGTTTTTAACTCTTTTTGCTCTCATGTATGTTTAAGAACAAAAGATCTTGGTTCGAATCAGGTTTTTTGTCTATTGTTTGATGGCTTTAACCATTGCTATGGTTATCAAAAAACCTAAAAAAGGTCTGCTATGAACGAGGATTTCAGTTTTCCATAATGCCATACCAGTCGCAGTACAATTTGCCTACTGCTGTGCAGTTGTGGAAGACTCTGTCCTCCGCTTGTTGAATTGCATTATTTGTTCTCTTTAAATAAACCGTTCACTGCCTGTGCAAATGCTAAAAGGGAGGCGATAGAATAGGAGGACAGAGGTGAAATGAAGGGAAAGTGTGGAAGGAGCAGGGGAGGGATGAGTAAAATTCAGTGTAGATAACGGAAGGATGGAAAGATACTCGGGAGGGGAATGAGTGGCGAACATAGACTTCATTCATGTCCCTCCAGTCCTGTGCAAATATACAGGTTTTGCCCATCCACCAGCAGCTGGAGAGTGAATATTCAAAACCTTGATGATGTCAGAGGATAAGAGGCTCTGTGCCTCCCCAGACATCTCATTATTTCAGTCTCCAGCAGCTGGTGGACCGACGTCTGGTAGACTTTAGTCAGGTTTTGTTATTTTGCTTACCTTGAATTCTGAAGAACCCCTTAATCCTGTTTTACTCTTATATTGCTCATTGTTATAATGTACTTACACATATTGTTCTCTGTAAACCGCCTTGACCTGACAAAAGACAGTATAAAAATACAGCCAGCTAAGTAAATAAATTAACCTGAGAGCCGAGGCCGGACTGCAGAGTGCAAAAAAGAAAAAGAGGAATCTAGGGAGTTGGCAGTCTGAAAAGAGCCTTTTGGTGAGTGCCACTTGGCCTCTGCATGAGCACTGTGACCCATTAGGTAAGAGTGTGGTGGTTTGGTGCAGGAAGGAGAGAGGGGTTGTCAGCTCCGCCGGCCTCTGGGGCATCTCCCTCCTGCCTCTGCATATCTCCTCTGTCGGTGTAAGTCCTTCTGCCTTGCATGAGTGTCTGTTTTTCCCTTCCCTTCAATCTGCATAGGGGTACTTTCCCCAAAGTTTAGCTACTTAAGGTTTTGGTGGGACCTTTGGGTGTGCGTGGCTCTGGCACGTGACATTGGCATGCCTTCCAAGCAGGTGTGTACCACGTACAGAGTGAGTAATGTTCTCTGTTGGAAGCAGGCTGCTGCAAGGGCTGTGAAGCAGAGACTCGTGCCCTTGAGCAGCTTGGGAAATAGTTGTCTTCACCAAAACAGCTCATTTCAGACCAGGGAGAGGATCCTCTCTGGCAGCGGGAGGTTTCCGATGCTCTGGCTTTGGTGGCCATTTTGCTTGGCGCGCCTTGCATTCCCATGGCTGTTTCAAGTGTCTCTGGACTGCAGTTGAAAATAGATGCAGCTGTTGGGGCTCCTCTGGAGGCAGCAGGCACCGAATGTATTGATATCAATGTTCCCTCTAATTTTCTGTAGGCTGTGTGCGCATAAAATATCAGCTGTGCAGCTTTTGAAGGAAGGTTAAATTTTTGTGCGCCACATAACGACACTCGGAGTTATATACTTTAAAATTTGACTACACATCAGAATACAGTATGTACACCACATTGATTGCACTAGAAAATATTGTAGAACTTGTGAAAACCGTAAATACACAACAACTTTTTAATTGTCTGTGTTTTCTATCAGAATCAGAACCGTAATTTTTGTGCGCTGTGTTGTAAAGTATGTGTGCTCACTCGGCGAGGTGTGTGCAAGCGCACACGCGCACAGCTTAGAGGGAACAATGATTGATATGGTACTGATCCTGGGGCGTATCTCTTCTCCCTGGAATTAATTCTTCTGCTCCATTGGTCCTTCCGATTGGAACAGGAGAAGGGGACAGATGCCTTGGAAGGTAGTTTTGCTGACTCCCTGCAGCCCAGGAGCAGAGCTTCCAAGAAGGAGCTGGCTGGGGACCCGAAAACAGAAGAGAGCTTCAGGAGATGGTGGTGTGTTTCCAGAGCACCTCGCGGGTTACTTGCTGATCCATAGGACCCTATGGAGGGGCCCTTGGCCCAGTACGAGGATCCTGAGTCCTTGGAGTTGAAGGAAGCGGAACGTCCTCCTGGGGAGGATCCCTCTATTATTCATGTCTTCCATAAGGAAGAGCTTCTGCTACTCATTGCACAGTCCCTAGGGGCTTTGAATATTCCTTTCCGGACAACCAAAGAGGAGTCATCTTTGGAGGACCCACTGTTGCAGGGCATGCATACTTTGCAGAATTCCTTCCTGATTCACAAGGCCATTATGCAGCTGATTGACGCTAACTGGGAGCTGCCAGAGGCCAATGTGAAAGGGGGTCAGGCAATGGCTTGACTATATCCTATATCCCTGGCAAAGAAGCACCTTGTATCCACTGCTAGAGTAGACTCTGTTACTTTGGCAACCAAAAAGACAATTATTCCAGTGGAGGGCGGAACGGCCCTGAAGGATCCGCAGGACAGATGGCTGGGTGCCTTGCTTTGCCAGATCTTTGAGGGTGGCCATATGTGGATTATATGTGGCTCAGGTGTCACTTTGTTGCCTGCAGGCACTGTGGGAACAATGACCCGGTGACAATAATGATACAGCAGAATTGCTGAAATTGGAATCTGCAGCCATTTACCTGGCGGACCTTGGCTACGACTTGGTAAGGACCTCAGCCAAGAGCATGGCCTAGTAGTTGCAAGCTTGGGATGCTGATGTATCTTCAATGATTCATCTTAGCAAGCTTCCCTTTAACGGGAAGTTCCTCTTTAGGGAGGCTCTGAAGGAATTGGTTAAGGAACTCGGGGTTCCTGTCTGTCCGAGGATAAATCTCGAGGAGCGAAATACCAGCAGCCAGCTCATGATGGGTCGAGGGATTTTCGGCAATTCGGAGCCTCCCAGTATGCTCTGCCCCAGTGCCAACACTTCCCCTATTGAGGCCTGTCCTTTTGCCACCAAAGGACAGCACATGGGAGATATGTGGGTGGTTTTGTCACATTGTGGTTGTTCCATCAGCACCTGCAGAAGGGGATGCTGTTTGTCACCCCAGAGTGGACGGTGTTCATGACTGATGCCAGCCTTTCTGGTTGGGGAGCTCACTTTGGGGATCATGTTCTCAAGGCCAGTGGCCGGATTTGGAGAGTGCCTGATGGATCAACCGTCTGGAGATTCATGTGGTGTGGTTGGCAGTCTAGCACTTCACCCCTCTACTGGAACAAAAAGCAGTGTGATTGTTCTCAGACAATTTGTCAGCTGTGGCATACATCAACAGGCAGGGCGGCATGGGAAGCCCTCTACTGGCAACAGAAGTTCCTGCAGTGGGCAGAAGAGCATCTACTGGAGCTCTCTGTGGCTTATGTGGTGAGCACGGACAATGTGCAAGCCAATTTCCTTAGTAGGCATCGACTGGATCCAGCAGAATGGTCTCTTGCAGATTCAGTGTTCCACAGGCTGGTGCAGTGCTGGGAGCAGCCAGTGATGGATCTGATGGTGTCCGGACAATGCCAAGGCAGAACGTTTTTACAGCCACAGGCACAAAAGGTTGTTGGAAGGTCTAGATCAGTGATGGCTAACCTTTTTGAGCCCGAGTGCCCAAACTGCCGCACAAAACCAAAGAATTTCCTCAAAGTGCCAGCACGTCAATTTGCATAAATATTTGCATAATGCTAACATACACTAACTTTTAGTAAACATGTCTCTTAATGAGTGTATGGATAAAGACAGACTAAAAGATTTCTACATTACTATAATCCAGTGCCAACCGCCAGGCACATTAGGAACTACTACAAACACTGCCCATTTAGAACCAATAGCAAACCCGCCGTATCCTAACAGCACTACCAGGACTCACAAAGCACCACACCATACCTATCAAAAGGCAACACTGCAAATATTAAACCAATACATTTCAGACAATAACAATACATGACCTACTGGGGAAAGAGAACAAGTGGCAATGTCAAAAAGGAATTACATAAACAGAATACCTCAGCTCAGTTACACAGTTGCAATTGCTCCAGCCACTTTCTTCTGGTTTCTTCATGTTTTCTGCTAACTCTCCATCATCTGCTGTCCATTTGTCCTTTCTTCTCTCTTCTAGTTTTTTTTTCCATTCTCTCTCTCTACATCCGCTTTAACATACTAATCTTTCTCCTTTTGCTCTTTCCTCATTCCTATTTCATCCACTCAAATTTTACCCCTCCATCCTCAATCCCCACTTACTCTCCCAATACCCGGCCAATTGTAGATTTTTTATCCCTCCCACACAAAATATTTTTCCCCTCTCCATTTTACTCTCCCAGCCCCATCCCATTCTAATCCTCCCCCAACATCAGCTCCCTTCTTGTTCCAGCCTCACCCAGCATCCATTCCCTTCTAGTCCCTGCATCAGCCCATTTCCAGTCCTAGCAACCCCCCAACCCAATACCAGTCCTAGCCCCCCCCCCCATCAACTCACTTCCAGCCCTAAACCCCCATCACCCCATTTCCAGACAGCCCCCATCAGCCCACAGCCCATTAGCAGTCCTACCCCCCCAGCCCATTAGCAGTCCTACCCCCCCCGCCCGCCCGCCCGCCCATTAGCAGTCCTAACCCCCCAGCCCATTATCATTCATAACACCCCCCCCCTCCTGCCCATTAGCAGTCCTAACACCCCCCCTCCTGCCCATTAGCAGTCCTAACCCCCCCTCCTCCTGCCCATTAGCAGTCCTAACCCCCCCCCTGCCCGCCCGCCCATTAGCAGTCCTAACCCCCCCAGCCCATTAGCAGTCCTAAACCCCCCCCGCCCCGCCCCGCCCATTAGCAGTCCTAACCCCCCCTCCTGCCCATTAGCAGTCCTAACCCCCCCCCTCCTGCCCATTAGCAGTCCTAACCTCCCCCCCCTGCCCATTTCCAGTCCTAACCCCCCCCCCCCGCCCATTAGCAGTCCTAACCCCCCCCCCCCGGCAAATTTAAAAAAAAAAAAGCAGGCTCTGGCTGCTGCCGCGGCAGATTGTAATGTCCCGCGGGGCCCCCTCCGCCCGCTAAGCCCCTCTGCAAGGGCTTTCAGATTCGCGAGGGAGAGCATCTCCCCTCGCGTCTCTGTTAAGCCCGCAGGGGCTAATGGGAAATTTCCCATCAGTCCCTCGCGTCTAAAGGGGCTGATGGGAAATTTCCCATTAGCCCCTGCGGGCTTAACAGAGACGCGAGGGAGACGCTCTCCCTCGCGAATCTGAAAGCTCTTGCAGAGGGGCTTAGCGGGTGGAGGGGGCCCCGCGGGACGCTGCATTCTGCCCTTGCCGCGTCCGCGGCAGCAGTCAGAGACAGCTTTTTCTTTTTTTTTGCGGACCTATGGCCCGCGTGCCAGCTGCAAGGCCTTCGCGTGCCACAGCTGGCACACGTGCCATAGGTTCGCCATCGCTGGTCTAGATGCTCTGGCACAGCCCTGGCCACATGAGGGTCTCCTGTATGTATTCCCACCGTGGACCTTGATTGGTCGGGTGCTGCAGAGGATAGTACGGCACACCGACTGGGTAATTCTGGTGGCTCCAGACTGGCTGAGACAGCTGTGGTACACTGATCTCATGCAGTTGTCAGCAGCGAGTCCATGTCATTTGCCGGTACAGACAGACCTGCTGTCACAGTGTCTGATTCTAATGCCACAGGAAGATCGATTCTCACTTATGGCTTGGCTCTTGAGAGGGCACGTTTAGGGAATAGAGGGTATTCTCCAGGTGTGTTCTTGACCCGCTTGAAAGCAAGGAAGTGCTCCACAACGCCTGTCCTATATTTGCATGTTGCATTTTTTTGAGGACTGATGTGACGGTCAGTGGCTGGCGGCTCTTTATTCTACGGTGGCCGACGTGCTGCTCTGTCAGGCCAGTTTAGGCAAGGACCTGGCAAGGAATTCCTTGAAGGTCCAAGTTGTGGCATTAGCCTGTTAAAGAGGCAAAGTGCATGGGATCCCACTGGTGTCCCACTCGGATGTGGGGCATTTTCTACAAGCTGTCAAGCATGTGCGGCCTCCAGTCCATGCAGTCGTGCTTCCTTGGGATTTGAATCTGGTGCTCTCAGTCTTGACCGAGGCTCCATTTGATCCACTTTGGGGGGGGGGGGGTCCTTCCTAAATAATATGACATTGAAGGTTGTCTTTCTGATAGCCATTGTTTGGCGTGATAGATATGGTTCCCTGCTGGACAGGGCTTGGAGCTCTGATATCTCCTGTTCTGCAAGGAAAAGGTGGTCCTGAGACCGGTCCTGTCCTTTCTCCCCAAGGTGGTATCTCCATTTTCATGTGAATCAGGAGGTGATCCTGCCGGTGTTCTCGGGGGGCTTCATCCTTTGGACACCCAGCAGGCCTCGCAAGCCTACGGATGTGCAGGAGGGTTCTGTGTGTGTGTCTGTGTGAGATGTCTGGAGCTTGCAGTTTGGGAGCACAGCCGAATGTTGTCTCGGAGGGCTGTTTGATGAAAAAAAAAAGGAAACAAACAGTTGAAGCAGTAAGTACTCTCCATCTTTTTATTTATTTTATTTTTTTCTGAAAGCTCTGACCCCCATGGCTCACTACTGCTTTGGGTTTTCCCTCCTGTTCTGCCTGTGTGGATCTGATCTCCTGCAGGCAGGACAGGAGGGATTTTTGCCACGATCGGGGCTTAATGCAGCAGACAGCCCGCAGGAGATCGGATCCCCAGGGTTGTCTGTTGCATATAAGCCTCGGTCGTGGCAAAGATTGCTCCTGTTCTGCCTGTGGGGATCTGATCTCCCTCCTGCAGAAAGGGTTTTCTGCCTGTGATTGGGGAGGGGGGAGCAAATCGCAGGCACCAGGTATACATTTCTGGTCACCATGGCTTTGTCAAGCCCTGGGTAATGCTTTGGAATGGCTGTGGAATTTTGTTATCTATATGTCAGAAATGAATCTTCATATGAGCCACTGTGGTAACCCCTTGGGCCTTGATTATCATTGTGAATGCTACTCATTTAAATTGTTAAGATAAACAAGTTGGATTTGTTAGAAACCCAGCTATATGTTAGTTTGATTGCGTTTGTAAACGGAATTTGTAGCTTAATGCCCAAATAGGAAGTGCCAGCAGTTATAGTCGGTGATTATTTAATTTAAGTTTTATCCTGCTAGATCACAAAAATAGCAGTGCTAGTGGGGGAATGACGATAAATAAATATCATGGTGTTCGTACTCCACATGCTACCTTATTAAGACTCCCTAAGTGCATCTGGCCATAAATATGGCTTTATGCTTTGAAGAAGCACAAATTGCATAATCCTGTAAGTATATTTTATAGCAATTAAGTGCTGGCTTGCTAAGCTGATGTCAGTCTTCTCTCTTTTTGTGGTCATTAAAAGCAATATAAAAATATTAAAGTTGGAGCAGAGAATGAATTTTTAGAGCATCTGTTGCTGGATTATCAGGTCAAGCTGACATCTGCTTCTCTGGTGCAGTCTGCTGTTGGCGATCACCTGCCTCTTGGCTCATGGCCAATCTTCTATGTACCAAACAGATGCACAGTTCCTGCAGGACTCCAGTATTACAAAGCTTGGGGATGGATGGCTGGACAGGAGGAAAGATGAGGAAAGCGGAAAACCTCAAGACCCGTGGAATATGTATTTACATTTTTATCAATCATCATTCTTCCAAGTGGTTTACAGATTTGGAAATAAAAACACTGAGTACAGCAAACATCCGTTACACACACGTGTATTCTTACAGACCAGGGGGAGGGGCTGTTTGTAATTTAAAACATCCATGACTTTGGACCTGCACATAGGATTGCTTTAGGTTCAGACTGACCTGGTAATTCAGACAAGAGGCTAACTAGTCCTCATTCTGTCCCTCTAAACCTGGGGTCACCAACCTCCAGAGGGCCGCGGGCCGCACAGCCGACTACCGGGAGCCTCGCGGGCCGCACCCCCCTTCTCCCCGCCCCCGCGAAAAAAAACAACAAATGCAAAATTATGAAAACAATGCTTGATCACCTTTATTGAATTTAATGAGATAGCTGATGATTCATGCTAGCAGACAAACGCTTAAAGTCCGGCTTCACAGATGACACTGACAGGAGAAGGGACGCTTGCAGGTGGTCGTCGGTGAGCTGCGAGCGCGTGGATACAATGGCGGGAATCCTTGGCGGGCCGCACGTAATGTTAACCGGGGTAGAGCCTCGCGGGCCGCACGAAGGGACCTCGTGGGCCGCATGCGGCCCGCGGGCCGCAGGTTGGTGACCCCTGCTCTAAACTATATGTAGCTAGAAGTACATTTAATGAACAGTTCGAGGCATTAGTATTCTGGATTTAGTTCATGCCCTTTCATTGATAACTCAAAGCAAGATTATTGTAGGACAGTATTTATTTAGCTATTTTCTATACCGCTAAATCTACGAGTCAAAGCGATTTACATGATAAACAAAATGGCCAAACAGGATTTTACCTAGAACGTTCTAACATAAACGTTGTGCATATTTCCCTGTCTCTAGAGGACCTATAATGTAAGGTTTGTTATGCCTGAGGCAATGGAGGATGAAGTGACTTGCTCAAGGTTACAAGCTTTGAACCCTGACTACTTGACCTGCTACTCTAACCACTAGGTAGCTACTCTACTCCACTATAGCAAAAAATCAAGAGATGATCTTAAGATACTAAGGGAACCATTGAAATTAGCAAAATGATATTTATTTTCAGCCTTGATGCCACAACAACGCTATGTAAGCTAAAGCAGCTGTGCAGCTACTGGGACTTTGGTTAGCCCTATGGTGCCTCTTCACAGTTCTCAAACCATCAGCAGGACCACGGTTGGTGCTAAAATAGATTTTTGATTTTGATTTTTTACTTCTACTACTATTACTTATCATTTGTATAGTGCTATAAGGCGTACACCGCGCGGTACAGAGACATGTATGAGACAGTCCCTGCTCGTAAGAGCTTATAGTCTAATGACGACGGACAACACAATCAGTGGGGACTAGGATATACCTAAGAGAATGGTAAGGAAACACATAGAAGGTGATTAGGATCCAAAAGCAGTCCCAAAGAAGCAACTTCTTTTGGATCCTGATCTCCTCCTCCTCGTTTTGCTAGGTTTTTTTGAGCACTTAAGGGAGAGGTGAAATAAGGACAGAGCCACTTAAATACAGAGAAAGATAAAGATTTTCTTTTTAAGATTCTTTCCATTGAAACATTTTTCCCCATTATAACTTGTGCCATATTTTGTGGATATTGTGCTTACATCGGAGATATTTATTCAGGATAGCTTCCCATGCAAATGTATCTATCATTGCAGTTAATTATAACTAATAACTGATTTTTTAAAACTCAGATTATTTAGTGCTAGAGTGACTTACTGTATTAGCATGCATTTTTACTGCAGGCCCCATTTATGCAGTGGGACCTTTTTACTAATAACATGTTAGTAGCTCTAGCCCTTAGACTGGAAGTAACTCTCAGTACAGTAATCGAGCAGTGTGTCTCCTGACTACACATGTATTAACAGTGATAGAGCATATCCATATTGACGCACACAAAGATGACTGTTTAAAAAACTGAGTGTCTAGTTTTAGGCACTCAAGTGGTTTTTTTCAGCACTTAGAGGTCTAGGATTTTTAAGTTGAAAACTGATCTAAGTTTAGGGCTACAGTTTCTTTTGTTGAATTTGTCATCCTGTCTAGTGCTGAAAATCTGTGCTAAGCTTCTGATTTTTTAGCTTCGTCCTCTCTGTGGACACCTACCTTATAGGCTTTTTAATTTAGAGCAATACTATATGGAAGTCTTTGTTAGCTCATTTGTTTAGTGGGATGCTTGGGTGAGTTTAGAGATTTGGCAGGGATTTTCTTGATGCTGTTAGTTGGGATGTGTTTCTTTTTGGTATTTTGTGAGTCATTTTTATAATGAATGCAGGTTTGGAAGCTACCTTGAGCATTTATTTTTCTAGGTGGATTGTAAACGTATGCCTATTGTGATACCGCAAGCCCTCTGATGCAAGAAAGGAAACTTTTAAATCTTGAAAAAAACAGGATTTGCCTGCAATTACGAGAAGGGACACATAGAGGGAGCAGGAGAACAAACCTGAAAGTGGAAGAACCACACCTCTATGGGCAGGACTCAGAAGCAGCTGCTCTAGATTTAAGTAGGAACAGAGCACTGCAAGAGAGAGAGCCAAGAGGGGAAGAGCCAAGAGCGAGAGAGCCAAGAGAGGCAAAGGTGCCAGGAAGGCAGTCAAGAGAGCCAGAAAGGCAACAGAGAAACCCCGAAGGGAAGAACCCAGAGGAGAAGCACAGGAGGAGGCAAGGAGCTTGGCAGAGACCTTCATGTGGAGAACAGGAGGCAGTGCCAAGGGAAGCTCCAGAGGCCAGACTCAGAGACCGAGGTGAGGTCACTGACAAACCCAGCAGAGCTAAAGGAAAGGAAGCTACTGGGAGAGCAGGCCTAGAGAAAGGCCATACACAACTTCAAGGGGCAGTATCACGGACTGCAGCCAAGGAAGGAAGTGCTTACCCCTCCGGTTGGAGAAGAAACCTTCAAGAGAAAAAAGGTACTTTTAAAAGCTTTTACAAAAGTAACTTGAAAGATAAAGGAAAAGTTCATAGCCTTGAGAGAAAGGATATACCTGGAGCACAAAACTCTCAGACTAGGCCTCAAGCCTTTTTCAAGAAGCCTAGAGAGGAACAAAGGGCTAGTTTTTATCTGGACAATAAGGACTGTTTTAAACCAGATATAACTGATAAGTTTTACAGGAAAAAGTTTAATGTTGCCAGAGAATGGAAGGAGCAAACTTTTAGTCCTGAAACGACAGCAAGCCCAGGGAGATATACTAGACCTAAAAGCCGACGCCCCAAACTACCAAGCCAGCACTGGGATAC
This sequence comes from Ichthyophis bannanicus, assembly GCA_033557465.1. Classification (NCBI taxonomy): domain Eukaryota; kingdom Metazoa; phylum Chordata; class Amphibia; order Gymnophiona; family Ichthyophiidae; genus Ichthyophis; species Ichthyophis bannanicus. Next base: position 833,998,133 of record CM066034.1, on the reverse strand, counting down.
AGTATGGCATGCTTTTAGGAAACCAGGTTTAATATCCAAGAGATCTCAGAGACCTCAGTTTCAGATCCCATAGACATGGAATGGCTGCCAGGGGAATCTGAGAGCACTGAAGATATAGAATCAATGGAATGTGACTTTTGCACAAGAAGATATCTTTGAGTAAAAGGCAAACAAATCTAATATGTGCAAATTGTACTGGAAAGTTTATGCTTTAAGTTGGTGAAGGAACCATGTTATTTTAAGTGTTTTGCTGACTCACGTTTTGATGCAACTGAATTTATGTTCTGTTACTCATTACCTCATATTTTGAATTTCTTCATGCGAAAAGGGGAAATAAAAGCCTTTTTGAACCCTACACTTGGCAAGAGTTACTTTTTAGGTTGTTGACTCTGAGGCTGACAATGTGACCTGCTATCCCATTGACCCTCACAACAGATCAACCCTGAACCTTTTAATTCTTATGCGCTCCCCAGCCCCTGTGGAACCACTACGCCGCCACTAGAGGGGGCTGCGGGGGACATAAGTGGCGTAGTTTCACGGATTTTTGGGGTACTCTTGAGTGTACAGAGCAACGGGGGCAACTACTCAAAAGAGAAATAGAAGCTCTTTTCTTTTTGAAAAAAAAAAACAAACAAACAAAAAAAAAAAACTGCAAGTAAAACCCGGACTGACCTGTATTAGAATCCGGATCGGAAGAGGAAAACCAGGAGACCGGAGCAGTTGCTAGAAAGTGGACCGGAGTTAAAAACCAGGAGTGGAGTCCTAGGAACCCGGACCGGAGTGGAAAAAGAAAGAAAAAAAAAAAAAAAAAAGGAGGAAAATCCTAAAGGTGAAAGATCATCTGGCGAATCCAGGAGCGGTGGAGCAACCCCTGGACGACCGCACTACATTCCCCAAAAGCTGATGCAACACTAAAGCAAGGTAAGGCATAGATAACCCTACCTAGTGTTGGACACCCGGGGAAGTTGAAAGAAAAAATATAGAGGGTCTGAAAAATATATTTTGTGAAGAGCCGCACTTGGGTTTTTTTTTCTTTCTGTTTTTTTAACAGGTACAATGGAGCCCAAGGAGCTGTGTGCCTGGATGGCACACCAGTTCACCAAACAGGCTGAGCTGGCACAACGGAGCCAGGATCAGGCGCTAAAGGCGATGCAGGAGCAGCAGACGCCTGTCATAGAAACAATGAGCGCATGGATGGCGCAACAGCGAGAGGAGCTGGCTCAAAGCAGGAAAGAAGGAACATCACTCGTCGGACGGGTAAACCCTGAACTTGGACATTGGTCTTGTTCGGACTTAATGATAGGGAAGCTCAGTCCAAGTGACGATATTGATGACTTTCTAGACACTTTCGCTAGGATTGCGAATTCGGCTAAGTGGCCTGAGGAGCAGTGGGCCATACGCCTAGCGGCATCACTTACAGGTGAAGCGCTGGCGGCCTACAGGTCCATGCCCCCAGAGCTCGCAAATTCATATCAGGATGTAGTAAACGCAATTAGAGATCGTGTTGGTCTTACGCCGGTGGCGTACAATAAAATGTTCAGAGCTGCTATGCTTAAGGTAGATGAAACACCTAAGGCATTAGGCCACAGGTTGCGTAGTCTTGCTTACAAGTGGCTACAACCTGAAAGGAGAAGTATAAATACGCTCATGGATGCGATAATTTTAGAGCAATATATGAATGCACTACCTAACAGGGTGCAGAATTTTCTGATGCTCCAAAATTGTAGCAATACCACTGAAGCTATTGTGCTTACTGAAAGATACTTAGAGGCTGAAAAGGTGACACAGCCTAGTGTAAGTCCACGAAGTGCCATGGGATTGGAGGCACAAGGGAAGGGAAGTCCCTCACGTCCTCCAGCTGGTAGGTGGCAGAGTTATAAACCCCTGGAGAAAGTGAATACAAAAAAGTTTTGCGTGTGGAAAAAAAGGACATGTACAGTATGAATGTCATGCGAGAACAGCCTTGGTAGGAGAGTCACCAAGAATAGTGCATGATGGGTTTCTTGTCAATGTAAAAATACATGGCATAAGTGTACGAGCATTGTTAGATTCTGGAGCCGACCAGACTATGCTTTCAAAAAGGTTATGGTCGACCATTCAGGATCATGGACTGTCGGTCCCAGAATCACCCGAGGGGTATGTCAAGATTAAGTGTGTACATGGAGCAGCTACCCGCTACCCCATTTATAAGTTGTGGATAAAGGGGATGGGTATTGTGAAAGAGATGCCAATGGCAGTGGTGCCAAGATTACCGCAGGATTTAGTCCTGGGCCGAGATTGGCCTCAATTTAGAAAAACTTTGAAGAAAGAATGTTTACCTCCAGATAAACCAGATTCCACTGGCAGGCCACTCGACTTTATTAAAAACTCCACAGTACAGCGGAGCAGCCTGGCTGCTGCGACGGATATCACGATCCCTAGCCCGCTGTGGGAGAAACCCCCAAAGACCGTTATAAAGGATCGGTCACAGCCGCTCAAAAAGTTTGTGCTTCGCTACTGCAAGACATCCGCAAGAGCGCGGACACCTCAAAGAGCATCAGCACAAGCGGCAGGCTATGACCTCCATAGCGCCGTGGCTATGGTCATACCGAAGCGAGGGAGAACATTAGTGACCACGGACTTACAAATTGAACTGCCACCTGGATGTTATGGAAGAATAGCCCCGAGGTCCGGACTGGCCGCCAAACACAACATTGATGTAGCTGCAGGAGTCGTGGACCCTGATTATAGGGGTGTCCTAAAGGTCCTCTTATGCAATTGTTCAGAGAAGGACTACGAGGTTCAAGTCGGCGACAGAGTGGCACAGCTCATTTGTGAGCGGGTAGGATTTCCTGATCTGGAGGAAGTCCCGATGTTAAATCCCACAAGCCGAGGAGTGGGAGGTTTTGGCTCGACGGGGAGAGCAGAAGTAGAAAATTTAATGGCCATAGGCGCTGATCCACCCGAGGAAGAATTGGGCCCTCGTCTGGAGGATTGTAAAGAAGACTCTACCCCAAAGCTAGGAGAAGAACTCTCGATAAAACAAAAGGAAGATTTGACCCGATTGTTAAATAAATACAAAGATGTCTTAACGCCAATGCCTGGAGAGACCTCGTTGGTGGCGCACGAGATCCAGACTCCTCCCGGTAAAATTATCCGGCAGCGTCCATACCGACTGCCGGAGGCGAAAAAGCAGGAGGTCATTAATCAGGTGCAAGAAATGTTACAGATGGAGATAATAGAAGAGTCACACAGTCCCTGGTGCAGCCCGGTGGTGTTAGTACCAAAGCCAGATGGATCTATGCGTTTTTGCATAGACTTTCGGCAAGTCAACGCGATTTCAACTTTCGACGCGTACCCGATGCCGCGCATAGAGGAGCTATTAGATCGGCTCGGGCAAGCAAAATACCTGACGACATTGGACATGACCAAAGGATATTGGCAGGTCCCTTTAACGCGAGATGCCAAGCCGAAAACTGCCTTTAGTACACCTTTGGGGCTTTACCAATTCAGGAGGATGCCTTTTGGCTTGCATGGGGCAGCCGCCACATGCCAACGCCTAATGGATGTGATTCTTCGACCATATCAGAATTTTGCGACCGCATATATGGATGATGTGGTGATCCACAGCGCCACGTGGACAGAACACCTCCAGCAGATAGGCACCATATTAGAGGCTATGAGGAGAGCGGGCCTCACTCTTAATCCTAAGAAATGCACGTTCGCAGCGGAGGAGGTCAAGTACCTGGGTCATCTAGTAGGTCGAGGAACCGTACGGCCACTATTGGATAAAGTTGAATGTGTCAGGAACTTCCCGGTTCCTCAGAATAAGAAGCAGCTGAGAAGCTTCCTCGGACTCGTAGGGTATTATCGTCGGTTCATACCGCATTTTGCCGAGGAGAGCAACATCTTTACAGAGATGCTTAGAAAAAATGCCCCGAATATAGTACGATGGACGCCCGAAGCAGAAGCTGCTTTCCAAAGATTGAAAGGGAAGTTGTGCCAGGCCCCCGTTCTACGCGGGGTAGATTTCCAGCAAACGTTCCTACTTCAAACTGATGCCTCGGAAACCGGGCTGGGTGCCGTTTTATCCCAGGTACAAGAAGGAGCAGAACATCCCATTCTGTTCCTTAGCAGAAAGCTCTCATTAGCGGAAAGAAAATATGCCACCATTGAACGTGAATGCCTCGCTATCAAGTGGGCCATTGAGGCATTAAAATTTTACCTTACCGGGAGGAAGTTTGTCCTCATTACAGACCATGCCCCCCTGAAATGGCTGCATACAATTAGGAACAAATATGCCAGGTTAACCCGGTGGTATATGGCTTTACAACCTTATGACTTTCGTGTTGAGCATAGAGCTGGGAAGCTACATTGTAACGCAGACACCATGTCTCGGATTACGTGCTGCGGTGAAGAGCTTCCCCCAGCCCGTAATATTTTGAGAAGGGGGATATGTGATACCGCAAGCCCTCTGATGCAAGAAAGGAAACTTTTAAATCTTGAAAAAAACAGGATTTGCCTGCAATTACGAGAAGGGACACATAGAGGGAGCAGGAGAACAAACCTGAAAGTGGAAGAACCACACCTCTATGGGCAGGACTCAGAAGCAGCTGCTCTAGATTTAAGTAGGAACAGAGCACTGCAAGAGAGAGAGCCAAGAGGGGAAGAGCCAAGAGCGAGAGAGCCAAGAGAGGCAAAGGTGCCAGGAAGGCAGTCAAGAGAGCCAGAAAGGCAACAGAGAAACCCCGAAGGGAAGAACCCAGAGGAGAAGCACAGGAGGAGGCAAGGAGCTTGGCAGAGACCTTCATGTGGAGAACAGGAGGTAGTGCCAAGGGAAGCTCCAGAGGCCAGACTCAGAGACCGAGGTGAGGTCACTGACAAACCCAGCAGAGCTAAAGGAAAGGAAGCTACTGGGAGAGCAGGCCTAGAGAAAGGCCATACACAACTTCAAGGGGCAGTATCACGGACTGCAGCCAAGGAAGGAAGTGCTTACCCCTCCGGTTGGAGAAGAAACCTTCAAGAGAAAAAAGGTACTTTTAAAAGCTTTTACAAAAGTAACTTGAAAGATAAAGGAAAAGTTCATAGCCTTGAGAGAAAGGATATACCTGGAGCACAAAACTCTCAGACTAGGCCTCAAGCCTTTTTCAAGAAGCCTAGAGAGGAACAAAGGGCTAGTTTTTATCTGGACAATAAGGACTGTTTTAAACCAGATATAACTGATAAGTTTTACAGGAAAAAGTTTAATGTTGCCAGAGAATGGAAGGAGCAAACCTTTAGTCCTGAAACGACAGCAAGCCCAGGGAGATATACTAGACCTAAAAGCCGACGCCCCAAACTACCAAGCCAGCACTGGGATACAGTATGGCATGCTTTTAGGAAACCAGGTTTTAATATCCAAGAGATCTCAGAGACCTCAGTTTCAGATCCCATAGACATGGAATGGCTGCCAGGGGAATCTGAGAGCACTGAAGATATAGAATCAATGGAATGTGACTTTTGCACAAGAAGATATCTTTGAGTAAAAGGCAAACAAATCTAATGTGTGCAAATTGTACTGGAAAGTTTATGCTTTAAGTTGGTGAAGGAACCATGTTATTTTGAGTGTTTTGCTGACTCACGTTTTGATGCAACTGAATTTATGTTCTGTTACTCATTACCTCATATTTTGAATTTCTTCATGCGAAAAGGGGAAATAAAAGCCTTTTTGAACCCTACACTTGGCAAGAGTTACTTTTTAGGTTGTTGACTCTGAGGCTGACAATGTGACCTGCTATCCCATTGACCCTCACAACAGATCAACCCTGAACCTTTTAATTCTTATGCGCTCCCCAGCCCCTGTGGAACCACTACGCCGCCACTAGAGGGGGCTGCGGGGGACACTATATAAATAAATTTTACAAAAGAAACAGCCAACCACAGTTCAAAACTTATTTTAAAAACTCCATGAGGGGAAGCACACATTCATTAATGAGAAACCTCCGATGTTTTTGCAGCTAAGAGTGGCACCATGTTGCAGCGTATTAATGTTACTGGTTCCAAGCAGTTCGAAGAGCCAGGTTTTCAAGGCTTTTTAAAAATGTTGATGAAAGAAGATTCAATACAAATATAGAGAGGGCAAGGAATTCCAAAGAATAGGACCCAGGTATGAAAATGCTGTGCCTCAAGAGACTATAAGGTGAAGGCAGGAGGGAAAAGGAGAAGAGAGCAAAGATGCTTCAGAGAACTTAAGTGAGCAGGATGATGTCAACATGCAGGATAAGGTAGGGTGACACATCAGTAAAACATTCATGATGAACCAGAACTAACAGTTTGATCTTCAGAGGGGCGGTAACAGGGAGCCAGTGTTTGTGATATAGTGAGCAGGGTGATGTGATCAAATGGATAGGTGCCCGGAAGCATTTTTATGCAGACTGGACTAACTGAAGGCGCTTGAGCGAGGAGAGCAGAAAGCCAGTGTATTGAGCATTCTGGAAGATGGTGTGGTACATGGCCCCAACTAAGGATTGTCTTGCTGAAATAACCAGACTGGGAGGGGGCGCTTGTTAAAATGCATTATGGGAATAATAAACATTTTTTTGCCACGTTTTTGTGGTATAGGGCAAGAACATGCATTATTTTACCATAAGACACAGTTTTGCACATGTAGTGAATAATAATGAGATGCAAAGCATGCAAAGAACTGCATTATTCAAATTGAATAACATAGCTTATATAATCACTGCAAGCCACATTATTTATGGAAAAATAAATTTATTTTTCCACCAGGACTATCAGTAACGGACAGCTGTTGGAGGGAATGATGCGTTTGTATGGGGTTGAGGAGAAATTGATGCGGTAGCCCTTGCTGATAATCTTCAGGACCGATTTGTCCATCATGATCACCTTCCATGCTCTCCTGAAGAATGAGAGCAGTCCCTATAAATACTAATTAAGGAACTTTTGAGTGTTTGTCTTTAGTCATTTCCATTGGTTATTGTTCTCCTACATTCACACATTGCTTGGTTACAGAGAAATCCTTCCCGCTTTTTCCCCTCTTTCTTGATCATCTCGACCCATTTGTCCATAGTGATCACCTCTTAGGCTCTCTTGAAGAATGAGAGCCATCCCCCTACGAGTGGACTCACATAACAAGTGCAGTCAAAAAGGTGTGCCTTTACTCAACAAGGGGGCAGTCTGTTTCTGCTGACTGCGTTCCTTCTTGCATGGGTTGTGTTGGTAGGATTGTAGATAAGCCAGCTGCTGTGTAGGACATTGTAGTTGAAGTTGTATCACTGTGATGAGAAGTAGGACTTGTGTGTCTGAGCCCCTTGAGATTTGCACTCAAGGCTTTTAGAGGCAAGTGTTTTGGAGAGTAGTGCAGTGGTCCTTTAGGCCTTTGACAGTATCCTTCACCTTGTCGCTGAAGAGGTTGTCTCTTGTACAAGAGGCATTGGTTGTATGCTCATGAATGTCCTCCTTTAGGCTGGAGGCCTGGAACTGAGTCATGCATCTGGAGGTGATGACTGTACCTGGCATATGGACAGTGGTGGTGAAGGCATTGAAGCTGAGCAGATGAGGTGTTTTCCATATTCCCTCAGGTCTGCAAGGGCGGAGGAGGCAGTCACCCTGGATTCTGGAGGCAGTGCATCCATGGCACTCTTGAGTTTGTCCAGCAAGTGCATCTTGGAAGAGGATCTGCTGAAACTGATGAGCAGTGATTTTGGCATTGAGCATGGCACCTTGAAAGGTCTTTTTTCCCAATTCCAAATTCTTGCGGTCCTTTCCCAGTGGCCTGTTGGATGGGAATGAGAGCCCTTGGTGATTCAACAGTGATGCATTGATGGGGTAGTTGCGTCTTCTCGAACTCCGAGGTGGACTGTATCTGGTACTTGGTCTTGAGGTTCCTGGAGGTGGTTGGTCCCAATATTGGAGTTTTCCAGATCCTCAACAAGTTATAGAGCAGAATATTGTGTACCAGTATCCCCACAAATGTTCTGGGGTGTCCAGGTACTTTAGCATTCCTAGAACCTCATTCCTGGGGTCCAGTACATCGTCTGGGTAAGCAGGGCTGGCCAAGGGTTTCTGCCACCCTAGGCAGAAACCCCGGCCTTGCTTCCCCCCCAGCTGCTGCCGAATCTGTCTTGGGAAGGTGAGGTGGGCAGCAGCACTATTTCCAAAAGTGGCAGCTTTTTGCTGCCATTTTTGGAAATGCTGCCTGCCTCCCCTCAAACAGAATCAGCAGCAGCTAGGTGGGGCAGCATGGCCGCTTATGTGTGCCTCTGCTGCTTCCGCCCATGTATGCTAGTGGACGGGCCAGCCCTGCAGGTGAAGAGTTGGGTTGCTAATTTCTGAAGAAAATGGGGTACATAAGATCCTTCTGGTAGTAAGGGTGGTTGTGATGGTGGCAGTGATATCTGACTGGATTCACGGCAATTCTGGGGAAGAGGCCCACCCTTGCTCTCCCCCAAGTGAAGCCTTTGCTGGCTACCTACCTCTTCCTCTTTGCTGTACATCAATGTGGATCCCAGTGAGAAGTGTGGTGGCAGTGGTGATGGTGGAGTTGGGAATGTTCACTCAGCCCTCAGTGACATGTAGTGAGATGCAGGAGTAGGTAGAGGTGCAAACTTATGGTGGTCACTGCAGGTTCCTGTAGCCGTGTGGGCACATGTTGCACCAGGAAGGCATCAAGGAGGTGAACAAAGGCTGACCTTGGATCAGACTGGCAGGTCTGTATTGCTTGCAAGGTGGGCTGTAGTAACTGCTGTGGCTGCTGAAGCTGATGGCAGTTCTTTTCCTTCCACGGGTCTTTGACTTGTGTCTAGATCTGCAGGATCTTTAGTGTGGGCTGCATGAGCTGTCACTGCTGTTGATGCTGCTGCCTTATTTTCTGCCCAATCTCAGCAGCAGCCCTTTTGCTGTTTGCTGGCTCTTTTGCTTTGTGGTCTGCTGCTGCACTGAGCGGAGTCAGAGGGGCAGATTGTGGGGGTGTTCCTGGTATCATGGGACGTTCCTGTGTCCTTTGGGGAAACTTCTAGGTATGTATGACCTAGATTGGCCACTGTTGGAAACAGGGTACTGGGCTTGATGGACCTTGGTCTGACCCAGTATGGCATATCTTATGTTCTTATGTTCTTAGCTTCATGAAGGGTTTTCCTTGTTGGTGCAGTGATGTACCAATGTACATTCCCCACTGACATGGTGCCAGAGGGGCTGCGCCATGCATCAAGGAGGTGGTCACCATGCCATGGATGGAGGGAGGGGCTTGTGGATGAGCACTGGAGCCCAGATCGGCAGACTGCCCAATTCATGTCACTGGTGTGGGGACTGCTGCGAGAGTCTTATGGTGTATTGGACTGGGGATGGAGGCATTTCCCCAGGCATCCTGTGTCAAGGTTTATTCAGTGGCAAGTTCTTTTTCCTTGCTGTCTGTTTCTTGGACCTGCATCTTTTCTTCTTCCCAGCCAAGTGAGTGTCCGCGGCTGGTGGGGGAAGCATTGAGAAAGTCCTGGAGGTTATGGCTTCATAAATGATGTGCCTGAGGGGGGGGGGACATTGGCACAGTGGGGGCAGTCTTCTACATTGTGATTCACCCCTAGACACTTGATGAAGCACTCCTGGGCATCCATATTTCTGCTGCATTTGGGACATTTCGTAAATTCCCAGCTTGGAGGAGCTCATCCTGTGATCTGTCTTCCCTCTAAGTTCTTTCGGTTTTCTCTTCTTGCTGTTTTCTGTGGCAAAGCAGAAGGGAAACTGGGCTGGGTAGGGGTGAACTTGGAGGTAGGGTCATCTTGGCTCTGGGAGGGCACTTCCATCAATGGTACTGCTGGAATGAAGTCACCAGGTGTGGCTGACTCATCCTGCTTGTTAATGGAGAAAATATCAAATTTTTACTGCAGCTTAGTAACTAATTCCTTGGATATATTGAGAGTAAAATGGGAGGAGGGGGGGAGGAGAAACTCAGAAATCACTGAGTGTGAACAAAGGCTCATGGTGTCAGATTGCAGCCGTGGTTCTGATTGGGCAGGCACGGCTAGTACTTGGATGGGAGATGACCTTAGAATACCAGGGGCTTTAAACTCACTGCATGGAAAAAAGGCCTGGCAATCTACTTCCGGTTGCATCTTGCCAAGAAAACCCAGGGGCTCAATTGCCAGGAGTCGGCATTGACTCAACAGCGCACGTTGCATTTGCTTCTTTTGTATGCTGCAGTAACTCTCTATGGTTGACCAATAAGTTCTGTCTAGAGTTAGTTCTTTGGTACTGTCCATTCTTAAATCTTGGTTAAGTGTTTGTTGTGGTGGTGGAGGTATATATGTGTGCGCGCGTGCGTGCGTGTGTGTGTGTGTGTGTGTGTGTGTTAAAGTGACCTGTTTTAATACTAATATTCTGACTGTGTTAGACATCTCCCCTTCTTTTTCCTTATGTGGGGAAGATTTAAAGAAGCTGGCCAGCTTAAGGGAACATTGAAATTATTCTGACCTGGAGGCCAGTATGAGTGTGCTGGTATTTTGAACAGACTGTACAACATAAAGAAAAATGTTCTCACAGGAACTTTTCGGCCATGGTCAAATATTCATCAAGGTTTTCCAGTGGGATTTGTCTAATTCTTATTATATACTTATTACAACATATAGGGGGTGGAGAGTGATGCCACATTTTTACTTGATAGATCTGCTGTCTAGCGTCCAGTGTTGATTCGTGAGAAAAAAAGAACTCGAAGCCTGTAGACCTCTGCTTTTTACTGGGAAAACATGCGCCTTGCCTTTTTTTGGGCAGTAAAATGTTAAAAAAAAATTGTCCCAGTAGTTCTTATGTTATGTAAGATATGGTACCTTAGTGCTGCTTTTACTTTGTATAACGGTGGCCCTTGAAAGGAAGACTTCTGTAACATCACCCTTAAATAACAATAACCAGTGAAAGTCTCCCTTGTGAGTGACTCATTCGGTTCATAGGCTTGGAATCCTATCTTCATAAAGACTAGGGAGCAGTGCATAGTAAACAAGACATGTTATTTATTTAAATCTATAATTTAGCTGTCATTATCAGAAGAAAGTGTCAGAGCCCGATGATGCAAGTGATTAAGATTTTCCCAATGGACTAAAGATTTTTATTGCTGCGTTTATTTTACTAGTTTTAACAGTTTGTGCTTACATTCTGAAGTGATTTGTTGAATGAAGACCAAACCCGAATCATTTTGACATTCCCTTTTAGAGTATTTAACTTTGTGGACTGTGATATTTTAGTTCTAAGGGAATGGAATAATTTTTTTCATCTGTTTGTATGTGTACATGGAACGTCACCGGGCGTCATGAGTATCTCCTTTGTTAAATGAGAGCTGCTGGCTTTAGTCACTTGATAATTGGGATATAATGCATCCTATGTTCAATTTTCCCAGACAGAGAAAAAATATGGTGAGATGATTATGTAGATAAGAAACCAAGCCTTTGAATTTTATCTAAAAGGAATTCTTACTATTTGGCATGCTGGTTAAGAATGAGCAATTGTTTAGTCAAATATCTGTTTATGCACTAATAGTAGTTAGACCGTATGTTTAAAGACACACTGAGCCCTGCTTACTAAATTTTGCTCATAAATTCAAAATGCGAGAAAATATTTAGTAAATAAACCCCTCTTTTAAGCCATTTCTGTTGCCCTGCACACAGTTGCAGTGCCTTTTAAAATGGTAAAAATGTTTTCCTTATAAAAGCAAAAATAAATGTGAAACGATTCATAAACATTTACCCTATACTTTCTTTTTTTTTTTTTTTAAATGATTGTTACCATGACCACTGTAGAAATGGCTGCTACTTGGAACAGTTGGCTCCTTTGTCACATGCTTAGCATGGGGTATATATTAGATCAGTGTCTGTCTTTTGCCATGTTGTTAACCTGCTCCATTTTGTTACCGATCCAAAGGTTTGTTTTTTGGTTTTTTTTAACTTTCTTCCTTTTTCCCATTCCTGCTGGAATTTAAAATGGAGCCCCCTGCTGGCCCTAACCTGAGCTATTTACTACTGGTGTTTATCCCCCTCCCTTGAAATAGATGAGTGAGCAGAGATTAATGGATCTCCCTCCTCGGTTCCTAGAGAAAAGGTAGTGTGTGTGGCCATGGATCTTTTCCCTGGGAAAAGAGAACATCAGTGTAGGCTGCAATTTCTTCCTTGGCCTGGCCAGAAGATAATCAATGGGCTATGGTCCTGGATTATTGATCTCAACACATGCTAATATAAAAACATACATCTTTAAACATCAAATATGATGGCATGTCAAGACCATTAGATCCTTCTAATCAACCCAGTTATATTCCTGATACAGAGATTCCATTAAATTTCTCACTTTCTCTTCACTTCTTTGCAGTTCAACTTGGGATCATCTGTGCTCATCCCATTCTTTGTTCGGTTAGTTTTGTCTGTGCCACTTCCACTGGGAAGTCATTCCATGCATCCACCATCTTTTTTCCATAAAGAAATATTTTCTGATATTGCTTCTGAATTTTAATGCCCTGGAGCAGTGGTATTCACGATGGTCTTCGAGGGCCACAAATAGGTTGTGTTTTCAGGTTATCCCTAATGCATTAAGGGAAGCCGGAAAAATGCAGGCTGTTTGCCGCCCTTGGCCTGGAAATGAATAAGACTGCCCTACAGCATCAGACTATGACCTCTTGTTAAATAGTTTGTTGATAGCAGATATTAAATTGTGGATCTGCAAATTTTGCATTTATTAGATACCTTAATGATACCTCATGCATGTGGTGTAAGATGGATAGATTGGAGACAATTGACAGCAGAGTTTTTGTCATGTTTTAAGTTTTACTGTCTGTGCATTTAAGATCCCCTCAGTAATGCTTAGCACACACTAATTGGCATTAGTGTATGCCATCAGCTGCCATCCCCATAGGAATCAAATGTGCCATGGCGGCTGTCAGATCATGCTAACTCTATTAGCATATGCTGATCGTTAGTAAAAGGACCCTTAATGCTCTTGATTGGCTTTGATTTATTTAACACGTGCGGGGTTTTTGCATGCAAATCTTCCCAGTCTTCTTGCCAACATCTTGTTTATCTGTTACATGGTTTGTCTTTGGGTCGTGTGCAACCAATATGGAGACGACGCTAAAATAAAACCCAAACTGATAATAAATTAACGTCTTTATTTTAGAAACTTTAGAAATATGTTGGCAGCTATTTAGAAATACACATCTTCTATAACCTGGTTCATTTTTCAAAGGCCAGCAGCTTGTTTAGGAACAAAAAAATGGCATTAGTGGAACAAATTCTTGTAAAAATTAAGAGTAATAAAGACAAAGATCAAGCGAGAGAGAACGTAAATTTACAAGACCCTAAATGGCTTTGTTTATATCCTTCATGCAGGCATTATGCTTAATCTCAACATAAATATTATCATTTCATCTTAATTTCAAGATTAAAATAGAAAAGTACAAATACACAGACTATAAAAATTTGAAAGACAAGAGAGGAAGCCACTTTTAGTGCCCAGATGCACATTTGTAAAAATTAAAGATGATAACCTATAGATGTGTGTGTATCTGTATAAATATGGATAATAGAATATATCTAAAATATTCAGAAGGCAACCAAGGATGTCCAATGACACAAACACAGATATAAGGGACAAATATCAAAATACTGCTATGGTACCTGTGTGGGAAAAGATAAAAATCAAAACATGGATAAGAACATATGTAAATGGCTAATAGAAGGACAAATGAAAATGTAAATAGTTTGAAACTAATACAAATGTTAAAATGTGGGCTACTCTTCAGATATCTATATGTGGGCTAAGACCAACAAAGATGGTTCTTGATGGACAGAAAAGCATCCTTAAACTTTTAGTTCCCCAAAAGAAAAATGGGAGAGGGCCAAGAATGCTCTTGGACATCAATGCTTCTATAAGGAGTTACATTTGATCATGTGAACAAGTCAGTGTGCATTTACAGCTGACTGTATTGCTACTTCCCCTCTTCAATTTCTTTTAAATTTATCTAGCTAATGGGACATGCTTGTTCTATGTTTTCAGTTCCAATTTTTAAAAAAGGGTTCCAGGGGTGATTGGGGAAACCACAGACCAGTGAGCCAGATGCTAATGCTGGACAAAATGGTAGAAGTCATTATAAAGAGAAAAGGTTTTGAACATATAGATGGTTTAATGGGACAAAGCCAACTTGGATTTAGCCAAAGAAGTCTTGCCTTACCAATCTGATATTTATTTTTGAAGGCATGAATAAACATGTAGATAAAGGAGAGCAGTTGAGATGGTGTCTGGATTTTCAGAATGCATTTGACAAAGTCCCTCATGCGAGACTCTTGAGAAAATTAGTCATGGGATAGGAGGCAGTGTTTTACTGGGGATTGGGAACTGGTTGAAAGACAGAAAACAGAGTAGGGCTAAATGGTCACTTTTCTCAGTGGAGAAAGGTGAATAGCAGAGGGCCCAGATAGAGCTGTACTGGGCCTACTGCTTTTTAACACATTTATAAATGAACTAGAAATGGGAACGAGTGAGATGATCAAATTTTGCAAATTACAAAAGCTTCTATTAAGTCACAAGAGGATTGTGAAAAATTGCAAGAGGATTTTGAGAAACTGGAAGACTAGGCATCCAAATGACAAATGAAATTTAATATAAACAAGTGCAACGTTATCCATGTAGAAAAAAAACAACCAAAACTATAGCTAACAATCAAGGTTCTCCACATTAGGAGTCACTACCTAGGAAAAGGATCTAGGTACTTACTACTACTGTTACTACTACTTTTTCATTTATATAGTGCTACTAGGCATACACAGTGCTGTAAAAATGCACATTAAAATGGTTCCTTCTCCAAAGAGCTTACAATCTGCTATGACAGACAAACAGAACAATAGGGGACTAGAAAATTCTTAGGTAAATAATTAAAAATATATATGAGTGAAGACAGGAGAATAAAGAGGGTCAGGATCCAAAGGCAGCTGTGAAGAGATGAGATTTTAGCTTGGATTTGAAATGGACCAGGGATGGAGCGTGATGGAATGACTCGGGTAGTCTGTTCCAAGCATATGGTACAGCAAAGTGGAATGAATGGAGTCTGTGTTAGCAGTAGAAGAGAAGGGCATAGATAAGTGTTGTGCTTGAGTGGAGTTGCTGGGGAGGGGTGTAGGGAGAGGTAAGAGAGGAGAGGTAGTGAGCAGCCTCAGAATGATTGCTTTTGTAGGTCAGAAGGAAATATTTGAACTGTATGCAGAAACGGATAAGGAGCGTATGAAGCAACTTGAGAATAGGGGTTATGTAAGCATAGCGACACTGTCAGAAGATTAGCCGTGCAGCTGAGGTTTGAACAAATTATAATAGTCTTGGCAGGAGATGATGAGAGAGTGGATAAGACTCTTGGTAATGTATTCTGAGAGGAAAGGACAAATTTTGCCGATGTTATAGAGAAAAAAATGACACATTTTAGCTATCTGTTGGATACATGCAGAGAGAGAGGGGAATTAAAGATGACCTCAAGGTTATGAGCTGAAGAGACAGGGATGATGGCAGTGTTATCCACAGAAAAAGAGAAGGGTGGAAGGTCGGATGTGGGTTTAGGGGAAAAGATAAGCTCTGTCTTGGCCATGTTCAGTTTCAGATGGTGGTGGGACATCCAGGCAGCGATGTCAGACAAGAAGGCTGAAATTCAGGTCTGGATTCCTGGAGAGATTTCAGGAGTAGAGAGGTAAAGTTGAGAATCATCAGCGTAAAGATGGTACTAAAAACCATGGTAGGAGATCAGGGCACTAAGGAAATGAGTGTAGAGAGAGAAGAGAAGTCCTCCCAAGATGGAGCTCTGAGGTACACAGACTGAAAGCAGGATAGCAGTGGAGGAAGATCCGCCAGAGCATACACTGAAAGTGTGATGTGAGAGAAGAAACCCAAAACAGAACAGAGCCCCAAAATCCAAGTGAAAACAGGGTATTGAGGCAAAGGGTGTGGTGTTCAGCAATACCAAAAGCAGCAGATAGGTCAAGAAGGATGAGATTCAAATAAAGACCTTTGTATTTAGCCAGGAAACAG
Source organism: Ichthyophis bannanicus (assembly GCA_033557465.1). Taxonomy (NCBI): domain Eukaryota; kingdom Metazoa; phylum Chordata; class Amphibia; order Gymnophiona; family Ichthyophiidae; genus Ichthyophis; species Ichthyophis bannanicus. The sequence continues at coordinate 833,982,119 of CM066034.1, read as the reverse complement.
GTCACTACAGAAATGGCCCTTGCCAAAAACTCCAGTATAGAGGGCGAAAGATATTATAATGCCTCTGTATCGCTACATGGTGTGACCCCACCTTGAATATTGTGTGCAAATTTGGTCACCATATCTTAAAATGGATATAGCAGAATTGGAAAAGGTACAGAGAAGAGCAACCAAAATGGTAAAGCGGATAGAAGGATATCCCTATGAGGAAAGGCTTAAAAGGTTAGGGCTCTTCAACTTGGAAAAGAGACGGCCGAGGGGACACATGATAGAAATCTATAAAATAACGAATGGAGTGGAACAGGTAAATGTAGACCAGTTGTTTATTTCTTCAAAAAGTAGAAAGACTAGGGGACACTCAATGAAGCTACGAATGTAACACATTTAAGACAAATCAGAGAAAATATTTTTTCACTCCATGCATAACCAAGTAGTAAAAGTTGTTAGTGTGTAGCTGGGTTTGGTTGAGTTCCTGGAGGAAAAGTCTATAAACCATTATTAACGTGGACTGGGGAAATCAACTGCTTACTCCTGGACAAATAGCATGGAATCTGTATACCTTTAGGGAACCTGACAGGTGCTTGTGATCTGGATTGGCCACTGTTGGAAACAGGATACTGGGCTTGATGAACCGTTGGTCTGACCCAGTGTGGCATATCTTATGCAGTGGATCCAGAATGACCTGAGAGGAAAGTCATCATGGATATGTTGAAATTCTTTGCTTAGTGTGCAGCAACAGCCAAGAATGCACATAGACTCTTTTTATTTCTCCATGGTGTGACTATACCTTGAGTATTGTGTTCAATTCTGGTTAACACATCTCAAAAAAGATATATAGTGGAATTGGAAAAGGATGACCAGAATGGTAAAGGGGATGGAATGGTACCTCTTTGAGGAAAGGCTAAAGAGGGTTTGTGCTCTTCAGCTTGGAGAAGAGACTGCTGAAGGAGGAGATATGATAGAGGTATATAAAATGAGTGGAGTTGGAATGGGTAAATGCAAATCTATTGTTTACTTTTTCAGAAAGTACAAAGACTTCGGTATGCACAATGAAGTTATAAAATATTACATTTAGGACAAATTGGAGAATATATTCTTTTTACTCCACTCATAATTAATCTATGGAATTCATTGCTGGAGGATGTATTACAAGGGGAAGAGCTGGGGAGGAGGATTCCCTGTCTCTCTAAGGTGAGTCAGCAGAAGAATGGGAGTTGTCCCTGGTGGAAGGTGAAGCTTCACTGGTGAATCATTTGTTCCACAGGGAGGATCTCTCATCCCTCTAGTCAGGATGCAATGTTAGCTCTGTGCATTGTAGAGCTCCCTCCAGGGGAGGTTTCACAAGTGTACCTCATCTTGGAGGGGTTGGGAAACCCTCCAGCTTTTTCCCCTGCCTGAGCTCTTACAAAAGCTCATGGCTTCTCAATGGGAGACTTCAGAGATGGTGTTGAGGGGGAACTAAGGTCATGATTCAGCTGTATCTTTTGCCCCAAGGGAAGATGATTTAGCTTTTCAGGGTCCCTAGGTAATGAAGTGAATGACCATACCAGTTGAAGATGGGGCTGTGCTGAAGGAAGCCCATGATAAGAGACTGAAAGCTTTCCTCAAAAATGCCTTCTCTGCTTTGGCTGTGAGCACTTATGTGGCACTTTGTGTGGGCCTAGTGACCTGAGCGATCTTGCGCTTGATCCAGCAATTTGCCAGATAGCCCGGACGTAGCATGGTTAGAGTCTGAAGCAGCGTTTGCTGTAGAAGCTCTATGTGACTTGATAAGAACCCTTCTAAGGCCATGTCTGCAGCTGTAGTGGCTTGTAGATGGCTCCAGCTCCAGAATCGGGCATGCCGAAGCTGTGTCTAAGGAAATTCTTCTTTTAAGGGCTGGCTGCTCTTTGGGGAGGACTTGGATAGGCTGGTGAAAGACCTTCAAAATGTTTGCCCACAGAAGTTCCTGGTAGGGTAGGCCTAGAGGCCCTAAGGGTTTCTCATGTAGGGGCTTAGCAGGGAGCATGGGGGTCCTAGTGGTCTTAGGATTTAGAAGGGCCATCCTCCAACAGCGATAAACTATCATAATGAGATTCAGTAGGTCCCTTCTGAGGGGTTGAAGGTTGGAGGGCATCGCTGCCTGTTTTACTCAGAATGGACCTACATCACCTTGGACCAATAGGTCTTTGACATTCTCAAAAAGGGCTATGCTCTGTAGTTTACAGAACCTCTCAGAGATGCCTAGGTGGAGTCTTGCAGCCCCCTGGCCAAAAATGTGGCAGTTGAGGAGACTCTCCAACACTTTCTATAGTTGCAAGTCATTGTACCCATGCCCTGCACAGAACTGAGTACTTGGAATATGATTTCAGTTTCTCAAATTTACTGCTAGCGCTCAGTGTAGTACTTGCATTGTGCCAAAGAGAGCCGCCTCCTGGAGTTCATAAGATATAATGTGTATAAGCAGTTTATCATGGTGCATTCGGAGATTCCTCTTAATCAAGCCTGCGGCACCCAACACAATGGAAAATATCTCTTAATCCTTCTGCTACATTATCTTCCTCTATGCATAGTAGTTATTAACTCTTATTTTTTTTAAAAGGGGGGATGGGGGTGTGGTTTAGCACACACTTTTTCAGTAACTGCTCAAGGTTGGGCATAGAAGGTATTGTTCTACCTTCTTGGCTACTCCATATATTTCTATAGCTTTTTAAAATTATGGGAAATAGGGCATTCCCTCATTGGTAACTTGTTTAGCTGGTCCCATATCATCCTACAGGTCTTCTGCTTTAAAAATAGCCCCCATTTTACAAAGGAAGGAGAAATTGCCTTTTGTGTGAGGTTCCATTGAAAACAAATTCATTCAAAAGTGTAGGTCATAATATATATATTTTTTTGTTCAGTGCTCATGGGGGAGGGCCTTGGCGTGGCAGCACTGCTTATAACTAACGCTCCCCCACTACCCAATATCACTCAGGTAAGCACACGTAATAGTGGGATAGGAGGCTGGTATAGTGGAAAACCATTATAAAGAAAGTTAATACCGCATGGTGTTCTCATTAGGGTCTCTAATGGCTCTTTGAGTTCAGGAAGATATCAGTTATTTATCATCTTTAATGTGGTTCCTATTGATCAGGGTTGGGAAACCTCTGGACACTAGAGAGCCTATAATTTGGCAGCTGCTCGCTTCTGTGATCGAGAGCAGTCTCAGAAAATAAGGGTGGTGATGGAAGAGAGCAGAAGGACAAGGGGAGGGGCAAAGGAGGGAACAACAGGAGAGAATCTGGATGAATGGGAGGGACCAGACAAAAAGGTTTAAAAAAGTGAAGCAAGCAAAATAAAAAATAAAAAAACGTGTGTTTCTGGAGCTCAGTTTTCCTTTTCTTTATTCATTCATATATTATTGAATTTGCAACAATTTTTTTTCAAATTCGTAGATTAACAAAATAAACATTAACTTATCTGGAAGGATACTACCATGATATTGTACTACCATGATATTGTATATATATATAAATGCTTTTACAGTTGCTGTACAACATATATATATATATATATATATATATATAGATAGATAGATATATAGATATAGATATATATGCTGTACAGCACCTGTAAAAGCATTTTCTTATCAGCAACTGTAAAAGCAATTTCTTTATAATTATGTTCCTTGTAAACCGCCTTGGACAAAGGCGGTATAGAAAAACTGTTAAATAAAATAAAAAAAATAATGAAACATTTTTAATATTTCTGCAATTGAACCTTTCAAGAACAAATTATGAACTGTAGAATTATCTTTTAAATACGGTAACAGTTCTTAAAGCTAATTCCACCCTGTTTTTCTACCAATCCTTTAGTTTCCAATGTCACCAGCACTTAACAGTTGTGGTCAGTATTATTGGCAGCCTTGAATTTTAGGTATACTGTGTACAATATCTTGAGAAATGGAAATATTCTTTTTTTTTTAATTTTTTTTGTTTAATCTATTTATTGAATTTTTTTAAATATACAGCAAGAAGAATAATACAACCTTGCCAAAAGAAAAAGAAGCATGTAGGTGAAATACAATAATATCACAATCATATTCATAAACATTTTCCTGCAAAACGTCATTATAGCCCACATTAGAAGGGGGAAAAGAGAAAGAAAACTTAAACCAGAGCAGGAGCCCTCTGGAAAACCAATGATTAACAATGATATAATGTATTGCAAACAGAATCAAGTGGCTACAAAGCTCCCTGGTCCTTATTAATAATGAGAGGAAGATCTAATCATTCTGGATCTGCAATAGCAGTAAGTCTAGCATTAATAAAAGTGCCCAACTCGCTGGGATCAGAAAAAGCATATCGAATAGAATTAATAATAACTAGACATCTACAAGGGAAGCGTAAGAAGAAAGCCCCCTCCCCCCCCAATACGTAATACTCCTGGTTTATGAAGAAGAAATTGTTTCCGCCGTTTCTGAGTGTCCTTTGCCAAATCAGGAAACATTGATATGATATGGCCAAGAAAGGTCTCCACTCATTTCATAAAGAATAGATTTAAAAGCCAATCCTTATCGGAGACCAATGCACACTGCACCAATAAGGTAGAGGAGGTACAATATTCCCCTCCGGAGTCTTCGAGCAGGCCAGATACATTCAGAACATCAAAGTCCACCTTGGAGACAGTTACAGGGACCTCAGCACTCTTCTTAGCCCGAGGGAGATAATAAACCTTACTTAATGGTGGTAAAAATTCAGAGGGGACTTTTAAGATCTCCTGAAGATATCTTTTAAACATATCCAACGCAGTAACACCAGACATCTTTGGAAAGTTTAAGACACGAAGATTGGCAGCCCTGGAGGCATTCTCCAACACCTCCAGTTTATACTTGATGGCCCCATTATCCTTACACAAAGAAGCAGATGATTCTGAAACAAATTCCATCTGAGTTCCCAGATCAATCAATCGAGTTCCCATTCAATCGCAAACAGATACAGTCTGTTCTATTTTTTCAGCGTTTTTCTGAATACTGACCGTATTCTCTTGGACCTAGGCAGACAGAGCAGTGGTCTGCGAGTGAATTGATGTGGAGAGCAAAGCTATAGCCTCCCAAATAGATTCCAAAGTGAAAGTTTTTGGACGAATGTCAGACGGCTGCCTAGGGTGAGAACTTACACAATCTTGACGATGCATATATTCATATGATTCTTGCAAGGTATTGTAGGTATTGTAGTTCATTCACTCCCAAACACAGCTGATGACAATAATTTGAGTTGTGAAACCAAGTGGTAAGATCAATAAAATACTTCTTTTATTGATGGGGTTTAATTCACCCAGCACATGTATGCTTGATAGCACTATAAATGAGGTTACTTGCTTGCAGTGTTTAAAATGGATAACAAAAATCACAAAATAAACCAGAAAACAACCTTCAGCTTGTCAGGCAATTAGCTAATGTTTTCTTAGCAAATAATTACCAAATACCAAGGCACAAAGAAAAGAATAAACTTTGCTGGTTAGGTTAACTTCTGCTTATTTTCCATGCAGATCTCAGCAGTGATTCTCCCTTGCTCACACACAATCAGGTGCAGCCCTAATTACTATCAATGGACCAGCTGAAAGCCTTTAGCTGGCTGGCTGCTACTGTGTGAGCCCAAATCCTGCTTTAAGAGCTGTTTGCAGTGGAAATAAAGAACAAAGTTAGGTTTCTTTGTGATGGCTGATGTGTTTGCTCAGAGAAAACTAGCAATAGCATTTAGATAGAGAACAGTCCATATAAATAGTTTCATTTGCTGTATCTCCCTCTTCATCAATCAGCATATGGTCACTATCATACATTGGCACAGACGAGTCTTTCATTAAGGCACTATCATGAGAATGCTTATTCCCTGGCTGCCATTCTCTGTTATAGATAGGGTCTGGATCAGTGTTCATACCTGAGCCTCTCCTGCTATCATTATTCCTCTCTGTATAGCCTGGCCAATATGTAACCCAATTCTGATGTCCAGCCTTCCAATCTTGATCCCTGGACACTGGATCTTCTCTCACATACCTTCTGGCCTTGGTCTGAAAGTCCCTTCCACATGCAGTCTTCTCTCTTCCAGGTAGCCACTGGTGATTCCTATCTCTGCCACTCCATTCCTCTGGCTGAATCCAGTCCAATGGACTCTGCTGGCTTTTGGAATACCTCCCAGTATGAGTACTGCCTTGGAATCTCCCAGACCTTCCAATGGCCTTTCTTCTCTTCCTTCCAGAGAGTTTCCTTCTCTCTCTATCTGCTTGGCTTTTGCTGAAGCTGTTCTTCAAACTCTCCTTGAAGCTCTTTCTGTGGCTTTTTCTGAAGCTGTTCTTGAAGTTCTCCCTGAAGCTGGGCTGGAGCTTGTAGTAACTGTTATCTGAAGAATAAGCTCTATTCTTATTCTGTCCTAATGTGTGCTGCTCCCTAACACAGCGCAGCTGTGTTGAATCAGGCCCTGCCCTTTGAGATGAGTGCTTAGGGATTACCTCATAGCTCTCTTGATTGCACACACATTCTCTCACTTCAGCCCCTCTCATGGCTGCTGGAAACCTGGTGCATTCTGGGACTGGTAGTCTTTTATGTGAAAACTCTGTTTTCTTGCTTCTACCAGAACTGACAGGTTGCTTGTTCAGAGTCACATCATCTTTTCTATAGCTCCTACCTGAGCTATGATAAGCTTCCTTATCACACGAACCAGAAGAGGCGGAGAAAAGACCAATGGAGTTGAAGCAAAGTGAGGTTGCAGTTTTCTATCCGAAGAAACAGTTCCAGAGACAGCCGTCTTTAAATCCTCCACCAAAACCTCCCCGATATCCTCGGGGGTCAACGGAGCAGAGCTGCCTGTATGCTCCCCTTCAGTGGCACCGGAAATCTCCCCCTCGGGGAACCGCAGCAGCACAGCACCAGGGAGTGGCTCCGGAACAATTGGACGAGATGTCGGAGCCCTCTGCAGAGGAGAGAGAGCAAGATTTCAGTTCCCGACGGTAGTGTCAACGTCTCCTCCATTGACGAAACCAAGCAGGTTCTTATTTCCTCATGTTGGGCCTGGGAGAGCTGGACATAACGATCCATGGGACCCATAACCGGTGTCGAGGTCTCGGAGGGGAGAGCCTTCAACTTCCCCTTGCGTTTAGGCATCTAGCCGAGGAAAATGCTTTGAGAAATGGAAATATTCTGTTTGTCATCATAATATTTCAATAGTATGTTCAAGAAATACAAGAAAAAAAGATGCCTATGCAAGGTAGATGTAGTAATTTCAGAGAAAAAAAAATATGGACCCCGACTCCATCCACGACGTACAGGCCCTCTGTGCACCCGGTTGGAACCAGAAGCACAGAAGGAGTTGGCTAGCCCCGCGGGATCAGAATTGCGAACAGGCCTGTTTGTGCAGGCTGGGACTGCGATTCAACCTGGCCTGCACATACAGGCGTTGCCCGGCTAACTCAGTCAGGGCTTTTAAATGGAGCCATGGCGCCTGGTTGACATGGCACCGCGGCAACATTTAAAAGCCGCGATCCCTGGCTGCCGGCTCCCAAAGTGCTTTCCCTGCAGCCCGACCCCCAATCTGGCCTCCCAGGGCAGGGTCTGGCTTTGGGGAATGCCCTCTGCCCCCTGCGCCCCATTCCAGCCCTGGTCCTGCCATTCCTGCTGCATCAGGGAAGTTATTCCACCTTGGAGGTGAAATAACTTCCCCGTTCAAGTTGCAAGCCCCGGATGTACAAGGCAGACATTAGAATCGGCCCTGTACATCTGGGGCCGGTGACTGCCCACTGCCCGCCCTAACGCCCTCCTCGATCCACCCCTTTCCCACTTTCCCGTACAATGCATGGGGAAGGATGACAGGGCTGGGAAAGGGCACGAATAGTGGGGATGGATGTCCCAGAGGGACGTCCATCCCCGCTATTCGTTGCTCAGAATGACCCCCTATATGTTCTGGACAGGATTAATGGCACTCTTCACTAATATTTGGTTGCACAACCCCTGGCAGTGATGACTGCTTACAAACATTTCTTGTAGCCATCTATAAGTTTCATACATCTGTATGATGCTAGTTTCTCCCACTCTTCAACTGCGATTTGTTCCAGCTTATGAATGTTTCCAGGATTCCTTTAGCAATAGCAGATTTTAGCTCCTTCCAAAGGTTCTCGATTGGATTGAGATCAGGACTTATTGCTGGCCAGTTTAAAACAGTCTATTTGTTCCTTTTTGACCATTCTTTTGTACTTATGCATGTATGTTTTGGGTCATTGTGCTGCTGGAGGACACATTACCTTTGACTCAGACCAAGCTTTCTGACACTAGGTAGCACATTTTACTCCAGAATACCTTGGTAGTCTTCTGACTTCATGATTCCTCTAATACATTCTAGGCCTCCAATTCCTGAGGCAGCAAAACCGCTCCAGAACTTTCTGGAACCTCCACCATATTTACTTGTAGGAATGGTGTTTGTTTCCTTATAATCTTCATTTCCTTGCCTGTAAATGTATCGCTGGTCTGCATTGCCAAAGAGCTCAAGTTATAGGAAGAGCTCAAGGATTGTGGTTTCTCATGGTGGATTTGGACAAAGATCAAGCATGCCTTTTTATGTCTGTCTTCGAGCAGTGGGGTCCTCCTTGGCCTTTGCCCATAAAGTCCTTCTTTGTTTAGTGTGTGGTGTATGGTGCGGGATGAAACCACCACTCCAGATTGCTCCAGGTCAGCCTCAAGCTCTTTGGATGTTGTATGTGGTGTTTTCCCAACAGTTCGCACTAACCTTCGAAGACTTCTTGGATTAATTTTCCTCTTCCGACCACGTCCTGGGAGGTTTTTGATAATTCCATGAGCAGAAAACTTCTTAATAACATTGCAAACTGTAGACACAGGAATCCCAAGGTCTTTGGAGATGGCCTTGTATCCCTTTCAAGTTTATTGTTTGGTGATAATGGTTTTTATGACAGTCTCAGGCAGCTCTGTTGTCTTTCACCATTGTGAAAATGGAACAGGGAATGATTGTGGCCATTTTAAACATTAGAGCCATCATTCATTGGTTGATTCAAGTCATGTGAGGACTGACAGTTGATCACAAGTGCATCTAATTTTACTACAATGGGAATATGGTTCTTCTATTCAAACTGATTTGGAATTGTTTATAAGGGTGCCATTAATCATGTCCTTTATTTTTTAACTCTGTGCTCTATCCAGAAAACCATAAAATGTTGTCAGTTATAATAATTATTCAGTCAAACCTCGGTTTTCATGATTAATCCGTTCAAAAAAGTCTGACTAAAACCGAAACGTATGAAAACTGAAGCAATATTTCCCATAAGAAATAATGTAAATCCAATTAATCCATTCCAGACACCCAAAAATATTCACAAAAAATAAATTTTATAGAGAATAACTATATTTTAACATACAGAAAACAATGAGAAATAAATATAAATGACTAATGAAATGGATAAATGAACATTTAACATCACACTTACCTTTATTGAAGACTCTTGTTGGCATATGGAAGACGGCGAGGAGGGGAGAGGCAGGAGGAGAGGTTATTGTTTGGAAGGGGAGTCCCCTGCCATATGGACCTCAGGTATCAAGGCCCTATCCGGGGTTACTTCCCTTCTTTGTCTTTTACTGGCACTAGGACCAGCTTGAGAGTCACTGGACCCCTGTCGCACAAAAAATCTGTCCAGAGAGGTCTGTTTCTGGCGTCTCTTTAAGATTTGCCTAAAATGGAATAAGGCATTGTCATTGAACATGTTGCAGACACGGCTTGCAACAGCTTTGTTAGGGTGATATTTCTCCACAAAATTTTGCAATTCACTCCACTTTGCACACATGTCCTTAATCACTGAAGAAGGCACCTTCTCTCCTCTCTCTTCTTCCTCCTCTGAAGCAATTTCCTCAGCTACCGTCTGTTGCTGTTCCAGTTGAAGGTCTTGCAGCTCTTCAGTGGTTAGCTCTTCCTTGTGGTCCTCCACCAACTCTTCCACATCCTGGCCACTCACATCCAACCCCATGGACTTCGCCAAAGACACAATAGATTGCACAACAGGTGTAGGGTCATCAGGGTGAGCCTCAAACCCTTGAAAATTCTTCTTGAGGACACATTCTGGCCACAATTTTCTCCAAGCAGAGTTCAACGTCCTGGAAGTTACCCCCTGCCAAGCCTTATCTATAAGGCTTATGCAATTGAGGATATTGAAGTGATCCCTCCAGAACTCTCTTAGGGTCAATTCAGTGTCCGAGGTCACTTCAAAGCACCTTTGAAACAGTGCTTTGGTGTAGAGATTTTTTGAAGTTTGAAATGACCTGCTGGTCCATGGGCTGGATGAGAGGAGTGGTATTAGGGGGCAAGAACTTCACTGTGATGAAACTAAACTCCTCCAACAATTGGTCTTCCAAGCCTGGAGGATGAGCAGGAGCATTGTGCATTATCAGGAGGCACTTGAGTGGCAATTGATTTTCCAGGAGATATTTCTTCACACTCGGGCCAAACACTTCATTGACCCACTCAATGAAAATTTGCCTCGTGACCCATGCCTTATTGTTAGCCCTCCACATCACACACAATTTACTCTTGATGACATTGTTTTTCTTGAACACTCAGGGATTTTCAGAGTGATACACCAGTAAAGGCCTCACTTTGAAATCCCCACTAGCGTTACCACACAACAAAAGAGTTAGCCTATCCTTCATAGGCTTGTGTCCTGGCAGTGCCTTTTCCTCCTGCATGATGTAGGTCCTCTTTGGCATTTTCTTCCAAAAGAGGCCTGTTTCATCACAATTGAAGACTTGTTGGGGGAGGAATTCTTCAGCCTCTACGTACTCCTTGAATTCATCAACAAATTCTGCGGCCCCAAGTTTGTCCGAACTTGCAGCCTCGCCATGCCTTACCACACTGTGTATGCCAGTTCGCTTCTTAAATTTGTCAAACTAGCCTCTGCTGGCCTTAAATTCAGTAACATCAGCACTTGTTCCAGGCATTTTCTTTGCGAGATCCGCATGCAACAGCCTTGCCTTTTCACAAATTATTCCCTCCGAAACACTATCTCCCGCTAACTGTTTTTCGTTGATCCACACCAACAACAACTTCTCAACATCTTCAATTGTTTGCGATCTCTGTTTCGTTAGCGCATTTACCCCTTTTGCAACATCAGCTTCCTTGATTTCGTTTTTCTTCACCAGGATGGAACTGATTGTTGATGCAGACTTCCTGTACATCCTGGCAAGATCGGCCATGCGTACGCCAATTTCGTACTTTGCTACGAGTTCTTTCTTGAATTCTATCGTGTTTCTTGCCTTCTTTGTCAAAGGGCTAGCACTCAGAACTTTCTTTGGCCCCATGGTGGCTTATTTAGCAGTCACACTCAATGAATGCGCGGGGTGATGCTCACTCAATGAGAAACAAAGGCAGACTGAGTCCCAGCAGGGGGTCCTAATTGAGCGTCGGAAGCATCAGAACAGCTTCAGGCACTTCTCTCACCTCACCGGACAGCACACACACAGATCCCTCAAAGTTTCGCCATCAGCAGGGAGCGTCGGGAAGCCACACTCTCACTGATTATTGCTACAGTACAGTATTTTTCAAAGCTCAGGATCGCTGAAAGCAAAGAGCTCTGGATCGCATAAACAAGACTGTACTGTACTGAGCGCCCCCCGGTACGGACCATTTTTTTTTTTTATTATAAATTTGTTTTATTTATTTCTTGTATCCCTCTGCTGCTGCTCCTCCTGCCCTGGCGTTCTCTGCGCTGCTAAGGCCTTCTCTCCCACCGGATTGGTGCCAGGTGTTCTGTGCCTCTATGCACTTTGCCTTCTCTTACTCTCACTTGTTCTCTGCCTTTACAGTACTGTACAGTATTATTGGCTCCCCCCACATAGCACCTTCAGACCGGCTCCTTTCCCCAGCTGCCGCGTTGTCTCTGCTGCCCACCGGGTCTCCGACTGCACTGGCGACGATCCCCGGCCTGCTTTTTCTGGCCAGCCCACTCCTCTTCCTGGACGGCCCGGGGGGGATAATGATGTCTTCAAAAGCCACTGATGCCTAGATATCGCCCTATGTAAAAGTTACTGTACTTTGCCCTCTAAAAGACACATAGAGCGAAACCTTGCATGAACCGCACGTGCCATTCCTTCTCGCGGCTGCTCCCAGCATGCATCTCGTTAAAAACAAAGTCACACCTGACCGGCTATACTGTCATGGCGTCTCCCAGCAGAGAGACGTCGTCGGAGATTGCTGTGGCTGCTAACGGTGTTCCACGGGGAGGTGGCAAGCTCTTGGACTCTGTGGATGATGCTGAGGGACTGTATGTGGCGGTGGAGAGGTGTCCCCTGTGTAACAACACCCGCCGGAGGCTGACCTGCACCAAGTGTGTCCAGAGCGGAGACTTTGTCTTTTTTGACGGCTGGAACACGGAGAGGTAACTACGATGGCGGCTCCGGCAGTTGGTACAGCTACTCTCTGGCCTTCGCTACTGGAGCAAATATCGTAGCCTGGGCTAATGCTCCTGGAGCCATCTCCCCCGCCTCAGTCGTTTCTCTTTAACCAGTTACTGTAGCGCTCCTGGCCTTAGAGGACGCCTTGTACAAAAACCGAGCGGATGTACGAGAACTGAGACAACATAGCAGTCATCGAAAACCGAAGCTAACGAAAATGGGGGCATATGAAAACCGAGGTTTGACTGTATATGGTTTTGTTGGACAGGTAACTGAGGGTGTTATAGATAAGCGTCCTCCAAATATGTCCTTTTTTCTCAAACGCAAGTGGTCAAAGAAGTGCATATATAGTCCAAAGACATTTCATTGGCCACTTTTTTGTTTTTTTTAGGAGATCTTGAACATTATGGAGTTGTACTGCAAGGGTGCCAAAAATGTTGACCACAACTGTATTACAGACGTTTATGTATTTTCGTTTCCTTCCCTAAATCATCCTTCCTTCCATTCAATCCCTTTAACTCATTTCAACTTATAATGCAAATCATTTCCATGAATTGGTTCCAAATTCTTCTCAATAACACATACAGACCACTAATAAAAACTTCATAGTGAGATTTTGCCAACCCTCTGATTCCAATGTTTGAATGCATTTCTCATCTAGCATACTAAATTCACTTTATACCTGTTTACATTAGGGATATTTCATATCTCAAGGAACAAGCAGGAATGAGTCTTCACATATGGGTACGTCGGTACCGACGGAGTCTGTGCGGGAACGCTTCCCAGCGTCCAATCAAAGAGCTTTTGGAAGCATCCCACCACGCCTGCGTGCTGCCTTCCCGCCTTTCCCAACTGCCTCTCCTCAGTTTTCGTTTTTCCGCGGAGCCGGCAGGACGTCCTCCTGTCACCGCAGAAAATTCTTATTTTTTATTTTTAGTTTTCTTGTGGTCACGGCTGTCTTCTCGACGCCACAGGTACCGCCGGTGTTTTTCTTTTCTTTCTTGTAAAATTTTCAACGGGATATTTTTTCTTCATAGTGTCCCACGGGGTCTTAGGCCTTTCAGGCCTCCCCTATTTTTCCTTCATGGAACCGCCAGACATTTTCTCCACGAAAGGTTCAGATTCTGGCGGTAAAACTTTGTTTAGACCTTCGAAGTCGGTGTCTAACCTGTTTGGGTCCTGACAACAGTTTGGTGAGAAGACATCTTCAACATCGAGAATCCCTCGATACACAGGTGCCCTCCAACTTCGGGGCACCGTCCCCTTCTTCTTCCACTTTGATTCAGGTAACCCACAAACAGTCTGTTAAGACTAGCCAGTCCTCGAGTGGTAGGTCTCATGCACAGCATGTAGACAACTCCGGCTTTGCCCTCGATGACCTTCTGGCTTCAAAACCCCGGCGGGAGTCTTCGGTCTCCAAAGCGTATAAGGGGTTTCAGGTTGTTCCTGGGGTTCACCCCCCAGAAAACATACCTGAGCCGTGCATGGTGGTGGCATCCGCTTTGCGCGGTACCGATACCCCTGCATCGGCACTGGTGTTGGATGAAACACTCCTCACCAGGGATCGTCATCTGGCCTCCTCGCTGCCTTCGGGACCAATGGATACATCCCAGATTGTCTTTCCCTTATCGGTTCCAACACCGATACTGCCACCGACGTTGGTACCCTCCAGATATGCATCGACAGCCTCGCTTCCTTCGATGCCGAGTCTGGAATCTATCTCCAGTTTGGAGGACTGGGTACCGACTCGCCTTGGTACCGTCTCGGGGCAGTACCGAAGGCTCGGTTCTGATGGCTCATATCCGCAACTCTCGGTTTCTCTGAGGCCGTTTGAGTTGCCACTGGTAGACCTTCATTCACCGGTATCGGGCATGGTACCGAGTCGGTACCAATGTCTTCATTACCCTCGCAATCGGTGCCTTCCATGCTTCGCTTCTCAGGCTCCTTGCCCTCGATGCCGAGTTTGGAATCCATTTCTAGTCTGGAAGACTGGGTACCAATAGATTTTGGTACCGAGACCGATCGAGACCGGTGGCTCGGTACCGAGGATAGCAGTCGGAGGTTTTCGGTTCCCTCGGTACCGATTGAAGTATCACCGATGACTACTCTGATGTCTTTGTCGAGCCCGACTCCGACATCGGTACCGGTATTGACTTCTGTACCGGTATCCACAGTAGCATCATGGCAAACTCCTACCATGCTTTTTTCAACAGCATCGCTCCATTCTATACCAAGCTTGGAGTCGATACCTAGCATGGACAATGTGGTAAGGACAGTTGCTGTTCCTGACAACCAGCCCAAGCAACCATCCCTTAAGCATTCCACACTGCACCCTGCAGGATCCTCCATTTCTATATCTCTGGATAACTCTGTGGGTGCTCAGGCTAGTTCTTTAGATCTAACCTGTCCAAGGGAGATTCCTGTTGGGGATCCCTCTTTTCAGAGTTTCCTCCTGGATATAGCAAGATCCCTTGCCATTCCTATTCCAGGACATGATCCTGCACCAGGCTCTGTTTCCACCAAAACAAAGGACAACATAATGCTTCCGTTGCATCATTCCTTGCAGGATCTCCTTCTAGGAATGTGGGAAACACCTTTAAGGGTACCCCCACCTCCCAGAGCAACTGATCTCTTATATCAGGTGCCCCCCTCTCCAGGGTTCCAAAAGACTCAGCTTCCTCATCATTCCACAGTAGTGGAATCAGCAATGAGGCGGATAAAGAGTAAGAAAAAGCACTCTTCCTATCCGCCAGGTCGTGAGTCTAAGATACTAGATGCCTTTGGACGTCAAACCTTCCAGACATCTTTGCTTTCTGCAAGAATTCTCTCATATATTTTTTATATGAGTCTTTCTCTTGAAGAGGTCACAAAGCAATTACATCTTTTGACTCCTTTCCTTCCAGTTTCCAGGAGTACAGACTATTCTTCGCTGCTTAAGCATATCCAGAATATCTCTTGGTTTCTTTCTCGTGCTTCCCTAGACTCTTTTGAGTCTGTTAGCAGGACTTCTGCTATAGCTATAGGAGCACGATGTAGAGCCTGGCTCCAAGCTTCAGATTTGGCCAAGTGGGAACAACAACGACTGGGACATACTCCTTGCACTGGAGAAAATCTTTTCAACAAGGAGTCTTTACGTCAGGTTACTCAGTTGTCCACTGATTTACCTGTTCCTAAAGATTCTTCTACACCTTCTTCTGTCCCAGTAAGAAGGAAATGTCCTATCAAACTTTCTTCCCACAGGAGAAGAAGGTTTTATTCCTCACTTGCCCATCATACAGATGTTCCCCTACAGGGGAGCCATCGTCCTGGTCTGAAGAATCCAACCTCTCACCAGGCTCAGCAAACCCAGCCTCTGCAGGGTTTCTGATCAGTCATCATCAAATGCTTGTGACCCTTGGGGTTAGAATCTACAGTTGCTTCTTCTCAACAGAGGTGATCCATTACTCATTCTAACCCCTACACATGGATCTCTTTCCAAAAGACTTCCATTTTTTCTATGAGCTGTCAGAATGTTCATGCCTATAAGTCACAGGTTCTCCTCTTCTCCTGCCAGAGAAAGAGGTCTGACCACTATCACATGATAGTTCCTGTGCCAGCATGTATTTTTTCTTTCTATAGACTTACTACTTGGTAAGTCTTCTTCAGCTCTATTCTCTTCACCCTCTTACCACTGTAAGAGCGGGATTACTTACTGGAGGTTTTTCTTCAGCCTCTCTAGGTTTGTCACTTTCCAGTGTGGAATTTTCCTCCTTGAGTTTCCTCCCCTGTCTCAAATTTACTTTAAGGCAGCTTATCAGACATGTCCAGAGTTTTCTACTCCTGTTCTGTCTGTTCTTTCTGGTTTTAAACAGTAATATTCTTTCTGCTGTCTTGCTAGCAGCTGCCCATGCAGGAACCTTAATGTTTGGTCCACTGGTTCTTGCCCACAAACAACCAGATTTGTTCTTCTTTAACATTCTCTCTGGTCTTAGTAGTGGCTCCAAGTCAGTGTTTTTCATCTGTCTTGGAAATTATCCCACTACAAGCTTCCTGGGTTGGTCTTCTATTTCTGCCATCTCCATTCCCCAGGATTTGGAAGCATAGTGGACTGAGATACGGGCTCTAGCAGCCAGTCCTATCTCCTCATTCTCCTGCTTCATGCTCTCTGCAATTCTACAGAGAAGCTTTCCACTATGGGCCCTTGCTAAAGAGCATGGGTTTTTTTTTCTCCAACAACTATCTTAGATGGTTGGAAAAGGCTTTTCAGTCATGTCTCCCATGACTAGAAGGTTCTCCCTTTTACTATCTCCTTTTGCCATAAAGGACATAGCCCCCCTCTTACCTAAGGGCTTAAGGAGTTGCCAATTCCCTGCTTTGGTCCACAGCATTCCCAATCGGGGATATGCTCTTTCTCCTTGCAGCTCGTCCTCATGGTAAGAACGCATGATACTTTTGCCCTTAAGCAGGTCAACATGGTACCTCATCCTTATCTGTCTTCTGTCTACTTACCATGCTAGAGTCTTGGACGACTCATGACTTGCTGGCTACAGATTGATATTATCCTCTGTTTTCATATAACCATCCTGGCTTTTTCACTAGCTAGCATCCTTGCGGATCATAACCAGGGCGAATAGATTCTCTATATATCTTCTCAAGTAGGTTGCACCTCCTTGTTGTTAGATGAATCTTTCCTCTCCACATGTCCTATGTGAATACCATGCTGTAGGCATATATCTGTCTGTTTAATTACAGACACCCATATTTCAGCCTACATATTCATATTTATCTTTGTGTGTATTTTATGCCCTCCATATCTCACTATAGATATATTCTTATATGTCTATTCATATATCTATCTTTATGTATATCTATCTATCTATCTATCTATCTATCTATCTATCTATCTATCTATCTATAGCTGACGAGATATTTCATTATAGATAGATATGTCTCCACATACATATCTATCTCCCTGTCTATGCTCATATAGCTATCTGTTTCTGACAGAGGGATTTTACCCATACCTCTGCTATTCAGCAGGTTTGGGATTCTACACACACAACCACTCCTGTGGTAATCAACAATTTTTATACCATAACCTAATGGGTTTAGGTACCTCTGAAGCTGTCCGTACCTAATATCTCTCCTAGCTTACCCCAGTTAGGAGAGATATTGTGGATCTTCAGTTAATCACAGGCTTAACACCTCAGGCATTTGTCTTCACCCTGGGATACAGGGGGTTCCCATACCCTTTCTCCCCACAGGGACTGTGCCTGTTTGTCCAAATCGGTTAGCCTTTCTCTTTTTGCTCCCAAGAGTGAGTTACTCTGCCGCCAAAAGAGTTTGGTTTTTACCATACAGCTTTCGCTGAAAGCCTACCGTTTTTGTACTACCCCAGTTTTTCCTACCAGGGGTGCCTGTTACCTTTCAGGATTCTGACCTCCTCTGTTTTTCCTACAGGTTTATTACCTCCACTTTTCAGTGAGGTCCTCTTCATGGTTCCTCTACTGGCTTCCCAGTAGATCCATGAACCTCCATACTTTTATGAAATCCTGTTAGCGGAGGTCCATATTGCAATATTCTTTGCAATATCATTAATAACAATCATTATCCACACATGGACCCTTTTTCCTGCAGTCCTGTGCTAGGTTAGCTGTTCCACAGCATCTTTTTTCTTCAACTCCTACCCTCCATCCTCAGGATGCCTGGTGTTGTGGGAGATAGCATGTTCCAGTCCTATTACATGCTCGGACTGTGCTATCTCCAGTTCCTGCTTGTTCCTGGAGATAGCACAGTTACTTACCTGTAACAGGTGATCTCTGGTAACAGCAGGAATAAGTCTTCACAACCCACCCACCTCCCCAGGAGTTGTATCTCTATCTATCTTTCCTTTCCTCTCTCTTTGTCTCAGCTTTAAAACTTAACTGAGGAGAGGCAGTTGGGAAAGGTGGGAAGGCAGCACGCAGGTGTGGTGGGATGCTTCCAAAAGCTCTTTGATTGGACGCTGGGAAGCGTTCCCACGCAGACTCCGTCGGTACCGACGTACCCATATGTGAAGACTTATTCCTGCTGTTCCCAGAGATCACCTGTTACAGGTAAGTAACTGTGCTTTCCCATTGTTAAAACAGGCTTACTTTTGTTCGCATAAAATAAAAACAGGCTTACTTTTGTTCGCATAAAATAAAAAAATATAACATTTACTTCTTATATTTGTTATTCAAGAAAGACCTTAAAACATTTAGAAGTGAGTAGATTTTCAACATTTATGATTATATTGTAAATCACTTTAACGAATAAGCCCCCAAATGTTGTCTCCCATCATGTTCTTGTTATAATGTCCTTGGTAGTGGCATTCAGATTCCAGTATATCCTGAATTGCTCCTCTGAGTACGCTCCCATGTTCTCCTTGAATTTATCAAGATGAGCATCAAGGATATGAACTTTCAGAGACATCCTGCAGCCCATTTTGCAGTAATTCTTAACCAGAATGTTAACCAGCTCTACATAGCTTTTGGCCTTGTGATTTCCCAAAAAGCCATGAACCACTGCAAGAAAGCTGTTCCAAGCCACTTTCTCCTTCCTAGTAAGCAGCTTGGGAAATTCCATGCACTCAAGAATCTTTTTTATTTGTGGTCTAACACCAGCTTTGACCTTTGCCTCAGACAGTTTAGGGAAGAAATCTTGAAGATACTTGAAGGCTGTCGACTCTTTCTCTAGAGCTGTGACAAATTTTCATAAGGCCCAATTTGATGTGCAGTGGTGGTATCAGCACCTTCTCTGGTTCCACCAGTGGTTCCAACTTCACGTTCTTTGTCCCAACAGAAAGTTCATTTTGCTGTGGCCAGTCCCGCCTGTGGTAGTACGTTGTGGTGTCCCTGCTGTCCTAAAGACAAAGACAGCAGGGAAACTTGGTAAAACCATCTTGGAGACCCATCAGAAATGCCACCATTTTAAAGGCTCCGATAACCTTCCAGCCGTACTCTGCATACTTCAAGGCATCTAGCAAGGTCTTGATGCTGCTGTAATCTTCTTTGAGGCTCTCTAAGTGAGCTAGAGGAAGAGACAGGTACTTGCTCCCATTATGTAGCAGCACAGCTTTGAGGTCCCTGGAAGAGCTATCAATGAACAGGTGCCACTCCTTTGGGCTACATGCAATTGTGATAGTGTTGAACAAACCGGTCACATTGTGGCAAAAGCAGAGCCCGACTTGTCAAGTTCCACTGCTTGAACCTGGACATCAAAAGCTTGGCATTGGACTTGGTGAGACCAAGATCTCTGACCAAGTCGTTGATGTCATTTTGGTTCGGGTAGTAAGGATTTCTCTCCTTGCTCCACCTCTGATATTGTAATCTAGATCTGCAACGTAATCTTCATTTTGTGAATTGCTTCTTTCTTCTGAAGACAGCTGCTTTCTCTGTGGAGGAGTGGGCACAGCGAGCTCTGGGCAGTGTGGCACCGGGGCATTGGATGAAGGAATGCTCTGATACGTGACAGAAGGAGCATTCTTGCCAGTCTGTTTGGAAGGATCCATCATACAGAAGTAGCAGTTGCCCAAGTGGTCAGTGGGTTCCCACCAAATTCTTGGAATGGCAAACTTCATGACTCTCTTTTCCCCTCTGTACCGTCCTACCAAAGAAAAAATAAAAATGTGAAAATAAAAAATAATTATAAAACTATGAGGATAAAATTAATTTGAATTAATGATGTTCTTGCTAAATATTTCATACATTATATAAAAATTCAGTAACAATAAAGACTTTATAACATAAAATGCCACAGTCTAAGCCAGGATCATTTGTCCATCTTACCTTCCAGAGTTTTTTCTTGCAGTGTTCGCAAGTGAAATGAGGTGTCCAGAGTTTGTCCTGATCCCCGGCAGGCATGCTGAAATATGCCTTGTAAGCTTCATACATCTTGACAGATGCTTCCACAGAGTACTTTTTCGCTCTTGTCTTCAGACAATCGCCACAGACATAGCAAAATGCGTCTGCCGAATGCTTACAGCCTCTTGATGCCATGTCAGTCCACTTAAGAAGCTAGAATGAAAATAAACTGGTGAGCTTAAGACACGTGTTGTTGTTGCTCTCTTCTAGGTTTCCATTCAGTAAGGAGGATGCTGAATGACTGTGCTCACTCCACGCAAATCCATTGTTTATATAGACATGAGGCAGAAGTGATGTAACAGTCACCAAAAGGCTTTTATTAAAAGTTCTCAAAAGTTATACAAAGTTACAAAAGTTTTGCAAAGTTCTGGAAAACTCTAGAAAGTTCTAGAATTTTCCAAAAGGTACTCCAAGTTTACTTTTCACTAAATCTATCTAGAATGTCCTGCAAAATAGGTAATTTTCAAAAATATCATTCTGGTCTCATAAACAGTGTTTGTGGGCCATAATTACCATTTCCTTTGGTTTTGAGACATAAGATATCGGAAAATAACACTTATTGCCCAGGAACAAGAAAATAATAAAAATTTGTTACACAGTGAGGCATCAACACCACTACTTCCCTATTGGACCCATCCCCAGTCTCATGGATAAAATCACTTCAAACTGAATTCTCCTCAACAATACAACAGATTGTCCACACTTCTCTCTCTCTCAAAGATACCTACCACCCTCCCTGAAACTGGCCTCAACTAGACCCATCTTAAAGAAACTATCAATGGACCAATATGTTCCAAGTTCATATTACCTATTGCAAGTATCCCCTTCCTAACCAAAGTAATAGAGAAAGCAGTAAAACGTCAACTCCAAGATCATGTTGCCACTCATGTATCCCTGGACTCCTAGCAACACGGTTTCTGCCCGCAGCATAGTGTGGATACCTTCTTCACTGCACTCTTCAACACCTTGATCAGGGGTCTTGATAAGCCACATCAAGGCTTTGCTATGATATTCCTGGACATCATTACCACCTTCGACTCCATTTCGGACCACACCCTTCTTACAAAACTCAGGAACATAGGCCTCCACAATAGCACAATAGACTGGTTTAACTCATACCTCTCTGAAAGGCTGCTGCAAGTAAAAATTGGTCCCCTAAAATCCAACCATTTTAGCTTAAAACAAGGTAGGATCAGCCTTATCCATTCTGCTATTTAATATTCACATTCAACCCATTTGCAGCTTGCTCAGAAAATTCATCATGCACTTTCACCTATACGCTAATGATAACATGTTCTACATGCCCTTCCACACCACAACACCAGATTTTTCAGCCATTTCAGACTGCTTCGTAGCCACTACAAAATTCCTTGCAGGACTAAACCTAGCAGTGAACAGCAGCAAGACCAAAGCGCTACTAGTCACAAGAGGCCTTTCCTTCATTCCACCACCAAAACTCACACTCCAAAACACAGAGATCATTGTAAAGACTACATCACATACCTGGGCATAACCCTTGACAGTAACCTCAACATGAACTCAGCCAACACTGCATACCTGAAATTGAAATTGCTCCAACACTTATGACCACTACTCCACCACAATGACTACAGAGCAGTTTTCCAATCCATTACACCCCTCCTTGATTATGGTAACATACTTTACCAGGGTCTACCCAAGCAAGCGCTATACGCATTTTAAGTAGTGCAAAACACCTCTGCTAGGTTTTTAACAGGCACCTCAAGATGTCAGCACACCACACCCACTTTCAAAAGCTTACACTCACTTCCAAGAACCCAAAGGATAAAGCACAAAGTCACAGCTACTACTTACAAAATACTACACAACTTATCAGCTCCCTGCCTTGATGCATTAATCAGTAGAGCACCTGCAACAAGGACAAGAAGATCAGCGAACCAGAACCTTCTAGTCATCACTTTTCTCAAGACTATATGCACTCAGCAAATGAGCAATAGAGCTTTCTCTCTGTTCACCCCCCACAATCTGAAACTTGCTCCTGGGGCCCATAAGAGCATTGCAGTGTTCAAAGGATCTGAAGAAATTTCTAAAGACTCATCTATTCATTGAACACTGGACCTAATGAAATTACATAACTCCACCACCCTGACACCCCCAGAAAACCATTGGTGGCTTGGTAGCCCTGATCCCTACCTCCTGATTTTTCTCTCCCCATCCTGTGTACCTTCCTTTTTAAGTGAAAATGGACATACACTCTTGCCTCCTATGTAGCCATCTTGGAAAATAGCAATGCATCTCGCCTTGCAGAGTGCATCCTGGGATGCACTAGGCATGATCAATCCGTCAAATAAGAAAATAATTGCCTTATTTGGCAGACTGACTCCACCTTGTGCATCAGAGGATGCACCATATGAGGTCAAGTGCCCCTATTTTCCAAGTTGGTGGTGCAGAGGCAGGAGTATATGGGCATCACTGCTGCCCAATGAGGAAAGTATCCAGGGTAGGGAAGAAATCTGAGATAGAGGTTGGGGCCACCAGGGCAACTGGCAAAATTTTGGGAAGTTGGAGGGAAGGTTAGGGTCACTGGGCCATTAATGGTTTTTTTTAGAGGTCTTGGGATGGGAGCTTGGGGATTGAGGAGTTTTGGGCAGGGGATTGGGGTGATCCCTTTTGCTCCCACTGCATCAATGTAGAGCCATGGGTGCTCTACTTTCTGTTGCCCAGATGTTTTGTGCGTAACCTAGCTATTAATCACTTATTTATTTTTTGCTGCATTCGAGAGCCTAATTTTTGCATTAGAAAACTGTGCTGAGCTATAGCACATGGCTCTAATACAAGGTTTCTGCATCAAGGCTCCAGAATCCATTTCTTTTTCTGAAAAAGAATCAGTGTGACCTTGTAGTTCTCAGGATCCTCAAATGTTCTAATTTTATTAGTGATTTTCATCCTTGTATTCAAGCCTTACACCCTTTTTTCCATGTTGTGACTTTATTCAGACTCATGACAACCAAAATGTTTTCATCTTATAGTACAGCTGCCTGTACCTTGATTCTTATTTTTTTCAGCATTCTCAGTAGTCGAGGGTAGTTGAAGATAAAAATTACCATTGCTTTTGGGTATTTTTTTGATGGTGGTGGTAATATGACAGACACGGTGCTCTTTCCAGCTGTGTTTCATAACTTGAATTTTCAAATGTTTTGGCAGAAATAGATATATACGAGTATACATGGACAAATAGTTTGTGCTATTATTTGTCTGGTCATGCTGTTATGTACATCAGCATGGAAGCATACCTATCCACCTCCTAATGATCAGTGTATTGGCATGGCCCCAACCTCTGTTGGCACCAGAAGAACCTCCTGTGCCAAAAGTCAATAAAAAGCTTCGGAGGAAGGAAGAAGAAGAAGAAGGAATTGGGGGGGGGGGGGGGGTGTAAAACACTCATAAGGAGGAGAGAGGGATAGGAGGGAGGGAAAGGAAAGGAAAGGGGATCACGTACAGTGGGAGGTGGGAGCATTAGGGGAAAGAGAATGAGGGAGAGAAACTATCACACACTCACAAACCCATAGCCTCTCTGCTGAGTTTCAGCAGGTCCATACTAGTCTAAATAAATTTCACTGAGGAGACATGATAGGTCTATAAAACCTGAATGGAATAGAATGGATAAACGTGAATTGATTATTTGCACTTTCAAAAAGTATAAAGACTAGGAGAGATGCCATGAATTTAAAGTAGCACGTTTAGAACAAATAAAGAATATTTTTTTCATTCAATGCATAGTTAAGCTTTGGAATTCATTGGTGGAGGATATGGTAAAAGTAGTTAGCTGGGTTTAAAAAAGGTTTGGACAAGTTCCTGGAGAAAAGGTCAATACATTTTTATTAAAGGAGACGTGGGGTAAAGTTGCACAGAATCTAGCCAGGTACCTGCGACCTGGATCAGCCGCTGTTGGAAACGGGATACTGGGCTTGATGTAACTTTGGTCTGACCCAGTATGGCAGTTCATATTCCCTCTCGAAGTCCAGTACCTTTTTGAAGTCACTTCTCAGCTGATTTTGATTTGTCCTGCTGTAGTGTCATAAAATTCTGCAACCCAAGCGGCGACTGTACACATGGACTTCACCCAATGGATTCTACAAAAATTAAATTGTCTACATCTGTGGAAGTCAACGATGGAAAAACTCTATAACATCAACAAAGACAAAACCTGGAGCTGACTGTGGTACAGATCACTAACTGCTAGTATGCAAACTCAAGCTAAAGTTGAAAAAGAGCAAGCCACTCGTGAATGTAGCAAAATATGACCTTGAGGTTATACCACTGGAATTTAAAGACTGCCTGCAAAATCGATTTGCTGCTTTAGATACAAATGATAGAGCTCTGGAAGAGTTATGGGATGACATCAAGAAGGTTGTGTTGAAAGAAAGCGAGAAATCTCTATAAGGTGAAAAAGCAAAAACGGCCAAAATGAATGACGGAAGAAACTCTGAAAATTGCACAGAAACTCAAAGAAGGTAAAGCCAGAGGAGAGAGAGAGAGGCAATTGCAGAACTCAACAGAGATTTCCAATGTGCAGCAAGACGAGACAAGGAGAAGTACTACAATGACACATGCAAGGAAATAGAAGCAGAAACTATTGCAACAAGATTGGATTTCCTAAAGCTACAGTATAAGAGTTAAAGAAAAAATTCCAGCCTGTAACTGGAATGTTACAAGATGCTCAAGCATCCATGTTGTATGATGCTGAGAAGCTCAAGAAAAGGTGGGAAGAATATACAGAATTGTTATATGTAAAGATCAAGTGGGCCAACAGCCATTTCGACCTATACCTTATGATCTGGAACCATTGGTGATGAAGAAGTTGTTGAAGCAACATTGAAAGCCTTATCAAAGAACAAAGCACTAGGCATTGATGGCATTCCCATAGAAGTAGTATAGCTATCTGATGCAGCTGTTACCATATTTACAAGGCTCTTCCAGGAAATTTGGAAGACAACACCATGGCCAATTGACTGGAAAAGATCTGTGCTTATACTTATACTAAAGAAAGGTGATCCAACTGACTTTGGAAATTATCGTACAATCGCTCTGATCCCACATGCCAGCAAAATTCTACTGAAGATTATTTAGCAGAGACCACAACCATACCTGGAACGAGAACTACCTGAAGTGCAAGCAGAATTCAGGAAAGGACGAGGAACGAGAGACATCGCAGATGTGAGATGGATCCTTGAAAAGACTAAAGAATGCCAAAAGATATCTATATATGTTTTATTGACTACAACAAGGCTTTTGACTGTGTAAACCATGAGAAACTCTTGGTCGCATTAAGAAGCATGGGTATACCAGTGCACCTGATTGTTCTCTTGCACAACCTTTACATTGATCAAGAAGTGACAGTTTGAGCAGAACAAGGAGAAACAGAATGGTTTAAAATCACCAAAGGTGTACAACAAAGCTGCATACTTTCTTCCTACCTGTTTAATTTATATGCAGAACAAATCATCAGAGAAGCAGGACTGTATGAAGAGAACAGAGATGTAAAGATTGGTGGGAGACTTATCAATAACCTTCGCTATGCTGGTGATACCACGTTACTGACTGAGAGTGAAGATGATCTGAAACATTTTGCTTATCAAGATCAAGGAACATTATCTTAAAATGGGCCTACACCTTAATATAAAGAAGACAAAGATCCTGACAACTGGCAAAATGAATAAATTCATCGTTGATGGAGAAGACATTGAAATAGTGGACAACTTTAACCTACTTGGATCAACTATCTATCAATAAAGAAGCAACAATCAGTCAAGAAATCAGATGACACATTGCTCTTGGCAGAATGGCTATGAAGGACCTAGGCAAGATTCTTAAGAGCAGAAATGTCTCTCTCCATGCAAAAATGTGACTTGGTCAAGCCATGATATTTTCAATAACATTTATATAGATGTGAAAATTGGACAGTGAAAAAAATAGACAGGAAGAAAATTGATGCCTTTGAATTATGGTGCTGGTGACAAATACTGTGCATATATGGACTAACCGAAGAACAAACCAGTCAGTACTTTCTTTAGAAGCTCAGATGACAAGACTTTGACTTTCATACTTTGGATATATCATATGATCATTAGAGAAAAACATCATGCTTTGCAAGATAGAAGATCAACACAAAAAAGGAAGGCCAGCAATGAAATGGATCAATACAATAACAGCAGCTATGAGTGCCAGTCATCAACAATTAGCCGCCTGACTGAAGATTGAAAACAGTTTAGGACAACTATCCAGAGTGTCGCCATGAGTCGACACAGACTCGATGGCATTTAACAACATAGGGGCTGGTTTACAAAGCCGCGTTAGCGGTTCGCGATCGTTATCGGAGCCGCGGCCCCATTGAAATCAATGGGGCCGTGTCTCTGATAACGATCGCGAACCGCTACCGCGGCTTTGTAAACAAGCCCCATAGTTTAACAGATTCTTTTAACAAGGAAGTCTTTCCTCCACTTCAGAGAGTATTGCATTTCCCTTTTTAATTTGTTTATATCATAGTTCTGTCTTTAATAGCTTTTAGGAATCACAGATTCTTCATGATTTTGGAAAGGGAGGTTTGAGTTTCTTTGCTAGCAGCCATTATGTGGTGATGGAGAATCCTATATGCACCTTTTTGGAACTCTGTAGTTGTAAATGCTGCTTCTGTTTTACGCGATTGACTGCTGGCTATGACTGTTATCTTCCAGGCTCAGTATCTGGAAGATGGCAGCAGTTTTAATTACAGGGTTTAATGATTTTTGTCTTGTTCCTTCGAGAGCAGATCTTTATTTAGTAGCAAGCTCTACAACCTCCTTTTTTAATGCACTAGATTTAAAAATATTTTTTTCACCCCCCTCTATTGAATGTTAGATTTGCTACTTAAAACAGCCTTTCCTTTCTATTTTAATGCCTGTATTTCATTTAGTTTGCATTAAGAGTTTAACCTATGGAGATTTCTCTCATCTGCCACAGTGAACCAACCGATGCTTGCTGGATATGGCTTAACAAGGAAACGGCTTACTCTACTTGTATCCTTATCGCTGCATTTGACACCTAAAGTTCTTGTTCACCCTGATTTGTCCTTAGCTGCCATAGCTTTTTGTTTCTCTAAGAGCTAGGTTTACTGACGTTTGCTACTGTGTAAACACACACTAACATGCTTTAACATGCTCTATTTATTGCAGGTCTCTGTTTATGTAGTGTGACCTCTTGACTAATATGTGCATTAACAGTAGTGAAGGCATGTTTTAGGTAGTATCAGAGATTGGAATTGAGATGTCAAGGTTGTAAAGTATATAGTTTCAACATTATTTTAGAAAAGGCTCTGCTGAGCTTCAATGTGGCACTAATCCCTGAACTGTGTACCACTACGGCTTCGCTGTCTTGATTGAACCTGATCTTGGCTGATCTCAGAAGCTAAGCAGAGTCCGACCTGGCAAATACTTGTAGAAGAGACCACCTTAGAATGCTAGGAGCTATTCAAGTTACTGCATGAAAGAAAGGCCTGACAATTTATCTCCAGTTATACCTTGCCAAACAAGCCCAGTTGTCAAAATTGATTCGCCGACACACATACACAAATGTGGAGCCTTTTCCAAAATAGAACAGGAGTGCTCTTGTATTTGCTGATGAATGGAGCCCGAGGAGCCACATTGCAAATCTCCACATGGGGGAAAAATCAGCAGGGGAAACTGCAATTTATAAGTGTAAACAAACCTATACCTACAGTAATTAAGTACAGAGGCTACTTTCTTTGTTTATGTTCCCTTCCAAATTGAAATTAAATACGCAGGATTAAGGAGGATAATCTCTTTAATTCCTCCTATAAAGGGCTGGCTGAAGCAAGCCCTTTTTAAAAACCTAAATGTGCCAAGGAGCAGCTGAAAATCCTTACATGGACAGCAGAAGTGATGCCACGTGTATCTACTGGATAAAATGGGGACTACTACGTGTATAGATTTTTTACTCCAGCCCCCCCAACCATTCATAAAGGCATGGGACAGACAGGGGAAAACTATATAGCAAGAGGATGGAATCAAAGCAAAAGTATATAACTTCTTAAAGAGAGGGGTAACCTGCCTGGAGCAGCAGGTGCAACCTTAAGCAAAGGCACAGAGGGGGGAGTAACCTTCACAGAGCGGCAGGTGCAGTTCTACAACTCTAGGCACATTTACTGGGCAGACTAGATGGACCATACTGATCTTTATCTGCCAGAGGGTCGCCAGGAATGGACACCACCTCAATGACTCTTAATAACAAGTCAGGATTCTCTCTTGTAACTTTAGCCCTTTCTAGAATCACCATAGATGCTATTTTGACATGTAAATGCTTCTTTTTACATGTGGAAATTGCAAATAAGGCTTCTGAAATAAACCCTATAGAGTGTGCCGTGATAGAAGCTAGAGAAGTAGTCAGGAAAGCAAAGATTCAAAAAGAGGAGGAAATAGCCAATGCAATAAAATGGGGAGGATAAGACATTTTTCAGATATGTTAGTGAGAAGAGGAAGGGCAAAAGTGGTATTGTCAGACTCAAGGGTGAAGGGGAGGAATATGTAGAAGCTGATGAGGATAAAGCAGAATTGCTTAACAAATATTTGTGTTCTGTGTTCACAGTTGAAGAACCAGGAGCAGGACCTCAGAAAACGCCCACAAACAGGAACAGAAGCGAGGGACATCTTGAACAATTTTCAGAAGACTGTGTTCGTGAGAAACTATCTCAACTTAAAGTAGACAAAGCGATGGGACCGGATGGGATATACCCGAGAATACTGAGGGAACTTGGGGACATTCTAGCAGCTCCACTGACTGACCTTTTCAATGCCTCGTTAGAGTCGGGAGTGGTGCCAAAGGACTGGAGAGATGCTCATGTGGTGCCTTTACACAAAAGCGGAAGTAAGGATGTGGTTGAAAACTACAGGCCGGTTAGTTTAACTTTGGTGGTGAGTAAATTATTGGAAACACTGCTGAAAGAGAAAATAGTGAGGTTTCTGGAGTCCAGCGGATTACAGGATCCGAGGTAGCATGGATTCACCAGAAGCAGGTCTTGCAAGACAAATCTGATTGATTTCTTTGACTGGGTGACCAGGGAGTTGGACCGAGGGAGAGCCCTAGATGTGGTGTATTTAGATTTCAGTAAAGCCTTTGACACTGTTCCTCACAGGCGACTTATAAACAAACTGAGCACCCTAGGGATGGATCCTAAAGTTACTGTTTGGGTTAGAAACTTGTTGGGTGGAAGGCGACAAAGAGTACAGGGTAAATGAAGCTCACTCTGAGGAGAAGGATGTTACCAGTGGTGTGCCTCAGGGATCTGTCCTTGGTCTGATTCTTTGTAACATCTTTGTTAGCGATATAGCGGAAGGGCTGTCGGGTAAGGTTTGCCTCTTTGTGGATGATACCAAAATCTGCAATAGAGTAGACACCCAGGAAGGTGTAGATAACATGAGGAGGGATCTAGCTAAGTTTGAAGAATGGTCTAGAATTTGGCAGCTGGGATTTAAAGTTAAAAAATGCAAGGTCATACATTTGGGCTGCAGCAATCCAAGGGAACAATATAGTATAGGGGATGAAGTAATTTTGTCCACTAAAGAAGAGTGGGACCTAGGCGTGGTTGTGTCTGATGATCTTAAAGTAGCTAAACAGGTAGAAAAGTCAACGGCAAAAGCTAGAAGGATGCTTGGGTACATATGGAGAGGAATGGCAAGCAGAAAAAAGGAGGTGATAGTGCCTCTGTATAAGTCTTTGGTGCGACCTCATTTGGAGTATAGTGTGCAATTCTGGAGACCGCACCTTCAAAAGGATGTGAACAAGATGGAGTCGGTGCAGAGGGTGGCTACTAAAATGATCAGTGGTCTTCATTATAAAGCATATGAGGACAGACTTAAGGATCTTAATATGTACACCTTAGAGGAAAGGCGGGATAGAGGTGATATGATTGAGATGTTTAAATACCTCCGTGGCATTAATGTTCAGGGGGAGAGCCTCTTTCATTTGAAAGCAAGTTCTGCTACGAGGGGACATGGGATGAAGGTGAAGGGGGATAGATTCAGGAGTGATATGCGGAAATATTTCTTTACAGAAAGAGTGGTGGATCCATGGAATAGTCTCCCAGTGGAGATGAGGACAGTAACTGAATTCAAAAAAGCATGGGACAAACACAGAGGATCTCCAAGGAAAAAAGGGGACTGTTGTAGTCAGGGGCGGCTCTATAATGATGCGAAGTGAGGTGGCTGCCTCAGGCGGCAAAGTCTTGAGGGCGGCAAAAAATGCCCCCAAAACAGCCGCCTCACTTTGCCTTCAAAAGTTAAAAAAAAAATCCCCAAAAAGGAAGTGCACAAGTTGCTGCCGAGTCTGCTTCTTAGCAGCGGCAAACTCGCCCTCCTTTTCCAGGCAGCCGCAGCTCCCTGCCTCTTAGAGAACCGCGGCTGTGCTGTGACCGCAGTTTTAAATAGAAACCAAACCGGTGCAGAGCCTTCTCATCTCCGTGAAAGACCCCGTGTAGTTTTATCCCGCCTCCAAAGGAAGTTACATGTAACTTCCTTTGGGGGTGGGACAAAGCTGCACGGGGTCGGGGTCTTTCGTAGACGTGGGAAGGCTCCGCACCAGAGGGAGACAGGAGGGCTCCAACAGGGCGTCAGCGGCTTCAGCAGCCAGGTTCTTTCTTTTTTATTTCCGGGGGGGGGGGGGGGTGTTTAGGACTTGTAATGGGCTGATGGGGGGGGTTAGGATTGGTAATGGGCTGATGGGGGGGGTTAGGAGTGGAGGGGGGGGGATGGGGGGGTGTTTAGTACTGGCAATGGGCTATGGGGGACTAGAACTGGAAATGGGCTGATGGGGGGTGTTTAGGACTGGTAATGGGCTATGGGGGACTAGGACTGGAAATGGGCTGATGGGGGGGTTAGGACTGGTAATGGGCTGATGGGGCTAGGACTGGAAGTGGGCTGATGGGGGGGCTAGGACTGGTAATGGGCTGATGGGGGGCTAGGACTGGAAGTGGGCTGATGGGGGGCTAGGACTGGAAATGGGCTGATGGGGGGTTTAGGACTTGTAATGGGCAATGGGGGGGGTTTAGGACTGGATGTGGGCTGAGACTGGAAATGGGCTAATGGGGAGGGGGGAAGAGTGCTGCTGGCCCTGGAAGAAAACTAGGGGCTAGGACTACAAATGGGCTGATGTGGGAGGATGGTAGAATGGGACTGGAACAGAGCAGATAATGGGAGGGTCTGCCAGGGGAAGGAGGGGGCACGAAGGGAGCTGACACGGGGGAAGGAGGGGGCTGGAAAGGAGCTGACACCTGGGATGTACTGAAGGGGGACTGGAAAGGAGCTGACACTTGGGAATGGGAGTGGTAGATGGTTTGGTAATGGGGAGAAGGCTGGAAGGGTGCTGACATGCAAATAGCACTGAAAGGGGGATGGGCAGAGGATAGGGTGACTGGAAGGGAGCTGACCTGGAGGGTGGCACTGAGAGTGGACGTGAGCTAATATCTGGAATGGTATTTGGACTAGAAGGGGCTGGACAATGGGGAAGTAGGGGGACTGGATGGGAATAGACACCAGTTGCAGTCATGGGAATTCAAGGCAGTTGACATTGGAAGGTACTAGGAGGAAAGGACTGGAAAGGGGGCTGATACTGGGGAGGGTTACTGGAAATGGGGCTGATGGAAGGAAGTGAAGAAAACAAAAGAAGGGATAAGAAATGACAGATGGACCATAGACCACAGAAAGAGAGCTAAGAGAAGACAGGAAAGTAGAAGCCTCAGATTGGGACCAGCATGATCAGAGAATAAAATGGTCAGACAACAAAGGTAAAAAAAATAATTTTATTTAATTTTAGTGATTGGACTTTGTGCTATTTTTATATTTTACAGAGTATTGGGGAACTGCATCTCTTATTTATCTGATGTTGCACTGCATGTGGACTCTGGCTTCTTGGGGTTTCAATTTAAATTTAGTCTACATATTATTATTTTTACTTTAGATTGTGGTTACTTATTCTGTACTTGGTGAGGGTCGATGTTGCAAGTGTGTGACTGTACTGTAGTAATCTGACTTGTTCAGCTTTTCAAATAGGTGTATGGATGTTCCAGGGCCCACTGTAGTATTTACAGTGATGCTTTTTTTGGATGGGCTCCTTACGTGAGTTTTGGAAGTTTGTGCTGATATGGTATGGTATGGTAGGTTTGTTCTTTGTTGTAGGGTTTTGTATTAGTTCACAATATGTCTGGTACTGGAGAATGGTGGTGGTGGTGGTTGTTGTTGTTTTTGTTAGTGAGATGATCAGAATCAGATTTTTTTTTAAAATATTGAGTTCTGTGGGTGAATGTCCTGGTTCTGCTCTGCACCTACTGTGGTTGCAAAATATATGTTGAAAAAGAAAAAGCAAGAACCATAACACAGTTTATAACAAAATAAAAATGAGTTATAATTTAGTTTTACAATCTGTGCTGTTAGTTCTTGCTGTCTTTTAGTTCCTTGGTGTGCAAATGGGACCGTACCTAGCCTTGTGTAAGGGGTGCAGCCGCACAGGTTGGAAAGGCTTGGGAGGCGTATTTCGGCTGTCTGCTGTTGTCCTGCTGCTGCTGGCAGGACAATAGCAGGCAGCCGAAATGCGCTCCCCAAGCGTTTTCGCAGCACTTTAAGCAGCTCTGGTCTCTCCCTCCTCCGACTTGATGTCAAGGAGGGACAGATCTGCTTAAAGTGCCGGTGCCTTTCAGATCAGGCGCATGCCCCCCTTCTTAAGATTTCTTCTATAGATCAATCTGGATTTCTCCAAGCTTCTATGCCACCTTAATAAGATCTTACATTATATTTCAGGCCTTTGCTCTCAAATTACAAGAATAGAACTGTAGAGCCAAATGCTACTCATTTATTTACTAAACTGTGACTAGGCTCTCACTCACTGAATATGAGTACATAGGAGCCTTTAGAATTTGATATTGGCGTGCTTCCTTTAATTAAAGCTATTTGCATTAAGATTTATGCTTCAGTTTCGATGACGTTTCTGTTCATTGCTCAGGTAGATCTACACGTTGGCTATGTTGGACTGGCTAATCCCAATTCGAAATAAGATGGCAATAGTAGCAAACCATTTCATATAGTGCACTTAGGTTCTTCAATTTCTGACCTAACCTACTAAATCCACTTCCTATTGAACATTTTTTCTAGTTATATATTCTCATTACCTGAGTGCATCAGTTAAATATCATAAGATCTGATAGAAAAGGTTCCAAAAGTCTCATCCATATGCTTTTTTTAATGATTTAATTTTTCTGATATTGTCAGTGTAATTTATATGTCCTGCAGTTTACTTAATTGAACTTATTAATGTCCTGTCAGAATTGCTATTCTTAAGTCTTTATTTTCCTACCTGCCTGGTTCTTTCCTCTTAATACAGAAGGATAATTTGCATTTTTTACTGCACTTTTTTGTATCGTGCACTTTTTCCAAACAGTCTGCAAGTTAGCATGCAAGCAAAGTAATTATGACAAGCCCCTAAAGGAGGTAGGAACTAGAGCATGAAATGTATGTCCTGATGGATCTGATAGTGTACTAAAAGTAGTTTTTAGGGGAAATAGAAGTCTCATTTAGTTTCTAGCTTGAAAATGAGAAACACATACGACATTATTAAATTATCATGTGGTCTCTCGCTGTAGCATACAGCAAATTAGCCAGTGACTAGACAGCACGAGTATGATCTTAGCCAGCCAAGAAAATCTACTTAAATAGGTGAAACAACACTTAGGGATACCTTTGCTAAATGGCAGTATTTTATTTTATTTTTTTATTTAAAAGGATTTATATGCTGCTTTATCTTGAAATCAAAGCGGTTTACACTTCAACCAAAGCAGTGTTCAGTGTCAGTGGGTGTGGGCATGAAGTGTTATCGCGAGAGAGTATTTGTGTATATAATGTGAAATGATTTCTTGGTGAGCTAGTAACAGAGTGAGCTATGTACAAATAGCTATATATAGAGTAGGGGAGGGGAGGGGAGGGGGGTGGGGTACAGAGGGGGTCAGAATGTTTGGGAGGTGGACCGTGGGGCCGTTGGTCAGTTCACGTGATGTCACTATAGTGTTCAATGAAGAGCGTAGTTTTGAGCAGCTTCCTGAAGTCCTTGAGGTCCATAGTTGATCTTAGGTCGTCCGTGAGGGAGTTCCAGAGAGCAGGCACAGCCAGGGATAGTGTCATGCCTTACTTTAGTGAATGCTTTAGTGCCTGGGTCAAATCTGATGAGGGGCTGCAGACTATTTGCTGAGAGGTTCTGTTTGATTTTAAAGATTTTTAGTAGTGACTTATATCTGATGTGGGAGCTAATTGGGAGCCAGTGGAGGTGGTTGAGAATCGGGGTGATGTGATCGTGCCTTGATGATCCAGTTATTATGCGAGCGGCAGTGTTTTGTGCCATCTGCAAGGGCCGGAGTTTGTTTTGGGAGCCCAAGGTAAATGGGGTTGCAGAAGTCTATAATGGGTGTGATTAGTGCTTGACAGACGGTGCGGAAGTGATCCTGTGAGAGAATTGGCTTGAGGCGTGAGATGGTTCTCATTTTGAGATATGCGTTTTTGGTGGTTCTGCTGATGTGAGACTGTAGGTTCAAGTCTTTGTCGAGAATGACTCTGAGGTACTTTACTTCAGACTTTATTGTTATTGTAATGTTGTTCAGCTTGATAGTTGGAGGTGGGGTGAAGGCGGCGTTTCAAGTGATGAGTAGTGCTTCTGTCTTGTAGTTTATGGTCAAGTTGTTTTCTAGAAGCCAGCTTGTCATTTGTTGAAGACCCTATGCTATGTTGGAGTAGTCTGGACTGTCAAGTAAGGGCTATCAGTAAAGGAGCTAGCAGTGTTATCGACACCCGTTGGCGGTTAGCGTGGCGGAAAGTACCGATAATGCAGGCTTACTGGCCAGTAATCTGTTATGAGGCATTAAGGTACAAAGGGATGGAGAAGGGGTGTCAACTGGGCGGAGTACGGTGGAGAGAGCATATGTTCCCTTAACGACAGGTGCTATTAATGGGCATGGGAGGCACAGCCACCGGAAATCTTAACGGCAGCTCAAAGCTGGAGTTAAGGGCTCATTTTGGAGGGAGAGAGCCGTTTTTGGCTGTGAGACACCACACAGGAAGCCCATGCAAATGTATGCAGTATGCACCTCCCAGACTGGAGCCCTGAAATCAGTGATAGTAGTCATCCATTGCCAGTCACAGCATGATGCCCTTTTAATAAAGGGTACTACGTTGTTGGTGCTAAAATGCCAAAGGGAGTGTTTTGCTCACTTAGTGGCATTCTGGAAGGTGGGATCTTCCTCTGCACACCGTGGGGTCAGAAGACACCTGTAGGGCATTTGGGGGGAGACCTGAGAAATGACATTTGACAGACTTTGCTTTTACTTTATTCTGAGTTAGAACCTGGGTTGCTCTATTAGAGAGAGAGAGAGAGCATAATAACTTGGGGGCTTAGTCATTTGTGACTATTATAAAGGAAGAACCACGGTAAAATAGTTCAAAGGCAGCTACAGAGGGGTATTAAATGTCAAAATGATGCTTTTGAGAAATGGTTTAAGAGAGCTTTGTAAATTATTCATCATTTGAAAATTTTAGGAGTTTATTTTTGAGATAATTAGATGGTTTCCCAGGGCTGGAAAAATATACATAGAAACACAGAAAATAATGCCAGTTAAATACCATATGGCCTATCCAGTCTGCCCTTCCATACCAACTACTAAGCTTTGCATTCCTTTTTTTCCCCATAGAGATCCTCTGTGTCTTTGCTGTTTTCTGGAATTCAGATATAGTCCTCGTCTCTACTACCTCCACTATTCCATGCATTTCCCACTCTTTCTATAAAGAAATATGTCCTTAAATTACTCCTGAGCCTGCCCCCTTTCATCCTCATCCTATGTCCCCTCACTGCAGAATTTTCTTTCAACTGAAAGAGGCTCACCTCCTGTGCATGTATGTCATGGAGGTATTTAAATGTCTCTGTCAAATTTCAGTGCATTTGCAATGTGGAAAATAGTTTTAGCGGCTTCTTAGGATTCCATTTTGAATGACACAAAACTAATTTTCCAACGCCAGCCCTTTCTTCAAGTCCCAGCAACAGTATCAGTGCCTCCTCTTTCTCCAAGCGCCCCCCCCCCATTTGTATGTTATTGCCCAGCCCTGTTCAACATCTGCCACCTTTCCCCTTCCTCTTTTCCCAGTATTGGGGAGGGGGGTGGCCTACCTACCTTCCTTCTCTCCCACCCCCGGCCGCACCACAGAAAACTTACTTTAATTTGGGTTTGTTGCTCTGCCTCCTGCCTGTGCTTTCCTATAAAACGTTTCTTGCCCGGCTGCTGGCACTTCCTGCTACCGGAGCAGAGTTTTCAGTAATAATTGCGTGATTTCACAGCTGTTACAGTGAGACTTCAGCAAGCAAGGGAAAGAGTCAGCAGCTGGGCAAGAAAAGATTTTTACAAGGAAGCAGGAGATAGTGCAAGAAATCTGAAGCCCTAATTATACGAAGCAGCTGGGCGCTGGATTACTGTAATGGTATATTTTTCCGCCCTTCTTTCAACCCATGGACTGTAATTGTCTAAGCATTACGCCCCTGTATGAGATTCAGGTATACTGCATTATAATGTTTGCATCAGGCTTAGGTAGGAGCTATGCTTTTGAAATTGAAACACAAGCTGTTAAGTGTACTTGTATTTCTTCCTTGCTGTGCTATTAACTAAAAGCATAGGCAACCCTTGGAGATGGCAAGATCTTATTTTGCTTGGCTTTAGCTCATGCATTATTCACCATTAACTCAAGGTGAGTTAAATTAAGGTACACCAAATATTCCCCTGTCCCATAGGGCTTTCAATGGACGTTTGTACCTGAGGCAGTGGGGGGTTAAATCTTTTGCGCAAGGTTAAAGGGAGCGTCATGGGTTTCTCTGATTCTCCGTCTACTGCTGTAACTGCTAGACTGCTCCTCCACAAGACGGTCTCATTGCTTCCCAGTGTCCGTATTTGTCCCTACTCTTTGGTATCTTATCAGCCACTGCTCTCTTAAATCTTCAAGGTGTGCCTCATGATTTTGCTTTTCAATAGGTCATCAATATACATTTATAAATAGCAATATATGCTGAGAGATTTTTTTATTTTTATGAGTAAGTAGTTTCTTTGCTTTTGTGTTCAATTTGATAATATCTTTGTTCCTGTCTGTCAGTACAGGTTAACGTTATGCTTTCACACTAATATTTGGCCAGTAAAGTGCAAAGTTTGTTAAACTGCTGGTAACATAACAGATAGTAGAGCCTATATACTAAGCCACAATAAAACTAGCATGATTCTGTGCGTTAACTCTTGGTCTTATTACCCATGATGTACTTGTGCCAAACTAATTTTATGTAGGATACAGAAGCATTGCCATGGCCACATTAAGGTGATTGGTTATGGTAACATTGCTATGTTTGAAATATTGGGATATTAGTGCGGCGTTGGTTAGTGTAGGGAACCTTCATCAGTCTCGACGCTGCGAGCATAATTTACCTTTTAATTTCAATTCAATTCTTGGCCTCTGAGGCTGCAAGTAGAGGGGTGTCAACCAATAGAAATGGTGACATAATGATGTAGACCCTTACTGAGAACTTGGCTAATATTGTAAGCTTCTCTTTACATTGTTGACGTAATGGTTTCCATGTGGTAATGGGTTTTTTGGACCATAATAACATAAGTTGCATTTGAACTGCTGACCTAGACATGAAAGACTTTGCATTCTGACCCATTCAGTTCCCTCAGTGCAGAGCTGTTTGGTAGTGATTGCAGGACAGATTGAATGTTTACCTCTGTAATATTTGGAAGTTTTATATTCCGCCTTTTCATGCACAGTTCATATTAATTGTTCATAGTTAGAACAGCGCATTCCAAATGCACTCCGTAATGCACAGATACATAGAGTGGCCAGCCCCTCCTCCTTGGAGCTTAAAATTTAATCCAAAATAGACAGACAATGAAACAAGAGGTTTTTAATTTCTTGCTGTTGTAGTACAGTGATTCTTAATTTCAAACCTCATAGCCTCTGAGCAGCTCATGTTTCTAGTTGAATCAAAAATATGCAGATAAACTCGTATGCTTAATCAGGTGAGGGCAAGGATTGAGAACCATGAACTGTTGTAGTGCAGTGTAGGTCAGCAAAGCTTCAGGAGTGGTGTAAATAGTGAACCAGAAACAAACCATTTTTTGGTGGAAAAGAATCCTCTAGTACAAGTGGTCATGATCTTAGGATAACCAGAGCAGATGCAGCACTAAGGAGGATGTTTAGCAAAGTCATTAACTGTCATTGTGATATCTGCGTTTTGCACAGTGGAGTAGGGGGGAGGTGGGGTCAGGGCAGGGAGAAGGCATGGAAATGGTAGGCGGCCACCGCGTGGTCACTGCTGCAGATATCGCTACCTGGAGGTGGCATTATCTACAGCAGAGCGATTGGTGCATCTTCATTGCAGCTGCTGGATGGCAGCAGCCACAATGCCAAATGTCGCCTGCTCCCCCCTTCCTCCCTGATCTACCGGCCTTTACAAAAGTGGTGCAAATGCCTTGTATCTACCATCGATATCCTGAAATGGCTTTTACCAAATCAGGACGATCCCTCCCAGACAGCTTCTGACACCATTGGGAACCTGTCAGGTCAAACCTCCAAGCCCAGCTCGCAACCCAGCTAGCCAGTCAGTCCCCTTCCCCCAACAAAGATCCCTCCTGGCTAGCCAGTCGCCCCCCCATCCCCCAAATGAGATCCTTCTTAGCAAGCCAGCCAGACTGACACCCTTCCCCCCTCCCCTAGCACTCCCCTCCCCCCCTGCTCTCACTGCCAAAATCATTGGTGATCCAGGGAGCAGAAGTGGTCTTCCCTGCCCCTGCCTCGTCTCTTGCACAAAGAAAATTGTTGCTGGTCTTGCATGGTGAGACCAGCACCATTTTACTTAGTGCCATAGAAGGGGACAGTAGCAGTGAGGGCCACAGCTCTCCCCTTTCTCCGCCACTAAGGGGGGCAGCACTATGAGACTGGTGTCATTTTTCGTCACGCGGGAGAGTGGACAGGAGCAGGAGCAGTGCTCCTGCCCACTGGACTAGCAATGATTTTGGAGGTAAGGGCTGGGGGGCTTATGGCTTTTGGGGGGAATCAGGGAGGTGGGTGTTAAGCCAACTGACTGGCTGGGACAGATCTTGATTGGGATGGGAAGGGTGGCTGTTTGGTTAGCTGGATTGTGATTTGGGCTTGGAGGTTTGCCCTGCCCCTCCACCAGATGGGTTCCCATGGCAATCAGGAACTTTTCGAGGGGCTGCTAATTTGGGAAGGGGGGTCACTTCAGGGTGCCGATGCCCTGGATCAGTAGATCCTAGGCATCAGCACCACTTTTAGAAGGGAGAGTAGACCTATTGGTGTCGAGGAGGGATCAAAAGGGTGAAAATGCCTTGGTGAGGACAGAGCAGGCAGTCCCAGGGATCGCAGGCCACCAGGGTAAGTGCAAGTCCCCCATGGTATCTGCAAAACTGCTGCTGGACACCCCCCCCCCTGCAGATACTGCACAGTTTTGCAGCTACCGCAGAGAATTTTTACTTTGCTTTTGTAAACATGCCCCTAACGTTGGAACATTTTCTTTTTGGAAACGGAGATAGTTGCTTGGAATGTCTTTCAAGGTGAGGAGGTGGAGACAGAGTAATAGAATTCAGGAAATCTTTGGTTTATTTATTTATTTATTTAGACAGTTTTGTATATGCACAAAGAATCCTTAGATGTGAAGGAAAGCCAGAGATCAGCTGGAGTTTATCAACGGAACAGGAAGTAAATTGAGAAGAACAGATGTGCCTTAAGGTCCTTATCTGCTGTCACATTCTATATTTAAGCTACTCTGTTTTGTTGGTAGCCCCAAGGATAAACAAATTCTAATATGGTTTTTATTGACTGTTGAGCCTGGGGCAGAAATCTTTAGTGTACTGGACCCAAAATGCATGTTCTCTTCACAGTGCTTATACTGACAACTATTTTTTTTAATAGATATTAGAGTTAAGGCAAATGAGTGACATAGTTGTGCTGTTATAGGGCACAGATTACCTTAACATTATTATTTTTTTTAGGGATTGCGTCACCTAATTATAGAACTTGATTTTTCTGAGAAGTGTTAAAGACATTTGGTTGTTCTATTCTTAGGTGTACACTGCTATATATGATGTAAGCACTGGAAGAAGGAATAAGATAAAATATCAATACAGCACAGTACAACACGTACAGAATTTAAACAGTATCTGATGCAGCCCTATCCATCTCCCTCTCTCATTAAGGAAGGGGTGAGGCATGTCATGCTGTCTCCCAATTTTATTACAACAAATATAAGAAGTATATAAATATAAAGCAAACTATATAGAAATCCATAATGAAACGATGACTGCATTATGGTAAATATACCAAAACTCAGAAATACATCTCGTACTCGGTTATTAGATTTGATATACCGCCCTTTTGCAAAAAAAAAAAAAATACAATCGGAGTGATTTACAAATTAAAATAAGTTGTAGGAAGAAACTGAAAGGAGCGTCTGTAATTACAGGAAAGACAGAAGCAGTACACGAGAGATTTATAACACAGAAGGGAAATTCATGGAGGGAAGGATGAGGGAGGCAGGGTGGAGGAAGGGCTGGGGGAAGCAGAGCAACACCTCTAAATTGAATCAACTTGCTATGAGACCCAAAAGCCTGCTGGAATAGATTAATTTTTAGAAGGCTCTTGAAATTTTAAACTACTTCTAACTAGTCCTGATAGTGCACGTTCACCCTTTCAGAAGTGGCGCTCCTTCACCATGGAGCATTATCTAAAAGGGGCCCCATGATGACAGCTGGGAGGCACGGAGGCAATATTGGTTTGGCATGGCAAAGTGGAAAAGCCTCAGCAGGGGCGGCTGGAATTGGAGGAAAACATCAGCTTGCTGTCCTGTGCGAGGTGGTGATGCTCAATGTAGATGAAGCATCGGATTATTTCAAAGCAGGACAAAGAAACACAGGCAAGATAGTCAAGGCTTTTCTGCTACATATCTTTAGTATGGAAATTCTCCTCCATATATACTTGTTAACAGGATTCCTAAAAAGTGAATAATAAGTCTATTTTATAAAGGCTACACGATTAAAACTAACTACAGTGTTCCAAGTGAAATAACACAAATGATAAATAATGAACTAAAAAACCCCCACTAATTATAAAATTATATAATGGAAAGGGAATTTAATTTAGTTCAGACCTTTCTCTGAAATTTAAAGTGAATTACATTCAGGTACAACAGGCATTTTTCCTGTTCATAAAGGGCTTGCAATCTAAACTTGTACCTGAGACAATGTAAGGTTAAGTGACTTGCTCATGATCACAGGGAGTGGCAGTGGGGTTCAAACTTGGCTTCGCTGGTTATTGGCCAGTTGCTCTAACCATTAGGCTCCTCCATTGTCTTCATCCTCTTCATCGTCGTCATCCTTCTCAATGTAAGAATATAAGAAATGCCATATTCGGTCAGACCAAAGTCCATCTGACCCAGTATCCTATTTCCAACAGTGGCCAATCCAAGTCATAAGTACACAGGTTCCACAATGCTCGTCCTGGGGTAAGCAGTGGATTTCCTGTGTCCTCTTTAATAATAGTTTATGGGCCTTTTTTCCAGGAACTTGTCTGAACCTTCTTTAAACCCAGCTACACTAACAGCTTTTACTACATCCTCTGGTAACAAATTCCAAAGTTTGATTATGCGTTGCGTGAAATATTTTCTCGTATTAGTCTTAAATGGCTTACATTGTAGCTTCATTGTGTTCCCTAGTCTTTCTACTTTTTGATGGCGTAAACAATTGATCTACGTTTACCCGTTCTACTCCATTCATTTATTAATTTATAGACCTCTATCATATCTCTCCTCAGCCATCTTTTTTCCAAGTTGAAGAGCCCTAACCTTTTTAGCCTCTCCTCCTAGGAGCAAACTTCCATCCCTTTTACCATTTTGGTGGCTCTTCTCTGTATCTTTTCTAATTCTGCTATCCTTTTTTTTAAGATATGGCGACCAGAACTACACACAGTATTCAAAGTGCAGTCGCACCATGGAGCAATATATAGATATCTTCTTCGTCCTCTGTCTTTCGGGCTGATGCATTTCTAAAACCCATTGTCATCATCTGCCTCTTATTTTCTAATGTTAGCAAATTTGAAGGACAAACTGATCCTTATATGTTTATTTTCTGAATGAAGTTCTTATTAGAATACTTATCTCAGTGCTTCATTGTACTGTACTCCATATGCCCAACACTAATATGTTGGCCAAAGGCTGCTTCTGAGGACTTTCTTATTACTCAGTGTTCCTTGTATGGTAAGAAATCCAAGGGAGCTCAAAGGATTCCACTTTTGCTGTCTCACAAGTTTTTTTTTTTTTTTTTTTAGTGTTTGACAACCCACATAACGGGCATCGACATAAAAGGGGATGAAGAATAATTAAGAAAATCATTTTTGGCATTATCAAAGGGATGACAATTTGGCATTTGTTAAATTATGACTCTAGTTGCATCCTATATTTGGATGTTTTAATAGCAAAAGTCCCCACTGGTTTTGTAACATCAATGTATTGCAAACTAACAGACGAATTCTTGAAGTTTTTATGGTTGAGGATACTGTATTCTGATTTGAAGACTTCCAGAGACAAAACGTTTCAGCAAAGAGTGTACATAAGAAAATGTATTAATGAAGAATATAAAAAGACAAGGGAATGTAAGAGAGAGTCACTTAAGTGGCAACTCCAGGATAAAGGGAGATACGATTGTTTGTCCTTTGCAGTTCACATATCTAGTTAATGGCATTAATACGATTCTTACGAAACCCTACCAAGGCCACAAGGAGTACTAGTGGGAATCAAACCCTGATCTCTTGGTTCTTAAGCCAATGCTGTAACCATTAGGCTACTCCATTCCACTCCATATTGACAAGATGCCATGGAAGGGAGGCGATGGAGACAAAAGTTGTTGAAAATGGAACAAAACTGTCTTTGAATTTAACACTTTGCACCCATATGAGTTAAATCAAGATCTAGAATTTAGTATTTTCTTATAACGACAAAACATATCCCTATCTATGCTTGATACCCTTGCTTTTTATATTTATCTTGATTTTTGATCACTCCTAGTGATGATTAAGCTTTTGTTTAGCTTTGTTTCTCTTGTTGTTTAACAACTATTACTTACTGATGTATTATCCATTATTAGTATTTATCATTTTAGTTTTTGATATTGTTTCTGCAGTTGGCTCCATATTTTTTTATTCAGATCTGTGAACATTTATCTTCTATCTATAAATTATTTTTCTCTATTATTGATATTTAATGTATAACTGCATTTTATATTAGCTGTACCAATTCTTTAAATACCAAATCAATATATTTGTAGTTCCTCTATCAGCAATTGTGTTTTATCCATCATTTAGGGGCTGGTTTACTAAACCACACTAACCGCTATCATAGGGATTAGTGTGCAGAAAGCATGCCATGCTAAAATTTAGCAAGGCGTCCTGCATTGAAAATCCCACTCAAATAGGTTAGTGCACAATTGGGCGGAGTCGGGATGGGTTGGGGTGAAATGTAGGT
Source organism: Ichthyophis bannanicus (assembly GCA_033557465.1). Taxonomy (NCBI): domain Eukaryota; kingdom Metazoa; phylum Chordata; class Amphibia; order Gymnophiona; family Ichthyophiidae; genus Ichthyophis; species Ichthyophis bannanicus. The sequence continues at coordinate 833,938,235 of CM066034.1, read as the reverse complement.
GTTAGCACATTGTGGTTAGTGCAGACATAATAAGCGCATGATAACTGCAATTGTCACCATTAGTGCTGGCGCCCTTAGTGCCACTCAGTGGGGTGGCATTAGTTACACCTGCATGCTGGCTTACCGTGGTACCATGTGTTTGTACCGCGCTGATGGCAGGGGGACTGATGCACATGCCCACTGATATTGGCGTGGGTGTCCACAAGGTTTTACCGGCCAAATGTGCATGGTTGGCGCGATTGTTAGTAAATATGCCCCTTAGACTGTTATTAGGAACATTTGAGGTACTCATTTCTTGTTGTTCATGATTCTTTAACTCCTTAGATGGTATTCATTGTAATGTCAATACGGACAGGACACACTCTTTGATTTATTTTAATATGCAGTTGACAAATGTTATTAGGTTGCCATGGGCAACTGTCGCTCATGCTGAGTCACTTAAAACCATCTTTAAAATGGCCACAGCACCAGAATGAGTTTTTGTTTTGTTATGCTGCCATATATATGCTACATTGTATCCTGTAATTTATGTGATGCTGAATTTAATTTGAATTGATTATTTATGTAATCTAAGCTATCATATAACACCATTGATAGCAAATTAGGGCTTGTGGCAGGCAGGCAGCCATGCATTCTTTATTTTCAGTTGTGAGTTTGATGGTTGTGCATTATCATTGCGAGCATGATGACACTGTGAGGTTGTTTGATATTTTAAAAAAATATTCAATTAATGTTGGTCATTTGGATTATTTATGAAAATAGAACATTTTTTACTAATTTGGTTTCATGACATGATTTATTTTTTACATTGCTGTTCCCTTGGCATTATTATAAATAAATTTGAGGAACCATAAACATTATAATTTGAGGACCGTGCTTTTGTGATCATTGTGTTTGTTTCAAAGAGGCATTTTTATTGAAGGTTAATGTAGGTTAATGTTAATTAATCCATGATAAGTGGCACTGCACCCATAGAAAGAAATGGGCCACATTAACCTTTAGTAAACATACCCCTAAGCGTTCTGAATGGATCATTTTAATACACCAAGTAGGTTCTAAAGTAGTCCATCTCTCTGTGTTGTCTTTAAAGCAGTTATAAAGTAGTTATATAGAGGAAGATATATCATTGTTTATAGGAGTTCATCTGCTTTGTCCAATAATAGAATTGTTGGATCCAACGTCTGAAATGTAACTTCAACTGAGATAAGTTGTTTGGATTGAAGAAATATGTGATTACCCTTTTTTAAAAAGTTCATTTTTTTTTTAAATTTTATATTTTTGCTACCAAAGCTGCTGCAACCACTGTTGGAGCAGAGACTTTCTCCTCTGAGCACTGCATGGCTATGTATGAATTGGAGCCTTGTGGTGCAGGAGCTCTTCTCTTGGTCTCCAGTTCAATCTTGCAAGACCAACAGGAGAGTTTGTGCAGTCTATAGCTCAGGTTCACACAGAGCTGTATGTTGCAGGGAGGAGGAAACTCCTGCTCTTGAGGTAACCATGAACAGCAGGGCAGGTATCTGGCGCTGAGGGATAGCTGGTGGGGGGGAGAGGAGGAGGGAGGCTGACTGGCTTGGAGTGGAAAATAGGGGCTGGTTGGGGAGGGTGGCTGACTGGCTTGCTGGGTGATGAGGGATAGCTGGGATGGAAGTGGGAAGTTGGGGCTGAGAGGTGGCCAATTAAAGGGAGGAGGGAGTGGTGGATTTGGGAAGGAGACTGGTATGGAGGAATGCGATGAAAGCAAGACTGGGTGATGACAGGGTTGAGGGGGAGAGATTGTGTGGGAAGGGGGCTGCTGACTGTATATTTCTGCCTTTAGTCTTTTAATTTGGGCACAGAATGGGGAAAACAGCCTTAATAAATGGATCCTAAAGGAACTGCAGTAGACCTCAGGAATATCCCTTCCCTAGTTGCTCAAATTCAGTGGAGGGGGGCAGAGGTCTCAGGCAGTGGCTCCTAAATCCAAAGAAATTTTGTGTCAAGGTCTGGGTTAATCTATTACTTAGTATTTCAGTTATCTGTTCCATTGATCTAGGTGGGCAGGGAAAGTAAAACCTTTTTCCTTAGTGCACCCTATTTGCCAATCACACACACTAAAATGTTTTGTTACATTCTATTGGTAATGTACACTAAAGCTGGCAACCTGCCTCCCACGATTAAAACCAGTGTAGCCCTATTTTTAAAAAGACTTCCAATGGGCTCGCTTGCCATCCCTCCTACCCTTTTGGCTCTCCTTAACCTTACCCAGTTCTTGGGGTTCAGATGGGACAGGAAATCCCCAGTTGCTCTTGATCTTCCAGTGGTGTTCCCCACTTCGAATTTCAGCGCTAGTAGGACAGGAGTGACTTGAGGATCTCTCGTGCTGTCTTTGGACCAAGATAATTGGTAAGAATAGGAGGGATGGGGGGCAAGCCCAGGGAGATTTTTAAAACTTTTGCAGTTTGTTTCAAAGTGGAGGGGAGGGGGAGTGGAAATAGGTTTTAAATTTTAAAAAAGGTGGCGGGGAAGAAATAGTTTTTGTTTATTGGACAAAATATGAAATGCCTGACATTTCCAATTCGTTTTAAACAAGAACACATAGGTGAACAGTTTGTTTATTTAACAGCCTGTTTTTTTTATACTGTTTTATCATTTTAGTTAAAGTGGGTGACATTGTAACTTAAACTTGGTAATGTACATTAAACAGGGACATTGATAACTTGGATTTTCTGAGGCAATGGAGGGTTAAGTGACTTGTTCAAGGCCACAAGGAGTGCTAGTGGGAATTGAACCCTGGTTTCTAGGTTCCCAATCCAATAACTACTAGGCTACTCCGCTCACTCTCACTCTCTCGCTCTCGCTCTTGCTGTCTTGCTCAGTGTAGTGGACATCTTGGTTAGGGTGGCCAATAAATGAAAACATAATCACTCCTTCTGCCTGTGAAGTTGGCACAGTTCTAGCAACCTGTATATCCTTCAAGAAAACACCATTGGTCTGTGACTTGTCTGATTCCCCAGATTCCTGTCAAACTGAACAGAGAACCACTAGGTAATTTTTTAATTATGGTGATAGGAGCTGGAGTGGAGAAGCAGAGATGAGAGATCAACGTAGGATAGATAGGAGAATATTGGTAAAAATATAGTGATATCAAATAAATATGCCTGAAAATTCCTGTCACAAGTTAAGAAAAGGTCTTACCCTGAATCGGTTTTTAAGTTATGTTCACATTGCTCTTCTTTAATTGTCATAGGAGACATCAGAGGTATATTTCCTGTGGGATCTGAAGTGCAGGCAGTCTGCTAGAAAGGTTTAATTATTGCTTTGAAGTATTCAGAATGTCTGCAGTGAGTGATTAAACCTAGATATTTTCTCTGTTAGATTGGAGAAACTGTTTCTGCTCTGATAACAAAATCACATTGTGCCAGTTAAAGTAGTTGTATCCGTCCTTAAATCTTCTGGAAACATATTATTAGAAGGCACTTTCTGCTTTCAATTGTTTTTGGTTGTGCAGTTGCTGTTTTAATAGATGGGAAATGCTGTAAGTTAAGTAGCAGCTGATTCAGTTTAGATGACCCCTTATCGTAAAGCTAAAGGTCAGATCGAGGCACCTGGTTCATACATTTGCATGCACTAAATGTAACACATTCAATTATACTTTAACATCTATATGATCAATGAAAATAGTAAGGTTTAATGCATGCTAAACATTTCTCATTAAAGTGAATGTGTGAAAAGAAAAAAAATGTTCAAATTGGGAAAATGTTAGAATAATTTAGAAAGAACCCAAAATGTTTTGCCTGTGCACATCCTAATACTCTGTTATGAATGTCGTACTAGGAGAGTATCTCTGCTGTACTTTCCACTAGTACCAAAGATTTGTTTGACATCTTGGAGATCTAAATTTGTGAATTTAAATTTAGATTTAGCAGTGCTTTTCCAGTAGCAGCTCAGAGAGAGTTATAGTCGGGTATTGTAGGTATTTCTCTGTCCCTGGAAGGCTTGCAAGTCTTAAGTTTGTACTTGAGGCAATGGAAGGTGAAGTATTACCGCCAAAGGCCTCAAGTGTGTTAGTGGGATTTGAACCCTCATTTCTCCATGGACAAGCATTACGTGTCTGCCATAGCAGGTGATGTCTTTCCGATGGAGCTACAGGTAGAAGTGCTGTCCTTTCTGAACATGTGCCAAAGTGCTCCTCCTCAGAGCCCTCCCCTACCTTGTTCAGTCCTTTTTTCTTCTGCCTTGCCTGAAGGATGGAATATTCAGCTCTCCACATATACAACCTCCCCAAAAAAAGAGAACAAAGAGAACCAAACTGGAGATTGAGATCCTAAGAAGAAATGAGTTCAAACCTTGGTTCAAGAGATGACCCAAGTGCTGCAAGAAGATGAATGCCATGATGCTCGCAATCATTGTGATTGGTGCCACCCATTTCATGGAGGACTGCCCCCACTGTACCCACATATCCCCCCATATCCCTCTCCCTCACCTCTGCCAGTAAGATGTTGGATCAGGGTTCTTCTCTCCCTCAGGCAGCTCACCAGCTTGCCAAGAAAAAAAGGACAAACACATGGCTGCCAGTGAGATTGCACCCAAGGACTCTCCTGTGGCATGCGCCCAAGGAGGCCTCAATCCCTGGCTTGGGCAAGCATGGTAGCTGTGACTCCTCCACTCACCATCGGGCATGATCATCAGCCCTTGGATCCAGTGGCCACTGGTGCTCCCCCCCACAAGAACCTTGCCTCCACCCCCCATAGTGATCGCACCTATGCACGGTGCTGGACCAGCCTTGCAAGAGCAAGCCCCACCCTCGTGCAGCATAATTGGTCAGTGCTGAGCCAGCCAAGATCATCACCGTGCCAAAAGTGACATACCTCATTAATGCCAGCCTGACCTCCATGGTGCCATTGCTCCACCTTCAGGCCACCCTCCAGGTTCGGAGCTGAAATGAGCCCTTCCTCCAGGCACAAAAGAAACAGGAGCAGACACAGAAGCAGACATCGATGCCGAAACTCCTTGCTCAGACACAAACGCTGCAGGGAGTGCAGCAGCATTGGCTACAGATCTGATCGCATCTTTTACTCAGGGATTTCATTTCCTGCAATTTAAGAAAAGAAGCAAAATTCTTAGAATGATAGACATAAATCTGTTGTAAAAAGTAGTGTGTGAAATTATTGGACAGAATCCTGAAACTTAAAGCTGCCTCTTGGATCCTTAATTCCTTATAATATGCTCTGCTGTTTTTGCGAAGAGCAGTAAATCAAGAACCAATGCAAATAAACATAAACAAAGCTGGTCTTAAACCTTTACTCTTTAACGATGCATAAATCTTAAGCCTTTGATCATGAATAGTCTACTGAAGTATATCAAATATTTAGGATAGTTGGAATATGGGATTTTAAACAATTTATTTTACATTGATAAAAAGAGCCTCCTGCATTTCCTTTTAAATAGTAGAGAAGTAGCCTAGTGATTAGAACAGTGGCTGGGTAACCAAGAGATCAGGGTTTGATTCCCACTAGCACTCATTGTGGCCTTGGACAAGTCACTTAACCCTCCATTTCCTTAGAAGAAAGGCCTGGCAATCTATTTCTGGTCACACTGCCAAGAAAACCCAGGGGCTGCTGGGTCACCAGGTGTCAGCATTGACACATTTCATTTCTTTTAAACAGATCTCATTTGCAAAATGTTTATTTTTTAAAGAAGCATAAAAAAAGAGGAAACTGAAATATTGAGCAAGCCAGAACATGATTCATGATCACAGGAAATCCTTTGAGTGAAACTTGGATTACTCGGAGGATAGAATGTGTGTGTTAAGCATATCGAGGGAAATCTGCTGTCCTGTTTTACAGTATAACTTAATTGCATGGTGTACAGTGGTGGTCCCTCACTTGGTTTGCAGCTTGTCATGCTGTGAGGGCTTGTGTGCATCAGTGATGCTGAGAGCTAAACTATCGGTAGTTTAACTACTGGCAGGGTCTCCCAAGATGGACAGGTCTCAGCTGAGGTGCCAGACCAAGACAAACCACCCATCTGGGCAGCAGCAGAATGGGATAGTGTTGACGGTGGAGGATCACATTTCTGTGACAACGGCAACACCAAACTTAAACTGCGCAGAAGAAAGGCCCGGCAATCTACTTCTGTATCTTGCCATGAAAACCCAATGCATAGTTACAACAAAACAAATTGTGCTATAGTGCTGGAAGATGAGACCCCCAGGTCGGAAGACACTCAACTAGCTACTGGGGAAGAGCTGAAGACTTTTCAGAGTAAAGCCAGCATTTATGATGTGGTTGGATCAAAGCCCTCAGGACGTCTGACTGCTGATGTAGCTGCACATGAAATGAGAGTCAGAAGCTGTAAAGATGTCTTACGCATTGGAACATGGAACATACGAAGCATGAACCAAGGGAAGTTGGAGGTGCTCAAGAATGAAATGGAACGTGTACAACTTGATCTGTTGGGTGTCGGCGAACTGAAATGGACTGGCATCGGGCACTTTGCATCAGGTGATCACATGGTCTACTATGCTGGAAATGAAAGACAAAGAAGAAATGGTGTTGCATTTATAATAAAGAAGAAACTTGAAAGAACTGTAATAAAATACGATGCAGTCAGCGAAATCTTAATCTCTATTCGTCTACGAGGAATGCCTATCAACACAACTATAATTCAGGTATATGCCCCAACAACAGCTGCAGAAGAGAATGAAATTGGAAGAGTTCTATGAACAAGTGCAAGCTGAAATTGACAGAACATGCAAACAGGATATCCTGATAGTCATGGGTAACTGGAACGCAAAAGTTGGCAACAAAGAAGAAGGCAAAGTAGTTGGAAAATATGGACTTGGCAACAGAAATGAAGCTGGAGAAATATTGATAGAATTCTGCAAGACCAACAATCTATTCATTTCAAACACCTTCTTCCATCAACACAAGCGGCAACTGTACACATGGACTTCACCCAATGGATTGTATAAAAATCAAATTGACTGCATCTATGAAGGTCAACGATGGAAAAGTTTTATAACATCAACAAAGACAAAACCTGGAGCTGACAGTGGTACAGATCATCAACTACTAGTATGCAAACTCAAGCTAAAGTTGAAAAAGAGCAAACCACTCATGAATGCAGCAAAATATGACCTTGAGAATAAACCACTGGAATTTAAAGACTGCCTGCAAAATCGACTTGCTGCTTTAGATACAAATGACAGAGCTCCAGAAGAGTTATGGAATGACACCAAGAAGGTTGTGTTGGAAGAAAGCGAGAAGTCTCTACAAAAGGTGAAAAAGCAAAAATGGCCAAAATGGATGACGGAAGAAACTCTGAAAATTGCCCAGAAACACAGAGAAGCTAAAGCCAGAGGAAAAAGAAAGGCAATAACAGAACTCAACAGAGATTTCCAGCGTGCAGCAAGACAGGACAAGGAAAAGTACTACAACGACGCATGCAAGGAAATAGAAGCAGAAACTATTAGAGGAAGAACAAGATCGGCTTTCTTAAAGCTACGAGAGTTAAAGAAAAAGTTCCAGCCTCGAATTGGAATGTTACAAGATGCTCAAGATTCTATGTTGAATGATGCTGAGAAGATCAAGAAAAGGTGGAAGGAATATACAGAGTTTTTATATGATAAAGATCAAGTGGACCAACAGCTGTTTCAACCTGTACCTTATGATCGTGAACCATTGGTGATGAAAGAAGAAGTTAAAGCAGCATTGAAAGCCTTATCAAAGAACAAAGCACCAGGCATTGATATCATTCCCATAGAAGTATTACAGCAATCGGATGCAGCTGTTACCGTACTTACAAGGCTCTGCCAAGAAATATGGAAGACAACATCATGGCCAACTGACTGGAAAAGATCTGTGTTTATACCAATACTAAAGAAAGGTGATCCAACTGACTGTTGAAATTATCGCACAATCACTCTGATCCCGCATGCCAGCAAGATTCTACTGAAGATTATTCAAAAGAGACTACAACCATACCTGTAACAATAACTACCTGAAGTGCAAGGAGGGTTCAGGAAAGGGCGAGGAACGAGAGACGACATTGCGGATGTGAGATGGATGCTTGAAAAGACTAAAGAATGCTTTATCGACTATAGCAAGGCTTTTGATTGTGTAAACCATGAGAAACTCTGGGCCACATTAAGAAGCATGGGTATACCAGAAAACCTGATCGTACTCTTGCACAATCTGTACATTGATCAAGAAGCAACAGTTCGAACGGAACAAGGAGAAACAGAATGGTTTAAAATAAGCAAAGGTGTAAGACAAGGCTGCATACTTTCCCCCTACCTGTTTAATTTATATGCAGAACAAATCATCAGAGAAGCAGGATTGTATGAAGACAACAGAGGTGTGAAGATTGGTGGAAGACTCATCAACAACCTTCGCTATGCCGATGATACCACATTACTGGCTGAAAGTGAAGATGACCTGAAACATTTGCTTCTCACAATCAAAGAACATAGTCTCAAAATGGGCCTGCACCTTAATGTAAAGAAGACAAAGATCATGACAACTGGCATAATCAACAGGTTCATCGTTGAAGAAGAAGAAATTGAAATCGTGAACAACTTTAACCTACTTGGATCAACTATCAATAAAGAAGCAACAAGCAATCAAGAAATCAGACGACGCATTGCTCTTGGCAGAATGGCTATGAAAGACCTAGATAAGATTGTCAAGAGCAGAGATGTGTCTCTCCATACAAAGATTCGACTTGTTCAAGCCATGGTATTTTCAATAACATCATATGGATGTGAAAGCTGGACAGTGAAAAAGATAGACAGGAAGAAAATTGATGCCTTTGAATTATGGTGCTGGTGGCGAATACTGTGTATACCATGGACTGCCCGAAGAACAAACCAGTTGGTACTAGAGGAGAGCAAACCTAAGCTTTCTTTAGAAGCTCAGATGACAAGACTTTGACTTTCATACTTTGGACACATCATGCGAAGAGAGAGATCATTAGAGAAAGACATCATGCTTGGCAAGATAGAAGGTCAGCACAAAAGAGGAAGGCCAGCAATGAGATGGATCAATACAATAACAACAGCTACGGGTACCAGTCTGTCAACAATGAGCCGCCTAACTCAAGACTGAACACAATTTAGGATAGCTATCCAGAGGGTCGCCATGAGTTGACTCCGACTCGACAGCACTTAACAACAACAACAGTGGTGGTAATTTAGTCTCCCCCATCCCATAATAATTCTCATGAGTGATTAAAAAATGAACAAAAGGAGAGGCCATGATTATTTACATAAGGTTTTCCACAGTGCTGTCTTATTTCATTGCTTTCCTCTAAGCTCAAGCTGAACACTGTGTCAGACCAGAAAATAAACCATTGGAATGGATTCCATGATCTCAATGCAGGAAGTCTTCAGAATTTCATTAACAGTTTTATAAATTGTTGGACTGCAGGAAGCATAATGGAGAACTTCTGCAGTGAGAGAGGCATCAGCTTGAAAGGCTTCCTATAATAGAATTCTCTATTATATAGAGGACCATTCGTAGGGCTTCATCCTTCAAGGCTTAATAGGATATGCAATCTACCCTCTACAACTTGCCCAGAACACTGCCGCCCAGATCCTACATGGAGCTTCCACACATGATCATATAACCCCAGCTCTCAAAGCCCTGCACTGGCTTCCCATCATGACCCCTACCATCATATTTAAAGCATACCACAACCTTTTCTCAGAATTGCTACAATCACTTATCCAGAAAACATCAAGTGACAGACCACAACACAGCCAATACACAATTTGCCTTATCCCTACCACCATCTAAGAGGAAGAGTTCCCACTCCACATCAAACAGAGCATTCTCCTACTATGCCGCAAGCCTATGGCATGCTGCTCGTTGTGCTCTCCTTCCACTGTCTACTTGTTTGGCTGTTCACTGCCTGATCGTGTGCTGTTTTACCCACCTGCTGTCTCTCTCGTAGCCTGCGCTCTCAACTCAGCTCAGGTACCCATCCGTTGTGTTTTCCCCGGTACTCGGCTACAGTCTCCGCCCACCGGAAGTGACGCTGGGTTCACCCACCTTTAAATCCCACACCGGTGCCGCTGCTGGCTGCTGCTCGTTGTGCTCTCCTTCCACTGTCTACTTGTTTGGCTGTTCACTGCCTGATCGTGTGCTGTTTTACCCACCTGCTGTCTCTCTCGTAGCCTGCGCTCTCAACTCAGCTCAGGTACCCATCCGTTGTGTTTTCCCCGGTACTCGGCTACAGTCTCCGCCCACCGGAAGTGACGCTGGGTTCACCCACCTTTAAATCCCACACCGGTGCCGCTGCTGGCTGCTGCTCGTTGTGCTCTCCTTCCACTGTCTACTTGTTTGGCTGTTCACTGCCTGATCGTGTGCTGTTTTACCCACCTGCTGTCTCTCTCGTAGCCTGCGCTCTCAACTCAGCTCAGGTACCCATCCGTTGTGTTTTCCCCGGTACTCGGCTACAGTCTCCGCCCACCGGAAGTGACGCTGGGTTCACCCACCTTTAAATCCCACACCGGTGCCGCTGCTGGCTGCTGCTCGTTGTGCTCTCCTTCCACTGTCTACTTGTTTGGCTGTTCACTGCCTGATCGTGTGCTGTTTTACCCACCTGCTGTCTCTCTCGTAGCCTGCGCTCTCAACTCAGCTCAGGTACCCATCCGTTGTGTTTTCCCCGGTACTCGGCTACAGTCTCCGCCCACCGGAAGTGACGCTGGGTTCACCCACCTTTAAATCCCACACCGGTGCCGCTGCTGGCTGCTGCTCGTTGTGCTCTCCTTCCACTGTCTACTTGTTTGGCTGTTCACTGCCTGATCGTGTGCTGTTTTACCCACCTGCTGTCTCTCTCGTAGCCTGCGCTCTCAACTCAGCTCAGGTACCCATCCGTTGTGTTTTCCCCGGTACTCGGCTACAGTCTCCGCCCACCGGAAGTGACGCTGGGTTCACCCACCTTTAAATCCCACACCGGTGCTGCGCCCCGCGCCGCGTGGGCGCGCGCCGCGTGCGCGCGCCGAAGGAGCGCGCACAAGGAGCAGGACCTGCTCCTTGTGCGAGCTCCTTGGGGCGGGAACCGGGGCAACGGAACTGGGGCTTGGACCTATCTAATTTCGTGCTCACATATGCTCTATCCTTTGCCCTCACCCCTGAGTCCTCCTGTCTCGTTCCCCTCATACTTGCCGTCAAAACTGGTTTCCCCTACTGTTCTGCCCGTTCCAAAGCTAAGTCTCCTTCTGCTGCTCCTCTCCCCCCTCATTATGTCTGCCATCCCGGTGCATTGGGGCTGGCGTCCTGCCTCACCCTCTGATACCCTTCCCGGCCATCTCACCCGACAGCCCCTTAACCTAACCCACTGTATCTCTTCCTCTCAGCGTTCCCCCCCCTCCTCTGCGCCTCCCTACTCTCTCTTACATTTAGCCCTTTTAAACTGTCGCTCAATTCGAACCAAAACATCACTGATCCAAGACCTTATTGTACTACATAAGCTGGACATTTTCTTTCTGACTGAAACCTGGCTGAAAGAGGGCGATGAGCCCTTCCTCAACCGGTGTCTTCCACCTGGGTACTCTTTTCTGTCCACCTCCCGTCGAGGAAGAAGTGGCGGCGGTATCGCAGTTATCCATCGCTCCTCTATTTCACTGTCTGAAGTCCCCCCCTTGGTCTCTCCCACCTATCCTGAGTCCCTTCTTATGCGACTGGACTCCTCTTCTTGCCCTCTCTATTTCCTTCTAATTTACGCCCCCCCCTTCTCTCTCCTCTCCCTCCTGGGACTCTTTATTAACTACCATCTCGGAAGCTTCTCTCCGCTATCCCCGTCTCCTCACCTTAGGTGATTTCAATATTCACGTCGATGCTCCCTTCTCAGCAAGAGACCTTTCTTTTCTCACTTTCCTGTCCGACCACTCCCTCCGTCAATTTGTTTCCTTCCCCACTCATACTGCTGGTCACACTCTCGATCTCCTCATTGCTCCAGGTTCCTTCCCTCTCCTACCCCTATCCCTCTCCTCCTCCTCCCTTCCTTGGACCGATCATATATGTCTGTTCTTTGATATTGTCGTTTCGCCCACCCTCCCCTCCTCAAACTCTGGTACAAACTCCTCCCCTACGTTCTCCCGCCGAATTACTCCCGATATCCTTTCTCAGCTTCCCTCCCCAGCTGCATTACTTCCTACAGACTTCGGCACTCTCCCTCTCGACATCCAGGTCCACAAATTGCACTCATCACTCTCCGCCACTCTAGATCTTGCCGCTCCCCTACGCCCCTATCATTCTTGCCGTCGCCTCCCACACTACCCTTGGTTCCACCATGACCTAGCCTTACACCGTAAGCATCTTCGCCGTGCAGAACGCCTTTGGCTGAAGCATCCATCTCCTGTTACTCTTGCTAACTTTCATACCTGCCACCGTCACTATCGCACTCTTCTCCACACCGAGAAGCGTAACTATTATGCTGACCTCATTTCCTCCTCCTCAAACTCGTCCCGTCAACTATACTCAGTTCTTCGCTCTCTCACAGCCTCACACTCTGCGTCTATCCCCTCTCTCGCCATCAGCTCTACCTCCCCGGACCCCTCCTCCCTCGCCTCTTTCTTTGCTTCCAAAGTTAATACTCTCCGTCAAGCATTTCCCCAATGTCCTCCACCCCTCTCCCCTCCCTCTGAGCCTCCCCTTCCCCCTTCCCCTTCCTCACCATCCCTACTCCCTGTACTGTCACACTCCTGGTCCTCTTTCGACCCCATTACACTTGCAGTTCTGAATAAAACCTTCTCTACTGTCCGCAAAACAACATGCCCAGCTGACCCTATCCCCTCTCAATGGCTCCTAGAACCTTCCCTAGCCCTATCCCCATTCATCCTTTCTCTTTTTAACACAAGTCTATCCTCCGGCTCCTTCCCCTCTACCTGGAAGCATGCAACAGTCCGTCCCATCCTGAAATCTCACTCTTCCGATCCCTCTGTCCTCTCCAACTGGCGTCCCGTCTCTAATCTATCATTTCTCTCAAAACTCCTTGAAAAAATGGTTTTCTCTCAACTCTCCTCCCATCTTGAACTTTCTCTCACTCTTCACCCCCGTCAATCAGGTTTCCGCCCTGGCCATAGTACTGAATCTGTCCTCCTCTCTCTCCTCAACGATCTTCACACTGCTCATGATCGCGGTCTCATCACCTTGGCTGTCTCTCTTGATCTATCTGCGGCTTTTGATCTAGTGGATCACCATACCCTTCTCATCCGTCTTCAGGAAGCCGGCCTCTCAGGTGCGGTTCTCCGCTGGTTTCATTCCTTCCTATCCTGCCGTTCTTTCTCTGTCATCTCCGCATCTTCCTCCTCTGCCCCTACCCCCCTTCCCTGTGGAGTCCCCCAGGGGTCTGTTCTTGCCCCACTCCTCTTTAATATTTTCCTAGCCCCTCTTGCCCTTCTAGTCCAACAATTCAGTATCTCTGCATATTATTATGCAGATGACATCATTCTTCTCCACCACACCGACCCGCTCTCTCCTGATATCACCCCTCTTAACCTCTGTCTCACTGCTGTGACTTCCTGGTTCTCCTCTAATTTTCTACACATCAATCCGGCAAAGTCCTTTGCAATCTGGTTCACCTTTGGCAGCCCTTCCCCTACCTGTGCCCCTTCTCTATCCTCCCAGCCTATCCCCCTGGTATCATCACTCCGCTACCTAGGCGTTATTCTTGATTCCAACCTTACTTTCAAGGACCATATCTCCTCAATTGTACAGCGCTCCTTTTTCTCTCTTCGCCAACTCAGAGCAGTCCGTCCCTTTCTCTCTGCCTCTGCCCTTACCACTCTCCTGCTTACCCTTGTGCTGTCTCGTCTCGACTACTGTAATGTTTCTTTCGCCGGCCTATCCCAGTCCCAATTGTCCCGTCTCCAACGTGTCCAAAATGCTGCCATCCGTTTGTTGACCCATGCATCACGTTTCGACCACGTTACTCCCCTTCTCTACCAGCATCACTGGTTACCTATCTCTTTCCGCATTCGGTATAAACTTCTCATTCTCACATTCAAAGTTATCCACACCGGCACTCCCCTCTACCTGGCGAATCAGATACAATTCCGTACCTCTCACCGTCTCCTCCGTTCCATACACATAAACCGTATGGTCCTCCCCTCCCCCGCACATGCTCGTCTAGAACAAACCCGCTCCTCTGCATTCTATTTTTTGGCTCCAAGTCTCTGGAACTCACTCCCCCCCTCCCTCCGTGCAGAAGACTCATACCCCTCATTTAAAACCCAACTCAAAACCCACCTTTTCTGCCTTGCGTTTGATCCCCCTCCCTAGCCTATCCTTCCCCCCCCTCCTTCCCTCCATGTCTCTCGTGAATGTCTGCTCCCCCTTCCCTCTCCGCCTTGATAGTATGCGTGTAATGCTCTTTCCTATTTTAAACTTCTACTCTGCTCCCAGCTTTCTTTTCTTTCTCTCCTCACTTTTCTCACATTTAATGGCGTTCTTTTCCTTTTTCTTTTCTGCAGCCAAGAGCTTGTTTTAATTAACTTGCTTGATTTTAGCTATTGTAAACCGCTCAGACGCCTATGGTATTGAGCGGTATAACAAGTTTAAATAAACATAAACATAAACAAACACTACCAGATACCACCTGGGCCACACATAACCTAAAGGAATTCCATAGTAAGTTGAAAACACATCTATTCATCAAGCATTCTGGGGGAAATATCACCTATCACAGATAACTAGACCACCCCGCACTGCCAGCCATCCCAGACAATTCAAACTTTATCACTAACCTTTACCCTCTCACCAATTATGCCTTTGTTTTTAGCTCAGCCCACATGTTATATATAGTTCAACTGATTGTCCCTTGTCTATTCTCTCCTGTATTATACAGTATTGTCTCCTTAACATTTATTCACCCTGTTCTATATCATTACTTCATGTTCATTCTAACATGTTCCATATAACTTGAATTGTGTTCACTTGTTAACATGTTTGACACGTTGATAAAGTGGTATATAAAAACAGCTAAATAAGTCTAATTTTTGTTGTCACAAGTGTTAAACCCTGATAAAATACCCCTGCTGGAGAATTTTGGTTTTCTGGTTATAAGAGAAACCCTTGAAAATCACCCTTCCTCTCAGTGATCCAGTGATGATGCCTGACTGTTGCTACCATGGCCAGATGACACTATCAGACCCGAACCCGTGGTTCTTCCCCTCTGCAGTCATGCAGAACAGTAGGAACTTGTAGCTGCGAGGAGCAGGTGGGAGCCATGGCTATGCCAAGAAGGAGACCGTTGGAGGGGATGCTGGGATGGTGACAAATAAAACAAAACAAAAAAAAGATGAAAAATGGCTAATTAGTAATTAATGGGGAGGAGGGAAAAGGGAAATAACTAAAGCCTAACTAATTACAAATTAAAAAAAAAAAGAAGTTGGTGAGTGAACTCAAATAACCAGTGATCTCAGCAATTGTAAAGATGCAGGGGAGTGCCAGGCTCAGTGAAAGTTAAGGCTTGGTCCCATGAATTGTGCCCTATCTTTTCATGGCCTCGGCTATCTGGGGTTGATCCAAAGATCTTTCCCTGATCGATCCGTGGGATAGCCTAGTCCAGGACTTGGTCCTGGAGGGGCCCACCTTGCTGTGACCCTGTGGGGCCTCTCCTGGGAAAGGGGGTGGATAGTGGTCATTTCCTTTTTAGTTTCTTCTCTCTTTATCTTCCTCTGCCTTCACTCCTCTGTCTTCTGTGCTTTCGTTTCCTGTTAGCAGCCTCAGCCTATGTAAGGTTGGGGTGAATTAAAAATAAAAAACAGTTACTGTTGAGCAGCGGAGGGGGGGGGGGTTAGCTAAATAAAATAAATGAGCCTTGGGTGCTTTTGAGTAATGGGGCTTTCCTGTTAATTATGGGAAGCCCATTTGGGGGGAGGGGGGAGAGGTAGTGTGCCCAACTGCTTTGTCAGTGGCAGCATGGTTTATGCGTCAGGCAGTGTTTTCAGCTCGGGGAATCCTCATGCCTGATCACAGGCAGCATTGCGCATTGTGTGTTGCCTGCCGTTTGAGTAGCATGGCCACCTCATTTTGTACCCTCTGTGATGGGGACACTCAGTAGGACAGTCAGCAGTGAGAGACTTGGCTGTTGCTGATGCCTTTCTCAGAATTCAAAGCAAGTTACGTTCAAGTGCAGTGTAAGTATTGTCCTGTCACCGGAGTGCTTACAGTCTGAGGCAATGGAGGGTTGAGTGTCTCGCCCTAGATCACAAGGAGCTGCAGTGGGATTTGAACCTGGCTCTCCTTGTTCTTAGCCCACAGCTCTAACCATTAGGCTGCACCTCCACTGCATTCCTTCTCTGCAGGGAAATATTTCTCTCTTTATTCAACGTTTAAAATTGTAATGCTTTTTATTGTGTTTTTCTGTAACTCACCTGGATAAATGCTAATTTTTTTTAAATTTCCATCCCCATATCCAGTGTTTAGCTGTTCATATTGTAGATATTAATCCATAGGTAGAGCAGTGTCATGTCCCATGGGAGGGCTGTGAAAGGATTGGTATCTTGATTTAGTTTAGTCACTCAAAGCCCTGTGAAACTACATTTGAGAAGCTTCAGAAAACATTGCTATCCTCAACTCCATACTTTCTCACAATTGAAATAAAAATTCAGAGGAAAAATATGGGGGCATACTAATGATTTTGGCTTTACTGCCAATGGAATTTCTTTAAGGTATTTGCAGCTTTATATTTTTAACAGGCTGCATCATGTTGCTTTCTGCTCAGACAAATAGAACACACCAAAGTTAAATTCTTATTTTGTCAACTGTTTATGTAGAGGGAAAGCGTAAACTATAATTCAACTTATGTGCACTACAAGTCATTTTCAAAAACGAGTTTGCTGTCTTAAAAAGCTGTTTGTTTTAAGAAAAAGATGTTTGTGGATAAACCATCTTCAGACTTTTGACTCCAAAACTGCTAGGCAAATAAATCTATTTTGTATTCAGCCGCCGCATCAATCTGTCCCTTTGGCTCATCTGTCCCATTCAACGGAACAGGGGTGCCAAGCCAACACCACAGACTGCTCTGATAGCTTGGCACAGAGTGAACGTGCTTGGCATTTTTGCAGACAGAGCTTGAAGCAGGTTTACCAGAAAACTTATTATCAGCTTGGAAGCTAACCTCCTATAACTTAGTTCTATGACTACTGACTTGTAAAGTATTAAACTACTTCCTAAAGCTTTTGCCAATATAATATTGGTTAGGTTTAATCAATGCTGAGATTATAGGTGATCTCAGTATATCTGTACAGAAAATGGCATGACTGTATAGTCCCGATATAAACATTAAAGGTTGCTGGGTGCTTCCCAAAGCAAATGCTTTAGGATCTTTACTGTTAATGAGCCTTTCATATATGGACTTACATTTATTATTAACACGTGTTAGCACATGGCAATTCATGCTTTGAACAGGTAGCTGAGAATGGGTGCAGACTACGCTTTATAGCTACTGCAGCAGATTGCAGAGCAGTTAACAGTTAACAGCACAATAGTGACTTTTTTTCTTCATTAACTGCACAGCCAAATGCCGGGAACACATCCAGCAATTAATGCAAGATTTTGTAGCAATTATAAAACTTTAGCACAGTTTAGTAAATGAGGGCCTTAATAGTTAGTGTTTCCAATCTGTCTTGCATCACCTTTCTGGAAATTATCACTCTGCCTTTAAATCAATGGTTCCCAAACAATGGTTACACCATTGGTGGATGGGGTCGAAGAAACAGGGCTGCTCCCCATCTCTTTGGACCTCCACTGTGCCCTTTGCCCAGTAGTTGTAGTCAACATGGAGCCTGTGAATAATGAAGATTCACAGGCCTTGCCCCCTCCTGTGTGGGCTTCCTGTGTAGCATACCATTATGCTTCGAATAATTAGGGGGGGAGGAAGAAGTGGATGAGGGAGGAAAGGGGAGTAAAGGTCTGCTATTTTTCCATTAATCATTATCTGGGGTCATGTGAAATTTTAAGCGTTAAACTGGGGTCATATGGGATAAATGTTTGGGAACCATTGCTTTAAATTGTTCTCATCTTGCTGGGGGTTCACGTGGTTCTGCTTTTTCACATTGACTTTCTGTTTCTAAGACTCTCTTGGACACGTACAGAAAATATCATGTATGATGGAAAGAGACAAGGATGCAAACGTTTTTCCGGTATGAACATTTTATCTTGTAGAATCTCTTTTTCCATGTTGCACAAGATTGACACAACCATCTTTATTGTGATTATCAAACCTCAACAGTTGTATGTTGATGTGCTATATCAAGGAATCTAAAAATGTTATCACTGAAGGCTTTGGGTCAAAGCAGCACAAGCTGAAAAATAATTTCATGTAAATAAGGAGAATATTTTGGGATGAGAAGAGAACCTTTTTTTTTGGTAATTTAATGTATGCCTTGTGTGGGACAACTTATATGAAATGATTTTGCTTTTATTCTGACCTGAGATCTTCATGCCAAATGTGTAAAATGGGTTATATAGTCAAATGGAAACATGACAGAAATAAAGACCACATGGCCTATCTAATCTGTCCTTCCATATCAACTCCAATGATCCCCTTTTTTTCTTTAGAGATCCTCTGTGTTTGTCACATGCTTTTTTGAATTCAGATACCGTCCTCATCTCTACTACCTCCACTGGGAGACTATTCCATGCATCTACCACTCTTTCCATAAAGAAATATTTCCACATATTACTCCTTTCACCCTCATCCTGTATCCCTCATAGCAGAGCTTGCTTTCAATCAAAAGAAGCTTTCCTCTTGTGCATTTATGCCATGGAGGAATTTACTAAACTCAATAAAAAGGGATTCCCTCTGTATTGCTAGGTGATTTCAGTCTGTCAGATGCTGATGACAGTATCGACTGTGCTATTGCCTGGAAATAGGGAGATTTTGGATTTCTTGTTCAGCAACTAGTATCAGAACATACATGGGAGGGGACGATATGGAATTGGTGCTTAATGGTAATGTATTTCATGGTGGCTAATCATCTGGGATCCAGTGATGACCAGATGATGTGGTTCAGTTTCAGAGCATAGGCTGTGATGGCTCATTCAAAGGCGAGGATTCTAGGCTTCAGGAATACTAACTACAAGATTGGGAATTCCTCAAGGAGCCATTAATTGTGTGGGAAAATTGAGAAGAATTAGAGCAGTGGGCAATACATATTGTAAGGGCAATGAAGCTTTTAGTTAGGAAAGTGAATAGAAGTAAGAGGCAGAGACGCTGTGGTTTGAAAAAGAAGCAGCTGAAAAGGTA
Source organism: Ichthyophis bannanicus (assembly GCA_033557465.1). Classification (NCBI taxonomy): domain Eukaryota; kingdom Metazoa; phylum Chordata; class Amphibia; order Gymnophiona; family Ichthyophiidae; genus Ichthyophis; species Ichthyophis bannanicus. The sequence goes on along the minus strand of CM066034.1, from coordinate 833,918,996 downwards.
ATTAAAAAAGCTTAATGTTCATAAATTATAAAAGATAACAGAGGACGAGGCAACAATATCTGGGAAAGATAAGAGAAACTGAGAGAGTGGACTCTAATGTAATTAAAAATAGATGAAACAGTGAAACAGGAGGGCAAGACTTCCATTAGATATGTTAGTAACAGTAGGAAGTGCAGTAAAACCTTTTTTCTCTTTGCAAAATCTAAACATATTAGCCCATGCTCTTACTCTAAGTCACCTAGACTACTGCAATTCACTATGCTATGGCCTCCCCAAATCGTCGCTTAAAGTTATTGCAAAACACGGTAGCTTAGAGTCCTCTGAAACACATTAGGCCAGCACTGAACAGCCTTCATTGGCTTCCCTCCCTGTTGAATCTAGAATATTATTTAACGTCTTATTTCTCATTCCTAAGTTATTTTACAGAGGAATCCTCGAAAACCTAGGCAGTCTTATAACTCCATTCCAGTCGACCTGTCTAATAGATATTCTAGAAACCAACCAACTCTCCCTCCCATCTGCATCAAAATATCCCCAGGAGATAACTGGGCATATGATATTTTCATATTGCCATCCATTTGCCTGAAAAGCACTGCTGCATACATTAAAAAGAGAATGCAAGAGAAATAGTTTTATAGTAATCCTAAAAACTAATTTATTCCCTTACACCTATGGAGAAAACTAATCTGAATGGTTTATGTTTATTAGCTTGATGTACCGCTGTTCCAGTTAGAGCACAGCGGTTTACAAAAATGGTCAGTCTAACAGAAAAGGCCACTGGCCAGAAAAGGGAAAGGAAGTTCAATGAATGACAGAAATGGTTGGTAGACTGCCCTGGAGATTGCAGTATTTTCCTAGTTCTCCCATCTTTTATTTTTCCTATCTTTACTTACAATTTGTTAAACAGTAAGATCGAGGGTAGAAAGTATCATCTTTTCTTTCTGTTTGAATTTTATTGTACACTACTTTGATTATATACTGGAAGGGCCAAAAAATGGTATAAAAAGCAAACAAATAAACTAAAGTAAACAAAAGTAACATTGTAAGCCTCAAAAGTGAGGAGAAAAAATACAGAGACTGATGAGGAAAGAGTGAAATTGCTCAACAAATCTTACTGTTTGGTGTTCACTGAAGAAAGGCTAGTCTTGAGTTGTGCAGCTATGATATGATATACTAAACAAATGCAGGATCTTACATTTGAGTTGGAAAAAACCATGGGAGTAGTACAGTATATGAGGTGATGTAATTTATGTAAAAGTGGGACCTGGGGGTAATCAGATCTCATGGTGATTAAGGTGCAGAAACAGGTAGATGAGGCAGAAAAAGCCAGAAGAAAGCTTGGGTGCATTTAAAAACAAAAAAGCAATTGATATAAACAGGATGGGGTTGGTTCAAAGGGTGGTTACTGAACTAGTCAACTATCTTTATCATAAAACATATGGATATATCTATACTTTGGGAGAAGGGTGAGAGGGGAGATATGCTAGAGACCTTTAAATACCTCCAAGGTATAAATACACAGGACTTGGGCCATTCTGAATGGGAAGGAACCTTTGGAACTTAAGGTCATAGGCTGAGGTGAAAGGCGAGGCAAATGCAAAAATGCAACGTGTGCCTTCAAGTCAATGCAGACTCCTAGTGACCCAGCAGCTCCTGGCTTTTCTTGACAGTGTGACAAAGTAGATTGCCAGGCCTTTTTTTCCAAGGCAATGGAAGGGTTAAATGACTTGCCCAAGGCCATAAGGAGTGCTAGTGGGAAAAAGCTCTGGTCTCTTGGTTGCCAAGCCAGTGCTCTAATCACTAAGCTGATACTCCACTCCGAAAGGAAGGCAGACAGGAGTAATCTAAGGAAATATTACTTTGCAGAAATGGTGGTGGATGTATGGAACAGCCTCCTATTGGACATAGTGGAAGTGAGAATAGAATCAGAATTCAAGAAAGTATTGGGAACGTATCAAAGATCTATGAGGAAGAGGAAGGGATTATAGAGATTGGGCTGTTGGCTTGGATGACAAGACTGGATAGGCTGTATGGTGTTTTTCTGTCTTCACTTTCTATATAATTTTTGAGTATTGGCCTTTATGCTCTTGTACTGAATTGGACCAGCCTAGCAACCACACTACTTTATCCCTGCTGTATGTTAAAATGTCACAGTAATGATAAGACAATTGTGGAATGAAAATGGCCATTTTTAAGGAACAAGTGTGTTGCAAAAGCTTTGAATTCTCAATTCTACACAGTCAATTGGCAAGATAATATCAGTTAAGCGGTTTTGTAGATTTATAGAGGGGGATTTTAGAAAGGATGGTCAAGTTAAATTGAGGATGTTGAGGACAGAACATGCAGAAAAATGGCAGGGATTTCTATAATCTTCTGCTGATTTCAGAGAGATAGACATCCCCTGACCTGGATTTGCATGTGGGTGACCACATAAAGGTCGCCAGTAGGGACATCTGTGTCGGGAACATCTAGCTCAGGCGAGCTAGCATAAGGGGAAGTCCAGCGGCATAGCAGAGTGAAAACATGAGCCCCCATTCCCTGTTGGTGTTCGTTGATAATGTAAAATACAGGGGGTATTAGTGTAGATCATTCTGCACACCTTCCTGACAAAATGAGCACTTTTCAGATGCCTATTTGTACCTGGAGCAGGTGTAACTTCAGGCGTGATTGGGAATGTCCAGGGCATTTCTGCGATTAGGCAGTGATGTACAGGTTCTTAGGAACATCCCAGCCACGCCTCTGCCATGCCCTGTTCAGACTAGGACGTCCTTGAGCTGGGGCATCCACAGACCCAGCTTCTAAAATGGCTCTGGGGACATCTCTGCGATTTGGACGTCTGCATGCCCGTTTGCAGATATCCAAATTGTGTATAGCGCTTTTAAAATAACCCCCATAATATAGTTATCTGTAAAATGCACAAAGCTGAGTCCAATTGATAAGAGAAAAATGAAATCCATCATAGAACAAGCTGCTTTCTCTGCATTTGTTACCACCAAAGTTTGGTATCTGGCTCATATTAGAGAAATAGGGCTTTATTACCTGACCCAAAGGCTTGTTTTGTGTAGACCATCTCATTCTTTACGACCTAGCTAGGGTTTTCATCTGACAATAGCAGCAGTCAGATGATTGAAATGGAGTAGAACTAAATAGAGCCTTCACTTGGCCAGCCCCTCTTTTGAAGACAGTTATCTGGGGTTTTAGAAAGAAAAAAAAAAGGAAGACTTGGTTTTGGTCAGCTCTCTTAAGAACTGGCTTAAGCTGAATTTTGAAGCCTGTGATATAAAAGGTCTGGGTTTAGATCCCTACTAAAAGAATTGCCATATTGGCTCTGACCAAGAGTCCAGCAAGTCCAATATCCTGTTTCCAGCAGTCACCATTCCAAGTCACAGGCACCTGGTAATATCCCGAAAAGCAGATTCTATGCTGCTGTCCTCCAGGGATTAGCAGTGGATTTTCCCATGTCTACATTAATAACTGTTTTTGGATGTTTACTTCGGTAACCTGTACAAACCTTTTTTTTTAACCCAGCTACTCTAATTGTTTTCCCACATCCTCCAGGAATGTATTCTAGAGCTTGCTTCTATGTTATAACTGTTTTTTTTTATTTTTTACTTATGCTCTGTTTTAAATGTCGTCTTACTTAGTAACTTCATGGTATATATCCTAGTCCTTGCACTTTTTCAGAAAGTAAGTAGCAACTTTTATTTAATCTGTTCCACTGTACTCATGATTTTATAGGCCTCTATCATGTCTTCCCTCAGCCAAGCCAAAGAGCCCCAACCTCTAGCCTTTCCTCCTGTGGGAGTCATGCTGTTCACTCGATCATTTGATCACTGTTCTCTGTACCTTTACCAATTCTGCAAGCTGTAGCATTATTATATTCTCAGATTCCTTCTCTGTTCCTTTTCTAATTCCCAACATTATGTTTGATTTTTGGCTGCTGCCGCACACAGAGCAGAGATTCTCAACATATTGTCTATGGTGACACTTATATCATTTTCCTTAGTAGTGACTCTTAATATGGAAGCCAGCATGGGGCTATAATTTGGATTATTCTTCTCTATGCGCGTCACTTTGCGTTTGTGCACATTAAATTTCTTCTGCCATTTGGATGCCCAGATACCCAGTCATGCAATGTCTTCATATAATTTCTTGTATCTGCTTGTGATTTAACAACTTTAAATAATGTGTCATGTGCAGATCTGATCACCTCACTCGTTCCTATTTCCAAATCGCTTTTAAACGTTAGAAAGCTCTGGTCTCGGTGCAGATCCTTGGGGCACACCAGTATTCACTGTTCTCCATTGTGGAAATTGATCATTTATGCCCACTCTAACCAATTCCCAGTCCACAATAGGACATTGCCTCCTATCCCATGATTTATAAAACGTGTTCTCAGGAGTCTCTCATGGGAGAATTTGTCACACTTTCTGAAAATCCAAACATACTATTAATTGACTCACCTTTTATTCATATGTTTATTCATGCCTTTGAAAAACATATTTGTGAGGACTGTTTAGGTTTAGGGTTTATTTGATTACTAAGTTCTTAATTATATGCATATATTAAAAAATCTTGATTAAATGATAAGACACAAATTAATGTATTAGGCTGGTATGCATCAGTTTTGCTGGAAATAAATATAGGAAATAAACCTTAAGACTCAAGCAATTAACAGAACCGTTTTGTAAAAAGCCATGTTTTATCAGATATTAAAATACCAAATACATGTTTTGCTCAACCTATTTTTCTTTGGATTGGAGTTCAGAGGATGGGAGGTAAAGATGGAAAGGGAACCCTCCAGTCTTTGCCAGGTAATTTGTTTTAATTTTTTTTAATTTTTTTTACTGTATGAATGTGAAGTAAAGCTGCTTGAGTAGATCTCTTGTTCCTAGCAGCAGTGTACCGAAAAGCACAGTCATTGAGGTAAGATAAAAACAATTTCCTATAATGGTCAGATTCCAGTCCAATTAACTATAGTACAATGCTTTACAGCATTTTTTTTGAGGGGGGGGAGTATATGGAGTTTTAGCATAAATTAACATTTTCTAATCTCAAACCTGAGAACGATCTGCCAGTGGGGATTGTCCCGATGATTCTCCTTGGTTTTGCTACAGCAACCAGGAGCACAGCTGACCCTCAAGTCACACCAGCGCAGCCTGTAATCTTGATTTGTGGAGGAGTTAAAGGTGAATCAAGTGAGAACAGTGTGATATTGATGGCGTCTGGTGTAACTGTCTTGGATAGACTCTATTTTAGCAATGCTGGTGGCTTCCTCACCAGCTCCCTTGCGGCATATAGGAGTGTCATCTTCTATAACATGATCTGCTAGTTCTCCTGCAGAAATTTTAAACTATTTCTGTTTAGAAGTAGTTGAGAAGATTCTTTATTGCCTATCGGAAGTGTTCTTCCTGATGGGAAAGTGACTGCTTGAACTGAATCAGATGCAGTGACTTTACCAAGTTGTCATGAATCCACAATATTAGCAACCCAGGGAGACTGCTGTTGCTGTTGTGCAATTAGATTCTGCTTAATAGTATCTCATAAAGAGATTGCATTGGAGTTGCATTGGATGGCTGTTTTCAGGGTGGAGGAGGTGGTGCTAACTAAACAACTTATTCATCTACCAGTGCTAATGCAAAATGAGTTTTAACTTGCATTAATGCATTTTTATGCATATTATACTCTGAATTCGATATTTATCAGTAATGTTGAAAAATCTGACTCTGTGCAAGGGAAGAATTTAATGAGTTTTGTTGGATTTCAATGTAGGGTAAAGCAGCTCATTAATATTAAAAAGACTTAATTGGAATTGCAATAATCTTTATGATCCACGATAAGCCAGTATAGTTAATGTACCCTGAGAGCATCGTCAGGCTAACATGCCTTCCAAAGCTTTTGAGATCTTTAAACAGACATGTACACCTGAGTTACATCTTCTCTGCATACTTTCAAAATTCTCTACCCCTTCAACATAGGCATGGGGCTAGCAAACTTACCTAACTAAACTCTCTGGCATCATAATTCAAAGTGGAATTGACTGACCCTCAGATCCCCTTAGTTACTTATACTAACCCTCTCGCTCTCCTCCTCTGCCCCTACCACAATTCTGTGCATTTATTTTATTTTATTATTTATTTAGCTGTATTTTTTTACCGCCTTTCAGCGGGTCAAGGTGGTTTACATGAAACAGGAATAGTACATTGGAACAGATAACTATAAACAGCATGCACTGGTACATTGAAACTCGTTAAACTATATACAGCGTGCGTTAGGTATGGGTGTGTACAAATATATGTACAAATATATACATCACATATACAGGTTATAAGAGGGGTGATTTTCTCTGGTGGGGTGTTATGCTGAGGGGTTGAAATGTTCTGAGAATAGGTATGTCTTCTGAAGGTGGAGATGTCTGGGATATTCCTGAGTACATCTGGTAGGGTGTTCCAAATCGAAGATGCATATAGCTGGAAGGCTCTTTTACAGGCCTGTTGGCTGGATTTTGTCTTGGTATGTGGGATGATCAGAGTGTTCATTGTGTTGGTCCGTCATGCTCTGCTTGGTTGGAGAGTCTCATTCACTGCTCCTACACTCTGGAACGACCTCCCTATTGAACTTCGCACCATAAGAGACCTCTTCCAATTCAGAAAAGAATTAAAGACCTACCTGTTCACAGAATACTTCGAAGTCCCCTACTACCCCAAAGCTAGCTCCACAACAAACCTGTTCACACATGCACAAACTCCCTTAACCCAAACAATGTAAACACAAGCATGCCCCCCCCCACTCACACGCCCCAAAGACGACAAAAAAAAGGAACTAAATTCCAACACCTACACCAATATCTGCCCCACACACCACACACACCACACACTGTAAATATACATTTGTAAAAAGTTTGATGGGTTTGCTTTAATACCTACAAAGTTCTTGCTTTAATACTTAAAAGATGTCTCTGCTTATTGTTTTTCTTTAATACTTACAAAGTTTATATTTACTGTTCAATGTAAATAATTGATTTCTATTGTTCTATGTAAAATGTATACAAACTGTGTACAAGACTGTTAACCTGTTATATGTAAACCGCCCTTGATCTCTGGAAGGGGCGGTATAAAAGAAATAGTTAAATAAATAAATAAAATAAATAAATAAATAAAGTGTGTGCAGGTGTGTGGGGGGATCGGTGTGGATGGCTTTGTGTGTCAGGAGTATTGTCTTGTACTTTATTCAACTTTGTAGTGGTAGCCAATGGAGCTGCTTGAGGATGGGCATAATATGGTCTTGTCTAGTAGCTGCTTGAAGTATTCATGCTGTTGTATGGAGGGCGGTTTGCAGGGGGAGGAGCATGGATTGAGGAGGCCCTAATAGATGGCATTACAGTAGTCAAGGTGAGGCAATATTTGATGCTTGGAATGCAGAGCGGAATTTAGTTGGCTCGAGTAATGGACGGAGATGCTGAAGGGTCTTTGTTTTGTAATAAATTGTTCTCATTATTTTGTTGATGTGAGCCTAGAAGGAGAGTTGTTGGTCAAGGGTGATTCCCAAGTATGTTACTTCTGATTGTGTCTTGATTGGAGTGTTGTTCAGGATTATGTTAGGAGGGGGAGTGAAGGAGTCATCTCGATACAAAGAGGGCTTCTGTTTTTCTGTAGTTGATTTCAAGGTTGCTCTCCTTTAGTCAGTTGGATATATCTTTGAAGCAGTTTTGGTGAGTAGTAAATGAGGGTTGTTTTTGTGTTGAGCGTACTGTAAATCATGATATCATCGGCGTAGATGTGGAAATTGAGGTTGTGTGATTGGATGAGCACACAGAGGAGTTGTAGGTACAGGTTGAACAGCATTGCAGAGAGAGTGGACCCCCTGGGGGACTCCTTGTGTCTGGCTGTAGGGGATGGAGGTGTTGCTGCCGTTTTCTCTTCTATCTCACCCATTCACGTTAGTGCAATCTTTCCCCCACCACCCAACTTCCTTCCCCTACTTTCCTTTTCACCGTTTCTTCATTTTTTCCTGTCTTGTCTACTTGCCACATTCCTCCTAGCTGCAGAGCCCTTGAACTGCTAAGACCTAGGATCTTGGAGGCTCCGCTACTATGGCCTGTGGCTGCTTTTTAACTGGATGAACCCAGAGATCCCTACCAGTCATGCTGTTCCAGCTTATGACTCATTCTTTTGACTGGAGAATAAGCACAAACAGGCACAAAATAAAATGGGAGAACATGCCTAGCACAATGTATAATCCTAAACCAAGGCTAGATAAAATACATTTATTGTAATGCCAAAGATATACATAGATAAGAGCATCAACAGTTAAACACAAGTCATCTGCATGTCCAGAATGGATCAACTACCCAGCATGTTTTGGTATAAAACCTACTTTAATGCCGAACAGGGACAAAGAGACGGACAAGAAATAATGATCCTAAAAAAGGAAAAATGAAATTGGAATAAGTGTCCCTAAGGGGCGAGTTACCCTCTCAGGGGCCTGCAAAATTAATAATGTAAAGATTATTCTCTAGAACAAACACGGGGGAGGGGAAGCAAAGATAGACCACAGCCTCAGAAGCTAAGATGTATCCAGGTGGTCTGTCAGCATGCCACCCCTTTTTGTCCTGCTTAGGCTATTTTTTATGGAGGCTTCCTTTCCTGTATTGGTAAAATTATTCTTCAGACAAAAGCTGAGGCAGGCTTTGCACCAAAACATATTGGGCAGTTGATCGAGACATATGTTTTTCCTTTGCTTTTATTTATGGGACATCGAGAATGCCACAACCCTGCTGATCCTGCCTTCTGCTTCTCTTCCTGTTCACATATATATGCACAGACAGCTTATGCACATAACTTTCTGTTGTCAGGAATATTTCACAGGCATAGATGAAAAAGGGCACAGGTGGACCCCAGTGCCAGGAACACAATACATTTCTAGAGCGCTTTACTGCAAGTGTTTACCAGCCTTTTCAAGCCCAAGGGGCATTGACAAAAATATGTGGCCTGCCTGTTTCAGCAGTGCAGGCAGCTTGGACACTGGAGTAGACAGACATGTCAGAAAAACACTGGGAGCCTCACTAGAAGCTGGAAAAATTTAAATGGCATGCAGGAGAAGGAAGTGGAGGAGGTGCTGTGTGCAATGTATGTGCTGCACAAAGCTGGGTCCACCTATCTGTACCCTTCATGCTTGTTAATTTCCACACTCCCTTGCTCGTGCTACATTGACGAAAGAAGAGGCATGTGAGACTGCACAGGTTCAGAAATGAGCTCCTGCATGCTTAAGAACCACTGGCTGCTGAGAGGGGAACCCAGGAGCCTCAGGCAGTGGTAATCTTTTTGTATCGCACCTTATCAGGTTCGAAGGCACACCATGTTCCCTAGCACACAGGTTGAGAAATACTGTTGTACAGAACATCTAAAAACTGTTAATACAAAACATTAAGTACAGACAAAATATTATAACAGAGTTCTGAGCATCCTAAAAATATGAGCTGTGTAGCTAGGGAGGAAGTTAGTTCAAAGTAAGACATCTCTGTTTGTTTTAAAGTTAACAAAGTCGAGGCATGAATTGCGGTTTAACAGAATCTGAACATCAGGGTAGATTATCAGTGTACCTCACTCCTTAGTCAAAGAGTTCTCTTTATCTTTTACCCATTTGGTAAATATTTAATAGTTTCACAATACCATATTTATATACATTATACACTCAGTTAATTTGTTTATTGGAAAAGATCATTTTGTTAGTGGTTAATAATTAATTTGATGAGCTTCCTTGATGGCCTGCACATAGTTAAGCTTTTAAGCCTTGTATTAAACTATTATGCTTTTACATAGGCAGTAGGGTCGCAAACAGCAACATTCCTTTTGCAGTTCTCCATAATAAGTTTGAACCTCTAATGGAAATGCTTTTGAGAGGAACTGTGCAATAAGATCAAAATGCTTTCCCCCCTCTTTATACGTTTTACTCTAAATGTCTTGAAATGTTAAAAGAAAAATGAAATTTCAGGCTTATTTGATGGAAAGCTGAATGACTATTGCAGCATATGTGCGACAGTTAAAGGAAGTCTGATACTATGGTACTTGCGGCTTTAAAGTACAAGCCTTTGTCATTTAAATTTCAACATCATATAGTTTTGCAATCAGATAATAAAACTCTAGAAAGCAATAGCTGCTTTTGCATAAATTGCCAGCACCATGATAGAAATACTTTTCCAGAATTGCCAGTAGGTGCTGCCACTTGTGGATCTTTACTTGAGTTCAGGCAGAGGCTATTGATCACAATGTATGGGAAATGCTGAATCGTGAAATTGACTTTATGGAAAACATTTTTTTCTGATAAAGCAATTATTTGCATGCTATTTTTTTTTTATTTATTTATTAAAGTTTTCAACATGTTACAAAGTAGCAACATACAAAGAAAGCAAGAACCTTGGTTGCAAGAAATATACAATCCAAAAAGAAGCACAAAAGCAAAAGCAGAAATTCACCAGTTACTGCAATAGATTTGCACGCTATTTTGTACATAATTTTTTTTTTTTTGTTAGTGAGAGCTCATCTAGACTACTGTCTAATTGGATAGGCCTAAAATCACGAGGCACCCTGTTTAAGGCTTCCAGGGAAGGGACAGTTAGGAGTGGGGGGTTTTCAGGGGTATGAAGTCAAGTGCTCACTGTTGACTTTCAGCCCTGGGTACCGAACTGAGATGCCTAAAGTTAGACTTGCTTCTAATTTCCAAACTATAGATGTCTCAGTTTTAAAGTTTCTGATCTGAGTTTAGGCATCCTATCTTCAACTGAAAATTCAGAGCTTTTCAAATATAGTCTCTCAGAGGTGGTAGGCACTAAAACAGTAATTGAACTTAAAAATGCATGGAATAAGTACAGAAGGTCCACAGTTGTGAAGAAGTTGGAGGAAACCAGAAACAAGCAGGGGGTTGTGGCTCGCATCAGAGAGGTCAAACTTGAAAGTCTGGGCATTGACGTCACCTCTTGATGACACATTGCAAGAGCCACAGGTACTATTGTTCTTTTGCAAGAATCTGAAAATGTATTTGTTCTCTAAAGCTTATTCTTAGGTTTCTGGAAGGTCTATCTGATGTGTTATGAGCTTGTGCTATTCTGTGCTGTGACGGTGTATGTTTTATAACCATTAAGAATTGGATATGATTTGTGGAAAAGAATGCAATAAATGAATGAATAAAGACCACTACAGTTCATCCAGTCTGCCCAGTAAAGTGGCTAGAGTTGTACACACGTTTTCAGACACACCTCTATGTTGTAAAAAGTAGGTGCCTGCTTTTCTTTATAAAATTGCCTTCAGATAGACACGTTCAGGGGTGCCTAAAACTAGGTACCCTGTTATAAAATTGCCCTCATAGTGGCCTGCTTAACAAAAAAAAAAATGTATTCAAGTGGTGCCAGTTAACAAGGGAATTTGCAATGCTTTTTTTTTTTTTTATTTAACTTAAAAGGCAAAAATTATACATAGGAGATTAAGGGCAGTAAGCCCTGACTGAAATAAGCATTTATAAATGTTGTTCTCCGGAAACAAGCAGGAAGTCGGTCCTCGCATATGGGTTATGTTGGCACTGACAGAGCCCTCACGGAAGCATCCCCCCATCTTTCAAAGAAAGCTTTTGGGAGATGCCACTACACATGTGTGATCCCTTTCTTGCCCAAGAGTGCCATTTTGCTCAGTCTCCTTTTTTCCGCAGAGCCCTTCAGACGACTATCTGACTTGTCTCCGAAAAAAGTAGATTTTTCAGCCTGAGTTTAATACTTGCCTCCAGTATTGCATTGGTACTCTTCCCGCCACCCAACCTCACTGTCTCGGCATAGGATTCGGGTCCTTTTTGTAGTTTTTTCCTCCTTGGCGTCTTTACGTCTTTTTTCCAATTGTCAGCTCAGTGGATCTTCGACCTCGCTGAGGTACTTTATTCCCCCATGGCTAGCAGTGGTTTTAAAAAGTGTGATCGGTGTGCCAAAATTTTGTCTTTGACTGACACACATGATTGCTGCCTTCGCTATCTTGGGCTGGACCACGATCCCACAGCATGCAGTCTTTGCAAAAAGATGTCCAACAAGACCCTCAAAAGCCGCCAGCAGCAGCATGATAAGTTCTTCCCCAAGCCCCCGGTACCTCTGAAAGCCAGGGCCTCACCTGAAGCCACAGCATCTCGGGGCAGCTCTACGGAAACTGAGCAGAGCCGTGGTTCTTCGTTGAGGGGGCCTCCCTCGAGGGAACCCAAGAAGAAGAAGAAGACCTCAAAGGTGGTGTCTCTGGATGGATCCGACAGGCTGGGTGCGTCACAAGCCAGGTCTCGCAGTCCAAGATGCTTGTCCGAGGGATTGGAGAGCGAGCAGCTTGCAAAGATCCCCTGAAAGGATTCTACCTCGGACTGGCCTCGGTCACCAGACACCATCCTTGTCGAGGATTCCCCTTTGGGGGAACCAGCTTCAGGCCCGATTCCTTTGGTGCTTGTGCTGCTGGCTCCAGAACCTTCTGGCCTGGAGTCCACAATGGCGGCCCTAGAGCACAGTTTGTCTGCCTTCATGGACCAGCAGCGGATGCATTACTGGTTTCTCCGCCCCACCACTGGACCCTCTGCCCCACCACTGGGCCCTCGATGTCGAAGATGTCCCCGGAGACTGAGCCAATCCTCAAGACCTTTCGACCTCGAGTCGATCCTCGGCTGAGGTCTCGATCAGGTTCCTGCTTGATGGGGCTATGAGTGTCCCCAGCCAGTGTGCTTGGTGCCAGCTCCAGGGCCTATGAGTGCCTCAGGCTGGGGTCAGCCCAGGGGCATGTGGACTAGCCTTCAATCGAGTCCTCGATGGACTACTCCAAGTGGAAGACGGAAGACAAGGAGTCACCCAAAACCCGTCGCCATCGCAACATCCCCTCAGACTCTCCCACTTCAGAGCCCCAGTGGTGGTCTCCCCCAGAGGATATGGCATTCCTTGACTTCGTCAGGGACATGTCTAAGGCACTAGCATTCCCAACGGAATCATAAGAGGACCCTCGGGTGGAGGAGCTAGAAATCCTCCAGTACGAGGCCCCTCTGAGGGAATCGCTTACGGTGCTCATCCCTCCCATCCTGGAATGGCTAATGCTCCGTATGTGGGAGACACCGACACCGACATCGGCATCAGTGCCAGTGGTGAGCAAGTGGCTTGATTCATTGTATAGAGTCCGCTGGAGTCCGGGCTTCCAGAAATCACAACTGCTGCATAACTCCCTGGTGGTGGAGTTAGCCATGCATCGACTGAAGAGTCAGAAGACGCACTCCTCGGTGCCTCCCGGCAGGGAAGCACACACCTTGGATGCCCTCGGCAGAAAGTGTTGCCAGGGATTCGATGCCCATCGGCTGCATCCAGGCCTACCAGCTGTGCATGGGCATGTACCTAAGAGACCTGGCGAAGGAAATTGACGGATTCTCAGCTGGTCTGTTTGAGGAACCCCTGCAACAGTTCAAGAACCTGGCCAAGGCCGTCCATGAGTGCTCCAAGTTTATGTCTTGGTCAGCCTATGATGGCTTTGAGTCGACAGCTCGAGTAGTGGTGGCGGGTATCAGTGCCTGATGCCAGGCTTGGCTACAGTCATCCGATCTCGAGCAGTGGGTTTGGGACAAATTGGTTGATGTCCAATGCCAAGGAGAAAACCTCTTTGGTGAACCCATGACCAACAAGGCTGCCAAGTTCATGACGAGGACCAGGCTCTCTAAAAAGACCGCTGCCCCTCCCCGATGGAAGGACTCTGGTAAAAAGTTCTTCTACCCCTGAAAAGGGGCTGCTTACAGAAACTACCCACCTTTTCAGGCCTCCCTGGCTCCCCAGCAGGGTTAGCAGGCCAAGGGACATGGGCATGGCTCTCGAAAGTCGAAGGCTCCCAAGCCCCAGGCTTCGGCCCTGGCCCAGTCAGGGGGGAGTTTTTGACTCCTTGGGCATAGCCTCTCCATCCCAAGGAGGACAGCAGCCCACAGGGGGACATATGATCCACTATGCCCAAACTATCACCAATGATTCCTGGGCACCTTTGGTGGTCAAGGAGAGCTACCTTCTCCATCTGACTCAGACATCTCCCCCTTACTTTTCGGGAGAGCCCCTCACGTCTCCCCTTCACTGGGACTTTCTACTGAAGGAGCTCACAGGTCTTCTTGAGGACAAGGCAGTGGAACCAGTACCCCACCATCTCAAGGGCAAGGGGTTCTACTCCAGGTACTTCCTCTGTCAAAAAGGACAGAAGGCCTAAGGCCCATCCTCGACCTGTGCAACCTGAACAAGTTCCTGGTAAGAGAGAAGTTCAAAATGCTCTCCCTTAGAACATTGCTGCCTTACTTCCAGCAGGAAGATTGGCTATTTTCCTTGGATATGAAAGATGCGTACACCCACATCCTCATTCACCCCAACAACAGGCAGTACCTGCGGTTCATGGTGGAGGGGCCACTACAAATACAAGGTGCTGTCTTTTGGCTTGGCCTCTGCCCCAAGAGCTTTCACAAAGTGCTTGGCAGTTGTAGCAACCTTCCTCTGCCTCCAGGGGGTCTTTGTCTTCCCTTACCTGGATGACTGGCTCATAAAAGGAGGCACGGACTCAGAGGTGCAGCAGGCAACTGCATGCACCATCCAGGTTCTGCAACACTTCGGATTTGTGATAAACTACCCCAAGTCCCACTTCCTTCCAACACAGTGTCTGGAGTTCACAGGGGCAAGACTGGATACTCTCCTGGCAAAGGCCTTCCTGCCTGGAGACCAAGCTGACCATCTCAGGGCCCTGGCCCTGGACATACAGCACTGCCCTTCAGTACTTACTTGGCTCCTCCTGTGCCTACTTGGGCATATGGCCTCCATGGTCCACGTCACCCCAAACGTCTTCTTCCACATGAGGGCCGCACAGTGGTGCCTTCGGGATCAACAGACACAGGCCGTTGGACACCTCTGGGACAAAGTCTCAGTGACCCGCCCTTCCAAGCCCCGAGCCCCTTAAGGGTCTTCACCACGGATGCCTCCTTGCTCAGCTGGGGAGCCCACTGCGAGGAACTCCGTACCCAGGGCAGCTGGTCACAGGACGAGAGCAACCAGGAGATCAATCTCCTGGAGCTACAGGCCATATACTTAGCCCTCTGAGACTTTTGTCACCGCCTATGGCATCAGCCAGTGTTGGTCCAGATGGACAACCAGGTGGCAATGATCTGTGTGAACAAACTGGGAACTTGGGGTCTTGTGCCCTCTGCTGAGAGGCAGTGGTCCTCTGCTCCTATGCAGTCCGGCAGGGTACACGCTTGTGGGTAGTATACCTGCCAGGCCAGAACAACTCACTGGCTGACAGACTGAGCAGGGTCCTCCAGCTACATGAGTGGCAGCTGGACCCCAGTGTGGCTGAGCGGCTCTTTCAGCTCTGGGGGGAACCCGAGATAGACCTGTTCACCAGTCCGGACAACTACCCCCACTTCTGCTTCCAGCAGGTCCACCCCTTCAGGGTGGCGGTGGACGTGTTCCTCGTCTTGTGGTCAGAAAGCTTCATGTATGCCTTCCCACCCACACCACTAATTGCCAAGACATTGTTCAGGATCCTCCGTGACAAAGCCTCACTCATCCTGATAGCACCTTGATGGCCTGGGCAACCATGGTTTCTGCTATTCCTCCAACTATCGGTGGAGACTCCCATCCCATTGGGGAACTCTCCAGGGCTCCTGTCCCAGGAGGGGGCTCTCTTCTGCACCCCGGCTTAGGGTCCTTGTCACTTACAGCATGGCTGCTGAAAGGGTGACCCATCCCCTTTCAAACTCTCTGGTGAGGTAAAGGAGATCCTGCTTGCCTCTCATAAGGCTTCCACTAGGAAAGCATACCCCTTCAAATGGCACAGGTTTTCAACTTGGTGTGCAGAGCACAGGACTGACCCATTCTCATGCCTGGTGAGACTAGTGTTATAGTACCTTCTCCACCTCTTGAAATCTGGGCTTAAATCAAACTCTGTCAGGGTGCACCTCAGTGTCTTGGTGGCGCACCACCACCCGATGGATGGCAAACCCCTCTCAATCCAGCCTCTGGTGACCCACTTCCTACGGGGTCTGCTATTATTGAAGCCCCCGGTTTGCCCTCCGGTGATCGAGTGGGACCTCAATGTGGTATTGGGCAGCTCACTCACCCACCTTTTGAGCCTCTGGCTACCTGCCACCTGCGATATCTCTCGTGGAAGGTGGCATTCCTGATTGCACTCAACTTCGCTCACAGGGTTAGCGAGCTTCAGGCCTTAGTGGCAGAGCCACCATATGCCAGGTTCTACAAGAACAGGGTGGTGCTCCGCACACACCCTAAATTCCTTCTGAAGGTGGTATCATCCTTCCACCTCAGTCAGGAAGTGGTACTTCCCATCTTCTTCCCAAGACCTCCAGTAGGGGGGAGATGGTCCTCCACACCCTGGACTGTAAGAGGGCTTTGTCCTTCTATATCCAACATAGTCAGGGCCACTGCAAAGCTGCTCAGCTTTTCATCTCGTACAACCCCAGTAGACTGGGAGAGGCAGTAGACTGGGGGAGGCACTACCAAACGTACACTGTCTACCAGGGTGGCGGACTGTATCGCTCTCGTCTATGAGCAAGTGGGGCTCCCGCTGGAAGGCTGAGTCATGGCACACCATGTCAGGGCCATGGCAGCCTCGGTGGCAAACCTGCACTCTGTCCTGATGATGGACATCTGCCGGGCCGCCACCTGGTCTTCAGTCCATATCTTCACAGCCCATTATTGCCTGGAAAGGGAGTCCTGATGGGACAGTGCCTTCGGAAGGCTGTGCTCTGTAATCTTTTCAGGGTTTAGGCAACTCCTACACTCAGTCCTTTCTGTGTACAGTCTACCGGAGTACTCGTTTCCATCAGACACGGGGTCCTACTGTAGTCGGTAATTACGGACTCAATTGCTGCTGCTCACGGCTCCCCTTGAGGGTGACTGTGTTTTTCGCTATGGGTTTTCAGTAGCCTGTAGCTGGGGAGTCACATATATGTGAGGACTGACTTCCTGCTTGTTCCTGGAGAAAGTGTAGTTACTCACCTGTAACAGGTGTTCTCTGGGGACAGCAGGAATCAGTCCTCACAACCCTCCCTCCTCCCCTTGGAGTTGCTCCTTTACCATATTTTATTTTATTTTGCCATTTTTTAGCTATGTCATCTGGGGTATCTGAAGCTAAGTACCACTACTACTGTTTTGCTACTTTTTGTGGGTGGACTGAAGATGTTCTTTTTCTATTATAATAAGTAGTCATGAGCACTTCAAAAGGTACTTAAATATCTGGGCCGGTGGACAGTCATTGATGCTATAGCGGCAACCTTAGATACTTTGTGTCTATGCTCTAAAGCCGATTGGTCTGAGACATCCCCGAGCCATTTTTTGAATTACTCCCACAATTATATGTCTCCATATATAAGTGCTGTTGCTATAGAGTAATTGTATTATTTTATGATGTCATCTGACTGAGCAAGATGGCACCCTTGGGCGGGAAGTGGACCATGTATGTGTGGTGGCATCTCCAAAGGGTTTCTTTGAAAACTGGGGGGGGGGGGGGGGATGCTTCCATTTGGGATCCGTAGGTGCTGACATCACCCATATGTGAGGACTGCTTCCTGCTGTCCCTGAAGAATAGAAAAATCCAAGTTATCAATGTCCCTGTTTAATGTACACTATCAAGATAAAGTTTCAATATAAACCGCTTTGACTGAAATGTTAAAGCGGTGTATAAAACCTGTTAAATAAATAACACCTGTTACAGGTGAGTAACTATGCTTTCTCGCTTTGGTTTAGGTGCAAAAAAATGACGGGGAGATTAATTTGAATTGTAAAATGGAACAAGGTTCCCTTTTGAATCTTGGTATCCCCCAGCCATCTCCACATGTAAAAAGCAGTTTTCTGAAATCACTGTTTACATGTGTAGTTGCTTCTAAAATGTCTTCATGAATCTGAAAAGGAAAAATGCTTGCAAAGTCTCAAACTGAGAACTGCTTTTAAGCTGATCCGACGTGCTAGCCATGGAAAGCAAAATAGAATTCTCTGGGGAAACTCAAAACTATTCCAGATCGATCCCCATTTCTTAGACCCAACGCATTTTTGTTTTTAAGCCAAAAATAGGATTATGCAGCCAGTTTGAGCCTGTCATATTTTTGATAAATTTGGGGTTACTCTTTTTGCTTATTTTACCTTTGCTCAGAGGTTATTTTATGGGTTTGGATCATAAGGTACAGTTTTGACAGCTGCTGGTGATGCTTGATAAACGTATTTCAAACAGTCTTTTCTCAGCCTGAAAAATGTTCTTCTGTTTTCACTCTGTTGACGCTGGCAGCTGAGCACTTCTCATTGTGAGCCTTCTTGGGTTATTTTTGCTGTGGGTGTATTTGCTAAATGTCAACTCTTTGGCCTCTCTGAGTTATTTGAATTGGTCTGAGATCAAGTCTGATGTTGGACTTGCTCTGAAGAATAAAATCTGTTTGCAGTGTACAAACAAAATTTTAGGAAGATGTGCACTGAGTCTGGTTATTGGTATTTAGCACTGTGTACGGGATCTTGGTTTATCATTTCCTGAAAGGAGGGCATTCAACAGCATCGTGTTAACTCAGCTTGAAGGAAGAATCTCCTCCTATAGAGACATCAGTACCTCTTTCTGCTGTTATCAGTAGATATCCCAGCCCAGGACCAAGACTGATTCATTTTAGCTTCCGAGATCCTATAGACTTTGGTTTTGATTCAGAAACCTTGTGCTAGAGTCCAGCACAGGGTTTTCTAACTCAAGTTTAATACAGATGTTTGCTTACAGCATCAGTGAGCAAAACAGCATGCAGATAAGCTCTGCGTAAAATGTCTGTGCTAAACAACAAAAGCAAGTCAGACATGTGCACAGGGGTCTGTGTTAGCAGCACTTTTATTTTGTGCAGGAAAAAAAATCAGGTTGGCACTTGTACGCATGTGCAGCACATACAGCGATTTTATTCTGCATAGAACTTCTGCTCAGAGAAGAGATATTCTGCGCAGAATATTGATATTTATGCGCAACATATCTTTCCTACACATGCGCTTATCATTATTTCAGCACTTCTCCCCTACTGTGGTTTTTTTCACCACCGCCTTCAGCAAAGCCAAAACAAAAAACCGGAGGGCGCTGCACGCTCAAGGAATGGACATAAATTCCTTACCAGCATTGACCGCAAATCTATAATCGAACCCTTATCTCCTTAGACCTTGCATTAAAATGAGAGCATTGAGCTCAGCCGCCTTGCCTTGTCTTCTGTGCACTAATCTGCTTCTGCGCTGCATAGCTAATTGCTTCATTGCCATCCATTTAAATAACTTTAAGTGTACTGTATGCTGCCATTAGTGCAGCCATTTGCACATTAATGACCCTGGCGTTAAATCCTTATCCTGCTAGAACAGTCCGGACGAGTGGGTTATGCTCCCTTGCCAGCAGGCAATGTCATCACCTGGTATTTCCTCCAGTGCAGCACTGAGAGAAGTCGGTATTTCTGCCACCAACAGGTGGCAAGGTGTATGGATTGGTACAGCACTGCAGATAAGCCTGATTCTCCTGGCTCCACGCTGTGGTACACAAGTCATTGGAATTGAGTCTGGAAAAGCCCATCGTTGCTTGGAGCATGGGTATACCCTTGTCTCCCGGAACTGACAGCTGCCCTGTGTCCAAATGCCGTTTCCCAAGGGTTACTAAAGTGTGGTGGGCCTGAAGAGGAGCAGGAGGAATCTGCATGCTCTCTATTCTGATTTTCTTTTTTGGCTCTCTTCTGCTTTCATTAGAACAGCTCCAAATGTAAGGGTGGAGGGGGAGGCCTGGATCTGCAGTTGGGCCTTCCAGGCATTTGTAGACATCCGGTGCTTCCTTACTCTGTTTTTCGAGGTCATCCCAACAGACGCTGGGATTCCTTTTACAGAGCTCCTTGTTTGCTGCGCCCTGTGTTTTTTTTTCCAGTGTTTTTAAAACTTTGCTGTTGCAATGTTTGGCTGTGCAGTCCAGTGCATTGTGCAACCTCCAGCATTTTATTTCACAGCTGCTTATTTTTGCCATTTTTATGGCTGCTGATCCTGGGACACCTTTTTCAGTATTTCAGGACCTCCCACGGGTGCCTAGGGTCCAGGAGCTGGGACCTGTTGAGTGTTTTTGTGGTCCCTGCCACTCCTGTTTATTTTCCCCTGCTGGTGGCATAGACCTTGTGGAGGTGGAACTTTGCGGGGTGGCCTTAGCTGTAAGCCTTTTGCCTTATTTGGTAGGCCAATACTGCCCAGTGCATCACAGGATGCAGTGAATGGAGTCATGTGCTGCCATTTTCCAAGATGGCGGCATGGGGCACGATCCATAGGTAACAATACCACCACAAAAACCCAAAGAAAGGGAAAAAAAACCTAGGCAGAAAGAAAAAACATTTTTAAATAATTTCTTCTTCTTAATTCAAGCTTAGTATACTCGTGTGAATCATACAATAATCATACGCTTATGAGAAGGAAAAAAGACTTCAGTACCAATCCGTCAATATACACCAACCTTTACATTGGTCATGTAGATATTGTTCCTGCCCTTCCTCCCCCACAACGTTTACAGT